>OZ029922.1:6241954-6841954 GCA_964023275.1 Norana najaformis
GTTACTTCTAGGTCCTTGGGATTTGTCGATTGTCAGCTCAAGGGCCTAAGAAAAGGAAATGAGCGTCTCCCCTACATTCCTCATGGGAAAAGGAGCTTTACTTTAGTAATACTAGAGTAAGAGCAGCAAGGCAGATTGTCAGGAAATAAGTAAAATCAAATTTAGTTTTCTGTTAGAACAGAAGCAGTCATAACTTCTATTCTTCTCTTTTGCTTACCTTTTCATAAACTCTGAACCTGTATGAAATACCACCTTCAGTGCATACATTGTTTGGTACATGTGGTAACCTAGAAGGTGAAAGCAAATGATGCTGATAATTACGTAGGTTCCTCTCCCACAATCAATGGCCAATAATAATCAATACTGGAAAAAGCAGCAACATCCATCGTCAATAACAAAGGCGCAGACAACACAGCAACAACTGAGTAAGACATCAGACAGACAGACAGTGCCTTCCACAGAGTCCAGAAAACAAGAAACCCTTTGGCAAATCTGACCTGAGTAACTTGAGCAAAAATTTATGAAATTTAAATTGAACTAAAGCTATTTACTTTTTTACTATTAATGAAGGTCATGGTTCAAGCGGTTTGCAACTATCTTTTCCAGAATTTGTGATATGGCAAAACAAAACCCAATAATTTGATCCAACAGCAACGAGAGGTAACGGCTAGGGAGACTGAACATACAGGCATGGCAGTAAAAAGATGGCTTTGCTGATAAGCAGAAAAAGGCCATTCTGAAAACTCACTGACAAAGTTTATAGATTAAAGAAGACAACTCAAGAATTTACAGATTATGGGCAAACTCGCAAGCTCAGCATAATTAAATGGAGCCAGGCCTATATTAATTGTGGGTTTTATCTTAGATTTAGCTAAAGAAAAGGAGCTCATTGTACATTGGAATGCCAGAACAAACAAGCCAGCTGTGGTGAACATTGAACAGCTGATAAAAGGGGAGACAGAAAGCATGCCAATTCATTTGATAAAATACAAGAATGAATAGACCAAGGTGAAAAATACAATACTTTCCTTAAGGAAATACTGAACTAACAATTGGTATCTAACAATTTGTAAATTTAAGCCAATATGAAAAGGTATTTAATAGTGAATTTAGCTAGTAGAATTTAAAACTAAACAACACATAGCCCAACTTCTGGTCAAAATCTGAAGTTTGTATCCTAAGAATAATCTTGAATGTGCTGCTGTCATTGACCAAAGTCCTTGCAGAGTGTCTTGCATACACAGTAGCTCAATGCAAGCTAGCATTTTTAAAGTTGGACACAATTTGGCCAATGGAATTGAGGATGGACTGAAGCCGACGTATCCAGAACTTTGGCAGGTCTTCAAGGAGATTGTCAGAGTAATCCAGACAAGTCAGAACACCTGAATCATACTGATTCTCAAGCCCTTTGACATTTACAGTCCACCCCTATTTCATCACTTGTCAAAGTATGCCTCATCACTTATCATGATTTAAATCCTGGACATCTACAACAACTAAGCCACCTGGCACAGGATAGAGACAATTGGAAGGAGATGGTGAAGCGCGCATCAAGCACCTACGGGCGCTGAACCCATGGTGACTGATGATGATGACATCTACATAATTATTTTGACTGTGATTAGCATATACTTGGCAATAGTATAACCATATCTACTCACTTAAATATGATTAAAATATGTCTAACAATTATGTTTAATGAAACTTTCAAGAGTGGTTGTTATACGGGTTAAAGACAGGCTAAAATGTTAGCAAAGCAAGAAAACCATGCAAAAATACAAAGACAACTACATCTACCGACTTAAATATGATTAGTTGTTATGGCTAAGGAATCCTAAAAGAGGTTGTTTTAAGGGTTAAAGAGAGGTTAAAAGTGTCAGCAAAGCCAGCAAAGCATGGAAAGAGCAGATAAATTTAATAAAGAAGCTAATCACTGTTTACAGAAATCAGAGAGAAAACATAAACAGATACTCACTCAATCAACCGAAAGAGATTATCATCAAATTGTGGCAGAAACGTATCACATGTAAAGTCTTCAAGCACTTCAGTCAGATAAATGCGATGGCAGAATGGAGATTCCAGAGCTAACTGTAGATCAAAACATCAACTAAATTTAATCATCTAGATTTAGCCATTGTTAGAGTCATCAGTCTACTGAAACTATCGAACAAACAGGTAACGTCACGCATTCACACAGTAGGGACAGTTCAATTCAGTGCCTTTATAAAAGTCAGTCAATTTATCACATAAATTCTCTACTATGCTGGCATCATTTCAACTTGCCAAGGTGATTTTTTTAAACTAGCTGCACTGAAGTAGAGCTCAGTGCTCATAAGTTTTGGTTCTTTCATAAACAATCTCAAGCTTAAAGTCATTGTTTGTTCTTACATTTGTTCACTCATTCATTCATAGCATTCATGTATCACCCATTCAAATCAACTCCCTAGAGGCACTCCCAGACCAACCTTGACGAAAAAGAAGACTTCCCAAATGTTGAGCAAAGATGCTTATAGTGTTCATGCAACTTGTTGATGTAGTCTGTAGGTTTTACAAAGAAGCTCCCTCATTGCTGAACTGTGATTTACTGCATGATATTTCAATTTCAAATGTGGAATAGAATCAGTTCAAATTTATAAGTAGAAAGAAAAAGTTGTAGCAGTGATCTACAGTTGAAATATATTTTAAGTTAGGTGCTTTGTGTTCAGCGTTGTTGTGTGTTCCAGATGAGGCAATGAAACTTGCCTTTGTCATCAGTGAATACTAATTATTCTTTCCATTTTGCTTTATATAATCCAAATTTCTCTTTTTTACTCAAATACCAAATGCTCCTAAGAATTACATGTGACGAATGAAGTGACATGCAAGTGCATTGGCCATTTATTGCCCCAGCAAAGGACCAAAAAGATTTATATGAGACAAAATTAGTTTGAATATTGTATCAATTAAAATCAATTATTCACAAACTGACAGAATAATGTTGCTGATGTTTCCTGTGAGCCACATTAAAGATCTGCATTCAGTTTGCGAGCTGCCCGGGCCACACTTTGTCTAACGCTTTCCATCTGATGCCCAAAATTAACCTTGTTATAACGTTGAATATACAATCACTGACAAAATGTTTATCATTATAAGAAGGCTACACAGCCCCTGGCCCCATTGGGGGCTGAAGTCATTGACTCTCACCCACAAATTTAGAGACCAAAGAAATTTGGCAGACCCAACAAATCCTTTTGACATAACCATTTCTAGCTAACACATAGAGATTTCAACTACATACAGCAGAAAATGTCACCACATTGAGTACATAAGCACACTACAAACCTGGTGCCAGCTACAAGGGTAGAAGGCCTTGGACGTTTCCAAGTTCATTCCTCCAGGAAAATGAAAACCATAAAGGACCTGTCATTCCCTACAGGTATTTATTTACTCCTCTTTGTCAGTCCAGGTGACTCCACTTACTAAACATTAACAACACCAGAAGAACTCCATCCCTTAATTTCCATTATCATCTAAATGCATCAAAGTAGCTTGTGACAGGGCAATGCGCCAGACAAGAAGGCTACACAGCCCCTGGCCCCGCTGGGAGCTGAAGCCATTGACTCCCACCCACAAATTTATGTCATGCCTTCAGTTAAATGTCCAACAGAATATCGAAATAAAGTTGACTATGATGATCAGAACAATCTGTCAAATAAAACAGCCAAAATCTGCTTGAGTAATACTTAAAAAGAGAAAGACAGAGCAAAACAACTGCACAAGATAATCTTGCAGTGGCATCACCCATCTTTGCAGGATTCTATCCGTATATCCAGTTTTATGCAGGAGGAATTGCACTGGTTGCTGATGCACAAATGCACAGAGTTTAAGGTCTTAATGCTTATGCGTAATTGCCTGAGGAGCTGTGCTCCATGTCATCTCACGGAGTCACAAGTCTCAGTCTTGTCCATTCCTGGCCGTTGATCCCTTCGTTCTGCCACACAGGGTGGTCTGGTTGTTCCTCTGGCCTGAACTTCCATGGTGCTGTGACTGGTTCAACTTTCTAGAACAGGTTGCCTGGCACCCTACCACAAGAGCTCCATCATCTTTCTTCACCTCCATTTTGTAAGCGCTTGAAAACCATTTTGTTTGATCCTGATTTTCAGCCAATGGGTCAGGAGCAACTCTGATGAATTTCTCTTGCTCTTGAAGAGGCGCCATACAAATCTCCAATTACAACTGCAATTTCAGCTGGAAATTTTAAAACCAAAATTAGATGAAAACTGTCAATTTTGTCCCATGCATGGTAGTAAAATATTCTGCAAAAAACAGCAAAACATGCAGCAATATTTCTCTAACACCAACAACATTAGGCCAAATAATACAATTGATTTGGAGAGACTACCTTGTACAATGAAGCACCACCAATGATGAAAACAGACTCACAGCTGTCCTGTAAATCATCGGAATTCATCAGCTGAATGGCATCATCAAAACTCTTGGCCAAGCGAACTCCAGGTGGCAAATTTCTAACAAGCAATCAGAAATGTATAGCATTCTAGTATTATATATATATATATATATATATATATATATACATGTACATACACCTGTACATATATTTAAACCTACCAGTGATCTTTACCCAAAGCGGTTGCTTTCAGCTTGCAAAATGAACACCTGCACAGATATGGAAAACCTCTGCAGCTGTCTCATATATACGTGATTTACAAACCCTGCACTCCGCTGCAGCTTATCTCAGTGTGTCAGTTAAGTCAGATTATTTTACACAGATGGTCACCATGAGCTTACTGTATTGTCCTGAATGTACCGCAATGATAGTAGCACTGTTAAGTTGTGGAACAAATAGATGGACGAATGTACGACACAGCAATTATTTCTTAAGACAAGTTTCTGCAACCTAACCCTCTAAACTCTGACTTTAAAGAAATATTTCCTGGTAATTTTGTAATCAAGACAATTGGTTAAATCGTTAAAACATTCTGAGCACAGAAATCAATAAGCTGTTTGACTAGAACTGCCTAATCTAATATAAATGTGTTTAACAGGTCGACTGCTACTATTAAAACTTTTATAATGATTGGTTAAAAATCAAACTATCAGTTTCATACATCAAGCTCAAACTCACTCCAGCGTTGTGCTAACAACAACATTCAGACGTTTAGGAAGAGGGCGAAATTTTCCAGGAATGGATTCCCACGTTTTCCGGCCCATGATGACAACATTTTGCTTGTCTGAAACAAAGCCAGTTAGCTTAAACCTTCTTAAATTAACAAGGTCCCTCTTTAACAAGGTCCAGCCTACTTTGATTCAATACAAGTACCGCTTAAAATTAGGGTCATCAATTATCTTCAACTGAAGTAAGGCAATCAAAGTAAAAGTGCAACACTATGCTATACACAAGCCATGCTGAAAAAGTACGCTGATATATATGGAAAGCATAAGCTGAATACAAAGCACTGAAGCACTAGAAAGAGAAAGAGAAGAAAAGTATAAATATATACACAGTCACATCACCACCAACTGACCAGAAGTTAAGCTATGTGTTGCTTTGGTTTTAAAATCTGCTAGTTAAATTTCCTATTAAACACATTTTTAAATTAGCTTAAATTTTATAAACTGGTAGATTTAGTAGTTAGTCAAGAGTTTCGTTGAGGAAGTATTCTATTTTACCCTGCTTGGTCTGGTATATATGAATTTTATTTCACTAGTTTGGAAAGCCTCCTGTTTCATTCATCCCACTGTCTTGCTTACTGTCCTAAACTCCCTTGCATACAGCAAGTCCCTCCTTTTTAGCAACATCCTAACAGGCTTGGCCCCTTTAGTTGTACTGAGCTTGAATTGGCCCATGGGCTGGAGATTCTTGACTTGTCTCGGTGACTCCATAGGCTCCATCTTTTATACTTGCTGTACATTCACATTTTTAGGATTGGGCATTTTGTGCTCATCAACCTGTTAACAAAACTGTTTCTCCACTAGTTGTTGCCCACTACAGAATAGAAGCTGACATGATGCTATACAAATCACATGATGCAATTCTCATTATTACAGTTCCTCTTTTCAATTTCACACACACATTCTCATATGTAAGTGGTCTACATAAGGTCTACCCAGCCATTGCCTCACGTCATAGTTGGAACTAATGCCTCTACTTTACTTCATCATGTCACTGAAGTCCATTCGTTTTACCTTATCCAACCGGCTATGTCTAATATATCGGCAAACTTTTTTCTGTCTTGACCTGTTAACTCGCCATACTCTCATTTCCCCAATTCTACACCTGAGTCAAAAGCACAACGGAATTACTTGTTACGAGTTTACCTTCTGTTGCTTCCTTCTGGTGACATTGAGCTTAATCGTCTTGAAACTATTAATTTCTGCCATCTTAGTATCCATTCTCTCTTCAAAATTACATCTCGGATGATCTGATAGATATTCTTGCTCTCAACAAAACTTGGCTGCAACAGTCTGAGACACTTTCTGTCTTTTCTGACAAGATTCCTCCATCCTTTTCTATTCTAAATAAACCTCGCCTGAACAGACTTGATGAAGGAATTGCCTTTCTTCACAAATCACACATTTATTCCCTTCACCTATTCCACCTTCAATGTCATTTGAAAGCCTACCTTGAACTCTGGAAATCTGCACCTTATTTTATTATATGAAGGGAATAAATGTGTGATTTGTGAAGAAAGGCAATTCCTTCACCAAGTCTGTTTACCATCCACACTTCCATTCGCTTTCTGGTGTTCTTCCTGAATTCCAATCACTGCTTGAATTCCTGGTTTCTTCTCCATCTGAACTTATAATAATGGGTGATTTTAATATACACATAGATACTCTGGACTATGCTTCACAGAAATTCCTGGATCTCCTCTCTGGCTTTGATCTTATGCAGCACGTCTCCTTCCAAACTCATGACATGGACCACACACTTGATCTTCTTATAACCCTGTCCAGCTGTTCTGCTGCCATGAATATCTATCCTTCTGAGTTATATTTGTCTGACCATATTGTCATTACTGCTCAGGTTTTTTCCACCATAAGCCACCTACTACTTATACTTTCATCAGCTACCATCCTTGGAAAATGCTCAATATTTCCACTGTCAAAGCTAACTTGGATATTCCCAGCACATGGATCCACCGAACTTGCTCACCAACTAATTTCAACTTTTTCTTAAATACTAGATAAGCTCATTCCTGCTAAGTCAAAGAGAGTGCTCTAGTTTTGCTATTACCAGTGTAGGGTTCTCTTGTTTTGCTATTACCAGTGTAGGGTTCTCTTGTTTTGCTATTACCAGCATATGGTTCTCTTGTTTTGCTATTACCAGTGTAGGGTTCTCTTGTTTTGCTATTTCCAGTGTAGGGTTCTCTTGTTTTGCTATTACCAGCGTAGGGTTCTCTTGTTTTGCTATTACCTGTGTAGGGTTCTCTTGTTTTGCTATTACCAGTGTAGGGTTCTCTTGTTTTGCTATTTCCAGTGTAGGGTTCTCTTGTTTTGCTATTACCAGTGTAGGGTTCTCTTGTTTCGCTATTACCAGTGTAAGGTTCTCTTGTTTTGCTATTTCCAGTGTAGGGTTCTCTTGTTTTGCTATTACCAGCATAGGGTTCTCTTGTTTTGCTATTACCTGTGTAGGATTCTCTTGTTTTGCTATTACCAGCATAGGGTTCTCTTGTTTTGCTATTACCAGTGTAGGGTTCTCTTGTTTTGCTATTTCCAGTGTAGGGTTCTCTTGTTTTGCTATTACCAGCATAGGGTTCTCTTGTTTTGCTATTACCAGCATAGGGTTCTCTTGTTTTGCTATTACCAGCATAGGGTTCTCTTGTTTTGCTATTATCAGTGTAGGGTTCTCTTGTTTTGCTATTACCAGCGTAGGGTTCTCTTGTTTTGCTATTACCAGTGTAGGGTTCTCTTGTTTTGCTATTACCAGTGTAGGGTTCTCTTGTTTTGCTATTACCAGCATAGGGTTCTCTTGTTTTGCTATTACCAGTGTAGGGTTCTCTTGTTTCGCTATTACCAGTGTAAGGTTCTCTTGTTTTGCTATTTCCAGTGTAGGGTTCTCTTGTTTTGCTATTACCAGCATAGGGTTCTCTTGTTTTGCTATTACCTGTGTAGGATTCTCTTGTTTTGCTATTACCAGCATAGGTTTCTCTTGTTTTGCTATTACCAGCATATGGCTCTCTTGTTTTGCTATTACCAGTGTAGGGTTCTCTTGTTTTGCTATTACCAGCATAGGGTTCTCTTGTTTTGCTATTACCAGTGTAGGGTTCTCTTGTTTTGCTATTACCAGCATAGGGTTCTCTTGTTTTGCTATTACCAGTGTAGGGTTCTCTTGTTTCGCTATTACCAGTGTAAGGTTCTCTTGTTTCGCTATTACCAGTGTAGGGTTCTCTTGTTTTGCTATTACATGTGTAGGGTTCTCTTGTTTTGCTATTACCAGCATAGGGTTCTCTTGTTTTGCTATTACCAGTGTAGGGTTCTCTTGTTTCGCTATTACCAGTGTAAGGTTCTCTTGTTTTGCTATTTCCAGTGTAGGGTTCTCTTGTTTTGCTATTACCAGCATAGGGTTCTCTTGTTTTGCTATTACCAGCATATGGTTCTCTTGTTTTGCTATTACCAGCATAGGGTTCTCTTGTTTTGCTATTACCAGCATATGGTTCTCTTGTTTTGCTATTACCAGTGTAGGGTTCTCTTGTTTTGCTATTTCCAGTGTAGGGTTCTCTTGTTTTGCTATTACCAGCATAGGGTTCTCTTGTTTTGCTATTACCAGTGTAGGGTTCTCTTGTTTTGCTATTACCAGCATAGGGTTCTCTTGTTTTGCTATTACCAGTGTAGGGTTCTCTTGTTTTGCTATTTCCAGTGTAGGGTTCTCTTGTTTTGCTATTACCAGCATAGGGTTCTCTTGTTTTGCTATTACCAGTGTAGGGTTCTCTTGTTTTGCTATTATCAGTGTAGGGTTCTCTTGTTTTGCTATTACCAGCGTAGGGTTCTCTTGTTTTGCTATTACCTGTGTAGGGTTCTCTTGTTTTGCTATTACCAGTGTAGGGTTCTCTTGTTTTGCTATTTCCAGTGTAGGGTTCTCTTGTTTTGCTATTACCAGTGTAGGGTTCTCTTGTTTCGCTATTACCAGTGTAAGGTTCTCTTGTTTTGCTATTTCCAGTGTAGGGTTCTCTTGTTTTGCTATTACCAGCATAGGGTTCTCTTGTTTTGCTATTACCTGTGTAGGATTCTCTTGTTTTGCTATTACCAGCATAGGTTTCTCTTGTTTTGCTATTACCAGCATATGGCTCTCTTGTTTTGCTATTACCAGTGTAGGGTTCTCTTGTTTTGCTATTTCCAGTGTAGGGTTCTCTTGTTTTGCTATTACCAGCATAGGGTTCTCTTGTTTTGCTATTACCAGCATAGGGTTCTCTTGTTTTGCTATTATCAGTGTAGGGTTCTCTTGTTTTGCTATTACCAGCGTAGGGTTCTCTTGTTTTGCTATTACCAGTGTAGGGTTCTCTTGTTTTGCTATTACCAGTGTAGGGTTCTCTTGTTTTGCTATTACCAGCATAGGGTTCTCTTGTTTTGCTATTACCAGTGTAGGGTTCTCTTGTTTCGCTATTACCAGTGTAAGGTTCTCTTGTTTTGCTATTTCCAGTGTAGGGTTCTCTTGTTTTGCTATTACCAGCATAGGGTTCTCTTGTTTTGCTATTACCTGTGTAGGATTCTCTTGTTTTGCTATTACCAGCATAGGTTTCTCTTGTTTTGCTATTACCAGCATATGGCTCTCTTGTTTTGCTATTACCAGTGTAGGGTTCTCTTGTTTTGCTATTTCCAGTGTAGGGTTCTCTTGTTTTGCTATTACCAGCATAGGGTTCTCTTGTTTTGCTATTACCAGTGTAGGGTTCTCTTGTTTTGCTATTACCAGCATAGGGTTCTCTTGTTTTGCTATTACCAGTGTAGGGTTCTCTTGTTTTGCTATTTCCAGTGTAGGGTTCTCTTGTTTTGCTATTACCAGCATAGGGTTCTCTTGTTTTGCTATTACCAGCATAGGGTTCTCTTGTTTTGCTATTATCAGTGTAGGGTTCTCTTGTTTTGCTATTACCAGTGTAGGGTTCTCTTGTTTTGCTATTACCAGCATAGGGTTCTCTTGTTTTGCTATTACCAGTGTAGGGTTCTCTTGTTTTGCTATTACCAGCATAGGGTTCTCTTGTTTTGCTATTACCAGTGTAGGGTTCTCTTGTTTCGCTATTACCAGTGTAAGGTTCTCTTGTTTTGCTATTACCAGTGTAGGGTTCTCTTGTTTTGCTATTACCGGTTGCTTGTCCATGGCTTTGGAATTCACTGCCAAGTTCAATTCATTTTGTCAGTTCTGTGATGTCATTCGAGTCTAAACTTAAGACTCATTTGTTTCAACTTGCTTATCCACCCTAGTCAAACTTCTGGTTTCTCTGATCTATAGGAATTCAACTTGGACTGATTTTGATTACGATTTCATCTTAAATCGATTGATGCCTCGGGCATTATTATAGCAGCTATCAGATTCAATTAGACAGCACAAGGCAGCCAATCAAAATTCTACTTGTCCATACAAAGTCTGGAGGTTCTGGTAGGCAGCACAAAACTTACCACAGACCACAAGTTCAACAATCAGTCGTTTAAATTTAAGCTTCTGAAGTTTATTATAGACAATAGTAAGCTCTTTACTTAGTTCTTTAGTTTCCATTGTTAACTTCTTGAAAAATGCCACATCTCCCCTGCAAAAAACAACAAGCAACTGTCCGAGACATTCAAATTATTACAAATGCTCATGATTTTTAAAATGGTAAATTCTTACAATGCACTTGTTGCCTGAATCAATTTGATGTCACAGAGAGCAAGACTAGTCTAACCTTAATTCACAGTCAAGATACCGAAACCTAGACACACTTCACTCTCACTCGGATGCGATTGAATGTCAGATCCAAAACAGAGATATCCTTCTGTCGCAGTACACTTCACAAACCATTATCTTTGCCTTGTTGATCTTCTTAAATCTCCATGTTTTATGCAAATACAAAGACATGCTGAATATGCATGTTCTCACTATTTTCAACTTAGACCCACAGCATATTGTTTTATTTTTCCATATGGTGTTAAACCATCTTTTTGCTGTTGCTATCCATCTTTTTGTGTCGTTTGTGCCACTGTTGCCTTAGTGATATTTACAGCCACCCAGATACACAACTCTTTTCCATTTTCTACATGCTGATCTCTTACGTCTTATAAAACTAAGATACAAATATATCTTAGTATCTTGAAGCATTTAGTTTATAGTATTTTTAAATTAATTTACTTTAAAAGCAAAACTGCACAACGCAAAACAAATTTGTTGCATTTTAGTTGTAAATCTGAACAACATTGGGCAAGCAAATTTCAAGCATATTAAAAGCATATGTAACCCATAATTTCTCCATTGGGCAGATTCGTACTTCAAGTAATACATTCCTAAGAGCTTAGCTTCATCCGTCTGCTTGTTAACGATCGCACAATTATCACTTATCATCAGCATCCCAAGTCTTCCTGTTTCTTTCATTCCTTTCCTCCATTCATCATCATCACTGTTGTGCACCTCTTTATTCCTAATTCCACGATATTATGTCACTACCAGATTCTCTGCTCATTGTAATTGTAATCTGACATTTATAAAGCGTCACTTCAAGAATAGACTCATTAGAGGCGATCCCGACCCGAACCAGTGAGACCACTGTCAAATAATACAGACTTCAGTGTCCTGCATAAAGGAAGTTATATGGCCATACTTGGGGACGCCTCCAATAAAACGGGCAGCAGCATTGAGAACAGACTGAAGCTTGGAAATATTGGCAAGTGAGAGTCCAGCAAAGATAGCGTTACCAAAGTCCACCCTGGTGCAGCATGAATCAGAGTAGTAATGGCATGAAAGGACAGGGAGTGGCGGATGGTACAAAGCTGACGAAGGTGGTAAAAGCATGAGCAGGAGATACTGTTAACATGATCGGTCAAGGAGAGTTCCTGGTCCAGAACAACCCCAAGATCATGGACTATGGAACAGAATAGAATGTCCGGAAACCTCTGGGGTAAGGAAGATGAATCAATCTTAGCAAGCTGAGCACGACCACCAAGCCAGATGAACTGGGTCTTAGCAGAGTTCAGTCGGAGGTGATTAGAGGACATACAAAGGATGCTTGTAGCCCAATCTTTGCCAACTGTACGTCAGACTTCACCATCCAGGTCCAGGTTCACCTAGGGTCCTTGGCTATTCAGCCAGTCTTTATTCCAACCCTTATGCAGCCGGATCTCATAGCATTGTGTGTTCTCTACAGGTCTCACTAAATGTGGTATGTCTGATCACCCAAAAGGCCTCCAAGGCAGATTTTGTTCCTCTTGGCCCCTTGCCAAGACAGATTGGTCCTCTTGGCCCCTTGCCTGTTCATGGAACTGTCGACAATAGCAGTACCTTGTCACTTTTGGCCGAGTGCTGTCACTGGCTGCACCCTCAAACTAGCTCCCCCTGGTTTTGGGTGACCTGTATGTGATCATTGTTGTCTGGGCTTTGTCTTGAAACAGTGGATGTTCATACTGAATTCTGCTCCTCCCATTCTAGCATCTCCAAACACAGATCCATGAATGAAGCATTTCAGCAGAGGTACACATCTTCAGCATAACCAAAGAACATCTCAGATCCAATTTGTGTCTTTCAGTGACAGACTGATCCATAGTTTGATCTTTCAGCAGCAGGAACTGGTCTGGAGCATGTCTGCAGCCCTGTTGCATTAAAGTTAAACCATTCTGATATCATATAACAGTCTATGCTGAATTTGGCTTAAATTGTCAGTTGTAGTGAAGTACAAAAATTTATGCATTCTTCAGCTCCAGCTAGGAGCAGCGGCTTCTGCTTTTGTCACCTTGTCGTCCACCTACTGTCCATTGAGGTTGTTGGTAAAGGGAGTTGGTAGATGACTAGATATAAGTTCTCATGTTTAATCTGATATGGCATTTCTTTTAAATCAGCCTCTCACTTGAAGCAGCAAATTTGAAGTGACTTTTTTACATTTTAGGAGTAAATCAGAACCAAATGAAGAAACTGTTTCCAATTCTTTAAAGCACACTGATGCAGCTCAGTGCAGGGATAAATCTAAATAGCACAAGTGGAACACAGAGTTTTCCTGCCCTATAGCAGCAGTTAAGAGCAGTTTAGTGCCCATGTTATGACTTCAGGTGTGCAACATTGGCTGTTGATGTTTCTACTAAAGCACTGATTTAATGGACCTGCACATCACGATTGGAGTATCACTGACCAACACCATGGTTACAGTTTAGCTCCTGAGAAGTCAATATTTAAGAAAGTGATTCCTAAACAATACCAGTCCCCAGAATATAAAGACTGTGGGCCAAGCTGTGAATAGCTCAAGCCACTGATGAGGAGGAAACTATAGATGAGAAGCAGTTAAGAAACTTGTTTGTAATTTCCATGCTATTTATGTATATACTAGGGCTATTGATTAATCGCCGTTAACGTGTGAGATTATCGTGTTAAAAATTTTTGCGATTAAAATTTTTAATGCAACGATTAACGCGTTAAAACAGTTTTTCCTTCTTGCCACAAGCGCTTGTCAACCAAACTTAGCGCAATAAAAATTCATCTAGAAAGTATTCCATGCTTGTCCAAGTCGACATTCATGATATCTATGGTTGTATTGTTTTCGGTAATGGAGTCGAAGAAAATAGGAAAGAGAACATTGGGTGGACAGTTTAGTTTTAAAACGGATGATACAGTCGTTTGTAAATATTGCAAACGAGAATTTAAGTAACACGGTCGCAATTCATCGTTGAACTATCACCTGCGTACGAAGCATGCGCTTACCGCTAATGCACGTGATAAAACATCAATGTTGTCTTCGGCTGATGGTAAAACAGAACCTGCACTACGCCAGGCATTCAGCTGCAGGAGATGGCTAAGCCGATGGACCACGTCAAATGCGAAGGCATAACCAACGCTATCGCAAATTGGATTGCGATGAATGCCCGACCCGTCAACATCACAACAGACGAGGGCTTGCAGGACATCATCCGTGTCACTGCTGGTAATCAGTCCTACACACTTCCCTCACGTTCGCTTATCAGTGCTCGCATCGACGATTTGTACCAACAAAAGAAGGAATGGATTTCTCAGATGCTTGGTGATGCGGTCTTTGTTGCTCTGACAGTGGACTACTGGTCCTCTGTGGCTAACGATAGCTACTTAGAGGTGACCGGCTACCTGACTGACAAAAACTGGGACTTTAACCCAATACAGACGTGTAGGTAGTGATTGGTAGTGTAGGTGTCATGACGAGATGGTAGTAATTGGTAGTGGGCATGTACTATTATCTAATTATCTAGACCACTCTCAGCCTATCGCAGACGTTATATTTTTGAAACCTTACATCAATTAGGCCAAGATAATATAATTAAGCACAGAAATAAGTGGAAGATATTTTTAGAATTCGGTCATAAACGTGAAAATTGACCAATCAAATCGGACATTTAAATCAGGAATTTAAATAGCCCAAAATGGCGGCGTGTTGTTGTGGCCTTACTGACGACAAAATTCGGCAAATTCTTGATGAATTTGCATCAGATGATGACAGTTTTGACTCATAAGATTGGATAAGTTTTTTTGATGTGCTAGTTGAACAGACCAGGCCTGCATGGTGAGCAGAGAAGGTCAAATGCACAGAAGGCAGGTAAACCTCACAGAATAAAATAGAACCCTACTTCTCCTCTAGCATCTTATGTTTTAGAGAACAAGATCAAGAATCCCAAAGGCTGCCCCAAGAAGACTCGATGAATGTGAAGCATGTAAAGTTGCTTTGTGCAAAGTTTTATGCTTCCACATTTGCAACAAGCAAAAAAAGTTTTCAAATTGGGTAGGTACAGTTTGGGGCAACTATGGGTACCTCCACAAATTTTTTTCTTAAAAACTGGAAAGATGGTTTGAAAGAGGAAATAAAATGCTAAAGAATGATGTTAACCTCAAGTCTGTGTGTCAAAGAATGACCAAGATCTGATAAGTTAGAAATTTCTTACTTTTCAGGTGTTTTCTTATATTTCCTTCAATTTGTACGCCTTCATCTTACATACTAAAAATACTGTATCTCCTTCATTTATGAAAATATTTTCAAACTTCTTGTGAGGTTTTGTCTGGTATTGATTTCTGCATGAATTTTGTGCTGACACTACATATGTTGTCACAGAATTTATTTTCCATAGGAGCCTGAACATGAAAAAAGTTTTAAACATGGGGTGGGGTACCGTTTGGGGCAACTTTGGGTAACCCAAAATTTTTTGTATCAAAAACTAGACGGATGGATGGGAAGAGGAGATAAAATGTTAAAGATTGATGGTAACCTCATGTCTGTAGGTCAAGAACTGACTGAGATACAACAAGTTGAAAACTATTTAATAGGCGTTTTCTGGTAAAATCGCTCGTCATCAGGGCCTAGGCGGAAAAATTTCTCTCATCAGTTAAGGGTTAAGTCATTTGTGCTTGCGGTTTGCAACGTCAAAGAACGACACTTTTCTGAAGCCTGTGCTGAGCACTTCTTGTCAGTGACAAGGTCGTGGGAAATTTATGACAAAGTAACAACAGTTGGGACAGACAATGCAAGAAATGTGACCGCTGAGTCGGATTGCTACCTTTTCAGCATATGCCATGTATAGCACACAGCCTGCAGCTATCTGTGAATAGAGCTATCGTCGAGTCTGGCATTGAATGTGTACTGGCGAAGTGTTGCAAAGTTGTTGGCCACTTTAAACACAGCCCTGCAAATACGATCGAGTTGAAAACCCAACAACTTCAACTCTATCAAAAAACAGGAACACTTATCCAGGATGTGTCAACACGCTGGAACTCAACCCGACAGATGGTACAGCGGCTTCTGAACAACAAAGAGGCTGTACTGGCAACATTGGAACAACCAAAGCACAAACACACTCACACTTCCAACGGTTGCCGAATGGGAGAAACTTAACCTTGTGTGCAAAATCCTTAAGCCTTGTCGCTATGCAACTGAACTGCTGGGTGGAGAGCAATACATCTCATGCTCCATGATTCTCCCAACTTTGCCATCTCTTTCGTGAAATGAAAATTTCCGATGATGACCCAGCATACATCGTGCGGTTCAAGGACATGTTCATAACCGATCTCAAGAATCGGCGACAGAACCTCAATTTGTCGTGGTTGAACATTGCTACAGCACTTGATCCACGTTTCAAGCAACTCAAATGTGTGCCAAAAGAAAAGCACGAGGAAGTGTGGAAGGAGCTTCAGACACTTACAGACGCCAACATCAGGAATGAAACCGCAAACAACATAGCCCTAGAACCTACACAGAAAAGAATTCAAATGTACGATTTATCATCTGATTCGGAAGATGAACCACTCATGCCTCAGTCAATAAACTTAAAAGCGGTTCTGCAACGATACAAAGCAGAACCACAGATTGAAATTGATGACTGTCCACTGGAGTGGTGGAAATCACATGCAGGAGCATATCCCATCTTACCCAACATGGCTAAAAAGTATCTCTCTTCCCCAGCAACGACTGTCCCTTGTGAACGACTGTTTTCTTTATCAGGAAACATTGTAAATAAGAAACGGGCATCACTGGACCCAAATAATGTAAATAAACTTGTCTGCTTGAACAACTGGCTACATGTATAAGAGTAAACATTTTAAAGCTACTATCTTTGCTTTGGACATTGCATATATGTAAATCCAAAAAATTAAATACTGTAAAACTGCAATGCAACTGGAACTGCTCATTTTTCTAACATGCAATTAAAATGCGATTAACTGCGATTAAAAATTTTAATCAATCGAATAATCGCTATTAAAATTTTTAATCGAAATGCAGCTCTAGTATATACCATACTCTCATTATGCAAAAGTAGAGGGATTGCGGAAAGAGCTCATGAATTCTTGCTGTACAGCAGATGCAGTGCTGGAGAAAATCCCTGACTGAGACGCAGGATGCCGGTCTGTTAAAGGTGACAGTCTGAATCAATGATTAAAATTCCCCTTTCATCCCTGCAAATAGCACCCTTAGCACAAGTGCCAGTAGCAATGGGCAAACTTACGGAATTCTCCATGGTAAAGTTCCATTGAAACCAATCCCTCGGTTGCTCACACAGGCAGCAACAATCAAATTCAGCTTAATTGGCCTCATTCCTCTGAGCACGAATCAACAGTCTGTCAAAAGAAAAAACATTTTCCTCTACAAAAATGGCAGCATGGTAAAAACATATAATAAAACACTTTGACGTGCGCATGGTCTATGGTTTATTTACAGCAGGCAACATATATAATGTAGATGCCATCTCACAAATGATATAAGAACAAAGTAATTTCTTTGAACTTGGCAAAGAAGAGGGAAAGGGATGGGTAGGGAATAGGGGAAGGGGACAGGGAATTTTCCACAGAAGGGACATTTTTCCAAAAAAATGTGCAGATGTTCTGTGAGGGAGAAGCTACTATATACATATGTTTAGCATTACTGTGGGGATCTTCCAAAGCCATAACGATATCAGACTGTTAGCTTTGACGCAGAGTCTGCCTCAACAAACGTGCTTTGGCAAACTTACGGAATTCTCCATGGTAAAGTTCCATTGAAACCAATAAAAAGTTTGATCAAGACCACATCACACGCATGGAGTGCATGGCCTGTGGTCCCAATACCGCATGACAAGGTAGCCAGTTGTGTGCACACTAGCCTTTTAATGCGGAGCGTGTGAGTTCGAGCCTCCCCTGAGGCAGTCATTGTTCTGGGATTCTGTGCAAGTCCTTCACACACAAATGCTTGTCACCACCGATTAAAGCATGCTTTGTCATCAGATAATGGTGCTTAATAGATGCAAAATAATAATAAAAATAATAACAAGAAATAATAACAAGAAAACTCCAGCCTACAGATTTGACTAAATTACACACTAGACAATTGGTTTTGACCAATTGGTGGGGTTAGAACTAACATGAAAATATGAAATTTGCTTAAAGTAAATGTTTGACAAATATGGTTTGTTTGTAAGTGCTTTGTTCTATCCAGAGTGCTGCTAAATGCAGAGAAAACACAGACAATGGTTATCGAAAAGGTCAGACAGAGACCCCAAAAAATCAACATCCAACAATAAGGCAATCATAATAATCCAAGAACTTCTATGATACCACTGTCATAATGGCTCTCACTCATGCTCTCATCAAAACCCCCAAACACTATCACATCACTCCTATTCTCAAATCACATCACTGGCTTAAAATACCTGAACAAAGAGTACCAAGAATTACAACACACTAGAATCCTCCCATACCCTCCCATCTTCGTCAGTTATTTACAACCCGCTCCTCTTCTGCCCTAAAATTTCTTCGCCCTCCCGTCAACTCATCCTTAAAATTTAGAAATCACTCCATACCAATACCCACTCCACCCCTCTGGAATAAACTCCCACCATAATTACAACAATTATCTGACCCATCATATGAACTCACCAACACTTCATCCTTTGCAATCTCTGCACAGGTCTTTCACTCAGGACTGAATTTTCTGTTCCACAATTCCTATCACGATTCTACCTCTTCCCCTTGTTTCTCTTTCCATTCTGATTCCAAGCTCCATCCACCACAGTGGTCTGACTGCTTGTCTCTAAGATCTTGACCTGGAACTGACCCTTCAGACCCTTCCTGCCTATCGATTTTGTTTTGACTGAGTCCTTGCAAATAAGCTGGTTCCCAAGATGTAGCTTTCATTGGGCGCTATAGAAATCTCAAGTTTACGATTATGATAGTACTCAAGGCATCAGTCAATGGTTGGTGCTAAGCACAGTGTGCATGTAAAATTCCATGGCGAGTCCGATCAAAAGGCTAAAGGGAAGCCAAGAAGACATGGAAAAAGCCTACACCAAAAGTTGAGTTTTAATCCAGATTTAAAGATTTTGCAGATTAACTATAGAGCAGGTAGACCAATTCATCAACCCAGAAACCTGTTCAATGCAATGGAGCAAAATGGCATGGTCAACAGTGTCAAATGTGGCAGATAGGAACCAAACCCTTTCGCCTATCGATTTTGTTTTGACCAAGCGCCTGTGAATAAGCTAGTCCCTGTGACATGGTTTTCATTGGGCACTGTAGAAATCTCAGAATTACGATGCAATACGATAAGATAGGTCAAGGGTTAGTTTGCCCTTGCCCATGGAGTAGATAACGTCACTGTGGACAGAAACACCAGCAGTCTCAGTGGAGTGGATTCTGCGATATGCTGATCTGACAGGGAGGCGTGCGGAGTTAAATATCGATGTGTGAGGTAGAAGAGATGCTCAGTTGAGATGTTGCATCGGTGTTCGGTACTTAACGTCCCATGCTAGACAACGACCATGCGACCAAGGGATGAGCCCCACATCGTTCGGGCGTCTTCCGTCTTCCCCTGAAAGGCCAAGTAGCTTTTTCTGCGCAGGAATTTCTGCTCTATTCGCGCTCTCCTTATGACACCGTTCCGCTCATACTGTGCCGCTGTTGTTTGCCGCCTCCTGCTCTGCAAACCAGGCCCCCAAGTCCAATGGCGTCGACCATTATTATTATTATATAGGCCTATGGACTGACGATAAATATAATTTTTACCACTTTATGCTATAATTCTGAATTCTGAAGAAACTGTACCTATACTCCAAAATTGTCCCAATGTACTTAGGACTTTAGATAACCGGAGTTACCGCCCAAAAATACAAATGAGCTCAGATAAATTGTATAGCGCCTTTAAAAACTCTCAAACCCTCAGAACATGCAGATGCAAATGCACGCGTTTTTATATACCAACCGTATGGTCTCGATTCTGCTATTTTTCAATGAATTTATTGCGTGAGTTCCTTTATAACTGGTGCCTATTTTAATGGGAGCCAATCCGTTTAAGGTACCGTGGTCGGACCGTGCTAGAAAAGATCTAGTAAAGATATGACACGTGCTATTTTCTCACACTGTAACTCGCCTATGTGATGGTCAGAGTACACAAACCGGCCCTCCAGCTAGCGAATTTATAGCAGGTATATTACTTAACTGCTGTAATAGAACTGTTTTGATACATGTTCACATAAAAGCCGCGTCAGGGAGACCATCTTATTCAACGGCGCTATATCAGATTAAGGCCGCAAGAGCCTAGTTTTTTGGTCAGTTTCGGTGCCAGGTCAGAATCCTGAGAGTCAAGCCAGAGAGAAAGCATGGTGATACGGTGGAAATGGTTCGTGCTGGTGGTCATGGGATCGTGCAGGAGCAGAAGCAAGATATGATAGCTTGAAAAGTTCGGTTTTCGGTCTTGAGTGAAAAGCTGCAAGAGCGAGGTCAAGCGAAGGAGTGCTCGTATTGATAGATGGAAAGGCAGATGAGTGAGGGCGCCTCTTAGATTAGCCGAGCTAGCACGTATTGGACCAGCGCTGGACGTAAAGCACTGTCTGAATGAAATGATTACGGCTGATCTTTTGACAGAACCTCTGGAAGCTCTAAAGACTAAACAGTTCACTCTGGATTTGAATTAACCTAAATTCTAGTTTAGGTGTAGTCTTTAAGGAGGGGTGTTAGACTTTATAAAGAATGTTATGGTTATTCAACAGATGACAGTAATAATAAAGAACATTTAGTCTGTTTGCCAGAGGGCACAAATGACCACTCTCAATTTTATGTTTAGTAAATTAAATTGAGCAGAACCGTTTGTTGAACACCACGAAAAAGAAACAATTGATATCACAGTCATTCAAAAAGAGAAAAAATCATTAATAGGCACCAAAAGGTGAGACCAAAAGGACAATAAGTCCCGCTTACAGGGTCATCAAATTTTTTAGAAAATTTCAAGACAGTAGGCCTACATTTATTAACATGTTACACATTTCATCAGTTTTTTGCCATGTAAGTGCAGTATCACATGAAAAAAAATCTTTACAATAAAAATACCCATAGTGGCGAACAATTTACACTAAACTTAATTACATTACACATCAAATCATTTTAGTGCACAAACTAAGAGGCAAAAACAACGAAATAAAAACAAAAACAAAACAAAAATCATAAACATTGGTGCATTGTCTGTTTGCGTCAAAGCAGCATATTAAATAGATGATGTTGTATGCATTTTTTAAATTGTTGCACAGATGGTAGGAAATTCCATATGGTTGGTCCAGCGTATAACAGAGAAAATTGTCGTGTGTTAGTGCGAATAAATTCCTTACATAAGTTTCCTGAGGATCTTGTGTAATGGATATGGACATCTGATGCATGGATAAAGCAACCAGTAAAGGGCGACTGAAGCAGTTCGTTAATAAATCGGTAGGGCTACATAAACACACTAGTTTGCAGTTTAGTAATGCTGTCAAGTGTCAATATTTCCAGTTTGCCAAAGGTTGACCCAGAACTGGCGCGTAGAGGAAGTCCACTGATTGTGCGTATAGCGCGTTTTTGCAGAGTAATCAGGCATTTTAAGCGAGCGGTGTAATTAGGAGCCCAGGTGATATAAGTCTGTAGATATAAGTCGACAAGCAGAAAAGAACTGAACTTTGTTTACACAATAAAAATTAAATTTATCAGTAGCAAAGAACACATTGGGATACAAGAAAGGTCGCAACTGTAAACCATGGACCCTATCTGATGAAAGGTTCGCATTAATCAAGACGAAAAGAGAAGCCAGAATAAAAGACCTTAAACGGTATCGTGAGTTGAAAAGGGAGGTAAGAGAAATCTGCGGGAAGATAATTAAGTGCAGCTTGAAGGTCTGTGTGAGGAACTGGAGGAAGCAAATCGCAAGGAAAACATGCAACATCTTTTCCAAACAGTCAGGACACTCACATGGAAATTTCAACCTTATTTATTCTATTCATCCAGTCAGCATCGGATGAAACGATCTCGGATAATTCATAAAATGCGGAGTGAGAACTGTGAAGAATTGTATGAAGACAGTGACGTGAAAGACATCGACAGGCAGTTTACACGTGAACCAACTCCACTAAAATCCGAGGTGGTTCGCGCAATTGGTGAGACAGCTAGTGCAAAGAGCACCGGTCCAGATGAGGTTCCAGCCGAGTTGTTCAAGCATGGTGGAGAAATAACAGTGGAAAGGGTGCATCGAATATGTGAGACGTTATGAGAGACTGGGGAATTGCCAGCAGATTGGGCAAACTCAATCTTCATTCCTCTTCCAAAGCAAGGCGACATGAGACAATGCACAAATTACCTGACTACAGCCTTCGCCTTACATGCCAGTAAAATAATCTTAAAGAACATCTAGGAAAGGATGAGAACGAAGACAAAATCTGAGGTGGCAGTTGAACAAGCTGGATTTCGCAGAGGAATGGGAACAAGAGACCAAGTTACAAATCTTAGAATTATCATGCAGAAAACTAGAGAGTATCGCGGCCCCTCTATATGTTGTTTGTTGATTTTGAGAAGGCTTTGATTGCGTCTTACATGAGAAGCTCTGACTGGCTATGATAGACATGGGTTTACCCTATCCTCAACCTGCTTGCTTGGCTCTACTGTAAATAGCAAACTAGAGTGAGAGCAGTCGGTGTACTCTAACGATGGTTCTATGTCGAGAAAGGGGTTCGACAGGGCAGTGTGATCTCACCATGCCTGTTCAACATCCTGGCAGAGATGGTCGTGAGGGAAGCGCTGGACGGTTATGATGGTGGAATTCAAATAGGAGGCAGAAGAGTTACAAATCTGCGATGTAGACCTACTGATGGCATTGTTCTGTTAGGAACCTCGGAATCAGAGCTGCAGGAGAGAGGGGATCGTCTTTACCGGGCAAGCAGCAACCAGGGCCTCTTGATTCTTGTGGACAAAACCAAGATGATAGCAACAAGTGGTGCAACCTGCAGCATCAAAGTACAAGGAGCAGGTTGACACATTTCAAAGTCTTGGCTCATTTATAACTGAAGACTGATTGCAGTAAAGAGATTCGGTCAAGACTGGCAAAAAAGGGCAAGGTGTTGGGGCAGCATTAAACAATATATGGAAAAGTCATGACATATTGCTTGCAACAAAGATACAACTTTTGAAAGCGCTTGTGTGTCCAGTGGCACAGTATGGCTGTGAGAGCTGGACCGTAAAGAAAGATGAAGAGGCAAGAATCAGAGTCAAGAATCAACGCATTGAGATGAAGTGTCTGAGGCAGATTCTTTGAGTACCGGGAACTGCTAAAAAGACAAATGAGTGGGTGTCAGAGACGGCAGGAGTAGAGAGGAGTCTGCTTGGATTAATCAAAAAGAGGAAGCTTTCATACTTCAGGCATGTGCTACGAAAGAGTGGAGACTGCTTAGAGAAAGTGATCATCCAAGCACAGTTCCTGGATCCCGCTATGGATAGACAACATCAATTCGTGGACTGAGTTATCGTTTGACCAGCTATTACAAGACGAGGGACAGAAGCAGATGGCACAAAATTGTCCGTGGTGCAGTCAATCCTGAGCTCGATGACGGTTGCAGACAAGACCACGCAAAGGAGGTCTACACAAACCACAGATCGTTCAAAACTCATTTGCCAGAGCCATAGCATATTAAGACGATATCACATTCATTGCGAGCACTGGCTACCCATTCAGCAAAGAATTCATTTCAAAATCTGTCTTAGAGTTCAAAAAGTGCTACATTTAAATCAGCCGACATATCAACGTTTTATATATCACCCCTAACACTAATAGATATCGCACTCGATCACTGACTCTTGCTGTGCCCCGTATCCGAGCAGCGTGGGGTCTCTGGCTTTCTGGGTAGCTGGTTCAAAGCCTTGGGACTCGCTGTCCAGTTCAGTTCGATCTGACAATTCTTTGCTGTCATACAAGTATAAACTAAAGACGCGCCTCTTTCAACTTGCTTATCCATCGTAGCGGCTTCTGGTCTCTCTGACATATCGGAATTCAACCTGGCTTGTCCAATGTATAATGATTTTTGATTCGATTTCACTTGAAGCGCCCATCGAGTGATGCCCTGAGCATTATGTTAACGGCGATATAGAAGTCTCTAACTCTCTATAATAGATTAGTAATAGATGTGGCGATCATACATTATTATATCTACTCTAATAGTGTAATTACAAGTGTGTTGCTCTATCTCTAGTGTTCATGAGAGTTTACCGTAACTGCCCTTCCGCGCGCTGTCGAAGCGTCTGTCTCATGTTCGCTGCGGCCCCCTAAATGAGATTGGTCGAAACTGTGAGCCAATCACGTCACAGTTAGATGTGGTTTTAAAAAGAGGATTCTAGGAAGGCTACCGATGTGTATGGAGCAAGGGCAGGAAAGACAGATGAAATAATCAGAGAAGCTGAGGTTTTAGTCGAAGACCACGCCTTAGTTGCGGACAGACAAAATAGTAGCAAATGTGTGGGAGGAGGCAAAATTCAGATTGAGGAAAAGAAAGGGGGTCAGGAAATTTCTTGAACTGGCCTCGAAGACCTATGAGTTTGAATTCGGTTTTAGATTAATTCAAGCGTAAGAAAAATTAGATGTCATCTTTGAGGAGATATGAGTAGCCACACGAAGAAGATGAGGAATGAAAGATGTGGACATAAGGATAATTTATTTGACTGGACTTTGCTGGAACGGGTAGCCTAGTGGGGATAAACTGCCGCTTGTGGTGATTTTTCATCATGGCTGGACCGGATTACCTCGCTGTGTGCACGTTATGAATACGTATTCGAGTTTTATCACCTACACGAACATAAGCAGGTGAATCCGCAATCATACATGTATCATGCAGTTAGGAAGATGCGTCCTTCCAAGAGGCATCTAAAGCCATTTAAAACATGATTACTACAGGAGCTGTAGTTCTGCTGTAACTTTAATTTTGATCTGAAATGCACAGATTTCCATGAGGTCTAAATTAAATCAGGTACAGTGTAGTTTATGTGCGGCACGGTGGTCTATCGATAACGCATTTGGTCAACGATTATGCGGTTGCGGGTTCGACTTCGATCCTGGGCAAGTTGTTTACGCACACGTACCTCTGTCACCATGCAGCATAATTTGGCACCAGCGTAAGCTGGGAAGTAAACGGCAAGTCCTGCGGTGCAATGGCCCCGTGTCCAGGACCTTGGGATTCGTCCATTGCTGGCTCAAGGGCCTGAAGAAAAGTTAATGAGCGCCTCCCTTACGTCTCAATTGTGGGATATGGGATACGTTACTTTACTTAATTACAATGTAACGCCAAATTGCTCAGATTTCTTCTAAGATGCATCAGCCTTGATAACTTTATGAAATGCATCTCTCTAATAACTTGCTCGGAATTGCTCTCTAAAATGAAACGATTTGCTCGGATTTACATTAGTTTATTTGGTTCTGTGAACACAGCAAAGCACAGAAATGACCTCACCACAGCCATCGCAATGGGGATTTAACTATTAATTTACAAAAGTTAATATAAAAAGTAATTATTCTAATGAATAACGAAAGCATACAGGGTCCCTAAGGTGATTTATATAAGTGTGCATATAAATATTATTGTGTGCATAAGATAAATCATCTCGAAAGAACGAGGCTATAGGACATGAAATATTCGTCTGCATTCTTCCACGTATTAACCATGAGCTCTGTGTGAAAGCAGTTCATTCAAGTAAGTAAGTAATTCATTTGTTAACACGCAATATGTACATCGACCGAGCGAGGAATCGTTGTCTATAGTAGTAGGTAGCGTGTCATTTAATACCATGCAGGTTCAAAGCCGAAGCAGTGATTGAAAAAACTATTGTGCCAATATTTCTTTACCAGCTGATTGTCTGTTCTGCCTTGCCGAGGTAGGCCAGTCTAAAGAGAAGTTCTCTCAGTTCATAAGCCGAATCGGTCACGTCTTTGATGGCATCAACCATTGACTGTTGGGGCATAACAGCTGGAAAGGTAAGAGCTGCTTCCTTTGTCTTTCGAACAGCCTGTTTCAGTCTGTCACACAGATCGTTGCTGTAGGCCAGCAGCCAATGTCTGGCATCACTGTCCATCACATTACAAGCCAGCACATCGCCGATATAGGCCATCTTGTGACCGGCCACAATAACAAATTTACTGTGCATAATGAATACCTTTGGAAGCTGTGAATTCTCCATGCATTTGAAGAAGGCCAAAGCAGCACTGTCTAGAACTTTCCAATGGTTGAACATTTCATCCGAGTAGTAGAGGAGAAGCTTGCAGTCAGATTCGCACAAATTAGGAAGATTTTCTTCCATAATTCCTGCAGGAAGATCATAATCCATGAAACTACAGTCGGCGTCTGTATGAAGCAAAACGTTGTGAGATGTAGCCTGACGCTGCAGCTCTTCCAGTTTCGTCTGTACTGTCAGGCTGATTCCACTTCCCCGAATATCTGGTGTAACTAGTTCTGACGCGGAGAATCTGTTCTCCAGGCCGTTAACCGCATCGTTGGAATCCTTTGCGATGCTCTCTGGTGGTGAAATCGGAGACTGTCGTCTTAATACCATCGATGACCGACTTACGTCCTCTTCCAAGGAGTCAGTGGCATCAGAACACGAATGGCTGGTCAGTTTAGACTGCAGTATCAATGCCTCACCAGCAAATGAATTGTTGCGTTCGCCATTAGCCTGCTTCGCTTTAGTGTCATTATTGCTTAGATTTACTGTTGTAAGATTCGTGCCTTCGTTGTAAGAAGGGGTTCCACAGGACACAGCTGCTCTTACAGAATCTATGCCATTTCCCAGGAAGTCATGCTTGTTGTGACGAAGCATTTCACTGTCGGTTGTTTTCGCTGCGTGAAACATTTTTGGAGGAATGGCTGGAGGAGTTTCTTCTATAGGACTATTCGGAATGTCACTTTTGTGTGTCAAATAACCTGGTGTGCTGAGATCAGGTGAGAAGTTTGTGGGATTTTTCTCTGATGGCGGCGCTTTTGGGTAATAATTGTTTAATCCTGAAATGACGACATTTCTACTGGACAAGTTGGCTTTCACAATGTCATCAACAAATGACCCAAAAGTTCTTACTAGTCCAGGAATAACCTTCGTTAAGAGGATTATATTGCCAACTTTGACTTTAAGTTTTTCATCACTGCATTGCTCCGATAATTCTTTGTGTTCACTTAAAGTTTCCTTTTCCAGACTTTTGAGATATCTGTTTATTCCATTTCTTATGTTTTGCAAAAGCTTCATCTGTGGGAACAAATTCTTTTCCGACATCTGCCGTTCTTCACCTGACAAGTGAGAAACAAGATCAATGCCGAAATTTTCCAATGCTTGTAAACCAGTTTTCAAGTTAAGACAAAGCAAGTTAATTTTAAAGAGTTTGCCATGTAGGGTTTCCTGTTTCCTCCAGATTTCTCCCACAAAATCGAGCAATTTTGATGTGGCTTTAAGGACATCCAGACGCAGTGCTTTGAAATGGTCCGCCGGTGTAGGCACAGGACTCACCCCTGCAACGTCACTTGCCAGACTGACACTAGATGCAACGCTCACAACTTTTCCTCGAGATGAAGTTAATCTAGAAGGGCATTCTTCCATGTCAGATGCGAAGCAGTTCGGTTCGGAATTTATGCTTTGACGAGGTGTTAAAATCGAGTCTTCAGTCAAATTCTCAGAAAACGTATTGTTTCCTGAAGTTCGTTTTGTCGCTTCTTGCGCTGTCGCGGCGCTGGCGTCAGTTTCTGTGTGCATGGAAATCCCAGATAACAGAGAACTGGCAGAGTCGGGTCTTTGTGGAGATTTACCTAGGTTGCTGTAATCGCTATCTTTTGCTTTTTCAGGAATAAAATAGTAATCAAAACCACTCATAGTGCTGTTGCCCTTCGCTTTCGTTGCAGTCGGCAGCATCTGACTCGCTGAAACTTGAATCAGCGACGTATCCGTTTCCCGAGATAAGCATCGACTGTGTTCAGCACCACCACCACCACCAGCATTGTCTGATCGCAGTTCGGAAGATGAGTTCACTCTGAATACTGCAGAATGAGGCTGGTCATTTACCGATGCTTCTGCTTTCAGATGGCTGGACTGACTGAACAATAAAGTCCTGTTGTTGGAATTAGTAGATGTGTTCTCTGTTGAAATCTCATTCGGTGGATCCGAAGAAGGCATGTTTCTGTGTCGTCTGACTGACATTAGGTCTTCCGGTGGCTTTAGGGCATCGAACTGGTCATTTCGAGGTGCAACTAGATCCGAACGTTGCACTCTAGCTGGAATAGTGTGGTCAGAGTTGTCAGAAGTAACCATGCTGTTCATAAGTGCTACAACTAAATCTAGGTCTATGTTAGCTTGATCTGCTTCTGGTGCTTTAGAAGTCTGCACTGGCAAAGAGAGATTGGTTTCAGCTGGAAACGACAAAGAATTAGATGTCGTCGTATTCGGAATTACATCACATTCGCCTTGAGGTTCTTTAAGCGGGTTCTCGTCTCGAGGCAGACGAACAACAGCTGAACTGATATTGTTGCTCTCTGTTGAGTTCGTTGTATTGTCGTAGTCGGAGTTTAAGCTGTCTGTCAGTTCTTGCTTCTTAGATGGCATTTCACGTGGAACTACATTTCCGAATGAGGACAACATGCCGCGATCTCTTAGAACAGAAGCAGGACTCTGATCTTGTTCATGCGAAACACTGTTGCGCAGCAGATGCTGCACTGAACCAGAAGCAACACACGTCTCCTCCTTCAGACTTGACTGTTTTACTTCGCCATACAAATTAGAACAATGATTTCGTCCATGACCACTTGATGTAGTCTCGTCACTTGTCAATTTTCTTGTGGTTTCCCTTGTTTTCTGAAAAAAATATAATTAAAAATAAAATATTAGAATAGTTCCTGATTTTTTTTGAATTTACAATGAAGATTTTTCAGAACGGTAGATATCACGAATTGCACTTATTTTGTATAGATACACGGACGGAATGACGTATAGACGTCCTTCCATCCATCCATCCGTCTGGATGGATATGGATGGATGGATGGATGGGTGGGTGGGTGGATGGATGGATGGATGGATGGGTGGGTGGGTGGATGGATGAACAGATAGATAGATAGACAGAGACGGACGGACGGACGGACAGATAGATTGAATGATTGAATGTGGGTAAGTAGGTAGACAGGTAGTTTGAAGTTTGGGCTAATAGATAGATACACAGACAAACAGACTGACAGACAGACTGACTGACTGACTGATTGATTGATTGACTGATTGATATGATAGCAACAACTAACACTGGCGCGAGGGAGTGTTAAGGACGCTGTGTTCTGCGAAAGTAATGTGCATTAATCGATCTCTTCTGAGGACTTTTGATTGGTTGTCATCGTCTGCGCCGCTTCCTGGACTCCTACTCCATCCATACTGGACGAAGGCCAATCTCGACGGTTTCTTGAGTTCTTTCAGTGTTTTATCGGGCCATCGACCTGTCCACTATTATAGCTAACCAAATTAGTCATAGCATTTGCTTTTTGTGTAGTTTGCTTCCTCTGTCTATAACTTTAAATCCTTTTACAATATAAAATGCACTTTATCAGTTTTGACATTGTTGTGAAAGACCGTCGCTAATGGCCCAAGATCAGAATTCACCAACCCTGACGACAGAATCGGTGTCGGATAAATGCGGTGGGCCTGGCTTCCGACGAAACTCTCTCGATCCCCACGAGATGCTCAGAGTAATTCAGCTGACAGGGACCATTTATCATACATCTACAGTATAGCTGGCTTTACATCATCGCAACTTGCCAATTACAAAGAAGAGGCTCGCTTCACCATCATAATGCATATGCAAATCGCTTCTTCTACAGTTTGGCCTAATATCTACGATCACAGCCTGTTTAGCGCAGAAAAGTGGCGCCAACTGCCTCAGCTGTGTTTCCAATGTAATGTAAATGTAAATCTGTACTGCAAAAATTTGCTCCAATCAGATTACTTGCCCAACAAATTACTCAGATTTGCTTAAACTTAAAGTACATCAAAATGCTTGCATCAGGTCGACTGTAGTTGGCCGTAAAATGTATCACAATCGCTAACTAACTACTAATGTGATCATACCTGCTCCTACGAATAAGAGCAGTTTCTTAAGTGGTCGCCCATAAAAACGTCCAAAAATGACCTAATCTGGACCTCTCCCTCCCCCGTGTCCGTATTTGTCCGCAACGGCATCACCCTCTTCATCCCCTTTGAAGACATCCGCACTGCAGCGGATTATTAAGGCCTAGAATAGGCCTAGAATAGGCCACCCAGTTGATCTGACATGGCTAACTGTGCTACTGGGTGAGATATTTCGATACTGACGCTTGCAGAAAAAGGCTCTAATTCAATCAACTGCAGTACAGAAGGTCTGCTGTCTGATTGAAACTGGTGCTTAAGGCACAGGCTGTACTCAAATAACGGACGTCCGCACTGGGCGTAACCCCCTCCCGTTGTCCGCAATTTCCGCATTTGGGTTATCTCTCCTCCCATCCCTCCCTTCTTGCAAAGTCCTTAATGGACGACCCCTAGGCTAATCCCGGAAGGCAGCCTTGGGTATGAAGTGCCTGCGACTTTATTTTCTTAGCCTCGGCTTATGACGGCGGATGGCCAGCTCTCTCCCTCGCTGACTGATCTTCTCATTACTGAGTTCGCTAGGAGGCGCAAGTGGAGCAGAAATCTCGAAGCATCTTTCTGCGCTGGCGGGATTTGAACCACCTACTCCGACCTCTCGGTTGTTAGTCCAACACGCTCTCCACTAGACATTCGCGCAACCACAGGCAGCCAAACTCTCATAACTCTACCCTTGTTGAACTCATACTTAAATATATTAAATCATTTACACCAAACTGGTTAGATCTTCTTCTGAAAAGCAACACAGTTGCTGCTCCAAATCGCTTAAGATTGCTCTAATGCTTCAAACTGTTATAACACCCAAATTTCTGCTAAGAAAACTGTAATCGTTATCTTTTAAAATCTCCCTCCTGAAATGAAACGAATCTGTGGGCAGATTTGCTCTGAAAGTCCATAAAAATCCCTTGCTGTAAATCCACAAAGCAAAAATTACAAATTTCCGAAGTGCATAAAGCTTTGATTGTTTCCGGCCTTTCTCTGGCCCCTTGTGCCTATAGACTACTACACCCCAACTTCACATCCTGATGTCTTCACTGCCACGTGAATCTAGTCCCATGAAAGTCACTCTGCCTCCAGCCATATTATTCTGCCACACAATTCTTGACAGATGTAGACCTAAGCCCTGAATTATATGTGTTTTCGAATAATACAAAACGATCGATACGGCCTGTAATAAAGTTATTATTGATTGAGAAGCTCTCAGGATAACATGTGAGGATCTACGGAGAAGAAAGTAGTCTACAATTAACTGCACATAGGCCCATGCTTTTCCATAGACAAGCACTCGGCCACGGGGCTCTGTAGTACATCAGTGCTATCGAAAGGTGAGATCCTGCTACAGGTATATGCAACATAAAGACACATGGGTTGGATAGAGCGCTCGGTTCGAGACTAGACGGAGAGTAGGGTTTTGAACCTCCCCTGAAACGGTTACTGTGTTGGAAACTTGAGCAAGTCCTTCACTTACAATTGCTCAGCGTCACTGATTGATGCTTAGTCACTAGATAGTGGCGCTTGATAAATGCAGATATAATATCAATAAAATGTAACTCTGTTGCTCAAAGTCCTTGACGAGCAAAAGATTTGGGCTACAAGTACATCAGTGCTATCGAAAGGTGAGATCCTGCTACAGGTATATGCAACATAAAGACACATGGGCGGATCCAGGGAGCGGGGGGCCATGGCTCCCGGACGGTTGTAGTGCTCGAAAAATACGAGGACAGCAAACACAATAGTCCAGTGAAAGTGATGGCCAATCAACAGTTGGACTTGATTTGCTCCATCCATGTACTGTTGGCCCTTAGTAGCCTACATTGGCTATTGCCAAACCAGCTTCATCATTAATCAATTCTGCCTCAACAATTCCCAAGCAGTCGGCGTGGAAGTCATTGACAGGTAAGATCTTCCGACGTTGACTGTTGGCCATAATGTCGATGAAAACAAAGCAACCAGCTAATACCGAAGTTTTCAACAGATTGCCGCTATAACCTTTTAACCTCGCTAGATATTTCTGAACATCACTACAGAGGTAACGGATGACAGGCGTTAGCATATACCTAGTCTGGACTCTATCAGTCTGTTATAATGAAAGCAAGACTGCTGGACTGACGGATCCCTTCAAGAAGCCACGGGCTGAGTGAGGATCAGCCACCTTTTGCCCACGTTTGTCGGCCTAGTTAAAAATCAAAGGTCGTTGTTTCCGAGTTTCCCACGCAGAACCCCTTAAAAGTCTATGCTATCAGTTGTGATTGATGCGTGTGCATAATGGACATCTGCGATAATGAACATTTTGGTTTGTGGCAGTGTTATTTGTCAAACAGGCACGATGGTTTAGTGGTTTGATGCTGGACTTTCAACCCAGAGTTTGCGGATTCAAAATTAATCTCTGCCATGGCAGAAATACTTTCTAGATTACTGCTTCCCTTGCGCTACCTAACGAACTAAACTATAAGACTAGTTGACTGCACGATGTCGGTGAGTAGATCAGACGGCGAGGAAGAAGACTGGTCACCCAGCCTCATATGCTGAGGCTAAGATGCCGGTTTTACTGTATAACGTTTGCCTAAGCCTAGTCTTGTAGCGGCATGCCAAAAGCTGAAAGTAAAGCTCCAAAATCCAAATAGCGGATGCGACAGATTTACGTCTGTCACTACTGTAGCTGAGCACAAAAGTCAGCTTTATTTTGTAAAGTTGTGCAGTACAACGTGTTTAAAGCTGTAAAATCTGAACTAAACTACAACATGAAAGCCTATAGATCGCAAGGAAAATACCCCCAAGTTAAATATTTTGCAAGAAAAAACGCTCAGCTACAGGGGGGTTTCATCCCTAACTTCCTGACCAGGGGCCTTGGCCCTGGAGCCCATTAGAACGCAGTAGCCCCAGACCATGTATAGGCTCGCGCTTCGAGCTCGCCGTGTGGCTCCTTTGCTGAAATCCTGGATTCGCTCTTGGAAATACGGGAATATATTATTGTTTTGTCGAGGAAAATCCGCTGTCCCAGCCGTAAAGGAACCTTTATATAGCGGCATACCAATAAGAACACTTTAGTGGATTCATTAGTCATAAGAATGCAAACGAGAAACTACAGCATACATTGGGATAGTTGTGCACCGTCTTATATAGGACCAAATTTGCAATGGTAATAATTACAATGTTGACGTAAATATAAATATTTGCTAGTTATATACAACCTTAATGTGACAGTTGTGCACAAGACAAGACAAAGAGCGAGAGAGTGAGCGCGAAGAGTTGACTCGTTGCTCTGTACAAGGCCACTGCATTGACTTTAAAACGGTCGTAATAAGCCGGGTCTTTAAAAGAGACTCAGAGACCCGGACCACCGCAAATACCAGGCCCCAATCTCGAAGAACGAACACCACTATAAGCCAACTTATTCAATGTATACGATTTATGAGTCCTACAAACAAATTTTGTCTCAGAATTTTGTGACGCCCGAAAAGCAGTTTAAAATTAAACAGATAAATAGGACCTGTTAATAATTAACGCATAAAAGCTTTATTCAAAATTTAAGGCCCCTTTTCTATGGGAGGCCCAGGCGAAATGGCCTGCTGGTCCTCTCTGATAGACTGTAATTATACACTGCTCATAATTAAGAGACTTTGTGATAATGAAATAAATGGGAACGTGTACCGGATGCAGGTTGTGGGGGAAAATTCAGTTCTCTGTTGTGTAACGCAGGACTAAAAATCTCCAGTAAACGTATGCAGTCGCAAGTTATCTCTAGCCGATTTAACTACGGCGGCTGTTGAACCCTACTTAGATCTAATTCACACTTCTCACTGGGGTCACAAAAATTTACACAGACTGCAAAACATCCGGAACTTGCTTAGGTCAGTGCCACAATGAAGACCGAAAATATCAACACATCACTCCTGAAATCTCTTTACCGGCTCTTACCGACAGAGTCAAGTTAAAAAGATCGGTTCTGAGTTTAGGAATATTAGAGCCATTTCCCACTGCTCTTGGTTGCTTTTGTGCTCTCTCTCTCTCTCTCTCTCTCTCTCTCTCTCTCTCTCTCTCTCTCTCTCTCTCTCTCTCTCTCTCTCTCTCTCTCTCTCTTCTTACTGAGCTCCGAATTTGTGTTTATAATCCATCGTTTCCAAAGCAATCGTATAATATCGGTACCGAATTTAGCAGACTTCCAAAAGTACCGGTACTTGCTCAGTCCTTCCTGTGCAGGTCTGCACATCGGGCAGTGCAGCTTCTCCATTCATCTCTGTCCATCACCAGTCTTCCCACCTCATCCACGACATCTCCAAACATCCAAGGTCCTTACTGATGGTGTCTGGCCAGTTCTTCCTCGGTCTTCCCATCCTCCGTTTCCCTTCAGGAATCCAGTTCATTGCTTGATTGGCTCGCCTATCTCTGTCCATACGAATTACATGTACTATCCAGTTCAGTCTTCTCTTTCTGACGATATTTTCTATCTCCTCTCGTTCTGTCTTTTTTCTTATAGTTTTATTTGATACCTTATCATCTTGTGAAATGTGCAGAATTCTCCTCAGCATCTACGATGTGCTGACTCCAGTCTTCTTCTTTTCCACCGTCATTGACCAGTTCTCAGCTTTATATAGGAGTGTGCTTAATACAATGGCTTCATATTGATGACTCCTGGTCCTCATACTGGATCGATTGTTCTTTCACATCTTTTCAAGTCTTTCAAACGCAGCTTTTGCCTTCCCTGTCGCAGCTTCTGTCTGCTGTTATCAAGATACCGAGGTAGCCGAAATCTAATATTTAGATCTTCAATATACCGATAATCAATCTCCAATACTTAGATACAAGGACCTGCAGTCCTCTGGACATCTGACATATATATATATATATACACGAAAGAAGAGGCTAACACATGACTTAATCATCACTCTAATTCAATGGATACATCCCATCTGCATTTACTGTCTTTCTTTTCTACTTGGACCCTTAGGGTACAGGGTTAAGAGGTCAACGAAAATTAGCCTCATGATCCATTCATAAGATGCCAGAAAAATTGCAGAATATATATATATATATCATCATCATCATCATCATATATATATATATATATATATATATATATATATATATATATATATATATATATATATATATATATATATATATATATATATATATATATATATCATCATCATCATCCGTGGCATGCTCCTCTCTGAAGCGTTGCCGTTTCCATAAATTGTAGCCACCCGTCTCTATTCTGTGTTCGTCTCCAGGCCGTAGGTAACCCGAAGTTCAGTGGACGCAGGTCAGCTTCCACTGTTCTTGTCCAATTGTGGCGAGGGCAATGATTTCCGGCCCTCTGAAAGGCCAGAAGAGCCCTGTATATATATACATATATATAATATCTAATATAGATATGTATATACACACATATATATAATGCCACTATATAGCAGGGCCATGAGAATCTAAAGACTATATTTAGATGTTCATGAGCAGGGTTCACGATTGATGAATCTGACTTAACGGCTAGAAAATGTAATCCGTACACGCATATATACATAGGCCTACATACATGTTTGCGCTAGTTGAAATACGATACTGAGACGGAGAGACGGTGTCTATAACCAGGGGCGTAGCAATAGATTGTGCAGGTTGTGCAAAGCACAAGGGCCCAAGAGGCCAGAGCCCGCCTGGGCCCCCAAGGGGCCAAGGCCCAGTTGCTCAATTACTTAAAGTGAAATAACCAAAGTTCAGTTTGCACAAGGGCCCTCGGAAGGCTAGCTACGCCACTGTCTATAACAGTATGTCCTTTGTAAAACGAATACAACCGTAAACTTTGTAATTTGTAGTATATTTATGCATTATTTTAAAGTTTTCGCGTTGTATTCTAGTTTGGGTCTTTCATCCCCATACAGCAGACGACGGGGGAGGCAATGCCCTAGATCCACTCCTAGATCTACCCGTATCTTCAATCCCTTTTGAATTCTGCTACTTGGCTGATATCTCGTTTTCCATGGTTCTCACACATCTCTCAGTACATGATTGATCAACTTCACTGGTTGCCTAGTTCGTTCCGTATTCGATTTAAGGTTTTGTCTAGACTTGTAAATGTAAATGTACAGATTTCTCTGTAGCGACCGTATGGCCTCGACCATGCTCACTTTCAACGAATTGATCGTGTGAAATCCTTCAGCACCTCTGTCCGTTAGAATAAGTGCCACGGCATGTAAGGTCCGTAGCAGAAGCGCTTCGGGTCAGGCTCTTGTTAGCTCATTCGCCCGCTGTTTGTAGCCGTTCCCTTCGCTCTTCCGACCAGAGTTATCTGTTCCTTGCAGTTGCCAAGACTTCAGTGGTGCGGTATCTTCAATGGCAATGGTGCGGGGCTTCTGCTGCGGTAGGTCCATCACTTTGAGACAGTCTTTCACTTTCTGTTCGAGCTCAGGTGGCTGTGGGAGACAGGACTGTTGCCTTAAATCTCACCTCCATCCTCGGGACTTTCATGGTGCTTTGATAGGCGCCAGGGAAATTGACCAGTACAATACAGTAAAATACACCTGTTTCTTAATCAAATCCTTATCAGTAATGCGAGAACGGACAAGACGGAGATAGCGGTTCATAGATGCAGAGATGTTCTGACCTTGGGTTTCTTGCGGTTGGTCAGGCGACCACAGCACAGATGCATAATCGGTCGATTAGGGGAGAACGAAGACGGACGAAGATTCAAGGACTCCTCCTCCTCCTCCACCTCCTCCTCCTGCTCTCGAATAACAACAACTACTCTCGACGTCGCTATTACAAATGACGAGGCTGCACTTCGTCTCTTGTGGCCGTCTGTGCACAGCGCGTCCTCCCTCGTTCAGTCGTTCAGCGCTTTATCAAGAGGCGACATCAACAGCCGACAGAACTTCACAGCTCGACAGCTCTCTACTCTCCACTGTTCGTCAGTGTTCGTTCGGACGATGACTGTAAAGTCAGTCAGTCCGTGTGTTAACTCCCTCCGTCAGATATCAGCCGCAGCGGCAGATGTCAGTTATCATCTCGTCTGCGGTTCATCGTCCATCGTTACCTGTTCTTGCAGTCTACATATTAATGTAAGCCTATAGCTACGCATCGTCTGGTACATAGGTTGACTGACTGTACATCTGGCTGGGCGAACAGAAAGCACGCCCATAGGCCTCCTTGGCCTACACGTTAAACATAACATACAGTACATCATAATATATAATACGCATCGGCCCACATATTTTACACGCCTGCGGCGGTTTTAAAAGCCGTTTCGTTCGTTGTGTATTACGGTCCAGCATAGGACCGGTTATATATAGGCCTATAGGAACCAAGCATATTAAAGACCACGAGATATCTGTAGCCTATACCTCAGGCTCTGCGAAGTCCGTGCTGGACGTGTGAGCCCTAGGTTTGCATCTTGCATTCAACAGTCAGGTATCGAGAGTAGTCGAAAGGTGGACTGTCATCTCACGAGCAGAGCACAGAACGGTCCTCCTGTGCAGCTGCAGAGTTGCCCTGTAACTACGCAGCGTTATCTATCACATCCAACAACAGCCATGGCTAACGATCGACGAGCACAGTTTCAAGGCCTAATCTACACCCGGTAGTGACTTGTATCTTCGCTTGCACTAGATCTGGTATAACTGGGTCAACGCTATTGCCTGAGTAAAAATGCAAGCTAGGACTTGTTTTTGACTTGGTCTGCCTAATGTTCATGTGACGCGGGATGAGGAATTGCCACGTCTCGCTTTCAGATACAAGTGGCGCTTCGGAAAAGCGCCTAGGCCTATAACATAAAGCGATTTATACGAGAAAGCACAAGCTCACTTCATACGCTGCTGTGTATATTAGGCTACCGTTTTCCTATAGAAAGGTCGTTTGATAAAGCTTAAGTCGCTTCTATCAAGGATAGGCCTCTACTGCAAACAGAAACAAAACTGATTATATATATAGCCTATAGGCCTATACATTCCAGAAACATAAATCTTATAAAAATAAACACCTCTATGCTAAGAGCAGCTAAGAAAAATTACTGCGCTAATTAACTTGAATATCATCAAAATAATTCACGTGAGGTTTGGAAAACTTTAATATGATCACTGGCAGAAATAGGAGCTACTTGTAGCGATACCATTATTCATATAAATCACAACGGAAAAAAGAAATTGGTCCAACAATGATAGCTGATATGTACGTTTTACCCAAATTAATTGTGGCACTCCTTCCGAATGGCAGTGGCACTGAAACGACTTGGAAACTGCATCATTGGCCTTCCAGAGTTGTAGGTCTATATAGGATTTATAGGCTTATATAAGAGCCGGTCTAACTTAGGCCAGAATGTATGCATAATTATAATCTAACATGCAATTAATATAGCGCGCTTTCTGTATCTCACAAAAGCTTTGCCTACACGAGCCAAAATGTTTCTCCAACTGGGCACCTATTTCCACTTATAGACCCTATAGGGGATCATGATTCGATCAAATGGCGTCCGACGAAATACCGTTCAAAACGCACGAAATCCACAGAAGAATCGAGAAATAACACCGAAAATGCAGACTTGGACACAGTAGAAGTCCGATCATTAAACTGTTCTCTACTAATTTTAAAAACCAGTACAACTCCGGTTTGGTAAACTGACTTTAAAATAGCTGAAATGGTTTCAACATTCATCAAATGTTATCCTTTACATTTATAGGTTACCTTGATTTCAAAATGTATAGGGCCTTTTCATGAGAAAATATCACAGAAAAGGATGCCGTATCCGAGTCTTCTGACTGTCGCCTACCATATCATAATATTGATGGAAACATACAGCGATTTTCTGTGACTATGTTCGTAGTTTGTTTTGCTGTTAGTCACTGTTCTCAAAGTTGTTTTGCTGTTAGTCATTGTCGTCTCAAAGTTCGTCTTACTGAGAAATTTGCTCGATAATTCTTGTACGCTCGAATTTCTACTGCAAGCGAGTCGATCTGCGCTTCGTAGTAATTTATGAGTTTGCAGTGGTTGCCATGCTTTTGGACCGTAGGCCTATCTGTTCGCGTGCGATCAAGCCCTCGCCAGAAGACTAATCCACTTATCCAGGGACGGGAGAGGCCCTTGTTAGACATTCGAGGCGCAGACTTACAGACCAGTGTATGCCATCTGCAACAAGAATATCTTGGATTAGTTGAAGACAATGGCTTTCGAGCGACGTCTTCCGTCAATCACGGAGAGGCAGGACCGGATTAAGTGCCTTGTGGCGCCTAGGCATAAGGTCATGTGGAGCCCTTCCCCTCCTTCCCTGCCGCTGCAAAACGCTTATCCGAAAAGCAGAAAGGGTCTGGGGCATGTCGAGCCACCAGGCAAGGTCTGGAGAAGCCACAGCCGTAGGGCTGTCAACTTTTGATTCTGCCAATCCAGGACGCCCGCATAGTCACTCGATATGCCAGTACCAATTTACCCTGTCCACATCACTGTACGTAACGAATGTTGCGTCAGCCTAATGTAGGATCTAGCAAATAGCCGTTAAAAATTACAGTCAACTGATTTGACTCAAATCATCATCACGAGCAAATCATCAAGAGAGGAGTGGCCTGTATACATAAAATCTGAATCAACTTCAAGAGCAATACGTTTATTAAATTCCAGTAACCTACCAGGCTTCACGGCCTAGCACGAGCAAAGTTCATATATATACATGCACGATGCATGCAATTTGCAGATGTCATTTATTGGGTCTACTAAACTAACTACCCTCTATTCTGTGGTCACTCTGTAAAACTTATTTACGGCCGGCTGTTCGAGTTTAGTGTGCGAAAAGAACAACAACATTAGGTGAAGTGGATATTTGCACCAAGTTCCGGACAACACCGGACGCACAAGGCCGATTCCAGGACTGTCCAGGCGAATCCGAGACGGTTTTGGCAGTCCTACTACGTGCTCTTGTAACGGCCGGGCATGAAGTAGGCCCTTCTTAAATAAATATGTATTATGAGAAGAAATCACTCGTAGGCGTACAGGGGTCCGCTAAATTATTTGCCACAGAGCCCGTGCTGGCTGTCCTTGTGCCTACATTAGATAAATACTAAATATTTGACATATTAGGCCTCTAGTTATTTCAATCAAATCGTGAAAGTACTGCGAGCCTCACTTGGCATCCCGTTCAGCGCACTTGACTTCGAATCACTAAGATAGGATAACGATGATGACAGCGATGATAACGATGACGATAACAGCCGACTGCCGTTGAACCCACTCCTCTTCTACCCTAACACTTCTCCACCCGCCTGCCCGCCCATCACCTCATCCATAAAATTGGGTAATCGCTCCATAGCCAGAGCTGCCCCACCACTCTGGAATAAGCTCACCCAGAACTGCGATAGTTATCTGACCCATCATACAAACAGTAAAACTCACCTATAGGCCTATTCCACCGCTTGCAATTTCTGCACTGGCCTTTCGCTCAAAACTGAAAACACTCCTCTTTCACAGATCTTATCCTGACTCATCTTCTTATCTCTTTTCCCCCTCCAATCCCAAACATCACCCACCGTAGCTGCCTGGCTGTCTCTCTGCCTGACTTTTGGATCTTGACCTGGAACCGAACCCTTGCTGCCTGTCAATTTTGTTTTGACTGAGCGCCTGTGAACAAGCTGGTCCTCGTGACATGGCTTTCATTGGGCACTGTAGAAATCTCGGGATTATGATTACGATTGTCTGATTGCTGGATGACATTTTAGACAGATTTCTGTCTGTGGCTGAGAAGCAGTTGAAGAAGATGTTCTGCATTCGGTTGAGCTGATGTTCCCCAAACGTTTCCACCATTTGCCATGACTGCTTTCTCAGTAGTAGGACCAATTGCAACTAGCTGCAAAAACAAATAGATAAAAAGTTTGACCAAGAGCACAGGCACTTAAGAAAACTGTGTTAGTACCATAATCTGTAGTGCAGGATGTAATGCGGTGTAGTGCAAAAACAACACTTAAGCAAGATCCTAAACTGAGAGGAGTTGATGAAGCAAACTATTTTAACAGAATTAAATAAAATCAGACAACATAGATAAAAAGTTAAATCAACACCAGTATTAGTTCTCTGCAAAGTGAATTATGTGGAAAAATTTATTAGCTTCTTAAACTGTTAGCACCGTGAACAATATTATATGTAATTGCACTGTGTCCAAAAGACTTGAAGAAAGTTAGCTGTCTGATGCCATTGGTGACCAGCGGAGGTAAACAACATACCAGACTAGAAAGATTTACTCCAGTACTCCTAGCAACTGATATAATCGAACACTTGGTTGACCAGATGAAAAAAGTGACATTGTTGTGATTGTTACAGAGGCTAATCTAAATTAAGGTTGCTACGAAAATTAGCGTTCCTGCCTAAAATGAGTAACATAGCAATCTCCCACATTTTCCAGTCATTTCAGCAGCAGTCAGATGACTCTGTGCGATGCCAAGTGAATTGTAAGATGACTGTTAGGACGGTTTTTCTTTTACCATAACCTATTTCATACTAACTTCTGAAACTTATAAGCATCAAAGCCTGATCTTTCCACTACACCAAATTTGTTCTTTTGCTACTGCTTCTTTCTGACCGTGTCATTGCCATTATTAATATTGTTATTAATATAAATATTGTTATTATTATTACTGGCATTTCGTTTCATGACCCTCACAGCCTGTGTTAACTCACTCAGTCTCGTGAATACACTTGAAGGAATGTTGCAGTTGTTACCCGGTTCTAACAAATCAATTGACAGCTGGTGGCTACTGATGCCAGGCGGTAAACTATTCCTGACAGATGGTTCAGCAACTGCAAAACTCCAAGAACCGTTTCACTTTGCTGGAAAGTGGAAGTCATCATCAATTCCTGAGTCCATGCAAGTCTGGTTTTGAGATGAAGAAATTGGCACACATAATCCGAAGCAGTATCCTGAGGCTAAATGGCGTACTTGATTTGGTAGCTGATGGGGACCCAGAGGATCTCATAATGTAGAGCAGCGGTGAAGTGGTCAACTTCCACTTAACAGGTGGTCAGTGGCATAGCTTAGGTGTTAAGTGGCAACACCATACAGAACACTATTACAGTTATCAAAACGACACATGATGAACACATGGATGAGCTCCTTGGCAGCATTTAGCGTAAATATATGCCTGATGATGCTCAGCTGATGTAGATGGTAGAGGCAGCGCGCAGTTTACTGAGGTGCAACACAGATGTCAGTTCACGCATGATCAAGCACAGAAACAGGACGTGTCAAGTAGCTTCATCTGAAAACTTGAAGCGCGAAATGTCAAATTCAATTAAGGAAGTTTGTGAAGCTGGTGTCATGTATTAGAATCCATAAAATGGGGTCTTATACTGTAGTTATTTGATTTCAGACAGTATGACGTCGTGCAGTTGCTCAAGCCAGCAAGGGATGCTGGACAGGGAGGTGGACTGAACAAGGATAGAGGTGGCAGCTGGGAACTGATGTAGTTGTGAGTCATCAGCATAGGAATTGAAACATACCACACCAGCCTCTCGATTATCCTGGATGTGAAGATGAGCTTCAGACAGGCCTCTTAACTTCAGTGTCAAGGGCACAAGATTTTGATGGTGCATAATTGCTGACCTTCTGCACATTGACTAACATGTATGGCTGCAATGCTTGAAGATGATGCTTTCAAACAGTAACATCTTGAAGGATTCAGAAGTAAAATTTGAAAAAGTGCATCACCTTAACATCACTGATCAGAAATCCCAATTGCTGCAGTAACGGAAAGGCAAATTTCACTCCTGATGGACTGTAAAATACAATGTACTCAACACAGCCCTGCACAAAAAACAAAAATAAACAAGAAATCTGTCAGTTATGACAATAAAAATACCAAGTGGTAACATACATATATATATATATATATATATATATATATATATATATATATATATATATATATATATATATATATATATATATATATATATGCATTTACTAGTAAATAAAATCTATGATATTGATTCCATAATGATTTTCTTTATAAACCTGATGTACTTGAATTCCCAGGATTTAAAGAATTCGATTAAGAGACCATTTAAATGTCTGGAAAATCAGGCCTTGACTTAACAGTCTCACGAACACTGGATGTAGAATAAAACAGATATTGTAAGGCAGAGACCTTTACTATGTAGAGAACAGGACCAAGATTGAAACTTGTAGGATACATCATGGATCAAGCACATGATCACTGACCAAACTCACAGAAAGAGTTGAAGCCAAGCACATGAAATGCAAAGTCAAGTCAGGAGGAGGTGATAAACATGAATTCTTACAGAAAGACATGGCCTAAAATATTCCAGTGGCATCCAAGGTTTTGCATTTTGCCCAGCCTTCACTCAATGCCACCGCATAAGAAGATCGACTGGATCCTCTGAAAACCTCACTCTGACTGTCCCAGTAACAAAGTGTTCTTGTCAGTTGGTGTCTGCTCCGTAATGGGCCTCAAAAAATCTTTTGGTTCATGTTTGTTTTACTGAGCAAATATTGGTCTTAGATATTAACTAAATCCTATCTTGCCCAGGAGGCAGTTTCCCCTACAGGTCGTTTTCTTGCAACAACTGATTACCTTTTCTCATCTGCGGTTTGAACCTCCTTCACGCAGCACAGAAGCTGTATCGTTCTGGAACAGGTGGCCCAGCTACCTGTGACATGAGCTACTTGACCTGTCTTTGCCTCTGTTCTGTAGGCATTTGAAAACCATTCTGGTCAGGAGCATCACCTCTGAAAAGGTGCTATATAAATGCAGAACAATGATAATGAACGATGACCACGCAATGAGTTTAATAAGCAAGCGAGGTCATACTAAGCTATTACATTGTTGCTAATAAACTCTTCCAGATTTTGCCTAAGGCTGACATCTGCTGTAGTTTCGTAGACTGTGAGACTCTGCACAGTTAAACCTGTTTAAGAACACAACAGAAATTATTCAACTACTGCTTTTCTTAAAGGCAAAATGCATTTGGTAATTACGTACGCACAATAAAAACCTATTTCCACGTCATTTAATCATCACCCAAACACATCATCTGAAAAAGCTACTCTCACTTAGACTATTGGATTGCTGGAGCAAGTACTCTGTGTCTTGACTCAAGCTGTTTGTCAAACTAAATCATTTCCTTCAGCCAGCTTATCTCTCTTACTGTTAGTATGTATGTATGCAAGTATGAAAGCATGCATCTAATTTAACCTTACAACTTCTATAGAGCCATTAAACAATACGGTCACACACCTCAGCAGCACTACTTTGAGCCTCTGAAAATAGGTCCTTAATTATCAAAAAAACCTTGGTTTGAAAGAGCTTGTTCCTAAAACTACTACTTTATTATTATCATTTCTGCATTTATTAAGTACCACTATCTAATGACTAAGCATCAATCGATGGCGCTGAGCAGTTGTGAGTGAAAGACTTGCTCAAGGTCCCTACACAGTAACCGTCTTAGGGGAAGAGGCTCGAACTCATCGTACTCTCTGTGTAACCAGTCAACTACTGAGGCCCACTGTTACCTGTGTATTAAGTCAAGTTAATAATGCATGACAACCTGCTGCTTGAAGAGAACTTGGCAAAGTTTCCAGCTTAAGATTACCACATGGAAAGAGAACAGGTTTTGATGAAAGGCAACTGTTGCTTAACATATCTACAAATCATTAAAAAAAGCTTAAACCGAGCAAAACTTGTCTACAAGTTATACAAGAGTCATGTTGCTGAAAGTTTTGGAATGAAGGAGCTACAGATTCTCTTGCTTATAGCAAAATGCTATCAACAGAGCCACAGTTTTCTGCTATAACAGAAATAATCTTAGTATTACACAAAACTGACTCGTCATCTTTGTTCTTGGTACCTTAATTTCCATCCTAACAGCGCCATAGTTAAGCATATGTTTTAAAGCAACATACCTAATAATGTACAATAATCACTCATTTTTACACGATACCTCTTTGAACAACGGAGGCTTGATCACAGAGTCATAGGATATTTCAGCTGAAGCACAAACCTGACATCCAACAAGTCAACAACCCTTTCTTACATGACTCATTTCACATGAATTCGAATCAGAGGTGAAAGCAAAAAGCAATCCCACTTCAACTTCACTTCATCATTTCTGGAGCAGCAACTGTCCCGTTTCCATGTAACTCGTATAAGTGTGTTGTTTCTAGTTCACCACATGGCCTTCCATGCACATAACCACATCTCCCAGGACGGTCCTTAGATTCTGAATGAAGAGCATCAGACGGATGCTTAGTGGTCTCTGGCTCCCTAGGGTTTGCAAAACGCTGTAGCTGTGCCATCAGTCGTCCAGAAAAGATGACATCGTCAGGAATAATTTCATATCCATAGAAATACTGGACAACAAGGGACACACACACACACACACACACATACACATACAGATATACTTTATATCTGTAAAATGAACCCAAAGAATTAGCTTAATACAAACTCGATGACATATTAGGTACATAAGCTACCATAACAGTACTCCCGTTAGTTCAGCATTTTACAATGCCTGGTTAATCGATCTGTCTAGTCAATTATGACCTCCAATTAATATTCTTGTTGCCTCTCAACTGTCTTCACATGCCTAAGTATATGGACTATGTCTTAATATGCTTAGCATTCCTATATCAGTGCCCTAACCATGACTTAGGTGTGTCTTGATTCCAGGTAACATTGGAATCTCCGACCCAAGGCAACTTCTAACTCTAACTCTTGTGCTCCTGTCTGTTCCAGCTACCCATTCTTCTGAGGTGAATCGGTAAATTAGCATGATAAAAGTATCTGATAACTATTAATAATTTAACTTAACTATATTTAACCTATAATTTATGTTTGCAATGTCCTCCTTCACCAATGGATTATATTTTTGATTACAATTTCACTTGAACTGAATATCGCTTGATGTCTTGGGCATTATGATAACTGCACTACAGAAGTCACCTGATTAGATGAGATGCCTTCAAGAGGTACTTGGAAGGTGGGAATATAAAAAGGCTCATTTACATACAGTTACAAAGACAATTCCAGATGAAACAACAAAAACAACAGTCTCAAGATCTCAGTAAGAAAAAACAAAGAATTTTATTCTAAGGACTGTGCTTTACCTTCAATTAAAACGGCTGCAAGCTTTTCAGAATTTCCTGACTCTGCCCCTTTCACCTTGAGTCCAATTTTCTCTGCTGAAATTATCAAACGTAGCATTACAACTTACTGCTTTTGATGGCCACCTGGTGTTGTTGACGACAGTGGAGGTACAGAAAAAGTGCAGCATCCTCAAGCCTGGACGGGTCATTCTCCATGGAATTACACGGCTCCTGGCACCCACTCTGCCCTCTCCATCCTTTCAGAGTTGGAAAAAGAGTACCATCAGATGGAACATTTTAAAAATGTGTCCTGTTATTGTACAGCTACGGTCGTCTTTACTACTCGGCTGAATGATCGTTTGATCTTGAGAAGACGAGCTTCTGTAAAGGTTTTCCAACAACTGTTTTACCTTAACCTTTCTTCATGAATTCCATACTGTTTTGATGTTGCTATAGTATCCTAGTGTAGAAGTGTTTGTTTGTTGCTAAAGATTGACCATCATTTGTTTGGCAAATGCCACTGCGGCATCTGGCAGATGTTGCCACAGTAATGCAGTCATCATTAGAGCCTCTGTCATGATGATGATCATCAGCAGTGGCATATTCCTCTCATCATGACTCTGCCAGCTGCCCTGATCTTCGGCTTGTCTCCAAGCTGCGTGTAGCCCAAAGTTCAGTGGGTGAAGATCCTACTTCACCATTTGGGTCAATGTATGTTAGGGCCGTCCTGGTCTCGTCTAGCTCCTTGGGGGCCAATGATCATGGTTCTGAATGCCCTAGCATGGTCCTGCCTGCTATCACACCAAAACACCTGGAGTCTTCTTGTTTCAATGTCATGATGTCATAATGGGATTTGTAAATGCAATCAAAGGCACTAACCAACTGCCGCATGTACGACAGGCAAAATGATGTCTCACAGACAAGCAGTCTCTTGGACCTTTGCCTTTCACAACAAGCATTTTCATCTTCATCCACTCTATTTGAATCCTTAAAAAAAATTTACCTGTCACAATGTGTCTGTCCAGCAGCTGAATTGCATGCGAAGTCAGAAGCAGAGCAGATAAGACAGAAGCACTACAGATTCCATCAGTTTCAACACTAAGCCTCAATAAACACCAAATCTCACCTAATTGTCCAGTTGTCGAACCAACTACAAATGTTGTCTTCCTCTTCCAGATGGACTGCAAATGATCTTCAAAAGAAATTTCAATCAATTGAACAAAACAACAAGATTTACAATTAGACAATTTAATTAATTCTACAACTTTTTGTTGTTAACACTCAGTAGGTACTGAAGACTGCCAGCCAAAACTGCTTTGAAGCATAACTTTCAAAAAAAAACCTTTAGTTTGTCATTGGTCATATCAATTTTGTCCATAGTCAAGTTTTAGTAAATTTTTTCTGCTAGACTAGTACTAACTGTTGTTATAATAGTTCATAATTTCACTTTAACATTTCATAATTCTTATTACGTAATGAATGGCGCTTCAAAAATTACTAGACACACACATACACATATTAAATATATCTGTTAGCAGTGATACATGTGGGAAGAATTGTAGATTTTTTACAGATGGATGTACGGATGGACTCGTAATTATATATATAAATAATGAGGAGCGTACAAGTGAGGTGTGAAAGGACTCGTTAAGGTAGAAGGACAGGTGGGGTAGTCTTCAGGTGTGTTCAGAGAAATTCGATAACAGCTACTACTGTATTTTCCACACTAAAAGTCGCAGTTTTTCAAACAAACTTCTAGGGACATGCGAAAGGGGCGACTTATGTGTGTGTGAACTTTTAAAAAATGGTGGACTTTAAACTGCAGTGTTAAAAATTTGAGTAAAAATAAAAGATGTTAAAATGTATTCTCCATGCTGAGGATGACCGATCTGAGTAGTCTGGTCAAATATTAGACTCTATGCACTGTTAAAAGTAGCTTAAGATTTGTGTAAGTCTCAGTGTGGCTAGACAGTCCGATGTGAAAGCAATTGTACTGTAGCCTGCTGCAAGACGATAGTGTCCAATTAGTTTAAAAGGCCACATTGCAATGCAGTTAAGGGTTAAAATGATTGTGACTTAAAACAACAATTTATGTCTCTGGATATAGTAATACTGTATCTCCTGTTTCCTGAAACTACTTTAAAGCATGAGCGCCTGTAGGAGATTGCCTTAGAAGCCTGCTTGGCTGAGCTGTTGGAAACGAGCGGCCAATGCTGAAGCAGAGCTCAGGCAGGAGGGACACAATTACCATAATATATCTCAGTGCTGCTAGTGAAAAAGTGTGGTCTGTTTATAGCCTTTGGGGTGTGTTGTGCACAGCTAGCATAAGTTTACCAGCTTCGCAAAAGCCCTGCTTGTCTGCAGCAGCCATCAATGCTTAAAATTTGTGTAAGTCTTAGTGTGGCCAACTACAGAGCACTGGACTACAATCCAGCTGCAGCGCTGACCATGCATCCAATCACAGCTGCACAGTCATCACTTATTGGACAACATTAATGAATACTAATATGCATCTGTTGTAAGAAGCTGCCTTTGAATTCCTTATATAATAATTTGGTAATATTCATTAATGTTTTCCTATTGGATAATTCTAATGAAAGCTATCGAATTATTTATATGAAGCACTCTATTTCAATTTAAACAAACCCATACAACTTAAGCACTATTAACTTACTTGTTTCAAATGTGGCGCTATATATATTATCCTTTCATATTTAGTATCTTTGATTCCAATGATGCCTTCCAAACTATCAACCAGAAGGCATTAAAAAGTGTTGCCAGTCTTTAACATAAATAGTGCAACAAATTCATTTCGACAGAATTTTACCATGTCACTGCATATCTTAGAAGTATGTGGGTACAGTTATTGGTTTCTGACCTGATTGTGCATCAGTCTCAAGACTTCATTAACAGCGCATCTAACGTATTGATTTTTTTTAAATTTGCCATTTTTGCGTCACTGCATCTTGTTGAAAGGTGCAACTTGTACTTTGGAAAATATGGTACATAAGCAGAATATCAGCTGCGATGTATTTGGAAAATTTCTAAAATTAAAAGGAAAACAAATAGAGGAGATTTAGTTACTTTCTGCTAGTTGATGTAACAAGGGTGACTTAACAGTCAAAATGAAAGGGTAGCACATTTCTAACACAACACATCAAAACTGTTGTTAGTAAATAATGAATATTCACAAAAATGTTCCAATACATTTTAACAAGTATTCAGGAGTCTACTTGCTACATAAATTGTCACAAGTAGTTCCAAACCTATGTTTGCACTGGCCTTTGCAACAGCCTCAACTGCTCTTGGGCTTGTCAGAAGAAGGCACGAATAGTTGTCAGGATGCCTCAGAGCTTCAGCCAGAAGATCCAGCTTAACAAACTGAAAATCAAGGACTGGAATACAAGTCACATCGTATCCTCCTTCTTGACCCAACACCTAACAACAAAACAAGAAGCCAAATGTAACTTTACTGCTAGCAGTGATGGCAACAATTTGAGACTGAACAGAGTGACTCTGCACATTTGTTGGACAACAGTGACAGCACCATGTAACAAAAGCAACATACACCAACTTAAAATACAAATACAATGAATCACAATGATCAGCCATTACAGACTGATACTGTAAGTCAAAAAGGATGCTTAATTTTGCTTAATTTCTATAAAGTCTTAGAAAGCTAAACTACAAAATGCACTTTAACTACATACACATGCAGCTGACAAGAATTATTGAACAGGTCATTCAGTAATCAGAATGATTCAACTCATATATATTTATAGAGCTTTGCTGTGCCATATTCTGTTTTAGTGGAGTTAAGCACAATCAGCAGCTTTCAATCAATATCTATTGCTCTGGATTAGTTTAGCCATCTTGGTCCAACTGGTCCAACGCAAAGCCAACCAGCAAAACTGGAGTTCGCTCCTGAGATCCTACTTCACTGAAAACAATTGAAATCTCTTAATCATCAACATCTATTCTAATCTAATCTATTGACTTCTACAGCAACATTATCATAATGCCCAAGGTATCAATCGATGGTTGCTTCAAGTGAAATCGTAATCAAAATCATAATCCATCGGAGAAGCCAGGTTGAATTCCTATGGGTCAGATAAAACAGAAGCTAGGCTACAGTGGGTAAGCAAGTTGAAACAGATGAGTCTTAAGTTTAGACCTGAATGACATCATAGAAATGAAAGAACAAATCAAACTTGGCAGCGAATTCCAAAGTCATGGGCCAGCAACTCAGAAAGCTCTGGAACCCAAAACTGTTCTAGTATGAAGGACAAGAGTCGTAGTGTCTGCTGATCGAGCGCAACATTTGTTTGCATGATAGTTGAGCATGGAAAGTAGTAGATAGGTCGGCTGATTTAAATGCGATATTTTTTAAACTATGAGACAGTTTTAAACTGGATTCTTTGCTCAGTGGGCAACTAGTGTAATGAATGCAATATAGGTGTAATATCATATGTCATATTAATTAAAAATCTCTTTTTAACTGTCACTTAAAATAAACTCATTAGTAGTTTTAACCACTGAAATTTGCCACGAGCCTAGCCTTCCTACTCTGAATTCTGCCTTGTTTACCAGTTCACTCAGAGATCATGTGACCGTTCCACACATATTTGTGACTTGCATTTCATCAAGAGGTACTGCAGGAGTTTTGAGTTTTCTGCTTGACTGAAAGTAGATTAGTCAAAATTCAAAAACATATCTTTTCACAAAAATACATACAGAAATGTATGAATCCACTTGTGCTTCATCTCTCTTTTCACCTTTTAATAACAAAACAGAATTGTTTCTGTAGTTTGACATTACCTAGAAGACAAAGTAAAACACATCATGTCATTTTACCAAAACAACAAACAAATATGTAGCTGAACAAGTAAATAAAAAGGTCTGGCCACATTAAAATGCAGACTAACAAGCCACTGTAAATTATGTTTGGTAGATTTTTAGTGAAGAAACGAAAGGAACAAATAAATCTAAGACTTCTAGCCTTAGAACATCATGCTTCACCAGAATATATGCTGCATATAGTTCTGGGGCTGTATCATTAGCCCTGTTTGATCAAAAAATGTCTTCTAATTTCAGAAAAGGCCTGAAATTTTCAAAACTTCTGAAAAAATGTAAAATTTGAATCTTCTGCATCTTCTACCCCATGCATACATAAGAAATCACCTATGTGACCGGCTCTTACAAATGAGTTATAAGTCACATTTTTTAGTTTTTTTTACTTTAATTAAATACTGCTTTCAATTCTGTTTAAAATGATATATCACAAAATAAATACTCCAAGTTGTTCTGAAGATATCCGGCAGCATGATCATAAAATTTATAATTCTGAGAAAAATGCAATTATTGGTGGGACATGCTATTTCCTTGGCAATCAGTACTTATAATGCACCTATTCAAATGAAATTTGACTAATCTCTTTGGAACAGCATAATAAATATGTCAGACAAATATGAGCACCTATGCCAAAAACTAAAAAACTGTAAATGTTGTGAAGTGTGCTAAAATTTGATCTCACAGCTAACAAGTTTAAACCTGAATGATATGCTTCATGTGAACACTTCACCCGTTTAATTCCATTGGTTGACTGACACAGAGTTGCCCAGCAGAGTAACTGCTTTAAGTCACTCATTATGTAACTAGGCCAATGTGTAAATTTGTTTAGTTTGACCCATATTCACAACCCTTAAATAAAGCATTCTCAATAAAGCTACCTGCCAGTTGAATACCTATGATGGGCAGACAATGACCTTTCAAATGATGTACATGTTACTGGGCAAAGAGCGACAAAATGATTGTCTAAATTTGACCAAAATATAGGATTTTTATTCTTGGCTCAATTTAATTATTGCATTAAAGTCATTAAATTTAAGCATTTATAGGCATCATAAATGTTAGATTTAAGTTAAAACATATAGGACACATCTGACCAAAATATGTTATGAGTCAATCTGTGTGATTTCAACCTAAACAACTTTCTAGCCCATTTCTGGAAAATTGTTGTGGCATAACTTATTTTGTCGGAGCATGTCACATATACTGAAGCAGCAGCCAGAACTTCTGGATAGTTCTTAGCGTTGGCTCCTGGCAATATCTGCCACATACACTTCAATTGACTTTGCAGGCTTACAATTTTCACAATAAAAAGAAAGCTATCGCTTTCTTGCTGCTGATGGAGATTTGCAGTTCCAAAAACAAAATGTTGGATCAGATCTGCAGATGGAGCATTTGAGAAAGTGCAGCATTCCATCAACAACTTTGCCATCAACAAAATTTTCTGGTTACCTGCTTTATGGCTCACATGGTAGATCAAAAAAGCCAAACACCCTTAAGTCACCCCACTGAATCAGCAATCCATGAGGGATCATTTCCACACTTCAGAAACATATTTGATAACAGATTTTTCTCATCTCACTGTGGCTTTGCTTCACAGCTACAGTAGCAGAATCTGTTTGCATGGATCTGAAAAGTGGCAATGCTGACTGCTGAAGGCAATGTTGGCTGGTTGCAAAGGGCAAAACTCTTTCTGAAACTGTACCTGTGATGCAGATTCAGTCGTTCTGACTTGCAAGCATACCAGTGTAAAAACAAATATGTTTCTAAACTTGTGGAAATTTTCTGTGGAAACAGATTCACAATGGGTTCTGGATTCATTCATTAGTGGCTTTTGTCTTTTCCACTGAGTGAATTGCTCAGTAACTGTACTGAATGTGGATGCAGTATAGGCATAATATTTGATTCTACCGTGTCTTTCTAACCATGTTCAGACCACATGCAAATCAGTTCACTTTTGCATACAGGCTGTTTGTAGAATCAAATCTCACATTCCTGAAACGGTCTTAGTTTCACTAGCTAATGCCATCATTTCTAGCCAACTTCATTAAGTACTGCAAATGACTTCTCACTGATATTACAAGAGGGTTTACACAAACTACATACAAATGGTTCAAAACTCTTTTGCCAGCACCATAACAAGACGGCTGAATATCAGCTATCACACCCATATAGCATTCATTACACCGATTGCCCCAAAAGCAAAGAATCTAGTCTTAAATCTCTTACAGTTCACAAAGTACTTCATTTAAATCAGCTGACCGATAGTATCTCTGATCACTGCTCATCCCTCTTACAAGGAAATATTGCACTCAGTCAGAGAATACTTTGATTCTTGCTGTGCCTCGCACCGAAACATCGGGCAAAATCTATTTTCAGGTCTTATTAATCCAACTAAGTATAAGATACAGCCACCCCAGATTATGTGAGCATAATACAGCACTGCAGGCCTAATGGAATTAATCAAATAAGAAATAAATAAGTAATAAGTATGTAATCTGTTGCAATGACTGGATCATAAGACTGGATCTTAAGGAAATATGAGGTTTTGATGAAAGACAGCCAATTATCACAGAAATTAAAGAAAATAAATTCTTTCATCAGAAATACCACAGAGGTCAGTCACTGGGTCTTATGCACAATGATCTGGAGAATGTTTTGTTGTTCAAGTACCTAATTGGACTGTCGCAACACTTGAAGGGATAATATTACATCTTTCTAAGGACTTATATCCTATAAATAGGGAGCTTACTCCAGTCTGTGAAAAGCTGAAAATGGCATTTTTATGAATTCTGCTGACACTGCACACAAACACAACTTTGCAGATTCAAACGATGAAGACGTATACACACAAAACGTAGAGAATATGTCGATGCGTGCCAAACGCAAATTCAAATGACAATTTGATATGTCGTAATTTCTCTCCCATAAATGTGACAGAGTTTCTATTGCGCAGCGCAGTTTGTAATGAGAACATCTCAAACTTTTTAGTTTCTGAAGCGAGGCTTACAACGACCCTGGAGGGGCCTAATTTTCAGTGCCGCGGCTAATTTCACGAATTTTTTGTTTTCTTGGCAAAATTCTCAAAACTGGTTGACACAGAATGACTTAGTTGTCTTCTGGCTTCAAAAAAGGCCCGACAACCTAAGTGAAAATGTACACGTTTTTCTGAAGAGACCTTATGGTCTCGACTCGACTGCTCAGTTTTCATTTAATCACAAGCAGGTATATTATATCCTATAAATAGGGAGTTTGGTTGAAGACCGACCCACACCTCAAAGTGGTGAGGGGGTGACAACGACCAAGTAGGGGATCGCCTGCTGGGGCTATGCCATCAGCGGTGAAGGTCTTGGCCGATGGTCTTGACCGAAGTACCGCCTAGGGCGTCACGCGAGGTGGACAGTCCCAGCAGGAACCCTGAAACAGTCGGCGAACGTGGGCGGCACCGGACGGGATGGAGCTCCCTCTCCAATCCTCGAAACAAACCAAAGAGAAGGAGGGTCTGTCAGATGAGTGGCGATGCGCTGACAATAAAGAGAAAATACGATTGAAATCCAATGCCAGAAAGTTCTTCTTCACACTCATACCGGCTCGGACGTCGCCCGGGTAAACAAGGTCCGCGAACCCAACCGAGCGATCGGGGTTGGATCGAAAAATCAGCTACCGAAAGGACACAGATAAAGACTGCAAAGAAGAGGATGTCAGTAGGAACATGGAATGTAAGAACTTTATGGGAGGCGGGGAAAATGCAGCTTCTGCAGGAGGAGATGAGCAAATATAGATGTGATATCCTAGGAATCTCAGAGATGAGGTGGACGCTGGCAGGAGAGATGGAAGGAGGGAAAATCTTATGGTCAGGAGGCGACACCAGACATGAAGCGGGAGTTGGATTCTTACTGAGCAACAGAGCGCGTGATGCCCTATTGGGTTACAAACCTGTTAACGACAGAATAATAGTGGCGAGATTTGGAGCGCAGCCATTTAACATAACGGTCATACAGGTATATGCACCAACAGCAGCCAGCTCAGAGGAAGATATTGAAGAGTTCTACAGAAAGCTAACATCGACGATCAAAGAAGTGAAAAAACAAGACATACTCATAGTGGAGGGAGATTGGAATGCCAAAATTGGGTCAGACAATACAGGATTGGAGAAAGTCATGGGTAAATTTGGATACGGAGAGAGAAACGAACGAGGAGAAAGGCTATTAGAATTCGCAACGGACAACGAACTGATGATATGTAACACGAGATTCCAACAAAAAGCTTGTCGAAAGTGGACATGGCGCTCACCCGACGGGAAAGCCAAAAACATGATAGACCTGGTAATGATCAACACAAGATGGGCAACCTCGGTGCAACAATGCCGAACCTTCCAAGGTGCAGACGTGGGATCGGACCATAGCCTGGTGATAGCGAACATTAAGATCAAACTCAAAAAACGTCCCAGAGAAAAAAGACAGGAGCAAAGAGATCTATCGAGATTGGCTGATGAGGGCATAAGGGCAGCATACCAGGAGACATTGAAAACTAAACTGGATGAATGTGACAAAACAGAGGACATAGAAGAAAGAACGAATCAACTGACCAGGGCAATGCTGGAGGCGGTTGAACAAGTAGTACCAAAACAGGAAAAGATAAAGAAAAAATGGATCACACCAGAAACGATGAGACTGGTAGAGGAGAAAAGGGATTTGAAAAAACGGCGAGACAACTCAGATGAAAGCGAAAGATCATACCGAGACAAGTGCAATGAGGTGAGAAAGGCAGCGAGAGCGGACAAAGCAAAGTGGCTCGAGAATCAATGCAACGAGGTAGAAAAATACCACGGGGAATGCAGGACAAGAGAAATGCACAAAATGATAAGGAACATCAACAGCAGATGGATGCCGAAACTTATGGCAATAAAGAACGAGGTTGGGAAGGTACTCATGAACAGAGAAGATATCATACAGAGATGGACAGCTTACTGTAGCGAATTGTATAAAGGACAACTGGACCCGAATATTGCAAGAGAGGTAATCGCAGAATTGAAGGCAATAACACCCCCAACCGAAGACATTGAAGACATTGAAAACGACATACTGGAAGAGGAAGTAAGGAGAGCCATACAACGACTAAAAAATAATAAAAGCCCAGGAAATGATGGAATAACGGGGGAGATGATAAAGAGTGGAGGTGATATTGTAACGAAGGAACTGCACAAAATCATCAACACAGCATGGAAAGAAGGGCGCACGCCAAGCGAATGGAAAAAATCAATACTAGTGATCTTACACAAGAAGGGTAGCGCACTGGACTGCAGCAATTACAGAACGATTGCGCTAATAAGTCACTTGGGAAAAGTAATGATGGCAATATTGACAGAAAGACTAAGAGGAAAGACAGAGGAATATATGGCAGATGAACAGGCAGGGTTCAGAAAAGATAGAAGCACAGTACAACAAATACTAGCACTGAGACTGATAGGAGAAAAAGCGAGAAGAAAAAACATCCCAATATATAACTGTTTCATCGACTTCAGTAAGGCTTTTGACAGCATAGATCAGAACATAACGTGGGCGGCTATTGCATCATTTGGGGTGGACAAGAAGCTGACACGCCTGCTAAAGGAAATAAATGGAAACGCAACAGCGGCAGTAAGGATTGGGAACGAGAAGGGAAATTGGTTTAAAACAAGCAGAGGTACAAGACAAGGGGACCCAATATCCCCAAGCTCCTTCATTACACTATTGGAAAGAGTCTTGGATAAGATAAGAGATAAAGAAGATGGGGTAGTAATAAGCGGAACAAGAATCAACAACCTATGTTTTGCAGATGACATTGACTTGATCGAAAGAGACGAGGAAAGACTGGAAACAACAGCGCAAGCTCTGAATGAAGAAGGAAAGAGATATGGGTTGACCATGAACTTCGAAAAAACCAAAACTCTAGTATTCGGAGAAAAGGACCACAGAAAGAAACTAGTCATCGATGGAAATCAACTGGAGAATGTGGAAAAGTTCACATATCTCGGGAGCAACATGACATATGACCTAGACAGCAGAAAGGAAGTATGGACAAGGATAGCAAGGGCTGCAACAACACTAAAGGCTATGGATAAAATCTGGAGAAGTAAAGCGATAAAATTGGAAACTAAGGTGAAAGTACTAAAGACGTGCATCTTCAGCGGAGTGCTCTACGGATGCGAGTCCTGGGTGGTAACAAAGGACATAGAGCAAAGGATGCTGTCTTTCGAAAGAAAGTGTTATCGAAAGATTTTGGGAATAGGCTGGACGCAAAAGGTCACTAACACAGAACTATACAAACGAATACGCCCTAAGGAAACCATCATGCAGAATCTGATCAAGAGAAGGCTGAAACTTTTTGGACATATCTGCAGAATGAAGGATGATCGGAAAATAAAAATACTGCTGTTTGGCAGGATGGAGGGGACAAATCGAAGAGGAAGGCCACACAGGGAATGGCTGGATGACGTCACCGGGTGGGGAGGAGCATCACTCCAGGAGCTGAGTCACACGGCGATGGAGAGGGAGCGATGGAAGAATTTGGTGAAGACGGCAGCGGACACCTACGGGCGCTGAGCCCATGGTTCTTGATGATGATGATGAGGTATATTAGGCTACGGTCGTCAACGTAACTAAACCCCTCTAGAACTGCAAACACTCCGTAAGTAAACAGTTAGTAATTAGTCTTACGCTTCAAACTCATCAATTCATTTAGACAAAATAAAAACGCTAATAACTAAACCATATGTTTGGCGGTGTCCAACGGTTATTTCCGTTGCAAAGGTTCACCAGCGATTACCATAGAGATCATACGAGTAGATCAGCCTTACATTAAATGCACGCAATATTGGGCCTGCATTGAGCCCATATAGACATACTGGACAGCTGCCCAACTGGGGCCCATATTAAGCCCTATATAAACCAGACGGTTTCCCGCATGAGGCCCGTAGTAAGCCCACATCTGTTATTTTTACCATTGCTACCCCTTTTGTTCCCTGCAAACTTGACAACTGTAATTCTCTTTTCCTGAACCTTGAATCCACTCAAATTAAGCTAGTACTCTTTCATAGATCCTATCCTGATTTCTGACTGCCTGCCTGACTGTCTGCCTGCCTGACCCTTGAATCTTGACCTGGAACCGATAATGAACCTCATGCGTATCGATTTTGCTTTGTCTGAGCGCCTGTGAATGAGCTGGTTCCCGCGACTTCAAGTAATTGTGTTAATTTTGGGGAGGGGGAATTCATTCCAGAAGGCTGACGTAGCTATGGCCATGGAACAATATTGTCTAAATTTTAAGGATGAGGTGACGGGAGGGTGAAGAAATGTTAGGACAGAAGAGGAGCGGGTTGAACAGAATGGTTGGATTGTAAATAACTGATGAAGATAGGAGGGTTGGGTGAATTGAATTGTGTTGTAGATGTGATAGGACCTTGTACTCTATTCGTTCAGGTATTTTAATCCAGCGAAGTGATTTGAGAACAGGAGTGGTGTGATGGCGTTTGGGGTTTTGGTGACAGAACGAGCGACAGCATTCTGGAGAGTAATCGTAATTGTAAATTCGAAACTTCTAAAGCGCTACTTAAAAGTTAAACAGGAAACCAATGCAAAGATTTAAGCACAGAAGTTACATGCTCATTTTTTCGAACTATTTTATGGGTCTAGCCAAGGAGTTCTTTGGGATACCAACAAGAAGCGAATCACAGAAGTCAAGGCGACTGGAGACCAATGCGTTTGCCAAAGATATTCTAGAGGACATTGGAACCCTTTGTGTGTATGTTGTGAATATGCATGTAAGATGACTTGCAAATATCATTTACATAATCGGTGAGAGACATTGTAGAATCAAAAACAACGCCCAAGTCACGAGCAACATACGAGTCCCCCAGCTGTAAGGATTTAAGCCGTTCAAACTTCTTAAATAATGCTGTAGAGTATCCGGTAGTAGAAATTCAGTCAATCTTCGATGGTTAAGGAGGAGTTTGTTTGCTGCCATTCAAGACCGCAGCTCCTCAAAGGCATCAGACAACAGCTGCACCGACAAGTGACAAGACATACTGTCAAATGAAATGTAGATTTGGGTATCATCCGCATAGAGATGATGTCTTAGTGAATGATTGTCTAACAGTGTACCTAGAGGTGTGGTGTATAATGTAGACAAAAGAGAACCAAGCACAGAACCATGTGGAACATCAAATATCAACAGAGCACTAGACGAATAATGTCCATTTAAATATATTGATTGAGTGCATGGCCTGAGATAGTTAGGAAACCAACGTAGGGCAGGACCGGAAACCTAAACCAGTGCTGGAGATCGTAATCGTAATCGTAATGGTAATCTCGAGATTTCTACAGCGCTCAACAAAAGCTAAGTCGCGGGAACCAGCTTATTCACAGGCGCTCAGTCAAAACAAAATCGATAGGCAAAAGGGTTCGGTTCCAGGATGATGCAAAAGGAGAGAATGGTCCACAGTATCAAGAGCAGCAGACAAATCAAGGTGAATAATTGTGTTGCCTTATCCTTATCTATGGAGCACATGATGTCATCATGAACAGCAAGAAGGGTGGCTGATGTTGAACGAAATTTGCGATATTCAGAATGAAATGCAAAGATTAGTGGGTTGAAATATAGGAGAGCTTGCGATACAAAGCTACCCGTTCAAGAATCTTAGATACAAAATTCTTTTCCCAATGCTATTCTTCTCTTAATCTCGACACTGCATCTGGATTCATCTGATAATACATCTGATAATATCCCAGTTCTCACCTCCAGCCTAAGGCTGGAGGTGAAGAATTTTATCACACACCGAATAACTAACATACTTCAGCCTTATACCAGAAATCTTTTCAGCAAAAAGGGCCAACAATTTACTGGCTAGTTCTTGATAAGCACAGACCACAGCTGTATCATGAGTGGCTAGCACATAGGCCAATAGGGACACTGATATTAGGGTTGGACATATAAGCCACGCCCTGTACATGGGTGCGCAACCCTCACTGATGCAAGGCCATCAGTCTGATAATATACATGTAGCTGAACACACGTGTCATAGTGTCTATACCTATAGGCCAACCTGATATATGGCGTCAGAAGTGTTGTATTACTAATCAACAATATGGCGACGACGACTTTACAAATTCCATTACCGGCGCCTCTGAAAGTAACGAATCTGGCTTTAGACTGGAAGCGTTTCAGAGGCCAGTGGTCCAATTATGTCAAAGCGGCAAAGCTAGATCGCGAAGACGGAGACCGACAGGCAGCTATCTTTCTAGCGTGCATTGGCTCGGACGCATATGAAATCTTTACTACGATGGAATTCGCTCGAGAGCAGGACAAAGAAGACCCGGCAAAGCTCCTTGAAGCCTTCGAAACCTACTGCGTCGGCGAAATCAATGAAGTATACGAACGTTATATTTTTCACCGCCGACAACAGGAGCCCGGTGAGACTTTTGATTCGTTTCTTGGTGACCTGCGTCGACTCGTCAGAACTTGTGATTACGGGACAGTCGAAGAATCTACGATCCGCGATCGAATTGTCCTGGGCGTTAGGGATGACGCCACGCGAAAGAAACTACTCCAGACGCGGAAACTCGACCTACCTCAGGCAATCGACATATGCCGCGCGTCGGAGGCGACTATGCGGCAGCTGAAGAGCATCACTACGCCAGACGAAGTCCAGGCCATGACACAACAACCCCGCCGACGCCCACCAGGTTCTTACGCACAACGGCAGACACGAAATTGGGAAAGCCCGGACAAGCAAAAGGCGCATAACAACCACCCAAAGGATTCCCCGGGTCACTCCTGTCAATATTGTGGAGGCCTGCACAACCCGTCAAAGAGTGCGTGTCCGGCTTATGGTAAAACCTGCAATTTTTGTCTGAAGCTGGGCCACTATAGTAGCGTCTGTAGGTCACGGCGAACCACAACTGATGTCCGAGAACTGCAAGAAGGGGAAGAAACGTTATACGCGCTAGACAACGCTGACAACCCCAGAGTCTACTCACACATCCTTGTCAACGGACATAAGGTGAGATTCTTATTAGACTGTGGTTCCTCCGTCAACATCTTGCCGGTAGCCCTCTATACCAAAATCACAACCAATACCCTTCGCCCGCCTAGAGCAACTTTACGCATGTTTGACCGGCAGGAGCTTAAAACTCTCGGAATGCTCACTGCCACAGTGAAGCACCCACACACACGCACGGAATTCGATGTAGATTTCTATGTTACACAGCGCGACAACCCTATCCTTGGCATCGACGCCTGCCGCCGTCTTGATCTGTTGCGCATAGTTGAAGAAAACATATGCGAAATACGGGAAGCCAGCACATCGGTGCCCCGTTGCGCGCAGGCATCATCTCGCCTTGCAGAAGCTGAGATATTTGGCCGGTACGCCGATCTGTTCAACGGATCACTGGGCATGCTAAAAGGGAATGTAAGATTGGAAGTGGATACCTTTGTCCCCCCAGTACGAATGCCACTGCGACGCCTTCCAGTAGCAGTACGGGATAAGGTCGAGATAGAACTGCAACGCATGGCAGCGGACAACATCATCACACCAGTAACTGAGCCAACCCCGTGGGTTTCCGCCCTGTTGGTGGTGACAAAGCCGGGTGGCGGTCTAAGAATATGTATCGACCCAAAACCATTGAATAAAGCTCTTAAAAGATGCACATATTATATGCCAACGATCGACGACATCCTTCCCAAGTTGGCGGGAGTCAAAGTTTTTAGCACGGTTGACATAAAGCACGCTTTCTGGCACCTGAAACTTGACGACGCCTCAAGTCGTCTAACCACGTTCGAGACCCCATTTGGAAGATACCGATGGCTACGGCTACCATTTGGAATTAGTCCCGCTCCAGAAATATGGCAATCCAGGGTCCATGCTGCAATTTCCGGTCTAAAGGGCGTTCACTGCATTGCTGACGACATTCTCGTTACGGATTCTGGTGACACCGCAGCAGCAGCCGAGTGCGACCACGACACTAATCTGATCGCACTACTCGACCGCTGCCGAGAGAAGGGCCTTAAATTGAACAAAGAGAAGTTTCGACTAAATCGTTCTATTCTTACATTTATGGGGCACGAATTGACGAATGCAGGCTTACGGCCCGACCCAATGAAAGTTACCGCCATACAACAGATGCCGTATCCGGACGACAAAGCAGCCCTGCAACGCGCATTAGGAATGGCCACATACCTGGCACGTTTCTGTCCGCATTTCAGCGAAATCACAGCGCCACTAAGGGAACTACTATCGACGGAAAATGAATTCAGATTTGACCAACGACATGTCGAGGCTTTTGATCAGTTGAAAGCAGTGCTCGCTTCGGCTCCAATACTTCGTTATTTTGCCCCAGACCAGCCTATCGTTATTCAGGCAGATGCCTCACAAGCTGGCCTCGGTGCTGTATTGCTGCAAAAAGGACAGGTCGTAGAGTACGCATCGAGGGCGATGACGAAAACAGAACAGGATTTCGCTCAAATCGAAAAGGAGCTACTGGCCATTGTATTTGCATTGGAACGCTTTGATACGTATGTCTACGCACGACAAGTGATAATTGAAACTGACCACAAACCTCTGCTGGCGATAAACAAGAAAGCCTTGGCCTCCGCCCCGAAGCGTCTTCAGCGGATGCTGCTCCGACTTCAAAGGTACTCGTACGAGCTTATCTATAAGCGAGGCACTGACATGCTATTAGCAGACACTCTCTCGCGTGCATTCCCTAGCGGCGCTACGGAGCCGACTGCGTTTGGAGAGGTGGTCGCCCTGCTAGATCGAGTAGATGAGGAACAGATGGACGAACTGCGAACGATAGCTTCTGCAGACACTATAGCGCGGCTGACTGATGCAGCGAAGGACGAGGACTACGCTCAATTAATACAGCAGATCGCGATAGGCTGGCCGGAAACGCCGACCAAACTGTCGACAAATTTACGACCATACCATACGTTTGCAGATGAATTGAGCGTCAGCTGCGGTCTGGTCTTCAAAGGCGACCGCCTTGTCATCCCTCCTCCAATGCGTGCCCACATCCTTGAACGGCTCCACAGCGCGCATACGGGTGTCAATTCCATCATTCGCCGAGCACGGGAAACGGTATTTTGGCCGGGACTCACGGCCGACATCAAACGCGTATCTGAGACTTGCGAAATCTGTGCCCGTTATCATCTATCAATGGAGAAGGAACCCCTGATGTGTCATCCGGTGCCAAGTCGGCCCTGGGAGAGAGTCGGGATAGACATCTTCACGTTTCACGACAGGGAATATTTAATCTCAGTCGATTAGTTATCCGGGTTCTTCGAGATCGACCGTTTACCATCAAAAAAGGTATCGGATATCGTCTACTGCTTACGTCCACACTTTGCCAGGCACGGTCTTCCATCATTCGTAATTACAGATAATAGCCCTTTCTGTTCCCAAGAGTTCAAACGTTTCGCCGACAAGTATGAGTTCCAGCATATTACAAGTTCTCCTAGATACACACAATCAAACGGAAGGGTCGAAAACGCTGTGAAGACTGCTAAAAGAATCATGACCAAAGCCAGGGAGGCGAACTCTGACCCATTTCTGGCATTATTAGAATGGAGGAGTACGCCTTCTGAGCAACTGACTCTGTCGCCGGCTGAAATTATGTTTGGCCGTCGACTGAGAACGCGCCTTCCCGTTTCAAATAGGCTCCTCGATACAGCTACTTCAAAAGCCACCACGATCGCCCTATCAGAGGTCAAGGCCCGGCAAGCCTTCTATTATAACAGAAGCGCAAAAGCGAGGCCATCATTACCAGTCGGGCAGACAGTCCGAGTGAAGTACGACGAACGCCCAGAATGGCGCAAGGCTCAGATAACGGCAGTCCTCCCCCACAGATCGTACGCCGTTCGTTTTGAGGATGGAACCACTCGCAGGAGAACTTCGCGCCACGTGACACCAAGCTCAGAGCCCCCCATCATGGAGGAAGACGGCGAGAGTCCGACAGACCGTCACATTCAACGAGCTAACTCCGCAGCTGAATCACCTCCGGTAGCCCTCTCCCCACCTCCTCCATCAGCCGCCCACGGTGGTCCGGCGCCGGTGATTACACGCTCTGGGCGAGTGGTGATACCCCCAGCTCGCTATTCGGACTGAGGCACTGCAAAAGAAAAAGCCTAAAGAACTAGACAGTAGGACTCCATAGATTTAGACTAGATAATAGGACTCCGTAGATTTAACTAGATAATAGGACTCCGTAGATTTAGACTTTTTTTTAAAAAAAGACTTCCTTTCTCAACGTATATTTCGACGCAGATGGTACTTTCAACTTGCGATTTTCTGTGGAAAGGATGTATCATGAGTGGCTAGCACATAGGCTAGCACATAGGCCAATAGGGACACTGATATTAGGGTTGGACATAGCCTGAGATAGTTAGGAAACCAACGTAGGGCAGGACCGGAAACCTAAACCAGTGCTGGAGATAGTTAGGAAACCAACGTAGGGCAGGACCGGAAACCTAAACCAGTGCTGGAGATCGTAATCGTAATCGTAATGGTAATCTCGAGATTTCTACAGCGCTCAACAAAAGCTAAGTCGCGGGAACCAGCTTATTCACAGGCGCTCAGTCAAAACAAAATCGATAGGCAAAAGGGTTCGGTTCCAGGATGATGCAAAAGGAGAGAATGGTCCACAGTATCAAGAGCAGCAGACAAATCAAGGTGAATAATTGTGTTGCCTTATCCTTATCTATGGAGCACATGATGTCATCATGAACAGCAAGAAGGGTGGCTGATGTTGAATGAAATTTGCGATATTCAGAATGAAATGCAAAGATTAGTGGGTTGAAATATAGGAGAGCTTGCGATACAAAGCTACCCGTTCAAGAATCTTAGATACAAAATTCTTTTCCCAATGCTATTCTTCTCTTAATCTCGACACTGCATCTGGATTCATCTGATAATACATCTGATAATATCCCAGTTCTCACCTCCAGCCTAAGGCTGGAGGTGAAGAATTTTATCACACACCGAATAACTAACATACTTCAGCCTTATACCAGAAATCTTTTCAGCAAAAAGGGCCAACAGTTTACTGGCTAGTTCTTGATAAGCACAGACCACAGCAGAGGATGAGGCCTTAATTTAAATTCTCTCTGTGTGGTAACTTTTTAAAGTCATTCACAAAATGATAGAGGGACAGAATCTGCGAAATTCAGGAGGGACATCGATCCAGAGGCTAGCCTGAAATGTCGTTGCAGTAAGAACACATACATGTGTAATTTGAAAAACGTATGTCTTTGAGCCTTTTAACCAGTGATGTTATGGTCGTTATTATTTAGCGCCGTTATACGGAGTGTCTGGTGCCGTTCTATGCTGTTATATATACGTTCAATGGTTGTTGCAGTGGGTTTTGGCGCCTTTATCACTTGTTTTGTATCGTTAGTCGATGGTTTGCATTTTTATTTGGCTAAATCGGTTTATTAATTTGTTTTTGTAAGCATTGGACTAGACTCACTGAAATAGGAATAATGGAGAAAAACAATAGAACTGGTCGGCAGAATAGACGCGTTCCGTTCGATTGGGAGACGCCTGAGAGGGAAAAGTCGCGCGGTGGTCGCGAGTCGTAAGTTAAATTCTCTCTGACAGCAGCCATTTCGCGAATTTTTTAACCCTACTAAACGGGCCGTAGAATCGAGCGACTGTTAATTTATGCGAACACGGTTCGTCATCCTGCACAAGCCACACGTTTACGCAACGCCACTTCCAAACACCAAACGTCTCTTACCGTCCAGTGACACTTCTTATGTTCCCATAACACACAATAGAAGTTCACGAGTTTTCAGCTGTGAAGTGAAGTGCCAGGGTGATGATAGCCTCCCACACTTGGTGTTAGCCGCTTTGAAGGCGCTAAATAAACTTAGTTACATTACATCACATTGCAACGATTGTATGTATGATGTATCATGTATGTACTAATACCATACCAGTGTATGTGTTTGTTTGTGTAGTGACTTATATGCATGACGTGTTTCTCTGGCCATGCGTTGATTTGACTGCGCAGACCGGATGCGCCTGTAGATACAGACCAGAGAACAGGAAATGTTGATTATCTGAGTGAGCGAGTTTGTGCTACAATGATGTCATAAGGGACACAGCCTTATCTGGTGATGATAACATCTGGCTAGTTTTATAGGTTCTGTGTTGACTTCTTAATGCACTGACACTTCTGAATCATGCGAAACTGCTGTGTTGGGTGTTGAGACACGTATCTTTAGAGTGAGAATCCTTGAAGTAAGTCTTTGGTTGCTAGAACTTTACAGAATTTGACAGAAGACCTCCAGAATGGAGGGAGAGTAGGAGAATAATGCTAAGGGAGGAGACAAAGAGCTGTAGATGATGATTAGTGTTGTGAGTTGTCTGTAGATCAGTAATGAATGGTACAGTACCACGAAGGTCAAGGTCAGTAGACTGCCAGTTTGGTTGCATTGTCTCTAAACTATATGATGATACCACTGTGACTTTGTTGTGAAACATGCAAGCCGCCGAAGTCACAGCTGGTGGTACTTCTGCAAGTGAATTCCAGTGGAATAGCTGCAGGTGTAAGAAGCCAATTTACCACAGTGGTGTAAGCCACTCTTTCTCGAGCTGGCTTCTACATCTGCGACCTACAGATGGTCTTTGTTTTGTTGCACAACAAAAGGCACTGTTATCAGGGCAGTCATACGAACTTCTTTATTAGACAAATTTTAGTGTCAAGTTGAAATTTAGAATGTTTTTCCAAGCACTGTTCTTGAATTCTGTGTAGTTTTCATGCAGATTAGTAGCCGTAAACAGCATTTGTACAGAATGTACACAAGGTTGCACTCAATGGCTGCATGTGGTTCTGTTGATGGTATTGCCAATATGGATGGTCCTGTAGTTGTTGGACCATTTGGCTGAAGTGCAAACAGCGGTCCCTAACCACTGTTGGTCATGAAACTCGCGAATGAATTGTAAACTTGAAAGATTCACATTTAAGTAGCTAGCAGTTTTCAGAAATCAGTTTTCTATCCTAAATGATCTTGTTTAATCATATATAGATAGTTTTTGTTCAATCAGGCAGACTAAAACTTAATGTGATTACTAGTTGTTACTAGAAATGACTGCTTTTTAAAGGTCTGAGAGTTTCAGTGACTATGAAAGTCCACTGAATTCGCTTCGCAGTCCACTGAGACTGGAATCAAAGCGAACTTACTCGGAGGGAAAGCACAGAGATCGTAATCTTCAGCTCAGATGTCGCTCGGGAAACACAAACGTGCTCAAGCAGAAACAGATATTTTCAAGGTGAGTGAAGAAAAACCAGCTTATCTCTTATTTTGACGTGGAAGACAGGATTGAATAAGTTCTTGGTGAGACTGCTGATATTGTCATGAGTTGCTGATGGTATGTTTACTGTGTTTACTAGAGCCCTGATCATTTCTTGTGCTCTGGTTCTTTCTGTTTCTTAAGCAGTGAGGAAAATGGTGAAGGTGGGACAAGTGGTGATTCTCGGATGGACAAACATGGTAGCAGAAGCAAAGACCCTGTTGAGTAAGTTGTATATAATGCTTAATTTTTTGCATTCTAGAACAAGGTGACAGATTCTGAATTGACATGATAAGTTATTCGATTTTACTGGGAATTATTGAATTATAGGATTATTTGCTTGTACAATTGTATATATATGCAGATGTGCATATACATGTACTGTTACATGCGTAGAGCACTGTGAACTGGCTGCAGAAGGCTTATTTGTCAGTCTTGGTTGTACTTTAGAAGTCTAATCCTTTACATTATCTTGGCTGCCCATTCAGTTGAATCACTTCAGCTGTTCTTGTTGCCTTGGCTGCACTTTGGTTGGTCGCCTGTTCAACAAGTAAGAAATATTAGTTATCGCTTGCCTCTGTTCAGTGAGCTTCTGTGTCCTGCCTTATGTCCTCTGGGAATTCTGGTTTAAGTCCACTTCTCTGACAAATTGAGATTCTTATGGTAGGGAATGGATTGATTAATGGTATTAGGTCTCAGGGTTAGCAGTATGTGAAGCTAAGTCCTGGTAATTGGAGGCCATTCAGAACACCTGAGCCTGGTTATGATATGAGCTAGTTGGCTGAGCCAAAACGAGTAGTGTTTTGGCCACATCAGGCCTTGAGCTCCAGCACATAAAGACAGAACCATCCAAAACGGTTGGAAGTTGAGCGCCGATGCAGAGTCATGTTTGATGTGCTACTGCCAACTGAGATGCTATTGAAGATGAAGCTAGCTGTGCCAGGTATTGACAGAAAAGGTAGGTGACCAAAATGGGTGGTAAAATGGCTTCCACCTCAGTCCTGCATTTGGGCTCTCATCCATGTCGTGCTGCAATCAGTTTAAAAAAATACATGCATTACCTACGGAAACAAAAATCTTAAAGGAAACGATAAGAAGAAAGAAATGAACTTATGGACAACGTCAACAACATTTTCATGTTGAAGTCGTCAACGGCCTTAGTTGCCATAAGATGTCGTTAAGCCCATGGACAACAACACCTCAGTCCTCTTCGAACGATGGAAGTGGGTTATTGTCCAGACAGAAAGATTTGATAATCTAGTTGTCTTTTATGAGCAGGCCAGTGCAAGATTGGCTTGTCTTTATGCCTGTGCCCTAGAAGTTCAGTGACATGACAACTGTTTTTTCTGAATAGATTTCTTTTTGAGCATTTTGGTAGATTGAGTAATGTGATTAAGTAATATGACACATTCTGTATATTTGAGTGCATCTGTTACACCATTTGAGTGGAAATCATTTTCTTGAAGAATTTTCTGTTCATACTTTCTGAGCAGAAGCAGATTAACAGGAGACCTCTGTTCTTTCCAGGTTGACTAGACCGAGAACAGTGTCTGGAGCAACTGACTGGGCAAGCATTGTAGAGGAAGAGGAGAGAAATTTGGTCCATGAGAAAAGGTAATGCATGTTACAGGTCAGCATCTGGAAGAGCTTTAAGAGACCTTCTTGTCAAACAAATTCATACAAATTTTGTTTTGATTGTGCACCTACGGCTTTCCAAATCAGTTAGATAACTATGTATATCAGTTACATAATTAAATATATGTACTGTTTTGTGTGACTCAGCTGAAAATGCGTTCTTTGTTCACCTTAAGTTGCACTTGTTTAGCTCAGTTAGATGGCTGTATATACAGTGCTTTGAGAGGTGTTTGAAGGACGCTATATAAATGTTTTGTTACATTAAACATGTATATCACTGATAGCCACAAGTGCAGCGCTTTCTAGAGGTCCTGAAAAGGCATTATATTTTCGTGTCTTGCTGCATACGTACTGTTTACCTATTACTTTTCATAGTTTGATATTGAAATTTACAGTTTCTGCCTCGTTTACTTTCAACTCTGATGGCTTGATATGGCAGTTAGCAGGTGGGACTTCAGTTCCAGGGGTTGAGTGCAACTCTGCTGATGGCCTTGATGGAATAATAATTGAAGTTTCACTAGCTAAATGGGGTATGAAATAAATACTCTGACAACTGTCAGTCTGAGAATTAAGTGGCAGTGGTGAGGGAGAGGACTGGCCCTTGGGCGTGATTTGCTTAGGCTAAGAATGAAGTCACTGAAGAAATGAAGTAACTACTACATACACGAAATTTTGTACTTTAATTAAGGCTACCTCTTGGGGTTTGCTTAAATGACTGATTTCATAATTGCTTTCAACTTGGTGGGCATATATCTACAAAAGTTAAATTCTTACAGTTTCCGAAAGCGGTTGGAACTCGGACAACAGCAGAAACGGCAAAGAACACTAGCAAAAGGTCACTGGTGAGTATTGGCTCAGACATTTATCCCACACCCTGGTAGATTGTGGACTTACAAGTAGCAATTCATTGATATGGTTCTGCTGACGTCCGCAAGATACTGCATTAAGCATCCGCAGAAAATTGAAGTTCACCAATTGCTTTAATGTTGCTTGTAAACAGTTATTTAATAAGATACAAATTTTACAAATCAACAGAGAGTAACTAAATAGCACCCATAGTGACAAAATTTTACCAGCAGCCATCTTCCAAACATAAGTTCTTATTTGCTGTTGTTTTTGGAATGGGTGTGTTGCTTTTAACGTTTGGCTTTGTAGTAACTGCTTTAGCACATGACCACATGTGGTGCTACACAAATTGTGCAAATGCATTCAAAACCTGTAGAAAAGGAAGTTGACTCATCTATAAAATACCACTATATGATTTTTCAACACAAAAACATTACTTCTGCTTATCCCATGTTACCTATACAGATAAACATTCAATGACTTTTAACATGTTGGGAATTGGACTAAATATTAAGGGTAGATCCATTCTTGTACAGAACTGTAGACCATATTCAGCTGTCTGGCAGATGAGATGAAAGCAAAACTGTCTTCCGACACTGAAAGACTTTACATAAAAGGATGGATGTTTCCAAGAGCTGATTTATTAAATAACCCTGCCCTACAGATAGATTGAGGACAGCACAACACATGACCTAGCTAGATGCTTGGAACACATATTAAGGGCACTTTCTAGTAGGCCAGCTTACTGTAGATACTCGGCTATAAGTCGACGTCGCCTATAAGTTGACCCCTAAATTTTCGACCTCGAGAGGATAAAAGTCTATGACCCACATATAAGTCGATGTGTTTTTACATATAAATTATATAGGCACCGAGTTAGACCCAAAGATGAGAAGACGTGCTTCGACCAAACTGGTGTTGCCCAGCGACACGATAAATATCTACCAGTAATAAGTTTCTAATCGGATGGCCTTTAAAATTAATAGTTGGTATAAGTGCTAAGTTAATTTTAACAGACTGCAGTTTAACAGTTTTCGCCGCTTTCCAGTATTTGCGGACTTAATGTTTCCACATTGAAAATCATGGCGGAAGTTATGGTGTCATAACTTGAAATTAAGAGGAAGGCAAAATATTATAGCGCTATGAGATTTTACAGAAACTAAACGATCAGTACCAGTTTACGTTTGGAACACGTCCATTTATTTAGAGACTAGCAGATTTACTCAAATCTTTCAAAGTCAGAATTATCATCTTCATTAAAAAGTAAATTAAATGTCCCTTCAGTTAAAGCTGGATCATCCACGTAGATGTCGGTTTCGTCGTTATCATTAGTGTTGGAGTCATGTTCATTATGCGCTCTTTGGTAGATCGCGTCGTCGTGTGAACCGTCCATGGGTTAATAATAGCATGTTCATTATGCGATCGCGTCGTCGTGTGAACCGTCCATGGGTTAATAATGCCGCATTACGGCTGTTCGACCACTTTTCTGGGCAGATCATCCCAGGCACGCTTCAGCCATTCACTAACCAAAGAAATCGGGTTTCTTTGTGTTCCCACCTTTTGTTAATGTTGCTGTGCCCGATGTCATCCACTCCATTCCAAATTTACGGACTCGGATCTTTGAACAGCTTGTTCAGGCAAAACATCCAACGGTTGAAGCACAGCTGTTAATCCACCAGGGATTACACACATATCTGTGTGTAACTGTTTGACCTTGGATTTTACGGGATCGGTCTGATGTGCTCGGAACATGTCCCACACGAGAAGGCCTCTTCTAAATTAGTGCACCTATCAGTGTTCCAGACGTGTTCCAACCAATCCTTTGTTCCATCTTCGTCCATCCAACCTTTTGGGATGAGCTTTTACTATTATGCCTCTTGGAAACGTCATTCCTTTAGGTAAAGTCTTTCTCTTAAGTCTTTACATGTGGTACCGAAAAAGTTGCGCTGTAAAATCTAAATATTAGAGCCTTACCAAGAAAGCACCACACCCAGTAAAAAAGAACAAGAAATAAGAACTGATGTTTGGTAGTGGATGGCAGCATGGTTTAAATGAAGCAGTGTTATTTTATTCTGCCAAATATTTTGTTAGTATTTTAAGCAAAAATTTATTTCGCTTTGTTAAATATTAATTCTGTATAGTATCATCTGTTTTAAAACAGGATATTTGAATGTCTTAACTGTGCATCCGTGCGGTATCCCATTGATGCATCGTGCGATCGCCCACGGGTGAAGTGTTGATGTGTTGAGAAGTCGTTGTCGGATAAATCTTGCGATCTTGGCTTGACCCTCCTATAAGTCGACCCCCCCAAATTCGGACTTTCAAAATTGTCCAAAATTTCTTGACTTATAGCCGAGTATCTACGGTATGTGGCCTCTGTTCCTGCACTGCTCACAAATTTTGTGAAGACTGGTTTTAGGATCACTGCCAAAATGTGGCATGAGTTACCCTATGGAGAATGTACTAGATGACACAATTTATAAACCTTCGCCAGATCGAGAGATCTCTGACTGTGACAGTGGTACCTTTAGATGTCTGAAAGACAATTTATTGTTTGGTGATGATTATGACGGCTGTGATTTTAAAGAGCTGGAATAGATCTGTTGTTTTAACATCAAAGGGACATGCTCCACATCTTGGATGGTTGTTTAATTGATATTCAGTTAATGCTAGCACTGTAATATTTTTTGCTGCTCTGCATTTCAAATTTCTTGTCCTGAATTACTTCCAGTCTCATTTTCAAAAATGGCAGATACACAACTTATTGTAAGATGCTGGCAAGTGTTTACAATATAATTAGATTTGGTAAAGGCTTTTAATCTCATTTTAACAGCAATTAGTCGGTTGATTAAGTTCTTTTGGCAATGTAACATTTGATTAGCAGCTTTGGTATATATTAGATGGAGCATGCATTCCACTATTGGGCCCAACTGCTTGCATTTGGCTGCATTCATGATGCTGTTACTGCGCGGGTGGATCTGTAAAAACGCATGTCGACCTGTATGCATAGACTTTACCTCTTTCTGAGGTAACAGATGTGGGGGTTGACTTATATGCGACATTGACTTGTTTGCGAGTATTTACGGTATGTTATTTGAGATTGTGTAAAAATTGAAAATGATCACCTTGATGTTCTTGTGCATAATGATTGTGTGCACGTGCATGTTTGTGTGATACAGAAGAGGTGGCATAATTATTTGCCCTTGTCTTCTGTCTGTCTGTCAGAAGAGTGAATGGCGTGCGGATTATTATGTAGAAGATTGGTGACTGCAGGTGTACTAGCTTTGATTGTTGAGAATAGAGTTTTACCTGATTGGAGTGTAGCAAAATGATGCAGTTTGGAGTTGCGCTTATATGCTCATTAGAAAAGATTGGTTAACCCAATACAGACGAGTAGGTAGTGATTGGTAGTGTAGGTATCACGACGAGCAGGTAGTAATTGGTAGTGGGCATGTACTATTATCTAGACCACTCTCAGCCTATCGCAGACGTTATATTTTTGAAACCTTACATCAATTAGGCCAAGATATTATAATTAAGTACAGAAATAAGTGGAAGATATTTTTAGAATTCGGTTATAAACATAAAAATCGACCAATCAAATCGGACATTTAAATCACGAATTTAAATAACCCAAAATGGCGGCGTGTTGTTGTTGTGGCCTTACTGACGACGAAATTCGGCAAATTCTTGATGAATTTGCATCAGATGATGACAGTTTTGACTCATCTGACAATAAAATCCTGTCTTTTGCTACCAGTGAAGAAGATAAAGTGGTTTTGGCTTAAGAACATTCTGACATCGACACCGAATTAGACGGCTACGTATACATGCTAGCGGACCGTCAAACTGGGTCAGGCGGATGACTTGGGCGTGATAGACAGGACTGAACAAGTAGCTAATTTTCCCATTTGACCCCTAACTGTGCCATTTACAAGCGTCTGTGGCAGACCAGCCCCTGATGCACCATTTTTGAAATTTTTCTAACTGCTTTTGGATAAGCTTTTTTGATGTGCTAGTTGAACAGACCAGGCCTGCATGGTGAGTAGAGTAGGTCAAATGCACTGAAGGCAGGTAAACCCCACAGAATAAAATGGAAACCTACTTCTCCTCTAGCATCTTATTTTAGAGAACAAGATCAAGAATCCCAAAGGCTGCCCCAAGAAGGCTCAATATGAATGTGAAGCATGTAAAGTTGCTTTGTGCAAAGTTTTATGCTTCCACATTTGCAACGAGCAAAATCAGATAGTGGTTCTGTGGAGTGTAAGGAAGGTAAGCAATATAGCACATCGATACAAATTTTAAAATTTCCATTCTAAATTGTCCTCTTAGAACTGTTCAGTGCAGTCTATTGAGAAAGAGGAGTCGATTCAGGAGCTTTATCCATCTTCAAGGTGACCATCCAATGCACTCAGGCATTCATAAAAATGGCCCTTTTGAGAGCTACCAAATATTTGAAAAGGAAACAAACTTCAGTGTGTTTGCCTCTCTGTGTGCCTGGCTTGTTGTAATGTTACTGTTGTCCTGTTGGTGTGCATGCTGCAGTGTTTTTGATGTCATGGTTGTATTACTATGTATGTGTTTGGGAGGTGATAGGGTGAGTAGGCAACATGAGTGCCCCAAAATTTTTCTATCAAAACCTGGACAGAAGGATTGAAAGAGTAGATAAAAAGCTAAAGAATGATGTTAACCTCAAGTCTGTATGCCAAAAATTACCAAGATCTGATAAGTTAAAAATTTCTTACTTTTTAGGCATTTCTTGTTGCTCCTCTGGTACGACTACTGTCTGCATACTAAAAATATTATATCTCCTTCATTTATGAAAATATTTTCAAACTTTTTGGAGGTTTTGTCTGATATTAATTGCTGCACAGTTCAGGTGCTGACATTACATGAGTTGTTGCTGAAAATGTTTTCTATAGGGGCTTGAACATGAAAAAAGTTTTCAAATGGGGTGGGTACAGTTTGGGGCAACTATGAGTACCTCCAAAGATTTTTCTCAAAAACTGGAAACATGGTTTGAAAGAGGAAATAAAATGCTAAAGAATGATATTAACCTCAAGTCTGTGTGTCAAAGAATGACCAAGATCTGATAAGTTAGACATTTCTTACTTTTCAGGTGTTTTCTTATATTTCCTTCAAATTGTACGACTTCATCTTACATACTAAAAATACTGTATCTCCTTCATTTATGAAAATATTTTCAAAATTCTTGTGAGGTTTTGTCTGGTATTGATTTCTGCACGATTTTTGTGCTGACACTACATATGTTGTCACTGAAATTTATTTTCCATAGGAGCCTGAACATGAAAAAAGTTTTAAACATGGGGTGGGGTACGGTTTGGGGCAACTTTGGGTACCCCAAAATTGTTTGTGCCAAAAACTAGACGAATGGATGGGAAGAGGAGATAAAATGCTAAAGATTGATGGTAACCTCATGTCTGTAGGTCAAGAACTGACTGAGATACAACAAGTTGAAAACTATTTAATTAATAGGCGTTTTCCGGTAAAAATCGCTCGTCGTCAGGGCCTAGGCGGAAAAATTTCTCTCGTCAGTTAAGGGTTAAGGGTTTTTAATTCAGCTTTCCCATGTGTTGTGAAATGTGGGTTGCTGATAACATTAAGAACAAAGGAGAAAACTTGCACGCCTTCCTCCCATTCAGCTGAAAAAAACATGAAAACTTAGTCAAAGCCTCGTCAGTTTAAGTTGACCCAAAAGGAAGTGCTGTAATCTTGATGTGTAATTGTGAGGGCGGAAGATTTTGTTAGAAACTTGATTCTTTCTTTGTAGGAGTATTTGAGAAGCAGAGGGAATTTAAGTTGTTTTACTGTTTGTGGATGTCTTGTTTTAGTGCGCCTGAGTTTGAGGGGGAAGCAGAAGGTGGATTGGAGGAGGTGGAGCATCCCAGTTCCTTCGAAACTGATCCCAAGGTACTCGAGCGCAGACAGAAACAGATCAGCTATGGCATTCACACTTCTGAATATCTGAACTACCGCAAACAAGTTCCTCTGTAAGCATCAACAAATTGACATTATTTAAATGCATAAAATAGCTGCAGCTTATGGTAATACAATATAATTAGAAAACTGGTAGTACAAGTTCCAGTAATGGCAGTGGAACCACTTGGCATTGTGTTGTTGGCAAGCTGTGCACATGCATCTTCAGTACTTGCTGAAAGGACATTTTTATTTTTTGACATGATGTACTTGATCTGTTGATCTCTGTGACACTATGCACATGAAGATCACATTCTTTTATGGTGAGTTGGAGTGAGAGACGCCATCTAATTTTTTTATCTTATGCAGGTGTCTGCACCTCATTAGAACTGCTTGGACATATCTGATGAAGCAAATGTTGCAAATTTGCATTCAGTGTGTGTAATGTTGGTGCTAAATGTAAATATGCTAGAAAAAGAAATATAATTGTAATTGTAATTTGAGATTTATAAAGCGTAAATATTATTTGAAACCTTTACCTGGTGAACCTTAACCGACAAGAGAATTTTTTCTGCCTAGGCTCTGATGATGAGTGATTTTACTGGAAAAGACCCTAGTAAATAAATAGTTTTCAACTTGTTATATCTCAGTTCTTGACCTACAGACATGAGGTTAACATCATTCTTTAGCATTTTATCTCCTCTTCCCATCCATCCGTCTAGTTTTTGATACAAACATTTTGGGGCACTCAAAGTTGCCCTAAACTGTACCCCGCCCCATTTTTTTTACTTTTTTCATGTTCCAGTCCATATAGAAAAAAATTTCAGTGACAACATATGTAGTCAGCAATGGTCCAAATATAGAATCCCCATTTGGTTAGTTTTTTGGAACAATACTGTTTGAACTGACATCTTCTGCTGAACTCAACTATTGGCTCATCGGCGCTCAGATTCTTTCCTGGCTTGCAAAACTCTGAAAATCTAGAATTGAGGTGTCTACCAGAGGATGAACTTCACACATTGGATCATAATTGGGAGCATCCCATACAGGAACCTGGGTACTGTTGACCATCACCTCTATGCTGATGACACCCAACTATTCATCTCTTTCTCTCCAAATTGTTTCAATGAATCTACAGATCATCTTCTTTGTGTGGTTAAACAAATCTCCTCTTGGATGACATCTAATCTCTTATGCCTGAACCCATCTAAAACTGAATTCATACTTATCGGCCTACGTGACCAGCTCAAGAAAATTCCTGACCCCTCTATCTCCCTCAGCCTGGACTCTGCCTCCACCCACACCTTTAATACTAACTCTTCTGTCCGTAATTTAGGTGTTATTTTCGACCAGAACCTTACTTTTTCTGATCATATCACCCATCTTTCCCGCTCTTGCTTTATGCATATCCGCGACCTTCGCAGAATCCGTCCTATGCTTGACTTCAAAACCGCATCTATCATTGCCACATCCATAGTCCATGCAAAACTTGACTACTGCAATTCACTTTTCCTCAATATTGACACAACCCAGATAAATCGCCTACAAGCTATCCAGATTGCTCTCGCACGTGCTGTCACCAAAACCCCCAAACACCATCACATCACCCCTGTTCTCAAATCACTGCACTGGCTTAAAATACCAGAACGAATAGAGTACAAAGTCTTATCCCTCACCTACAACACACTTCAATCCTCCCAACCCTCCTATCTTCGTCAATTATTTACTATCCAACCACTCCGTTCAACCCGCTCCTCATCTGTCCTAACACTTCTTCGCCCTCCCGTCACCTCATCCTTAAAATTTGGAAATCGCTCGATAGCCATAGCTGCCCCACCCCTTTGGAATAAACTCCCGCCAGAATTGCGACAGTTGTCTGGTCAATCATACGAACTCACCAACATTTCACCTCTTTCAGTTTCTGCACAGGTCTTTCACTCAAGACTGAAAACACTTCTTTTCCAGAAATCTTATCCTGATTCTTCCTCTTCCTCTTATCTCTCTTCTCGCTTCAATTTCAAACATCATCCACCGTAGCCGTCCGACTGTCTGAGTGCCTGACTCCTGGATCTTGACCCTTTTGCCTATCGATTTTGTTTTGACTGAGCGCCTGTGAATAAGCTGGTTCCCGCAACTTAGCTTTCGTTGAGCGCTGTAGAAATCTCGAGATTACGATTACGATTACTGTCTGACAAATGAAGTTACCTGCTCATGGTCATGAACTGATCCCTTATCATGGTCCCTGAAATCCAGGGATCACTGAGTAAGGTATCAGTTAACCAGTAGTCATACAGCTGTGGTTGCATCTTGGTGCTGACAAATGCATGAGAAGTAGGGTTGCATTTTGTTATGTGGATTTTACCGCCTGCTGTGCACCTGACCTACTCAGCTCAGCCAACAGGTTGGTCTGTTCAGCTAGCACATCAAAAAACTGTTATGTAAAAACGTTAGAAAATGTTCAAAAATGGTGCAACATGGGGCTGGTCAGCCTCAGATGCCTGTAAATGGAACAGTTAGGGATGAAACTGGAAAATCTTATACCTGTTCAGTCCAGTCTATCTCGCCCGAGTCATCAACCTGACCCAGTTTGACTGTCCGATAGCGTGTATCGGACGCTGTTTGAAATCGGAGTCGATGTCAGAATGTTCTTCACCCAAAACCACTTTATCTTCCTCACTGGATGCACGAGACAGGTTTTTATTGTCAGATGAGTCAAAACTGTCATCGCCTGGTGCAAATTCATCAAGAATTTGCTGAATTTCGTCATTACTAAGGCCACAACAACATGCTGCTATCTTGGGGTTATTTAAATTTGATTTAAATGTCTGATTCGATTGGTTGATTTTCATGTTTATGACCCAATTCTACAAACGTATTATCTTGGCCTAAATAGTGTCAAATATAACGTCTGTAATAGGCCAAGAGCTGTCTAGCTAATAGTACATACCCAGTGCATTTTACTGCACTCTCATCATGACCCCTGTTGTGCACTCTGGTGCACACTTCTCTGTATTGGGTGAAAGAGAAATGGGGAAATGGCTGTTGTTAACTATGGCAACTCTTGAGAAGGTAATAGCCAAAGATGTCTTTGGACAAAGTGCTGTACTTCATTCGTGATGACTGTCAATGTCGTTACTTTTGTCTGGATTGTAGACGTAAGCGTACCAAGTTTCATCCGTGGACTCCTGACAAAAGACTGAAATACAGTCGCCGTGGCTGGGATACAGTCATCCGTATCTGGCGCAGACAGCTTCACATTTGGGATCCAAACCCAACTGACAGAAAGTTGTGCAACCCTCTGCCTTTGGACAAAACTGAGCCTGTGTAAGAGTGCCCCCTTGGCTGGAAACATGTTTAGGTGAAATCTTTATAGCAGCAACAGCTCAAGAAACATTAGAAGAGCTCTGGGTAAAATCCAGATTTCTGCTAGGCCCAGCCCCTGTTTCTTGTTGAGAACAAAGGTGAACATTTGTACATATATGATACTGTATGCTTTCTGACGTTGTAAGCTGAAAATTTTATCAAAACCGCTAAGCCATGTGAGCAGTGAACTGAAAGGAGATAAAAATGAAAAGGAAATGAATTGGAATTGGAGAAGAAAAGCAAAAAGAGGAAGATAAGAAGAAAGGTCGATCACAAACAAAATGAAGAACTCAGTCAGCTGCACAACTGTATTTTGAAAATAATAGCCGTCTCGATTTCTAAAAAAATGCTATATATAAATATCTAAATAAAAATATATAATTTGTGTATTGCTTTTGTTTGACTGAAGATGTTGCACTGAGTTGCACCAGCCTCCGAAAAGTAATGCTCGGGCTAAGATTTTGGTCATTTATATTTGGCTGGACAGAATTTGAGTAAATGTTCTGTCAGAATTATGAGAACTGATGTTGTGTTCGTTTGATAGAAGTCGCACAGATTCGTCCGTGGGCAGCGAGCAAGAGTTGTCACTTGATGCTGGCGATGACGACGTGACTACAGAAGACGTCGACACAGTGGCAGTTGGTGAACTTCCTGAGTCTGATAGCGAATGCTTGGATTTGGACATCGTTGAATTGGATGCAGGTGACTAAATGCAAACCTGAGATCAGAAGAGAAGACTGAACTAATGCGCCTCATCTAATGAAAAGAACTTTTGTACATACTGAACTAATGGGCACATTTTAAAATGTCCCAGATTAGGATTATATTTTGTTTGTTGTGTTTAACAGGTTTCATTTCTGCGCTGTGTTAGGAACTTTAACTAATACAGAACAGTTTTGACTAAGGCATATAATTCTTGCAGTTAGGCTTTTTTCAACTGTTCATGTTTTTTGCGTAATCTAGTTATTCTTGGGGAACAGGACATAAGACTCACTGGTGTTGACATGACAACCAGTTCCAATTCAATGGGTGCATTCTTAGGGTAAAGAAAGCAGTCTGTAGTTGAGATCAGAAGTTTTCTGCTGCCTGGGATAATTTGTGTTATGGCCTTGATTTGTGAAGAGTTCAGAGGCAGGGATATGGTTGATTGTTCAGTCCAGCTACTCAGGTGTGATGACTGAGGAGTGCTCAAACAGGAAACTAAACTTGGGTTGATTTGAGAATGTCTATGATCTCCTACGGCATTGACACGTTTCCTTCTAATTCAATGGAAAGTAAAAATTATAACAGCATATGTATAAATGATATATTGAGGCACCAGAATGTACATAATATCCAGCAGAATAAATGGCATGATTAATGCTAATTGGTGCAACGATGTGCAGATGATGTTAATCAGACAACACATTTGCATGCGTTAAAACTGGCTGTTCTGATGGAAGTAAATGTCTGGTGTAGATTGGATTGGTTCAGAATCCATCAGAAAAACAGGTGATGGTGATAGTTCCTGTTCTTTGCAACTGCCGAATCAGAACCAATCATTTAACACAACTGTTATAAGAAATTTGTATAGCACCACTTCTAAAGAAACTAATCTGAGGTGCTCTTTGCATCTTTTATTCTAATCTGGTTGTACCACTGCAACAGCACACCCACAGGCTGCTGAATTCTGGATACGTCAGCTGCTGCCCATCAAATTTTCAATGTTCAAGAAACATTTTCTGCCCGTCTCAAGATGTTCCTGTTTAGAGACCATTAGGTAGCTGTGCTGCAGCGCCTTTGTGAGTTACTTTAAAGGAGCTTTACAAAACTGTTTTGCCAGACAGCTCAAGAAACATTTGTAGCATGTAAGTTTTACTCTTGAAAGATCTTTAAAAGGGGCTATAGAAATATCGACACACACCTACACATGGTACATACATCTGTGTACGTGCATATGTGACAATATTACAAACTAAATTGATAGAATTCAAATTTGCCAGTTACTGCAGCTGACCACATAACTGTTTTTGGCAAACTGCATCATTTGCACAAGCCTTCGAAAGCTGTGAGCATGTACATACTTAGCCAAGCTCATCTTTATATTATCTGTGCTGAAATATTGTAAAAATTAGAAAAAAAACTATTTTGGTAAATGACCATCTACAGCCAACAGAGTTGAACTTTGTTCAAGAATGTTATTATTTTATTGCCTGATAAATCAATCTGCAGTGTTATCTCTCTGATTATTTCTGATGCTTTCAAACAAAGTGACTGAACTTGCTCAGTGTAACAGTCAACATTAAATATGACGATAATTCATCATTCAGTAAACCAGCAGTAAGGACCCTGCAACTTGACATAAGCAGCTGCTATGGAAACGGTTGGCAAGGCATCCGGCGACGAAGACACGACCATTATCAACTGGAAGAAGGTGGTCTGTCGATGCGACACAGGTGCTCGGGTACGTTGAAGTATGCAACATATTCTGCATCATCTGGAGTGGTGTCGTAGTGGAAATGGCCACCATCACCATGGTTACTGAAGCAGTGGAAATGCTCCATTCGTAAGCTCCATCCCTACAACAAAACCAACTGCATCTTCATTCCAACTCCTAAGGCTAACCATACCTTGACCAAATCCTCCGATTTAAAGTCATTTTAAATCCTGATTTAAAATGCTTTTCCAGTACATACTAAAAACTAAAGCAAACCTATTGAAACCAATGAATTCACAACACTGCTCATCTATCTTTTATTCAGTTTTGAGTAAATGAAAATTTTTGTGTGGTAGCAAGTAGCACGAATATAACTTGCTAATATATTAACATCAAAAATAGACTAACGAAATGCTTGTTTAATATTTCTAAAATTTTGATTTATTTTCAACTTCACATTCAACATTTTATCAAATTCAAAATGTCGCTTCTTTCTTGTAGGTGGCCACCTTTTCCTGTGCAACCTACAAGTTAACGTAGATCACAAATAATAAATTCAAATTAAGAAACATCAGAGAATGGCAGTGCCAGTCAGAAGCTGGCATCACAGAATATCAAAAACGAATTCTCACAAATTGCCCTGAGAATTTACAGTTGCGGACATTAATCCTAAGTTTTTGGCATTATTTATTGTAGTTGCTCTATGATCATCACCACCAGTTATTCTAATTTAACCATTGTCGTCATCAACATAACTTCATCATGTCTGTCATTTTGATTCGTTAATTAATTAACTCTAGATGCTGACACTTGTGCCACATGTGACTGAAGTCAGCCAATAACTGTACATGCACAGCGCCCTTTTTTGGCCTCGGCTGTACTACAGTGCTCCATAAATCATCATCATCATTATTATTATTATTTATACATGTAATTGCTCCGAAGTAATAAGTTTATGAGTTCCTTTTGTTGGATTGAAGTAGCTGTTTAATTCAGTTCTGCTAATTCACAAACGGTTCCTTGAAGAGATCTGATCAAGTATCTGATTCAGTCTGTATTCGGACGGTGGTCTGACATCTCAGAAGACTACGCTGCCGAATACTTACAGGGTCATGTGACATGAGGTATCCAAGGCAAATCAACGGAGATGACATCTCAAAGAACTTGAGCCAATTCTGGACTTCAGCGTCTGTCACAAGTGGCTCCGTAGAGTAACAAGGCTGCAAGAAAACCACATGACCCACATAATTGTGGCCCTGACCACAAATGAGTGCACACAGTTTGACATTTACTGTTTCTTCCACCTACGACAGATACATCAGATTAAACGCTGTCTTAATGAGCATTGCCTTCAGGTCCTGGTTCATTCACTTATATTATCCAGAATTGATTATTGCAATTCAGTGCTTTATGCTTTACCTAAATCTACCCTCTCACCGCTTACCTCTGTTATTCATGCTGCAGCTCGCCTAGTTAAAAGCCTTGGCCCTCGAGATCACATTACTCATTCTTTACAACAACTTCATTGGTTACCCATTCAGGCCCGCATATCTTTCAAAATCTGTCTATTTATGTTCAAAATTATGTCAGGCTCTGCCTCGTCCTAGCTGTCCTCTCTAGTTAAACCTTGTTCTTCCACTGAGTCCAGAAGAAGATTGCGTTCGGCTTCAAAAGAGGACTTTGAAGTCAGGAGAGTTAACCTACAGTCTGGTAAAAGAATGTTTGAAGTAGCTGGTCCAGCTGAGTGGAACTCTTTACCTGAATCTATTCGAAGATGCTCTTCAATAGATAATTTTAAATTAAAACTTAAGACTCATTTATTCTCTCAGTACACAGTTTGACGTTATAATTATAAGTTGTGTTGTATTATATTTACATAGATACTTTAAGAACTGCCAAATGAGGTATATATGTTTGTACTCTACAGAAATGTCCTCTGCAGGAAAATCTATGCTACCAACAAGAGGCACTATGAACAAAACTTATAGTGCTGAATGTGTTTTATTTGGCAACTCAGATAGCCTACTTAATGTACACTGATCCTGCGATGATTCATCACATCAATACCCTTTATGCATGATTTACAGATGGCTCCCTCAAAGCTATACAAGACTTGATGAAGAGACAGCAGGAAAGCAGTCTATAGGATATGTTGATTTAAAATTTCTTGTCACTTTTCCATAAATTTTGTCATTTTTCACAGTTAAGTTATTGATTTTGGTCTTAAATTTTGATTTTTGGTAGTTTCTTTTTACCTTCTGCTTTTGAGGTAAGTTTTAATTATTTATTTCTTTTCTGTTTTAATTTACATTGCCATCTGTGCATGTGCTGGGGGCTCACCTGTGCTTTCTGTGCTTCAGGACTTTGATGGGAACAGCAAGCCGCCTCCACATTCTCATAATTTTATGGTTTTTAGGTCCACACTAACAGCTGGCATACTTTCAATTATCTGCATTCATGAGTCCCCATGAACAGAAGAACTGTTCTGTTCTCTTTAGGTCATGCCTTTTAAAACTATGCCTTTTCCTTGTGTTTTAATTTCTGTCACAGTGATGACTGATTTAATTTCCGTCAGTGATTATGGCTGCTCCATTATGTTGCTTGCTTTTACACTGTACATTGTTCCTATTTCTGTTCTTTACCAAATCTGGTGGAGATAGGTCTGTTACTGGATTTGCACCTGCATCGCTGCGGTCTGGTCTACTGTTGCACTTGGCTCAAGCCCATTCATTTCATCTGGTTCCTGGTGCTGATTTTTCATATCAGTCATAAATGCTACAGCTATTTGATACCAATGGCTGTTTTCCATCCTCGGTTGAATGTAAATTCATGCAGAACATCTTCAACTGCTTGTCTTGGGCTGCCTTTGTATCTACTTCTGTTGCATCTTGTGGCTACTGATACCGAAATAAACCCTTGACCAGTTAGACTTCAGAGTTTGGACATTGGTCAATTAAACATTTGCCCTCTTCGAAATAAAGCTGCAGCCCTACATAATATTCTGTGAGCTGTCCATATGCTTGCTCTTAATGACACCTGGGTTTGGCTTCAACATAATGATACACTGGCATTTATTTCTGAGCTCACTCGCCAACCTTTGCTATCCTAAATCAACCTCGGTGCAGTGGTAAAAGTGGGGAACTTGCTTTTCTTTTCAAGTCATATCTCCCATTACTGTTTTAGTGGTGAGCACATTCTTCACAGTTTTGATTCTAAATTTTATTTCTCTGACTTACATGAGATACTTAGTTGCATACACGTAATAATGGGTAAAAATACATAACTAAAGTTGTACGGTTAGTTATGCTGAGAACAAAGGAAGGAGTGGTTATGGCCATTTTTCCACAAGGTTTACGTGGACGGGGTTTTCAGCCATACTCCCTCACTGCTGAGGGACTCGTTGAGTTGACTGATGCTGCTCGTGACTTGGGCGTTGTTTCTGATTCTACCCAGTTTTGCGCCGACTATGTAAATGGTATTTGTAAGTCATCTTACATGCATATTCGTGACATACACAGAATTAGGCGTTATGTTCCCATGTCTGCAAGGATGTCTCTGGCAAATGCATTTGTCTCTAGTCACCCTAATTACTATAACTCGCTTCTTACTGCTATCACACGATCAAACATGCAGAAACTCTGAAGAGATCAGAACTCTTTGAAAGAGCAATAACAAACACATCAAAATTTGAGCGTATAACCTCTGCTTATATCTGCATTGGTTTTCTGTTCAGCAAAGGTTTTTTTCCAAGTTGGGGTTTTGGTTTTAAAGCACTGAACTCTGGCCAACCACAACACTTAAAATCAGTCCTCGTTCCCCATACTTACCATTATTCAACCAGGTCATCTGATTGCATTTCTCTGGTGATGACTAAGACAAGAACTGTTCTTGGTGAATAGGCTTTTCGGTTGCTGGATCTAGATTTTAGAACTCTCTTCCTGTATCTGTTCATTCTGCTCAGCCACTTGCATCATTTCATTCTCAACTTAAGCCTTACTTTTTACATCAGTTATCCACCAACAGGCTACCCTGCTGTCTTAGTGCACTGATCTTCTGGATATTGACCTGATTGCAGCTTGGTTTTGGTGCACCATCAGTTGATGACTTGTGCGTTAGACACCATCACGAAAGAAGTTATTAGTTAATAATCATACTTAAGTATGGAAATTATTGGTTGGATAGAACGATTCCTCGGCTGCCAGGTGAAACTTGTGCATTCCTGCTAACTTCATATAAACTTGGTGGTGTTACATTTACCCTCACCACTAAATGGAGCAAAACAAAAATTACCAACATTTTCACAAAATCTTATGATTAATCATCACCACTTACACTAGCAGAATCACCACTTCTGCTAGAAACAGATTGGTAGCAAGGCCTATTCAGCATCTAATCTCCGAGGCATTAGAGATGCCAAAGCTCTGTGCATTCCTCAAGGCAGCTGAGATTTTTAAATTTCAGTTACCATGACATGAATTCTGGCTTTCCCACTGGCAAGTAGAAACACTCCACCCAGTCCAACTGGCTCCGTTCCATAGTGGTTGCTCAGCACTGACTGCAAGGCACAGATGAAACCATCTTTTCCAGTTCGATGCTTTGCTTTGACCTCAATTACCTGAGCAATATTAACATTTGGCACAAAACAAATTCTGTTAGTGCACTGAAACATACCTTCTTTTCAGTGTTGTTGGGCCAAAGTACTTCAGTTAAAGTAAAAGTAAGCATAACTTTAAGTTTGAACAGTTCATTCCACTTACTTACACCCGTTGTGTGAAACTTCATTCGTCTAATCGACAGTCAAAGTAGGCCTAAAGAATCTGTTACCAATTTCACATCAGGGACCTGGGATTTGAACCCAGATCACAAAGGTAAATATAATGCACATAAGTGTAGCTGTGCTGCCAACTCTCTCGCATCTTAAATGTTTATGAACAGTATAAGCCCCATTGCCTCACATACTTTGTACAGTGGAAAACACCAATGAAAACGTTTAACATAAAAATTAACATTGATTAAACTGAAAAGGATGCTGGGTCCGTTCTAACCTTAATGGTTTTAGATGTAAATTTGTTCCTTTATTACATAACTGATCACACAAAGATATCGCTTAACATGAAGGTAATGCAATACAAAATCTTGGATAGCATGAACTCTTGACTTAATTTCAACATCTGGCTCTGCTCGTTCAACGTGAACAGCCATATTTTGTTTCACTTTTGCGCCTAAGCTAGTGTGCCCCATGATGTGTAGTAACAGTACTGGATTATACATCTTCAACTAATGGTGACTACAGTTGACGGCGAAATCTGGCATGACTTCTGGTTAGGGCAAAAAGGATTTGTTTATTGTACATACCAATCAACTCAAAATTCATCAACTTTACAGAATTTTTTCAAAAAATCTGGTCTGTGGCTGCAAAATGTAATAACAGCGTTAGTTTTGTATATCGCTTACCTCAGTCCCTCTGTGGGTTTTAAGTAATTCATTGGCTACTGTTATTAGTGTGTGAAGGCAGAGTTTACTTGCCTTCTGGCAATGTATACGACTAAACCATGAACCCCACGATATGGCAGTAAATAGTAGACAGCAAGCAGCAGCCCACTAGATAATTACCTGCTTCACCTCAGGGCTAGGGGCAATACATGTACTTTTTCTCACCCTCTGAAGACTGTTCTCTTTCGCCGGGCAGGGCAGGGAGCGCTTCTAAGTAGTTTCTTGAAGGGGCGATGTGGTGTTCATTCAACTGATTGAACCACCTCAACCAAGGTGTTCTTAGCTTTAACAGGAGCATGGCTCAGGCTTGTTTCAAGCACTCATTAACACAGACTATAACATCTCTTCTGTAGTCTGCCATAACTGAGTGATAATCCGCTCTCAGCAGCCAACAGCTAACCAGAAACTACAAATAGAAATCAATGGGTGTGTCCTGCTTGTGGCAGTTGAGACATTAAGAGTACCATACCCAACGATTGTTGTGTATAGGCTACACTACAGTATCTGCTTAGATTAAAAATTGTCATACTGGAATTGAAAAAACCAGTTAAGACAAAATTCAGTTAACATGAATTGTTCACATAGTCCCTTGCATTCCATGTTATGCAATTTGCACTGTATCTCAAATTTTGAATTCTGTTCTTTCCCAGCCTGTTTCGGACAGGGTCAGTAGGTCCAAGTGGACTTCAAATACTACTGTAGTTGAGGCCATGTCGGTACTTTGAGTACAACAGGTATAATCTCAGTGTCAACTCGCAGTTAACACCTCAACTTGTAGTTAACTGTAGCAGAAAATCCTGCATAGTTTCGTAAAGCTAACAAAAGCTACATGCAAGGCACTTATTCACAAACAGATATGTCAACACAAAAGGATATTCAACAAAAGGCAATTCAATACAACATTTCGAGTGAACAGGAGCTGAATAAATAGAGAAATTCTTTATTGCATGACTTTTTGCTAATCTTATTAAAATACTGGAGATACTTAAGTTCATATCAACTTTAATTTATTTCAACTTTAATTTATTTCAACACAGTGAAATGTTAATTGAAGTCCATTGTCTGGCAGTTGGTCTATGTAATTGCAAAACTTTCCACCTACATAAAATTTAAACAGTAATAAAGTAATGGATTTTACCAGAAGCTAATCAATCACAATTTTAATTTTCTTTGGAGTCCTGATTATGCCAGTATCTAGGTTTTCTTCAATCTAAACAACAAACTCGTTTTTACTGCATGAAAATCTAAACTGCTCAGTAGTTGCTGCTCAGGGGAACTATTTCCCTCAAATACCCTACACTTTCACAGCTGTGTTCTTAGACCTTCCTCTGCTTTTACACCTATTTAATTTCTCCGACAAAACATCTTTTTACCTACTTTAATTAGAAGTATACTAATCTAATTTTCCTCCATTTTATTATGCTCCTATTTATTTAACCATTGAGTAAATATAAGTCTCTCACCAAAAAGACCTGGAAGTAATGATCAGTCTGATAACGACATCAAAACTCGGATCTGCAAATTTAAATTATTTTCTGTCTGCAGAAACCATATTCAAATAGATGACCAGAATGGCAAAGTGAACATGCTAGAACCTTGGACAAACTACCAAGAGTCTAGCATTGTCCAAGCATCAAAAGTCAGCTTGTTCATCAGAATACTTGTGATACAGGTAACGTAAGTCACATTGGCTAATTTTGAAAATAAGAAACACAAAAAAGGCAGGCAGATCAGCAAGATAAATTTTTCTTACCTTTCCTGGCTTCCCTTCTGATATGTATAGGTTCATCAAGTGCATGCACTCAGACGAACCCTCCAAATTTTCCAGTAAGTATGATCCATTCTAAAATACCAGACATCTCATTTTCTAGATCCAGATTGTTGCAGAGATGTTACTGAAACACTAAATGTAAACCTATGTCTGAAGTGCACAACAAAATGAGTGCATCCACTCATTTCAGTTAACAGCAGCAGCAGCAGCCACCTCTCTCTCTCTCTCTTTCTCTCTCTCCCTCCCTCTCCCTCTCTCTCTCCAAGGCCTCTTATAAAAATTTCAGTGCATCTCTTCAAAAATGAAATCATTGCCCTAATAACAAATCAACAAGTCAGATGCTCACACACACACGACAATATAATCCGTCAAATGACATAAGGACAGCCAAGGACATGCACAGAATGAGATGTTAATTATGTTAATTAATGTTATGCCCAGCAGTCAAACAAGCGTGAAGTGTTAATTACTTGTTTTGACAGTGCACATGTTGCGCACAAGCCCAAGCTTAGTTATGTGTCTCCCAACGAGAAAAAGTGTCTGATGTCTGATGTGAGAAGATGATTCAGACCTCTGTTAAATAAAACCTTTAACTATAATAGTCATAATAATACTAAACATAAAAGTAATAAAAAAATCCGTTCATGACACAAAAAGCGTTCCCAAGAGAAACTTCAGAGTTTGAGCACCACCAGACTAGCTCTGTCTGTGGCTGAGCACCTTCTGTCCTTTGACTGACTTTGGTCATGTGACTAGTCCATTTTCACAGGTGTCTTCTTGTATGAGCCATTGGCACACCTCCAGCGTGAACATCAAAGGGCGTCGGTGGACCCACAAGTCAAAGTCATCATCTTATGGGACAGCGAACGTGACAATAAGCTGTGCCACACGTGGCTACAGTCAGCAAATAACTGTAAAGAACCCTAGAAGTACCTCTGTATGGTGTCATCTGCTCAGCCGTGGCTGTGCTATGGCGCTATATAAATTGCATTAATATTATTGTTAACCATTTGAGTAGGAAGAGTAATTGCCACCTCACAGATTCTGCAGATTTTAGACTGGTTAAAGATTCCTCGTCCGTCACTGATTAGTATGTTACCCATCAGCTACAACAGTAAGACAAAAATCAATATCATCAGTCCCCTGTAATGATAATAAAATCAATCTCACTGGTAAATTAAGATTTACAGCAGCAGTATAATCAGCAGCCCTCAAAGATTGTAACAACAAATTGTTCTCTTGAACAATTTCTGAAAGCAAACACAGAAATTCAACAACTGAATAAACTCAAAATTCTCACTGACCATATTTTATAAATCCATGCCAATCATAATTTGACCACAAATCTCCTTTTGCAAACCTCAGTCAATTTTCCAGCCAGGATATGAGATGGACCAGCTCCTGCTCCAACCATGAAAACACTCGGTGACTTCAAATCGCTCCACCTGGGAACGTTCTTCAGATCGTAAACCTTAGAAAGCATATAACAAATGGCAACCACATTAGACATCAGCTCAACAGAATTTGAGCAGATCTGAAGTTGGCAGCTGTGGGGAAAGACCCACGACCAAGGGCAAAATGCAAGCAGAAAATGTATGCCAATGGAAAATACTCTGAATCATGTGGGGGGGTTCCTCTGACCCCTACAAATCGCACCCTGCTTAACATTATACTTCAGACTAATTTTTTAATTTTAATATTCTACAATAAAACACTTAAAATCTGAACAACTGGATCCAATTTCCTGCTGACTTAAACATAAACAAAATACATAACTGGCCTAGAAAACATTCTGCTTCAACAGCCGGATGATTCCAACAGAATTCCTGAACGTCTCCTTCCAAGTTACTCTTTAAGAGAAGCACCAACAGGCATCCTTCCCTCTTTTCTTTGATTATTTATGAAACTTCATAGAGCCAAAATATCTGCCAAGCCATCTTGGTTACATACAACAGAACTATAGCATCAACGTCCATAATGTACAGCTATCAAAGGCCACCTTTGTTTCAAAGCCCAAATAATGAACAAGAATACTGTTGAATTGTGTACTGAAACTTCATCTGAATTCAACTGAGATAAATAAATAGGTACCAACTTTAAAAACAAGTGCTGTCGTCAACCTAACTCTAAGGGGTTGTCCACAAGGATGTAGACCTGCAAAAAAGAGGGGAGTGAGGGGCCGGCAAAATTTGGACAAGGGGAAGAGGTGTTTTGCGTTGAATCTAAATTGCTGAACATGGCAGCATCAAAGTACCCGAACCCATAGCACAGTCAGCCCTGCAAGATCAACAAAATAGCCAAATCTGGGCCTTAGTACTCCACTGGAGTGCAGACGTCCACAAAAGGGATGGGGATGGTAATGCCAAATGTGGATAAATGCAGCCAAGGGGAGGGAGGGATGAAAAGCAGGTCATTTTTGCAGACGTCCTTTATGGATGAACTATAACACAAACTCCTCATCTCAAACCGAACTCTGTAACTGCATAACCAAACTATAACTGAACTATGAAAACTGAACTGCAGGAGCAAGACAGCCGATTGCCTAAAGCACTCGGCTTGTAACATGGGAAGTACAGGCTCAAGCCTTCTGTGAGATGGCTATGGTGTGGGGACCTTGAGAAAGTCCTTTATTCACTACTGCTCAGGGCTACTGACAGGTGTTTAGACTTTAGATATTGGAGCTTAATAAAATGCAGAAATAACAATTGAATACAATCTGTCAGCTATTATAATGCTAGAGGGTGCAAACCATTAATTCTTATTATTAAGTCAAAGAATGTAGAGCACTTTCAGCGCAGGCTTTAAAACAGAAGCTGTTTAATTCACCTTGTCCATAAGTGGAATTGGATTGATGTACGGAATTCCTCCGATGTCTGACAATCGAGGACTGCCACACAACCCTTTGATAAGAAAACGAACCATTCAAATGTCTCATGTTCAAGCCTTTGTCAGATTTTAAAACGGTGGTTCATACACGCACTCATGCACACAAACATACATATAAACACACATATACATCAACTGACCATAGTGTGGAACTTGGGATCCATATGTGCTACCACATTCTTAACACGAGTATTGTACTATAATAATTTTGCATACATAATGAGTTATGATTGTATTTCAGTGTAGACATGCAGCTTTTTGGAATGTGAGATCACACACTGTTGACTTTCTGTGCAGTGAAAATGTCTAATTACGGCCAAATTAGCACAGGAATTATCGTTCTTAAAATGCAGGGAGAACATTGTAATGGAACTGAGAAGACGATGACGTGATATAAGGCCATAAATAGAAGACATTATATAATATGATGAACAATTAATTATATAAACAATTAATTAACTGTAGTATTGTAGAAGCAAATCAGTGATAGATAAAGGGCAGAAACATTTAAGCATGACTGATGCAAAGACTAAAGAACGACAGACAGAACAGACAGAGGAAAGAAGGGAGGCAAAGGCACACAGATACGAGGACATGGCCATGTACACCTCCAAAGTGCAACGCCTGCAAGCAAGGGCAACTTGAAGGAGCGCGATCTGCACGACAGAAATATTTGGCATTTATCATCACTGCTACCCTTATCCTGAAAAATCAATTCTAGCACCTCTTTGGTACTATTTCCATGCATTATGTTGGATAATTGTTTCACTTGCCCAGTAGCCAATTTTTGCATAGGTGGTCACATGAAAGTTACTGCATAGGTAGGTTTTTAAAGTCGCTAGTACTTCCACCTAGCGAATTCATTGTAAATTTGGGCAGTCTGTCATGTATACACCACCTACTCAACATATATGAAATCAACCTATTGCAGTTTGCAGCCATAACTGCAACAACGTTGGATCATGCTATAATGGGTCAAAGGTGTACAGACATACATTTCGGTCTCCTTGGTTCCAGGCCGTAGCACTCTCCGGTCGGCCTCCCTTGGACTTCTGACTGTCCCTCGTATGCGCACTGCTACAGCGCAGTCTAGAAGCTTTGCCTATGTTGGACCCAATAGCTGGAATGGCCTTTCCCGAGAGCGCCGGCTAGTATTCCTCAGTTTGTCTCTTCCGCAGTTTCGCAAGCGCCTGAACTCTGTATTATTTGCCAGTGGTCTCACTGGTTCGGGTCGGGAGCGCTTCAGACATACATAAAGGCTATACAGGACATAAGAAGTTACTACATAGCATCAGTCAGTGTAAAAATTTGCTAAACAATCAAGCATCAATTCATTTGTACCAAATAGATGCCTTCAGAAATGGGAAAGTGGCCAAATGACATTTTCAAAGGTAAAGCAGTCAAAGTCAGCAGCTGTCTTCTAGTAATTTTGTACAATATGACATATGAAATGATATTACTATGAATAAGCAGCCTGCCCTTTGTTAAGCCTCTCAAACTAATCACTTAAATGCTTGTGAAATTTGCATCCAGCACACTTGTGACATACCAGTGGTTAAACGCCCTTCCTTGAGGCTCAGTCACAGTGGAACTGTACTTACAACTTATTGATAAAAAAGAGATAAGCAAGACATCATAAAATCCTGTAAAATTAACAACTTATAAAAACGCTGCTTTCTCGGCTTACCTGCGCTCGCCAAATGAAATGGCTCTCGTGTAAGATCAGGACAGTTGACAACCGATACTCTTACTTCTGAAAAACTCTTCTGAAGCCCATTCTCTAAAACTAAACATTTTAACGTTACCTTCACATCTCATTAGTAATTTAACATACACATCACAGAAAGATGTTTAGATGTCATTTGCCTACCACGAAACACTATATAAGTGGTAGTGCACAGAAAATGTAAATGATAGTGACTCTACATGAATTACTGAATTCCATGACTGGGATAAATTTTAATCGATGTGTCTTTAAAGTTAAATAGTCAAGGTATTTCACCTCCAGCATTATAGGTAAAGGTAAAGGTAAAGGTTTTGCCCATACTCGTTTCGAGTGTCGGGCCCGGTGCTGATCTCCGGTGCTAGGCCATCAGCCCTCAGGTGGCATTGCCATACATCGGCGGTAGGTGGCCAGGTCTTTCCGCTGAACCCGAGGTTACCATCGCAGTGAAACTGCTACTCATTTTCCTGCCGCCATCTAGGGAGTAGCAGAAGGCTGAGTCGACCTTTTTGTGGGGCTAGCGGGGTTTGAACCCGCTACCTTCTGCTCTTCGTGCCAGTGTGTTACCATTCTGCTATCGTGCGCCCCGCGTTATAGCTCCAGTGCGCCCCCAGCATTATAGCTCTTCATTAAAAGCACCAACTTCTGAAAACTCATATCCAACATTTTTGCATTAGCTTATCAATAATTCGAAAACGGTGTAAACAGCTGATTTCTACTGTCAGTGGGAGGTTTCAGGATGAATCTTGGACCGTAACTTTTTGATCGCGGAATCTTTTTGTAACCATGTACCACAATACAGTCTACACAAACTATGTCACGCTAGCACTTACCACTTGCAACCTCTTCTAACGAAGGCGTGTGAAGACGAAATCTTTCCACGCAGTATTCAGACATATTCAAATTCAAGGGCACAGCAGTAAGTGGCAAAGAACAACAGCAATCCCCCTCCCTCAGGTCTACAGATGATGCCCTACAAAACAACATCCACCAGAGCACAGAAAGTAAACCAAAGCAAACCGTTTATTGCGCCAATCAACCAACCGACGGGTGGCGCGCAATGTAAACTTCATTTGGCGCTAGACTATGGAAATGCTCGATAATATCACACACGAATTTCGCCCATTATAAATTGAAGTAAAATGCAATCAATTGTTTTGTCATTTTTATTGACCTAACACTTAACCCAACAGTCTCTTCCATTATATCAGTCATAACGCTATTTCCTTTTATTGTATTCCCTCTTCCCGATTATTGTTCACTGCCAAATTCGTAATCGTAATCTCGAGATTTCTACAGCGCTCAACGAAAGCAAAGTCGCGGGAACCAGCTTATTCACAGGCGCTCAGTCAAAACAAAATTGATAGGCAAAAGGGTCAAGATCCAGGAGTCAGGCACTCAAACAGTCGGACGGCTACGGTGGATGCTGTTTGAAATTGAAGCGAGAAGAGAGATAAGAGGAAGAGGAAGAATCAGGATAAGATTTCAGGAAAAGAAGTGTTTTCAGTCTTGAGTGAAAGACCTGCGCAGAAACTGAGAGGTGAAGTGTTGGTGAGTTCGTATGATTGACCAGACAACTGTCGCAATTCTGACAGGAGTTTATTCCAAAGGGGTGGGGCAGCTATGGCTATGAAGCGATTTCCAAATTTTAAGGATGAGGTGACGGGAGGGCGAAGAAGTGTTAGGACAGATGAGGAGCGGGTTGAACGGAGTGGTTGGATAGTAAATAATTGACGAAGATAGGAGGGTTGGGAGGATTGAAGTGTGTTGTAGGTGAGGGATAAGACTTTGTACTCTATTCGTTCTGGTATTTTAAGCCAGTGCAGTGATTTGAGAACAGGGGTGATGTGATGGTGTTTGGGGGTTTTGGTGACAGCACGTGCGAGAGCATTCTGGATAGCTTGTAGGCGATTTATCTGGGTTGTGTCAATATATATCAATATTGTAAAGTTATGATCGCAATCCAACATTCTTACCCAAACAATTCACTGAAAATGAGCACGATCGAAACCATACGGTTGCTATAGAAAACGTTTACTTTTTACATTTAACAACTACCATTGAGGTCTGCCTGTCTATAGACAGATGAATTTTATGATTTGACTAAGAACTGAATTTTCCCAAAGCTGCTTCACCATTTTTTATATTGGTACTTACTTACTTCGGGCGCTGTAAAGATCTCGAATTTACGATTACGATTACTTCGCAGGTTTCCACCAATGTAAGAAGTATAACCTTCACGGTTTCCACAACTGTAATTTCTTCGGCGGTAAAGAAAATGCGGAAAATACGACGAATCTTCGTCTTTGGTTTATATTTGGTGATTGACCTCTGACCTATATAGGTAAGCGATCAGACGTCGTCTTCGTCGTTGACACGGCCAACATGGAGACGAATGAGAAAGTAAGAAGAGTCTGTTAGTTCATAAGATCGTTCTGTTTTATGAATTCCTGTCTTGCCTCCCAGCTGCAATGAAGAATGAATAATTTTTAGTTAATCTTCGTTTCTGTCAACGTTCTCTTGAACGGTAGGTTGATTTTTGTGAAAGTGTTTGCACGTTAATGCTGTATTTTTTGGATGCAGTTTGCCGTTAGATCAGAAATATGGCCTGCAGGGAGTGAAGGTCGTGGTCGTGTAAACACAACGCATAAAACAATTCAAGCACAGCCTCGGATGACACCGTACTCATGAATTACCTATTTGATCGACCAGGTAGTGGAAGCCGAAAGCAGCCATATTAACGAAATCGAAGAGTATAAATTCGCATGCTTGGAGAAGGCCTGTTCTAGTCAGTGATGTAGTCGAATCCACCGAAGCCGAGTTCTGTCCGAGTGTAGAATTGTTCGATTCCGAGTCGAGTCCAAGTCATCCAGCACTGGAATCCGAGTCGGGTCAGCAGAAATTGAGTTCAAGTCCATCAACATCACAGCACAATGAAACACACAATTAAAAGCCATTTAACAAAACACTAAAATTAATGCAGGAAGAAGTGTCACTGTAATTTGTCTATATTGCATTTAAAAAGACAAAATTGGACAGTTTTGTTTGACAGTCTGGCGTGACAAAGACACAAAAGTTTTCCAACTGCTAAACATGTGTTCAACATGCACATTCATAGCAGCAAGTGTAAAAATTTTAATGGCAATGCAGTTATAGCAGTACAGTTTACTGTTCTGCCCAGAAATCCAGCCAGGGCAGGTGAACTTTCTCACCTAACTTTCTCACAACTTTAGGCATTTCTATAATTCTTTGGCTGCATTCTGATTCTGTAGATTGGGAGTAGAGGTGTCAGAATTTTAGTTGCAGTCTGACGTGTATTTTGGGTGGGAAACCAATCAATAATTTGTTAGCGGACACCTTGCTGCAGACTCACTTGTATAATTCTTAGGTACATTTACGAGTGGTAAAATTTGGTTGAAATTAAAAATGTTGCACTTTGTAGGCACTGTTGCTTAATGCCTTGTATGATATTTTTGACTGTGCCGTTGTACTACAGCATGATTAATAATCTCACCCAAAGTTACCAAAGATATTAAATATTGAAAGATACTGTACATAGCACCACAATTAAAAGAGATAAATTAGTAAAGCTTAATTTACAGTTTCTTGGTTTATTTTAATTGAAATAGAATATATATATATATATATATTTGTTTATTCATCAAAATATTCTGGGTGACATACAGCACCAGAATTTACAAGAAATTAATAATATAACGGTAACAAAAGAAACGACAATAAACATAAGGATGATAATAATAGGACAGCAATGCTTTTAACATTAATGTAATATCAATCATGACATGAGATATTAAACATCGTGTAACAATTACAAGTGTTAATATACGTTTTTATATAGCATACGTGTTATAAAGTTTTTATGGTCTTTAACAGGTAAAGAATATTTATGAGCTCTTTCTCGCAAATTATAATGCTGTCTTTTTACATCCGGTAGTAATGGATGTAACACGTGCATGTCATCATTTATGAAATAGCTTATCATGTATTTCTATAATTTCGTTAACAATCAGAAAGGATAATAATTTGATAATATTCATTAATGTTGCCATCACTGGATAAAAACTTGATCAGATGTTTACCACTATCTGCTATGTGGGCAGAGAGACAATAACAGGTGTGTGCTGGTATCCCATGACATTGCCAGCTGGCTCATTACACTTAAAATTAATTTATAGAAATGGCCGGATGATGGGTGTTGTATTCGCAACCTAGGTACCTGCCTTCGGGTGGGTACCCAGGCCTCCAGATGCCCACTGACAGGCCTGATTAGGAGTGGAAGTAATTTTATTACGATTTCAACAGTGTTCCCTCTAATTTTGTTTGCCATGCATGCACTGGCCTACCACATGGGCAGTAACATTTGAGACTTGCGCTCTGGTCCATGTAAGACTCTCGTAGGCGTACTAGACTTAAAGGCTATAAGTTTGCGTTGTATAAAAAGAAGACTATAATGACAAGTAAACAATATGTAAAGCTTCCTTTAAAATTATGGCTTGCTTTCTGTCTCCAGTAACAGCAGTTCAGTCTCAATATTGTTTGTTTAGCCACATTGTTTTAAACATTCACAATTTGTTTTTCTAGCAAAAAGCTGCTGTCAGATAATTTTCATTTTGACATTTTATTTAATCATAAAATGACCAAATAAAAATAGAATATGTAGAGAGCTATTCAGTCAAGTACACTAGTCTACAAGAGTAAAATAGGCCTACTGATCAAGGTTGACTGTACTATGAAAACAAAGAGCTACTTACATTGTTTATGAGCTGTAACAAGGTATCTCATGATCTGGGGTAGTTTATTGACAGCTTTGCCACATGTACCCAAAAGAAGGGCACCACTTGGAGAATACCTGATAAAATGTTTTATTAGTTTAGCTGTTTATAGTTCTGTTGCATTTTGCAGCTGCCGAACTGTAATTTCAGTTTGAGAAAGTGTGTGGTGGTGATGTTTTACTGCTGAGCCAATGGGCCAGGTGCTGAAAAGAGTACAAGAACTGGAGCTGGAGATTGGTCGATGCAGTCGGCACGACATTGTTGCCAGACAGTTTCCAGACCTGAGTCGGCTGCCACCTGAAATTGGCCTCTTGGTCCTGTCTCATCTGAATGCTACAGATCTCTGCCTTGCTGCCTGTGTCTGGCAAGATCTAGGAAATGACGAAATACTTTGGCACAGGTTGGTCTCATTGTTAGCCTGAAGGTCTACCGGCTAATTTATGTCTCGTGGCAAACACTTAAAATTGATTGTCATGTGGACTGCCTGATTTGCATCCAATTTACCAAACCTTATGCTACAACCAGAAAAGATTACTTACTTGCTCTACAAATGTCTTCAGACACCGTCAAAGAATGTATTTGGGCCCTTTAAATATATGCTGCTTATGAAGCCAACACTTGCTGGTACTGGTTTAGCTTTTGAATATATATGTATGTTGTTCACCTTGAACCATTCTGTGCACATGATCTGTAAGTAGAATACAGTCAGTTTTTTCCTTATCTTTGTATGTGTTTCTGTGTATGTGTGTTAATGGATGCATATTTATGTTCACCAGCTTATGTCACAGTCAGTGGCACAATGTTTCCATCTACAACCGACCGCATTCACCTGAGTTTTCATACAAAAAGCTATACTTGCAGTTAGACGAAGCAACACTGACATTTAATGCTGATCCTAAGTTGGTGAGTCTGTCAGAAGCATTCTCTCTAACAAGATTAAATTCTTCCAGTCACGTCTTTGCTTTGTGCTTGCATTTAACATCTTGGTTTTTCACTGCTACCATTGTACGTTTTGCTTCTGTGATAATACATCTCTTTGGGGTCAGCCATAAAGGATGCCCCCAAAAAATGACCTACTTTGGACCCCTCCCTCCTCTTGTCCGCATCTGTCTGCATTTGGCCTTACCCTCCCCCTCCCCTTTGCAGACGTCTGCCCTCCACAGCCAGTGGAAAACAAAAGACCAACATTGTGAAAAGCATCATTAATAAACTACTCATTCTATCTTATCTAAAAGAACCTCACGATGGCACCATACATGGAGCTATCTAACAGATCTAAATAGATGCGATTTAAGATAGGTCGAAAACTTTAAGTGTTTCTTTAGCTGTCAGAAACAGAACATTACTATTGATGAACCAATGCAGTACAGAGTGTCTGCTATCTGACTGAAGTTGGTGTTTAAAACATGGGTTGCACTAAAAGCTATTGCACATGTACCAAATTTATAAGCGGACATAGCCTCCCCCTTGTCCGCAAATGTCCACATTTGCATGACCCCTCCCTCCCTCTTTGTGAACGTCCTTTATTGATGACCCCTTTCCATCTCTGAATATAATTCTCTTGTAGCTGTTGACTTTCTAATTCTCTTCATATATACTTGTATATAGAAACATATATGTATTTCAAAAATTTTTAAAAACTGTATTATTTTCCACTGTTGTATATTTGGTTAGGCTTTGTGATTTGCAGGGTTTAGAGTACTTAGTGAAGAGTCAGTTGGTGGATGATGATCCAAAAGAGATTGCCAAATTTCTACACACTTGTCGAAAACTTGACTTACAGAAAAAAAGAGAATTCCTGGCTGAGAGGTAAACTGCTAGAGTTGATGAGAAAACAAGGGATGTGCAAATTACTCTTAGAACCAGATCGTAAATCAAATTTGTAATATCAGTTTAATATATAGTCCAGATTTGAATCAGATCACATGGTGACTGGTAGTCCCACATGTACTTTTATAAATATAGCCAAAATAATATGTGTATGTATATATACTGCACAGAGCATATAGGATCTCTGAAAGCACTGCAACTTAACTATGTGGCAGCCTAAAATGTTTCATTAGCTGTTCAACAGTTCTGAACTGAAGCAAGATGAACTTGAATCATTGTGACCAGAATCATTGTGAACTTGAATCACTGTTGGACCGGTGGCTTAAAAACTGAACAAAACAAATCACTTCCAGATTTCATCTGTCTTACAATTTGAAGGAGCTTTAACCATTTTAACACAAAGTGGCCACTTGTCAGGATCTTGGATTTTTTATGCTGGTTGTCAGGGTTTCATTTTTTTGGTAACTGTTAAAGGGATCGACCTAATAGTGTCACTGTTAAAGGAAAAGTGTTTGGTGGATTACATTTGCTGTTTCGTGCTGCAGCTTAGAGATCCTTACAATAAAGGCCATCCATTAAGGACATCTGCAGAGAGGGGGAAGGGTTCAAACAGACGCAGACAAGGCAGATTAGGGAGGTTATGCCCTTTCTGGACATATGCTTTTAAATTTGGTACTTACAGGTATCTTAGTAAAACACCAACTTCAGTCAGGTAGCAGACAGCCAGTACTGCATTGACTCATCAGTAGCGGTCTTTGTTGGAAGCAGCCTAAATCTGATAGTTTTTGTACCATGCCTTGTATGTGTGTCACAGGGTGCTGGTCATATTGATAATGGAGGGAGATGGCAGTAATAATACTGGGAATGAATACAAGCAGACAGAGACTGTTATATGTCATGATAATAGATGGAATCCATTTGCTCAGTATGGCAGAATCAAAGTATCTCATCTCATAGCTCAGTTAACCCTGAAGTGCGGATGTCCACAAATCGTAATCGTACTTGAGATTTCTACAGTGCCCAAAGAAAGCTAAGTCATGGGAACCAGCTTATTCACAGGTGCTCAGTGAAAACAAAATCGGCAAGGGTCAGCTTCAGTTCCTGCTCAAGATCGAAGGGGAGGGTACTGTCAAATGCAGAAAAAGCGAAAGATGTACAGAGTAGATCATACTTTGTAGCCTTCCTGTTTGAATACCCAAAAACTGTGCCCCAAGTTGTATAGTTGATTGGGGCACACAGCAGATATAGATCAAGTAGCAGTTGAGAGCTCAAACAATTAGGTTTTACAACTAGTAGACAGGAAACTGGCTTCAAAATAGAATTCATTGGATTAGATTAGATGAACAAATTCTAGATTACATGTAATGTGCAGCTTATATTTGTCATCAGGGATGCATGATGAATATTCTGTTTCCCTCTTTTCATTTCCAGGCAAGATATTTTGGACGAAATTGTAAAATTGCAAAACTTTGAAAATCAATTCCTTCCTAACGCTTTACGCAAGTTTTTTAAAGAGACAATTCCGCCGAATGAGAGGAACGATTTTCTCAGCAACCTCGTGAAGAAGTTCTCGGAGAGATTCTGTACATGCAATCCAAAACTGAATCTTTCGCAAGGTGAGCCTCATTAGATGATACTGATCTTGTGTTTTCATTTAGGCTGATTCAAAATGGTATACTATACAGACGCCTTTTTAGAGTGCACTTTTGGATTTCACTCACAAAGCCAAGTGCTCACAAGGGCTCAGTTCCAGGCTGAGCTCTTGAGTCTAGGCTGAGCACTTGTATGAGGTAGTGCTTAGCTAGATGTTCTTTTATTGACAAAACTGCATGACTCTGAATCATGTGAAAAAACTTGCTTATCAGTCACAGCAATCCACACAGTTAATTAAATGATTACTTAGTTGTAAAGCTGCATTAATGCATGCATTTGTTCTGCAACTGAGCTGACTTCTGCAGTGGTGCTTACATCGTGGATTTTGTAACAGTTCTTTCCAAGTGGTAGAATTCCAGGATTATGCAGAATGAGTTGCACTGGTTGCCTCTCCAAAGAAGAAGCAAGTAACAGATTTGGCAAATAATGTAATGTAATTGAACATACAAATAGCACCATTTGAAAGAAACTCCTCATCAGCTCTCCAACTCAACAACAACACCAATCAAACACAACGTTCTTCAGCTTTTGATGGAATGAAGGCAGGGAAGACTCAAGGGGACTTAGTTTCTTAGTAACTAATCCCATTTATCACAGCTTAATTAATCACCAGCAGCTTTTTATTAATGTAACACAAATACTCACACTGCACAAAATAGAGTTTATTTAAGCAACAGTTCCTGTCAATCCAGATTATCCCAAAAAGGCCTATCCATGGCAAGTTGGTAGCCGGTTGATGCATGCACACAAAAATTATGCCGAATTTGACATATGGTGTACATCATGAAAAGAATCTTCCTGAGACTGTTGGCCACAGATGGTGTGATGGTGGAAGCTTGACTGGTCAAGCTGTAGTGTGTGGTGACAACAGATGGTGTGAATGAAATCATCCAAAATTATAAAAAATCCCTGCAGTTGACTCGATCACAACACGTGCAGATCCAAAGCACATCTGAATACATGAGATCTTATACTCTGTACAAATTGGAACAAGGCAAGTCTTGCAACTGTAGGCATATAATCGAAGACTGGTGCAACCACAGCAATGGATAATTATAAAGCAGCCTAATAAAATGTCTTGAAACCGAATGATACCGGGTTGCTCAGTCTTTTGTAGATTTATCATTCGTTATCGTTGGTTAGAAAGCTTACGTTTCTTTTTTCAGACACCGTGTACATAGTATGTTTCTCGCTGATTATGTTATCAGTGGATCTAACGAGCCCACACGTCAAAAACAAAATGTCAAAGAGGGAGTTCATTCGCAACACGCGGCGTGCAGCAAATGGCATTACAGACGAATTCACTGGACATCTGTATGACAATGTTTATCTTGTTGGACATGTTGCACCTAAGGCATGATTAAACCAGTTCCACTGAGCATTTCATTTTGCGGAAACATTTCTCTGCAAGACTGAGTTTGCTGACTACAGCGTCTTCTTGCTTCTACAATGGCAGCTAAAAAGTTGTTATGAAATGTAACCAGATTTTTCTTGATAAGCTACACTGCCCCATATTCTTCCTATTCATCTTCATTCAGATTCTCCCTCCAAAAGACCAGTAACTACACAGCATTATGAAATGAACTAAATTAATTATGAACATCTTGCTTATTGTCTGCATTTATACTTGTAGCTGGGATAATAAAAAGCAATAACTTTTATTATTGTAATTGTTTATGAAAATATATGGGCTGTAATTCAATGTGTGGAAACTTGGTCAGCTTTAGCAGTCTGAATATAGAACAAACCAAAACTTTAACACAACACCTGTTGTTATTCAAAACACTGTTTTAATACGCCAAAATTTAATTCCTATTTAACTGTAAACTATAAGTGGCTTGTACTGATAAGTCGAGAAGTTTGAAACGGTAATTTTAAATAGCTAACTGCTTTCCGTGCTGTCCAATTCTTCAGATTTTGTGTCGTTGTTTTTAAGAAGATTGGCTGCCAGAATCATCATCCAAAACACAAGCCCTAGGTTTCGGTTTGAGCGAAACTTCTGTCCACAGCTTTCAGGGTCATTCAGATTCACAGAATAAATCTAAAACATAAGCACAGTCACACAAAATCAAGAAAAAATGGTTCAGCCCTAGTAACCTACAATAAACAGCTTAAAAGCGAATGCACCTATCCAAACTGGAACTGGTGTGGTACAAGCCTGGTCTTTTACTACTTGACTTTAGGCAGTACCAATTGAAACAGGTCAATAATAGAAGTACAGTTGCAGGGAACTGATTAACGTTAGGTAATGTTCACTTGAAAGAGTCCTTGGAATGAACACTGCTTTTTCTCTACATACACACATCATCATCATCATCTGTGGCATGCTTCTCTCTGGCGCGCTGCTGTTTCTGTTCCTTAATCTATGTGGTGCTAGCTCTTTAAAATGAAATCCCAAAAGACCTCCTCCAGTTTCTCATCCCCCTTTCGTCGCCTGCTATACGAGCACTCCTCCACTTGCCCTCACTCATGTAGCTTTTCACTCAAAGACTGAAAACCAAACTTCAATCTATCCTATCCTGCTTCCACTTCGGCACCATCCCATGACCACCATCACCAACGATTTCCACCGTAGCATCATGTTGCCTCCCCAGCCAGATCTCCATGGATTCCGACCTGGCACCAAAATTGACCACACATCCTGGCTCTTGCTAATTTGACTTGATATAGTGCTGGTAAATAAGTTGTCTGCCTAATGCAGCTTTTGTGTGATGCTGAGAATTTTTGGAGATTTACATTTACAGTTTACAATAGGCAACCAGATTTCAATATGACTGGTTATTACACTTCACATTTGATTATATCCTTCTTCAAAATTACTAGCAAGACGGTGATATGTACAGTTAACTTTTGCATGGTTTTAATTTGTCTTATCCCTGAAGTCAAACAGTAATTTCCTGACATCTCATGGCAACCATGTTTGGTGGAAATTTTAGCCAGCTTCAGAATGAATGTCATTTCTGTTGTTTTGATCGACAGTGCACAGATGTTTTCCAGGCAGCTATGAAACAGTGAAGCTATGCTACATAAATGATTTATAGTATCACTTGAAGTTACTTGAAAAATAATTTATTTCTAGTTGTCCTAGATATGACCATAGCTGATAAACCCCTACATCAATGACATGTGGCTGCCCATAAGTCACTGAAACAGCAAAGAGGTTAATACTTATCCAAGAAGTTTGTTGCATGAGTCACCATGAAGTTAGATTACTTTGTTACAAGCAATATGACATTCATAGCTGCTGTTATCCTATGTTAAAATATAAAACTACTGACCTGATGTCCAAGGTGGGTAGTGAACATTGCAACCCCCAAGTAATATGGCCACGTCTGATCGGTGAGATAGCCGGTTGAAAGCAGACCGGCAGTTATAACAGAATTGAAACCCATCAACCAGAGTTTAGTCGCATCACCAAACTTGAGAGCAGTAGACTTTACGCCAACATGAATGTCATCCTCTTTGTCCTAACAGGGCACAGAGAGCAAACAAGAGGTTAGAAACCTTAATGCTCACTTACATTGATAGCATTAAATACTGGCAAGGTGCTATACCAACTGTGTGTTATGGACTTGCTCAAAGTTAGCTAAACATTGCACTTGGGAAGCTGAACTTGCACAAGTGCATTCCAGTTTCAGTCACATATTTCACTTGATAAGTCTGCTGCGTACTGTTCAAGCAAAAGCTGTTTGCCATTTTCCTGCAGTCTTTAAACTGACTCTAGGATTCAGAAGGAGCAAGACTTCATCAGGTCACCTCTTCACAACAGAATTGCTTGATCTATTCCAGTTCCATAAACCTGCATGTGCTCAGCTGTCAGCAGCAAGGTGTCTGGTAAATGCAAAGAACACAAGCAAATAAATCAATGTTACTGCACCCTAACAACTAAATTTTACAAAAGAGGATTCACTGAACAAAATGTGCTATGCACTGGATGTGTGTAAAACATGCATCAACATGCATCCTTTTTCACTGCCTCAAACACTGGTTTGGTCTTTCTGGTCCTGCTCTCCATTGGTTTGCATCTTACTTGCTCCTCGTACTCAATGAATCTGTATAAACCAACTCACTTCTGTGCCTACTGTCTGGAACTGTTTTGTTCCAAAAGGTTCTGTATTGGGCCTGCTCCTGTATAAAACCCCACTCAGTTCATTAATTACTGATAGCTCTCCTGACTGTCACTTGTACGCTGATGATGCTGAGCTATTCTTCTCATTCAACACTTGCATGTCCAGCCCTACTCCACTGCTTGCTTCAGTTTTCGGTGATGTTAAGTCTTGGATGGCTAGTAATAGACTGCTGCATCCTTCCAAAACCGAGTTCCTTCTCCTAGGCACAAGCCAACAATTTCATAAATTTGATTAATCGACTTTGTAAATTTGATTACTTTACACCTAATCAGTTGGGTGGCTTGATTGTCAATCGTACTGAATGTCCGTGCAGTTTAGGCATAATATTTGACTCCAATGTGTCATTTTCTAATCATGTTGGCACCATATGCAAATCAACTCAATTTCACATACAGATATTCTTAGAATCAGATCTCTTTTGCCTCAAACACTTTTAAACCCATTAACTAATGCACTGATTTTACAGCAGGTTTGGTTAGTGTAACTAACTCTTTTTTTGGCATCACAAAGATCTGCACAAACTGGAAATAGTCCAAAACTCTCTGGCCACAGCCATAAGAAAAACACATAAGCACATGCATCAGCATATTACGCCATCATTGGATTCGTTACACTGGTTGCCCATCAGGTAAAGAATCAAGTTTAAAATCTGTTTAAAGTTTCAAAGTACTGCATTTAAATTAGTCGACCTACCTCCGCTCCAAATTGCATTCGATCAGTGGACACTGTGACTTGTTCCACCTCACACCAGGACAGCTTTGGGTTCTAGAGTGTTCTCAGTTGCTGGTCCAAGGCTTTGGAATTCGCTGCCAAGTTCTATTCATTCTGTTGCTTGTTTGATGTAATTTGGGTCTAAACTTAAGACTCATTTTCAACTTGCTTATCCACTGTTGCCTAACTTCTGGTTTCTCTGACCTATAGGAACTGAACTATATCTGACTTCGCCAATGGATTATGATTTTTGATTATGATTTCACTTGAAGTGACCATAGATTGATGCCTTTGGGCATTACGATTTTATTTGATTAGATTAGATAGATTAGCTTAGAAAAAGCAAATTCCAAACCTGATTTCTAGTTTTATAGAAATACAAATTATATATTACCATATTAGTTGAGGAGGTTACTATACAATAAAATTAAAGCAAAATACATAAAAATGCAAAATATTTGAACTTAACATCCAGCCACTAGAAGACAAACTTAAATAAAAAAGCAACTAGCAGCTAGTCAACTACAAAGCCTTATATAGAAGATTATCAACTAACAGTGCTACCCATTAAGTACTAGAATGCTTTCACTATCGTATTTTCACACATATATCCTGTGGGTTACATCAGATTCTCCAAAACCCATACCTCGTTATCTTGGTGTGCAGGTTATACCATTTTATTTCACACGGTTGGAAAAACAGTAAGCTTGTTGTGATAACGAGCTTACTGTTTTTCTAACTGTACCTCAACGACGGCACTGGTAAGTTGTGAAACACAGACAAATTTGTGACAGGTGGCAAAATTATAATTATTAATTAGAAACTTCTAGAGTGCCACTGTCTAATGCACAAGGCATCCATCGATGGTGCAGTGACTGCTAAAGATTAAATTTGTTCCTACTTAATTTATTTTTTTTACACTTTCTGAATTAAATACTTGTTAACTTGTTGCAAAGTGTATTGGTACTGGATTTGATTTCATGATGCTACAATAACAAGATGCATGAGGGAATCTAAACATAGCAACAAGGGATACTGTACACCGGTAGACTCCACTTGAGAACTATTAGGTAAAATAAGTCTATTATTACATGAATGCAGAGAAAACTTGTGTGCTCTTAGCCTAAGCATATGTGACAGTGGCAGAGAAAAGAGGCCACTTGCCGATCACTTGCTCAGCCAGAAAGTTCCCTTCCAGTACAACCTTGAGTACTGATTTTCGTGTCTAAATACTGGATCTGCATCTCAGTTCATTGTACTACAAATTGTATTATGCCACATGCTATGCTAAGGCTAAATTCCATTATTAATGCATTGGGTAGAGCTATGATTATTAGATATGTGCAAGCATTTAAAACATTACCAAGAGAAAAGTTGAAACTTTGTATTTCCATTCAATTTAATAGAATGTAGCAAAATAAATCACGCCAGAACGATTAGATACGCGCTATAAAAACAAGTGCATATTGTGATAGCAACTGAAGCACTCTCATTTCTGGAAACATTCCTCTAGTCACCTAAAACAAGTAGAGTATATATACACTAGAGTACACACTTCCGTGGCATTTAAAACACTGTGATTTTAGCGAAAGAATGCTTGAAAAATCCACATTTCCATTCAATATAATGAAACTGTAGTAAAACATTTTGTCCAAGCTCAGATGTTATAAGATGTGGGTTAGTGCTTGCAGACTATTCCTCTGTAGTCTGTGTAGGCCTGTAAGGTACGCATTTGTGGGTTATAACAAAACTTTTTACACATTTCCTAATTTTTGCTGGTTACATGTGTGTGCGGGTTATATCTGTGTGCACGTTATAATCGTGAAAACATGGTACATGAAACACCATTGCATTCAGCCAAATTCTGCTTACCACGCTATAATATTAAAGATAAAGTGAACTGTACTTATATTAATAATATTAAGGATAAACTGAGCTATGCAGACTTTATGCAACTCATTCTCACACATTATTGTTTACTTAGACAGCAAAGGTACATCAGGATTTTTTTAAATTTCTGATTATAAATGAATTACTAATAGTAGTGTTAAATATTTAATTAATGTTTAAATTTATATAGCACCACTGTCTTTGTTAACATTTCGATTGCCATCTTACGTTACTGATGTTAATAGGTGACCCTAATTAAGCGGGACCCTGGTCCCTTCTGGGTTTGCCTTTTGTATCCTGGCAAACTGTACTTTAATGTGTATGTAACTTGATATGTTGAATTTGGGATCAATAAAGAGGGTCAAAAAAAAAAGTCTAACAACGATGGCACTAAAGATCAATGTGTGAATGTGACTGTCTTAAGGGGGGAGGAATTATCTCGTATTACAAGGCAAGCATTCAACCAAAGACGATGTCACACAGATGAAACCCAATGAAAGGGGATCTAAAAATTAACTGAAATACTACATACCAAAAACATTCATTCAACTAGCAGTAAATGAATCAAGTTTTGAAATGTAATGTTTTGTCAGAGCTGATCAAGGCAACAGCCTGACTTAATAAATGAGTGTCAGGTTTGTGTTCCGATGTTTGTTTTACTGTTTTGCAGTAATGTCCATCTTGTCTCTGTTAATTCTGGCATCACACATTTTCAGGCTAACTAATGTGCAGATGCCCTATTAAAAAAGAAAAATGGTTTGCTGAGGTTTATCACTTTAAGGTCAGTTTAAGGTCAGTTTGTTAGCTGGACTTCTGCACACGTCATCTCTGAACATACCTGCAAGAATTTTGTTTCTTGTGACTGCTTAACTGTGGATAAATTTTGGCAAAAGGTTTGAATTTGCAAGATTAATACAAGCTGGCAGCTCAGTGATATCCATTTTGTGCACAACCAACAAGCTGGAAAGCAACATATGCAATGTCTGACCCACAGACTGCTTTCTCCACAGGCAGACTGGAAATGAAATCGTTAAGAATTAACCATCTGCACAGGAGAAAGTCAGCATATAGAAATATATATTTAATAAAATGAATAATTATATTGTGCTGACAAAATGCATATGTCAAACTTAACAGAATGGCAGTAATGCATTATGTCATAGCAAATTTGCAAAAAGAAAGTTTTCTAAAATGTGTCAAAACAAAAGACCCTGATGAAATTTTATGATCCTAGAACCCATATAATGCAACAATATGTATTAACACAAGCATACCCTACTTGCCACTATTTACAGAACTCTGCATCAACTCCAACAGAAGATTAAAGCCAAAATGATGAAAGACTACACCAAAAGCCCAAAGCAGCCTAGAGTTCATTTAACATGGGCATGTTCATACAGTACTGCAGCCTAATTAATGTCCTGCTTCTGACCTTCACCTGCCTAAGCATTACAGGGGCAAATCTCTCTGCAGCTGGACCTTGCACAGCTGCAGCTGTGTGGGTTTCAGGAGCAGCACAGAAGGTTTAGTCTGCTGAAGCCTATTCAACTGATCAAGTATAAGAAAGGCAACAGGAATTTCACTCGTTTCCCTCAGATGATGACATGCCACTGGATAGTAATTGTACAGGGACAAAGTTGCCTTTGCACCAAGATTACGAGCTTCTTAAAAGGAGCTAATGTTTCAGCTCAGGCTTAAGATGCACTTGTTCAGCTGATGGTGGATTGACTACTGAATGTGTTGTTTGCTGTGTCAGTGGCACACTAGAAATGCGACGTATCTTGTATCTGATTAAATACTCAGGTAGCTGGTACCGCTGTAAAAATACACAAAGTATCGACCAGTGAAAATCTTGCAGATCAGGAAACAGCTTAAAGGGAAAGGTTAGAAAAGACAAGATTTTAGTCATCATCACAATCCATGCAACCGCTGAGATTTATCCCACTGAGTGAATTCCACCTCAAGAGTTGTTGGGTCACATGTTAAATGAATTCGCATGCTCTTTCTGTGCTGCTGCCTCTGTCTCTTGCAATCATCTGGCAAGAAGTTAAGAGGAATATACACAAGAAATTTCTACAGAAATGTGATTTCTTAATTGTAATAAAAAATTACAGTGTTTGCAATTTCTACAATTTCACAATTTTAATATTTACATTTGTCTGCACAAACTACCAATTTCCAGTCCAAATGTCTTGAGTTTCTATAAACCAATTTAGTGTAATATAAATGCCACATTTCAATTTTGAAATATTAAAAAAATTTCCATTTAGCCAGCATGGACTTAGTGACTTCCAATTCCTGCAATTACACGCTGAACTCTAGATACAATCTCTGCTTGCATTTTCTATCTCCTATACTATGTGTTTCACACTGTAAAACCTGCTTTTCACACGAAGTGCACATTAAAAACAGGCTGTGCAGTGTAGCTGATGAAATTAAATTGTTTCTGCTCTAACAAAAGGGATGTTTCTGGGAAACCCGATGAACTTGTTGAAGACCTGAACTTTGATTGAGGGCAAAGTCTAATTACATAGGGCAACAGTAGAATCTTTGCCACTGAAGATGTTTGGCCTTTCTTTCACTAGCTACAAAATGACTCATATAAATTTGAGAAAGCTTTTGTCTTCACACTTTCCCAAGGAGAACACATTTAGAGTTGTTATGTCACATGATTTTCCAAGACACCACTAAATGCAGATAAGGAGGCAGACTGTGCCATTGTAACAATTAGGTGCAAAGACATCAACTCCATATGTGTCAACACTGACCACCACAGGTGCAATTTTGCTACAATTAGTAACTTTCTGCACTTGCCAGAGGTGCAGATTGTGACAACATGGGTGCCTTCAAAAAAGCTGTTGAATAATAGGGAATAAGCGTTCAGTCTATGTAAATAACTTTATAGATAACTATATAAATATATGCTAAGATTTTGCCGTTGGTTGCTTGTGTCTAAGCATGGAAGTTGCCAAGATATTCAACATGAAAAGTCAGCTATATTGCTTGTTTTGTGTTCATGCTATGGATGTCGATGACAAACAAATGCAAAGTTTGGCATGTTTTCAGTAATTCGATGAGGATTTCTCGCTTTTATTTTGCTCTAGGGACTTGTAAAAGTGACTCTGCAATAGTCACTGGCCAGTATAACTTTACCTGGAGATGCCAGGCTTGAGATTCATTGCACCACAAAGAAGTTAGAGAGCTTTGCAGTCTTGTTTTACCTAAATGACAGTACCTTCAGCCCACGTAAATACTTTAATTCTTTACCTTCTGCCCCTCCAAAACATAACTGCATGTGAAGGTTGACTGCTCCTCACTAATATTAATTACCATTAGAGATATGCATACCATTCAGATTGTGAAGAGAGTGGTGAAGAAAGCAATGGTACATTAAAAAATGATGGTTTACATACCAAAGACAGTCACCTTAACTCTAGTTTTAATAATAGCTACGAAACAGTATATCTTAGTAACATATATTTATTTAAAACTTCAGCAGCATATAAAAAGACAATGTAATGGCTGCAACACCATGCTTTTTGACTTGCCATATCTAAAAAATACCAGCATGTACAAACAACTAAATGACATAAGCTTGTTCGAAATTCATTTTTAACAAATTTCATGTTTACACTTTAACTCTACCTTCAGTGGTTGTTGAAATATTATGTTTTTACCCATAACAGGTGAACTGGATCAAAACCCAAACTCTGGCTTGATTATGGGTTAAAAATATCTGTTGGGCATAGGGTTAAGAAGCCTGCAGAGATAACTGTAGAGTTAACATTTCTATTCCTGTCAATTTATGCTGACACAAGGAAGCCTAGAAATAACTCCATCCACCAGCATAATCACTAGACACCAAGACTGAGATCAAGTCCATCTGCTGTACATTCGCAGTATGAGATGAAATCAATCAACAACTACACAGGACCCATTAGAAATAAACAACACTGTTAAGATGCAAACAGAAACAACTGTCGTATAATAAAAAAGGAAAAAATTTCTTAAAAGAACACAGCTACACTAATATAAAAAGCAAAACTAAGCTGGATAGCTGCAATACCTATTTTACTCCATCAATTCCTAGTAAATTAAGCCATTTGCACAGAAGAAAGGCTCATAACAATTACTGTTCATAACTGATTCTTAGCATTAACTGATTCTATTTACTGGTCATGCAATATCAATTGAAAATGAGAGACACGATCAGCTACTCACTTGGAAGGCATAGATGGTGTCATAGACAAGGGTCCATGCAATGCACGAAGCATACAATGGCAATACACCCCAGTCCAGCTCACCGCGAACTGCTGACCAACCCATAACGGCACCCCAGTTAAAAGTGAGCCCTATGAGAGACAAGAGGGAAAAGCAGTTACCTTGACTTAGAAGCTGTGAACACTTGTGTGCACAGTTTAAAATGTCATCCGGAATTTCATCCGTTTTGACAAACAGCACGTTAACCTGGCAGCATTTGTTGTTAAGTAAGCATCACAATGAGCAGACGATGACAAGAGGTATAGTGCTAACAAATAATATCCAAGCAAGGTTCAAAGATGTCTTCATGGTCAACCAAAGGAAAACACAGTAGAGTTGGAGCAAACAAATCGAAAGCACTGATGCAATAGCTACATCTGAAAAGTTTCAGCTGTGGAACACTAACTTGTTTTCAGCTGATTAGAGCAATAAACTTAGCCAAAAAGCCAGTAACATTGAAATTCAAACAACAATACAGTAATGCATGCAGAAAACAAAGTATTATCTATCAACATGATCAGCAAAATACAACAGAGAAACCATTTCAGGAATCATCTGCAGGCTAATTTCGTAAATAGCAACACCACAGCCGATAAGCACAAATTTTCAAAATAAACTAGATTTGCATCTCCAAAGTCAAATTTCTTATTCTTCTTGTAATTTTGTTAATAACAGGGAGACAATTCCTGAAACAGTAAATAAAATTAGTTAACAACCAAGTAGAGCCACCTGGCAAGTGCCACAGCAGAATAGAGTTGTAGCTACAAGCATGCAACCGTAGACAAAAAGAATTATTTCTGGTGCCCTATCAACTCTGGCTCCTGACCTGATGTGAATAAATTGTGTCATAGGTCACCGTCCAGAGTGCACCAGACAGGTAGAGGGCAAGACATGGCCATTCCAAGCAGCCATTGATTGCTGACCAAGCGATCATTATGCCCCAGTTTTGTGTTATCCCTAACAACAAAGTCAAATCTGGATGTTACAAGGACTGTTTGTTACCAATGCTTCTCATCTGAACAACACTCAATGGAACCATGGTTACAGCAGCAGTAATATAAAACTTTCTTGGCCATTAGCCTACAATTAACAAGTTAAAACGCCTCTACAGGGAAACCATATTCATAACATTCACAAAGGCACCAGATACTGACATCAAGATTTAAAGCTCTTCACACTAATTATTAATAATTAATTAGCAACTTCTACGGCATGGTTGTCTAATGCACAAGACATCAACCCATGACGAACTAAAGTCAAGCTGCAGTCAGGTCCATACCCGGAAAGTCGGTCTAATGAAACAGGGAAGCTGGCTACGATGAATAAGCCAAATGCCAACTGAAAAGGTAAGTCTTAAAACCCTTTGGCGCCAGATAAAATATTTTCAACCCAATGATCTGGCTTCTGCCAGATATTTTTGTACTCTGATCCCATTTTGCCTCTTAAGGGTAAAAACAATAACTTGGCAATCACTGAAGATAGAGTTACAATGTCAACATGACATTTGTTTATAAATGAATTTTAAACAAACGTGTGTCATTTACTCATTTGCATGTGCACGCATATTTTACGTATGACAAGTCAAAAGTGATGATGTGGCGTACGTATTTCATCATGTTGTCTTTTTACATTTACAACTGTCTTAAAAAATATATGGCACCGACATATGGCGAACTGCTGACCAACCCATAACGGCACGCCAGTTAAAAGTGAGCCCTACGAGTGTTTATATGCGTTTCCTCAGTTATTATTCGGTCACAGTTAAAACTAAAATTCACATAACTGTCTCTGTCATGGCTGGTTTGTATGTAAATCATCATTTTTGAATGCACCATTGCTTTAGTCAACACTCATTTCACCGTCTGCACAGTACGCAAATCTTCAATAACTGATATTGGTGAGGAGCGGTCTAACAATGCATGCAGTTATGTTTTTGGAGGGGCAGAGGACAAAGAATTGTCAAAATATCAAAGTTATTTACAGAGGCTGAAGGATTGCTATTTAGGTAAACAGACTCCCTCCCTGTGTCTATCTCCCTCTCTGTGTCTGTTCATTCTGCTTTGTCGCTGGTATCATTTCATTCTCAACTTACAACTTACCGTTTTCAAATTGGTTATCTTGACCTGATTGTGGATTGGCTTTGGTGCATCGTCAGTTGACGCCTTCTGCATAGGACACCAGTGTGTCAGAAGTTAATAATTACAATTACTTTAAAATTAACTCTAACTTTTCATAACATGGTAGATCTCAAGCCAGGCATCTACAGGTAAAGTTATGTCTTCGAGTGAGTTTCAGAGGTGTTTTAAAAAAATCCAGAGCAGAGTAAGTGAATAAATCAGAAGTGCCAACTTTGTTCATGTCTATACATCACTAGTTTAGCACTTGGTATCCACAATTTTTAAACAATTATTAGCGCCACAATTAGGTTTAGCGCCAACCTAAGTCAGCGTCTCGTGTTATAGAAGTACAAAAATATATCAAACACTAACAAATCTATGTAATCAGTGAACAGGCCAACCCTTTTTGAAGACTGGTAAAAACTGCAGTCATGGTAATTTGGCATCACATGACATCACTGCTGGTATCACTTTGTTTTCATTTCAAAAGAAAGCTATATCGTTAGTATAAATGCTATTTACAGCACTGCTGGTCCTACTACTTTTAAACACGTGAAATATCCCTCAAAATTAACTCTTCATTCAACTTCGAATTACTTAAAATCATATGCCAAACTTCATCATAATTCTCCATCGCAGATGAAAATGCACACACATAAGTTTCCAACTTTTATGTCAATTATCATTGCATAAGTCTTAAAACCCTTTGCCGGCCAGATAAATATTTTCAACCAAATGATCAGGCCTCTGCCAGATATTTTTGGACTCTGATACCATTTTGCCTCTTAAGGGTAAAAACAATAACTCAGCAATCACTGAAGATAGAGTTACCATTGCACTTAGACATAAGCAACCAATGGCAAAACTGTAGCCTATTTATTCACCTAATTAACTATGAAGTGATTTGTATAGAATGAATAATATCCAACATGTTTAATTAGGTCAACCATAATGTCACAAATTTGTGCTTGTGGCACACTTGGAAAGTTGCACATTGCACCTGTGGCATTCAAAGGGTTAATTAGGGCAATAAATAAGCTAAAATTTTGCCATTGGTTATACATATGGGACAGTTGCAGAGATATTAGACATGGAACGTCATCGATTTATTAATGTTCGCATTTTATACCTCTAAAGTCCGTTACCGGATTTCACCGGGTAAGCGCTGGAGTCCGTTACCGGATTTCACCGGGTAAGCGCTGGAGTCGATAACGAAAATGTCCGGAAAACACCGGATTGTTTTAAAGTATTTGTTTGCTAAATAAAATACTTCCATTGTTTATTGCTATACGTGGGCGGGAAGAAAAGATGTTAATCTACGGAAATAAAGGCTGCTTTTCATCAGGAAGAAGATTTTAACTGAGAAAATCAACTTTTAAAACAGCTAAATGTCGGACTCGACGGATATTTGTTTACATAAATTAAGGCACCAATTTACGTCATGTGGGTTGTTTCCAATAAGCTTTAATGTCACATTTTCATGAATATTTATCAGATAATAATACTGGCAATATTAAAAAGATTTCAAGCTCTGACTTGGATATAAATAAATGCTATGTACAGCTATACGAGAGGCTTCCCTAGGCATGCAAACAAGGTTACACGTGCGAGCGTAAATGGCTTCAAGTGGATGCAGCTAAGCAAGGCTACCGCCTAGTTCGATTAGCTGTTGTCCGATTGCCGCCTAATTAGGCGATGAAAGGGTGAGAATAATAGTTTATATAATACATGATTGATGGCCTGAAATCTGATGGAATTCGGGAAGAATGGTCCCGCTCTGTTAGACCACCCAAAGTGAGACCCTATGAAAGGATTTCTGGGCTGGTGCATCAACTCCAAGTTGGTGCTCGGGCCTATGATTTTTTCAATTTACTGTTGCTTGTCTCCTGTTTTATTGAGGTTGTCCAGCAGACTAACCTCTGTGCAGAGCAGACCAGGTCTGCAGCACAGCTGGCTGGGAAACCCCATCAGTGGAAATGGTCTCCAACTTACCTTGAGGAAATGATGGCTTATTTTGCTGTGAACATCTTGATGGGCTTGATCCTGCATCCAAGATACAGTTGTTTTGGAGTGGAATTTGTGGCTGCATCATAAAAAACTCAACAGCCAAGGCATTTTCAAGAGATCAATTCCAGATTCTGACTAAGTACTTGCATCTCTGTGATGCCTCAAAGGCTGTTCCTCGTAGCACACCAGGATTCGACCCCTTGTACAAAGTCAGCAGCGTAGTTGATTTCTTGAATGCTCGCTTTCTAATACATTGATTCCAAATAGGGAACCGAGTGTTGATGAGGCCATGGTTGCTTTTAAAGGGTCTCTTTCCGGCAGTACATGCCGTGTAAACCAATAAAATGGGGCTTAAAAGTCTGGACTTTGGCTGAAGCACAGTCCGGTTACTCTTTGCTTTTCAGTGCTTACACTGGAAAAGCTAACCAAAACCATGGTGCAATAAGAAGACAGCATGGTCTGGGCTATGATGTTGTCAGAACCCTTTGCTCTCCAAGTGGAGTTTGGGTTTTTTGGCTGTCTATAGCCATCATTTGTACTATGACCAGTACTTCAGTTCCTTGGATTTAGCAACAAGCCTTTTCAATGACAAGACCGATTCAACTTCTACTATAATGTTGAGTCGGAGAGGCCTTCCACAAGAGGCTTGCCAGACTAAACTGAAGTGCAGAGGTGATGTGGCTGAATATCAGAAAGGACCTGTTACCCTAACAATATTTCAAGACAAAAGAACAATTTCTTTTCTTTCGATCTGTCATGGTTCTGGCATTTCTGAACAAGGAAAGTCACTTGTAAACCTGGAGCATAACCGGTTTATGGGTGGAGTTGATAAATTAAACCAACTTTGCTCATATTATGAGCCTGGACAAGACAGAAAGAAATAGTGGAGATGTTTATTGTGGTGGAGATGTTTATTGTGGTGGATGGTGAATGTAATCATAGTCAATGCTTACATTCTCCGGGTGAAGAGTCAGGGTGATGCAGAAGAGGGCAGGCGTCGTATACGAAATTACAGTCATATGAAATTTCGTCGTGACCTTGTTCATCTACTTTATGAGAGATTTCAACCAGCTCGCACTCGAGGACGCCCTTCTAAACTTTAAGGGAATTCACCCCAAGAAACATCCACCTCTAGCAATGCTCTCAATTCTGGAGTTGAGGTCACAAGCTGGTTAAAATAAATGAAAGAAATTATTGTAACTGAGCACTCCACAAATGGTAAATGGAGAGCAGATGGCAAATACAGAACCAGTACCTTTATGTGCAGTCTCTGTGAAGCACCCCTTTGTAAGCAAGGCTGCTTCCAGGAGTGGCATAAAGAATATAACCTCAAATGAAATAACGAAATTATGATTTCAATCCATAATTTATCCATAGGCATTAACTAAGTAAGAAAGTTGGCCTCTTCCTCTATAGTCTCATGTTGTGCACCTGATCTCCAGTAGAAGGCATTATGGTCTACATTCATCAGTAGGTAAATAAGATATTCATTAAACAGAGCAGTACTATTCCTTTTGTTTTGAAAGATGATGGGGAAATGCTTAGAAATGCTTAGGAAATGCTGACTGTTTGGATCAAGCATTGTCATCAGCTGAAGAAATCGTCACCTGAACTTAAAACGGTTCTTTTCAGAACCACCTATTGTTCTGAAGGAAATCAATGCACTGGAAGCCTACACTAATAATACCAATACTATACATACTATACAAAAGGAAAAAATCATGAATAGTTACTCCTACATTATTAATGAACCAGTGGTACATCACCAAACTTAACCATTAGACCACTGTTACTAACAGAACCTTTGCCACAGCAGCCATGATGTTGTCCCAGCTTCGATAATAGTCTTCTTAATTTTATTATTAAATTATTGCCACCTTGGATGCTTGTTATTGTTATCCTTTATTCCATTATTAAGAAACCCCTGTGGAAATTATAAATTTAGTTTAAAACTTTTACGGAACTGCCACTGCACAAATAAGACGTCATCACTGAAAAGTTTGCGTAATTGGATCTTCAGGGGTATGATCTCTTTTGAGGTTTGTGGGGCCAATTATTATCCGATTTTGAAAATTTTTGCAGCATTCTATTCAGGACTTAATTCTGAATAAGACAGTTTACATTACTTTTTAATTTTTAAAACTTTACCACACAACATTCTTGTCCAAATGAAAAACTTTGGGTGCTTTTAGTTCCAGGGTGATGGTAGGCACTCCAATTTGCTATTTTACAAAACCAATATGACTGCTAGAAAGAGGACACATTTATGAAAATTTTGATGTAAGAAGCATCTTTCTATCTTCGGTAGTGACCGAGTAATGACTTGTACAAAATGTTGAAGATTTCTTGAAAAAACGTAAAATAATTCAGACTTTTGACGTCATGACGTAAAATTAAACTGGACTTTACAGGCTGGGCTTTAAAATTAATTCAGACTCGATAGGGTTATGATTGCAATGGCTAAATGAAGATGAAATTTGACATATGATTTTTGAATATTCCAAATCGGATGAAGAGTTAAGTTTGAAGGATTTCACACGTTTACAAGTAGCAGAACCAGTAGTCCTAAAAGTGGCATTCATACTAAAGATTTAAGCAACTTGTCAAATGATAATGAAAGCAATGCTTGGAAGGTAATTGGGCAATGCTGCCAGCCTCCAATAAAGACTGATCAGGTCTACTTGCCGATGCGATATATTCGTCAATGTTTAATAAATTTTTGTACTTTTACAAGAATTTCAGGCTCAGATCATCACTGAACCTAATCATCTCACTAATAATTACCTATCAACCAAAGCACTCCAGGTCAGCAATGCCCGGATATAAACAAAGTGGACATCATGGGTATTTATCACTTTTCTTTTGCTCTAGGAAATTATTAAAATGCCTCTGTGATAGTTACTGGACGACATGTCTACCTAGAGATGCCTAGTTCAAGGTCTATCACACCAGATTGTAGAGCGAGTGCTGAAAGAAGAAATGGTGTATTCAAAAATAAAGGTTTACATACCAAACCAGCCATTACAAAGACAGTCATCTGAACTCTGTGACCTAATAATAACTGAAGAAATACTATATTAGCATATATTTATGTAAAACATCATTGGCAGAATGTAAAAAGACAATATGCTGCAATATGTATATCACACCTCTACTTTTGACTTGTCATATCTAAACAATACAAACACTAGCACTAAACTGAAACACATATGCTAGTTTAAAAATTCACTGATAATCAAATTTCATGTTAAAACTCTATCTTCAGTTGTTGCTGAGATATTACGTTCTTAATATGATCAAAACCCTAAAACATCTGGCAGGCAAAGGTTAAGTCCATCAGCTATTCTGAAAGTCTATATCTCAGAAAACCTAAACAGATTATTTGCATAGACAGGAGGCTCAGTGGGAACGGATGTGAATTTCTATGATCTCCATCATTTATTAAAATTCAGCATAAGGAAATTATTCTACATTTTTAAAATCTAAAATCCATTGTTGGTTTACAGCTAAATTTTCCCCTATGCACTTCCACAACTGCATCTCTGACCATTGCGCTTTACTGTTTGTCACTTTCACCAAATATTCTGTCATTATGCAGTAGCTACTGACAAACACATAGACATTCAGACAGCCGAAACTGGGCACCAGAATAACTATGACATAAATTTACAACTTATTCATCCAAAACAAAGAGAAAAGAAAGAGGGTCTCAGAAATCAGGATCATAAGCTGCAAGTACTTCCAGAGAGAAATGTATTCTCTGAAAAGGTTGTCCTAATCTTGTGCTTTACACAACCAAAGATCAACTAGGTCAGCGATAACCACACCCAGTGCTTATGTGCATACCAAGTCAAGTTGTGCAAGAAAGTTTATACATAACCATCCTAGTTTTACATTTAAATCCTTTGTCCCAAAAGCAACCAAGTCCTAACATTTCTTACAAGACTTCCTTGGCTTATCAAGTCCTAAAATCTAATATAACTACATTAAACCATATTTCCAGGCAGAAGACTATAGCAACATCTCTTGACTATATAATACTCAGCACGTATAGAATGGACTAAGAATTGTCATTGTAAGTGTGCTGCACTAGTTACTGTGCACAGAAACGCGTCGTATTGTTGGACTACTTTGGTCTAGTCTGTGGTCATGCCAAAAGATCCTTCAACCCTGGCAACCAACTTCTGTACAAGTGTTTAAGGAAGGATGTTATCACTACTCTTGTCTTCAGAAACCGGTAGTGTAGCAAACAAGAGGTGACAGGTAGATAAAGCAGACATTACAGCTCATGGCAAGATTTCAAAACAAGGATGGGGACCAGAAGGTGTTAGGAACAACACCAAATCGTTTTTGTAGGCTACTCCAGTATCTTGAATCCATCCATCGTGATTACAGCAAGTCACAGTTTGCCTGATTCTGCCATGCCATAGGGAATCACAAGGATTCAGCATGATTCGGTGAGTGGAGTTTCATTCCCACCTCTACACAGTACCTCATACACTGGCAATAGAAGAACCAGAACAAAATGAGCCGCCAAGGGAAATATGTTTGAGTACTACCCAATTACCTTGAGTATAATGCACACTCCTGTATAATGTGCACCCAAAGTTGCAAAATTTATCCTAATGTAAAATTCTTAGTACCTATGTATAATGTGCAGGTGAAGTTCCACGAGGCTATGTAATAATTACTGCACTTACTTATTTGCAGTCTGACCACCCTAGTATATATAATTATATCTACAAAATAAAATAAACAACATCTGGTGATATGGCTTTCTTTTCATTTACTTCTCAAACATAACTATGCACTCTGAATTTAAATTATAAAAATATTTTTAAAATCTTATGTTATAAAATTAGCCTACTAAATGCAAGTTGAATAAATTAAACCAATAAAATATAAGATAACTTAGCCAAAATAAACTTTGCCTGTTGCCTTTGGTTAGTGCAAAAGCAGTCTTCACGCATGGTTCACGTTTGCCTAAAACATCTAAGAACTTTGTTACTACGTACAGTGCACACCCAGACTTTGAGCAGATTTTCTTCAGAAAAAGAGTGCATTATACCCAAGATATATACACTGCCAGAATCACCCTGAGAAGTAGGTTCGTTTAAAGGACAAACTACGGCCAAAGGTAGGTTGGTCTTAATGGGACCCCAGTTCAGTAGATTGATTCGAGCCATGACAAAAATCATTCTGACACATACCACCTGGCTCTGATACATTCCACGTAGCTCTAACACATTCCATCTAACTCTGACACACACCACCTAGCTCTGACACATTCCACCTGGCTCTGACACACATCACCTGGCTTTGATACATTCCATCTAGCTCTAACTCACTCAACCTTACTCTGATACATTCCATCTAGCTGTTACACATTCCACCTAGCTCTGACACATTCCACCTAGCTCTGACACATTCCATCTAGCTCTAACATATTCCACCAAGCTCTAACACAATCCACCTAGCTCTGACACATTCCACCTAGCTCTGACGCATTCCACCTATCTCGGACACATATCACCTGGCTCTGACGCATTCCACCTATCTCGGACACATATCACCTGGCTCTGATACATTCCATCTGGCTCCAACACATTCCACCTCACTCTGACACATTCCACCTAGCTCTGACACATTCCACCTAGCTCTGACGCATTCCACCTATCTCGGACACATATCACCTGGCTCTGACACATTCCACCTATCTCGGACACATATCACCTGGCTCTGATACATTCCATCTGGCTCCAACACATTCCACCTCACTCTGACACATTCCACCTAGCTATGACACATTCCACCTAGCTCTAACACATTCCACCTCACTCTGACACATTCCACCTATCTCTGACACATTTCACCTATCTCTGACACATTCCACCTAGCTCTGACACATTCAACTTAGCTCCAACAGATTCAACCTGGCTCTGTTCTGCAACCACCAGCAAATAAGGCTATTATGAAAATATTACTGGAGAAATGTAGAGTAAGAAGGCCTTAAGCAGTGTTCTTACTCTACATTTCTCCAGTAATATTTTCACATCAAATATGACCATCACAGAAACTGAATCTTGCCAAAACTTCATGCACATAATCTTAAAGTGCAAAACAAAAATAAACTTTATTTGCTAAGTCAAACTATAAAACAAGTGTTAAGACAAAGGACCAATTTTCAATGTTGCAATTTTGCACATGTGTCAGACAAAGGGTTAATGCATTCTTCCCCATCTCATCTAATGCTGTCGTCTAATACTGACCAGTATGGACTGGTTGTTATAGGAGTGTGCAACAGTCCTGTTGTTGTCTGATGCCGGACAACTGTGTGGTCAGAAGTTCAAATCCCCACCAGGGCAGAAAGATGTTTTGAAATTTATGCTCCGCTTGCATCCCCTAGCAAACTCAGCAATAGAATGAGTACACTGACCACACACTGTCTGTGGGAAGATCAGGTGGCAAAAGAGGACTTGCCACCAGCCCTGATATGCCAAGGCTAAGAAAAAAGAAGTTGCTAACAAAAATAAACTTTATTTGCTAAGATCAAACTAAAGCCTTTGTTAAGCAGTGCTGAGTACATACACGATGACTTAGTAGATTAGCTTAGACGCAAACTCTTCCAAAGTATCAAAGGTGTTTTTGTTTCATCAGCAGCACACAAAATCTACTGGTTCAATGGTAAAAGATTCCCAAATTCCCAATTCTATAAACAAGGCACTCAATCAAATATGAACTTTTCTAAAAATAATTTGACAAATTTTGAATCTCTTAAACAAAGTATCAGGAGGAAAAGTTTCAAAACTACTTTTGCTGTCATAGACGAAATGAAAATGAAATGAAAAAAGAAAAAATATGGCATCCACATCCAGCCTATCAATTTTAACTATTTCAAACCAAACCAGCAACCAAGCCGACAATAAACAAATATACTGCAAGAAAGTGTAACCAAAAATCAGGACATTTATAAATCAAAGATCAATGCAAACGTGCCAAATGACTAGTCATGGTGTTCACAGTTCATTTATGACACAACTTAACAGTAACTACAGTTAGATTGTATGGTAAGGTTAGGTCGACATGAACGGTCCTGGAAGCCATTTGATGTCGCTAAATACTAGAAACTACAAGTACAACAGCTATATAACAAATAGTAGTGCACAAACTGCTGCTTTATTTAAGCATTCAAGTTATACAGTTCTCAGCAAAATGTTAAGAAATTAAGATACAAGTGCCAAAGTGAACATCAGAGTCTAAACATATTCCAAAATGACCCAATGTGCCAGGTTTTTAAAAATCCAAGATGCGACAAAAAGACCAACTGGTGTCTCAACAATCAGCAACCATAAAGATAAACCTCAAATCCAACCTACAGTGCACTGGGAATAAAATTCCAAATAGCCAACAAGAAAAAAGACTAAACACAAACAACAACAAGATTGTTTTTTAAATCTGTAGAAGCTGGAAAACATCCGATTTCTGAAAGAAGACAAATGAGACAGTTCTCTATGAATGATGGAAGCATCATATGATGATGACTGGATCTTTCTTCTATTATCAAGTCATTCTTTCACAAGTCAAAGAACTGAAAATTTCACATTTTTACTCTGCCTCTAAAATCCAAACAAAATAACAACAAGAACAAGGACAACATCAGCAGCATCAACATCAACAACAACAAAACAATAACAACACTAAAATGAGGAACAGCTTGGTTTGGCCTCTGAACAGACCAGGTGATTCTATATGGACACTGCTCTTATGAACAACTTGTATTAGACATATCCATGCAAAAGACATAAAAAAGCAACTGAATACATGATCTGCACAGAGCTGTCAGCAGAAGAACTGAAGCAGTTTCGTCTTGGACATGCATCAGTGAGCACTGGACACACCCAGACACATCACGTAACATACCAAGTATCTTCCACTTCAGGATAAACATAACTACTACATGCTGTTTACAGTAAGCTATACCTTCAAAGCACTATAAGAAGATGGATGTTCACAGAAATGTCAAAGAAGGATATTGATCACAACTTGTGATAAACAGACTGTGAAGACAGATGGCCAGTCACTCCTCCCCGGCTGCTGTATGAGTTGGTGCCAGAGAAGGACTTGCTATCCAATCACCAGAAAAACAGGGAGACATTTCTTAACACAAAACACATGGATGAGTACTGTTGGTGTATGTGCAGATAGTTTTCCTGAGCACTAGAGACTACAGCCAATCAACACGCTGTTCTATGTTTAAGCTTTACAAGTTCTGGTTTGCAAGAACTGTTAATTGCTGATGAGCGACTAATTATTTCATGATCTTGGCAATTTCCTTCTTATATACAGTCAAATGCAAAGAAGCACAACATATGAATTCATGGCTATTTCTATTTTTCTTGATTACATAAAATATGGGAAAAAGATAAAATACATACAGGATTTAGTCTTTAGCTATTAATTTCACTGGAGAGTTTCAAGTATTCAACATTGCAAAACATGTTCTAGCAGATATTAGCAAAGAAGCATCACCCACCATTTGGATTGCTCAGTTTAAAGTTAATCTCAGTTGTAACAGATGATAAATTTACGGCAGTCAAAGGATTACCATAACTGGTCATTTAATACACGATCTCAGAGTCCATCAGGAATGCTGCTCCCTATTCATAGCTGCTCCCTATTCATAGCTTTTGGGGTTACGGTCAATTCCTAGGGCATCATGTGTCTGTCTGCCACATATTCTGTGTGCGACAGTTCAAGCTCCACAAGTAAATCAGAACAAGTGAGAAACTTTTAGATTTGATTCTTGATGTATATTCCAGTGATATATTCTACAGCTCTGTGCTTGCAGACATTGATATTTACTGAGGACCTCTCGTTTGCCTACTCTGGAAGAAAAAGTGTAGACTACTTCGTCTACTTCTTTTGTTGAACTGATTTTCCTACACTAATGTTGATATTTTAGTAAAAATATACAATGCTGAGTGTAGATTTCTAGTGCAACACTTCTGTAGACTTGTCATTCACCCTAGTCAAAGCTTGTTGCTGTTGAGCTAAGCCAAATAAAGATTAAATATACTTTATTTGTTAAGCTGTTTCAACTTCAGAATGGTGCAGTCGAGAGTTGTATGATAAAGTTTGTGGTTTAACGTTAGTTTAACAAACTGAAAGCTTTCGCAAATGTTTAACGATTTCGAAAACCGGTGACAACAACAAAATGTGCAAAGGCAAGAAGACGGAACACATTGACGCAGCCCAACAAGCAGAAGCGCATGATTTGATGTCTGTCTTGCTACAGTTCGCGCAGCAACAAGTAGAGGAGTGGAAATAATTAGAACAGGAGTGCCATGAGGTCTCCAGTCATTGTTCAGATCCCTTCGTCAGCCCAACTGGCCAGGCCACATGTTCTCTGCCCTCCAGTGAATGTCACTCCAGCAACCCAACCATGGCTGAATTTATGATTTGGCATTAAGTCCTAGAATGATTATGCTTTGATGAATTGTGTTGATCAGCATGACTATGCAACAGAGTTGGCTGCCCTGTGGACATGTCTTCAGAATTTCAGGCTATCTTTGATGAGTTGATCACTGCTGAAGCCAATGCACTTTGTGAACCCACAGTTGAAGAAGTTCTTTCCTTCTCCACAACTTCATTTGTGGAATGCAAAATGTCACTGAGCATCGCTTTCACTTCTTCACCAGTTGTCAGCAACCCGGTGCATCATTTGAACATTTCTTCAGTGTGTGATCACAGAGTGTGATCACAGCACTGACACACAACTGATCACCTTAATCACACGGGTGTTCAGGATCCAAGCTGCTGGATATCTGACCTGCACCAAGCCTGAACCAAGTCTGTTCAGCCTTTGAGTTAGCAAGCACAGCAGATCACTGAAGCTCAAGCGTCCAAGGTAACTGGCTAAGCTGGAATGAAGTACAGCTCAATAGGCCATGATGCATAATCTCAGCAATGTAAGTCAACATTGCTGAAAAGAAATAACTGGCTTCACAAAGGTGTAAGATATTATTGGTGTGCTTGTAAACCTCATCATCAGCAGAAATGATTTTGAACACTGCAAAAGAGGCAGCTGGCAAGTTTTGCTCTTTAAAAAGGCCATTACCAGAAGGCAAGTCGGAAATGTCTAAATGATCAAATTCTGGATCAAGTGATAAAACATGTAAACCTGTTCGTACAGCTAAGACTACTAAATCAGTCACTTGGATCACATCAATACTTATCCACTGGAGTACTGATACAAAGTATGTCAATTTCTTAGCCTTTAAAGATAGGGATGCAGACAAATATTTACCAGAGGAATCCCTGTCAAAGTTCGTAAACAGCTGAAGTGCTCTTCAACTGGTGGACAACACCATCAAGGCTTACAATCAAGGACATGATTTGCCAATGGGATTTTTCAAGCACAGGCAGAGCATAGGCAAGTCAATCGTAACAAGCAACAAGGTGCTAAGCAGTTTGACCTCCATCTGTCTACAGATGGGCAATTCTCTATGCAGTCACAATCAGTGAGAGACTTACCTAAGGACAGAACAGTACCAGACAAAATGGTCCACTTTAAAGAGACTGTAGAGACATTAGAATTTATTCAGCTACTCACAGCTAAAGAGAACCCTCTGAAATAAAAAGTCAAATCCCAAATAAATTCTTAAAAGGGGAGATGATGTATGCCCTGGTGGTATATACTCTGGCCCCAAGCTTACAGACACTTGACTCTCTGGCCCTATGGTTGTAGACATTATATATTTACTGTTGTCTTCCCCTCCCTCAAACATCCTGTGTTGGATACCAACGATCCATCCAACTACTGACCTATCCTTCCTATCTAAATTGGTTGAAAAACATGTGTCCATACAGCTAATGCAATATCTCGAGGCCAACTCATTACTACCAAGCCAACAGTCTGGCTTCAGAAGATTTCATTCTACTGAATCAGTCATCACCCGCATTTTATCCAACGCATACGGGGCTTTTGATCGGGGACAAGTGACACTCCTTGCCCTCCTTGACATTAGCGCCGCCTTCGACACAGTCGACCATGGTATCCTACTGGAGCGTCTGGAGAGGTCATTCGGCATTTCTGGGCCGTTTCTTTCCTGGTTCTCCTCCTTTCTCTCTGATCGCTCCCAATGTATCGTCTTTGGAGAAACACGCACCGTCTTGTCACCTGTAACCATTGGTCTCCCACAGAGTTCGGTCCTCGCTCCGCTCCTTTTTATTCTCTACACTGCTGACCTGGGCTCCATTCTGTCTTCATTAGGGGTAATATCCCATCAATATGCCAACGACACACAGGCTTATACTCATGGCACGGCGGCGGAGGCTGTTTCTATGACCCTCAGGTTGCTCCATGCATCGTCGGCACTCGAGGCCTGGCTAAAATCCAACCATCTTCGCTTGAACCCCAGCAAAACCCAGTTCATCTGGCTCGGTGGCTCCATCCAACTCTCAAAGACTGACATGGCAAATTTATCCCTGCTCTTTCCTCATGTCTCTTTTCATTCCTCGGTGCGTAACCTGGGAGTGACCCTGGATCGGAAGTTCACGTTGCGGGAGCACATAAATAATGTCTGCCGTACCTGTTTTTACCACCTTCGCCAAATATGCACTATCCGACGCTCCCTTTCAACCCAGGCCTCCATCACTCTAGTCCACACATTTATCTGCTCCAGAATTGACTTTGGAAACACGGTTTTTGCCGGTCTTGGATCCTCTTCCCTCTCCCAACTTCAGTCTGTCCTAAATGCTGCAGCTCGCTTGATTGGTGGCATTCCAAAGTTTGGCCACATCTCGTTATTCATGCTGGAAAAACTCCAATGGCTTCCAATCCGAGAACGCATCCAGCTTAAAATTCTGGCCCTTGTGCACAGCTGCCTTGTTGGCAGTGCACCTATTTATCTAAGGGAACTCTGTGTCCCTGTTTCTTCTGTCCCTGGCCGCCGACTGCTGCGATTGGCAGTCCAGGGAGACCTGGTAGTTTCTATGGCTCGCACTACTACTGCACAGCGTCGCAGCTTCGCCGTTGTTGGCCCTGCCTCTTGGAACAACCTGCCTGGTGACCTTAGGCGGGAATTCCTCTCTCTTCCTCCCTCTCTTTTCCGCAAGCGTTTGAAGACCGTGTTATTCCCCATTAATCATGGGAATTTGGGTCGGGAGCGTCTCTGATGAGTTTTATCTTGAAGTGGTGCTTTACAAGTTTTTGATTACGATTACTGTAGATCTGTCATTCACCTTAAAACTAAGTAGAAGTTTTGTTGCTCTTAATCTATGCCAAGTGAAGATGAAATATACCTTGTTTGTTAAGACATCTCAAGTTTAACAGTTTTCTAAGTGACTCAAACTCTTACATTAGCATCAACCGTCCACTATGGATGCATTTTAACTGATCAGTGCTTTGCATTTCTGGCAGCAGCTGGTTCACTTGGATGACTTTATTTGTCATCAGTCTCAGCAGCAAGTGATTGTGCATGATTTTAAACTCATGATATAGTGATTACAGACAGAGAGTCAAGGCAGAAGAACACAAACAGATACAGAAATCAAGGCAGAAGGATACAAATAGACAGAGAGATCAAGGCAGAGGTACACACACAGACAAAACAGAGATCAAGACAGAAGGACACAGACAGACACACAAAGCAAAAACAAAAGAAACCATACATATGATACACTGAAAGAAACCAAACATCTGTGAAATGAAAACCAATCAAGAGCATCACAGACAGACAGCAGGCTGGTCATGCAAACCTCATCTGATCTCTGAGTCAATCTGCCACACAGTGGACCAATGGGTCTGCTGATGAACTCTGAGACTATCCTCCGGTTCCCACTGAACAGCACCGGGACGAACTATGCTCGTGTTTCAGAATGTGGTGTTGTTCATATAAGGCTTCATTTAAGACTAAATACTGTCAACTGCTGCATCCAGATGACACAGCATTTGCCACAATGCACAGTACTGAAGTCAGTTGACTGAATTGGTCACTTGTTCTATCAGAGTCTATGGCAGGGTCACCTGACACTGGCTCTAGCAGTTCTTTAGAAAAGACAAACCAAGTCATATGGCACATCAGCAATTCTTTACATAAGACAAGAAACCAGAAATCAAAATGACCATCCATGTGGTGTTGCATGCCACAGAAGACAGCTGATTTACGAAGACAACAAAAGAAACATAGACAAACAAAGACAAACAACATGTTCGGCCTATCAGAGGACACAGAGAAAACCAGATGAGGTACAATACGAAATAAACAGACACGTGGATTGGCACAAATGCAGAATCTTTCTGCAAATACCCAGCTACACAACTGGTTATTTGTTATTTTAAAAATGGTTAGCATGCTCCTCTATCTCACATGTAACATGGATACCACATGTACATGTTTAGTTATGATTAGATAATATATATATATAATATAATATATATATATATATCAGAATATGCATCATTATGAGATGAATTCTGGTAGAATACAACTGATCCCAAATTTAATTCAGCTTTAGAATGCAATATAAACATGGTATATGATGTGGCACCTAACACAGGATGATAAGAAGGGTCAAGGGTCAAGGGGAGTTCATTCACTGTTTTATCACAAGCAACTCACTTGAAATATTTGGACATAGCGCCTTTGTGAGGTTCTTAAAACTCACTATACAAGTGCTTCGACACATGCATACATACATACATACCAATGGGCCAACAGCTCTTTTCAGGATAATGCATACTCTCAAGTGACAGTCTTAGCATGGCCTGTTGAACGTCAGTCCTTGCATATGCCAATCAAGGGTAAGTAATGCAAAATGTCTTCTTCCTATTCTGTTGATCCAGAGACTTCAGCAAGGACTCATGTTCTTGCAATTCTGGCTGCCTCAGATCAAGTGCATATTTTTCAACAGGTGTTACATAAGTCATCTACTTTCAAGCATAGTTTTGAAAAGGTGTTCTGATGCAACAAACCCCCAATTCAAAGCCTAATATGCCTTGCCATTTACTCCCCTGATACAACTCGCTGGCCTCTGCAGTTGCATATAACCCCACACAGCATTTACTTCAGTAGGCAAGTGCATTGACAATCTGGCCAGAACAAAATGCCTGATTAAATATATAATTATATATATATATATATATATATATCTGCATTATGACATGCCTACCAAAGCACTCACAAGCACATATACTCACAGACATGTAAGTCAGTTGGTAAGTCTAAGCTGCTGAATCCATGTTCAGTTCAGCCTCTTAGCAAGAACTTTGGCTTCACGACAGAAAACAAGTAGCAACAAAACAAAAGTGCCCTCTACACCAAAAATTCAAGGAAGGGATTACTGAACTCATTGCATGGGCACCCCGTCATTAGCACGCACGACAAATGAGCGCCAACAAATAACCGCCGACAAATGCGTGTCATCAATTCAGCGCTGTAGAACAAGCCCCGTCAAATGAGCGCCGTCGAAAGCGCGCAGCATCGACTATTATTAACCCTTTGATTGACTAACTTCAAAGGTTAAACGCTTTAACACTTCGACTGATTAGAATAAAGACGGCAACTTTATATACTGTATGGCAATGAATAATACACAATAATATTATTCGAACGTAATAGTTGCTGCCACTTTGATGTAAAAATAATAGTAGAAAGAAACTTATAGTTGGAATCGCGAATAATGTAACAATTTGACAAAATGGAAACATAACAAAATTCAAATAATAATAGAACACTTTAAAAACATTACTTTATTTGCTGTTTCACAGTATATAACATCAAACTTATGTTTTGTTTGTCTTCTAAATTAAATAGTCATTTCATCGTATGGCTCTATGTCTTCTTGTATGCGCGCTTATGTCGGCGCTCATTTGTCTTGCGCGCAAATGACGGCACACGCTTTTGTCAGCGCTCTTTGGTCGGCGCACATTTGTCCTATACGCTTTTGTCGGGTCAGATGAATTTCTATTGCTTGACCATTACTGCAGTGCATGGAGCCACAAAACTGTCGCACAGACACAGAGCTTAGAAGAAACACTGGGCAAAATCTATGGATGCTAAATCTATTTGTCTGACTTTGAAACATCTTTACAGACAATGAAATGATTCTCCCCACTCTATTCACATGAAAATGAGCTGGACATATGCAGACAATGGAATACTAAATTTGTGTTTCCTAACAGAAGCAAAACAAGAGCAAAGTACAAGATGTGAACATTTGCTAAGGTGATCACGTAATTAACACCTCCTGAGAGTTAAATAAGTCAATCTGTAATGCCACTGCAGCTGAATGACCACAATAATTGTCCATTAGGAGTTTCTCAGAAAATTTGTTTGGTTTATGAAAATTCCAGTAACTCTGACACTGGTAAATGAACTCCGATATGAGCTGAACAGCCATTAATCTGATCACATCAACTGTTAATTGGAAGACATTCTGAATAGCTGGAAGTGCAGCAAGGTAAATTTCCAAAGGACGACTGCAGTTAGTCATCCGAGTTCTCCTCAAGCCATGCATAAACCACGACTCCAACCAACGTGCAGTGCACTTAAACACCTGCCAACATGTGCTACCTGTTTCCTCGAAACACTGGGAATAGGAAGGCACAAGGTCTTGTTATCATGATGCATGTTAAGGCCATGCAAATCAGGTGGCTAGATACTGCACAAACTCAAGCAACATTTCCTAGATTTCTGGTTGATAAGATACATTTTAATATCATCATGACATCACTTGCCACTGAGGCTTTTTCGTGAAGTACTAGGTTTTGTTACAGTACATGACACATAGTTCCTGGTTACCAGTGGCCAATCTACCGAAAATCTCTAACACACCAGACAATGTGAGAGATACGCTCCACCGGTTTCCTGCAGAGTATGGAGTGAAGGGAAATTTTATGAGCACTTTGCAGAATTCTGAAAAGCATGCTGCCCAGTTACGGCTCAGCAGAAACAATTAACAATGACAATGAAGTCTCAAGAACATTTAAGTGTTGGAAGACGCCAGACACAGCAGAAGAAACCATAAGAAATCTCTTAACTCCAATCCAAAGTAGTCACTTACCATTAATGACAATGACTGCCATAGATAAACGTCCAATAACCCTGATTCTAAGTTATTTCGCTCTTAGCATCATCAACATTCAAAGAAATAACTAAAGAGCTAACAGATAACAACTACATACGACACAGCTATTCCAGATATAATTAATATTAACACTCTTTAGACAATTCTTTCCTTTCCTACCGGAGGGATTATACTTACCTGGGGTATAAATATTTAAAACTATAATAAATGGCATAAGCATATGACACCAAAACTGCACTACCCAATATATTCAATAGATAATAAAGAGACTAAGGGGATAAATAAGAATTGGAAAAGGGAAGCTGGACTTACCAAGGAAAGCCTGAGGCCAGTAGGTCACTCGTTTCATCAGCGGATAGATGATACATGGAATCATCGAGCAAACACCAAGAACTATGCTGCAATGTTTAGAAAACCCATTTAATAGCCTTTCCGTTTACATGCATATACCAACTGCACTGCAGGCAGCTTATCAACAAATGAACCAGAAAAGCACATCAAAAGAAAACAGAACATCACAATAAATAGGATAAATGTACCAATGCCATTAAGCTTTGAAAACTGTCCCATATACATTTTCATCTTCATGTCTACAAACAATTTTTTCAGAGCATTTATGGAACAGACAAAGCCACAATCCTAAACAGCTCTAAACCACTGTAAACATCCTCTCAATGCCAGAAATATACTCAGTCTTACAACCAGAAATGTTTCTGGTGTTTCTAACAGCTTAACAGTAACTGTTCACATTTTAAACTTTATCCCACAGTCATCAGAGTTTTCTTGATTAATCAGTATTATGTCGTCATCATCGCCAACATAGTCAGCTTCATTTCTAATATCAAGTCAATCTTTCCATGTTATCTCAACTGCATTAAAACTTAATTTGTTTTCTGCTACAAAGCAACACTTCTTTGTTCTGAAATTCAGTTGAATCAATTCATAACATGACTAACCAGATTCAATTCCATCACTGAAAGATGATTTACTGTAATGAGTTATATAATTGTGTGTGTGCACATGTATGTAAATCGTAGCTATCTTACGTGTTCCAGTTGAAAGTTAGCAGGATTGACAGCGAAATGGACAATGGTATGGAGAGAAAACACAGAGCTCTGAATCGACTGAGTTCTCCAGAAGCCAGCGGGCGGTCTCTCGTTCGAGCAACCTACACACATGAAATCAGAAAAACTCTATTCAGGATAAGAAGAATCACAATTTTACCAAAACTCAGATGGGGCACACATTTTATCTGTAAACCAGCAACTTCTTATATCCATGAACCAGCTAGACTGTAAACAATCTCCTGATTGACTTTATCTGTAGATAGTGGCAGGGAACTGTGCACTGGCAATGTCACATAGCATGTCAAATCACCCAAAATTCAGAAACATCCCCCACCACACCATCTAAGAATTTAATGATATTAGGTCAGTTCGTAAATCAACATGTGATAGAAAATTGCGTGCAAAATATCAGATCTTAATGTTATATGGTAGAAACTTTATGAGACAACAAACAGGCAGATCATGACAAACTAAATACCTTCAAGAGAAACATTACCATAAATAATATTCACATACCAGTCACAGAACTAAAACACTTTGTAAAAATTGTAGTGCAAGCATTATTTGTTTTATTAAAGAACTCTGTGTAACAGTTCACTAATTGTTTTTTCAACTGCACTATTGTGACAGAAGGCACCATAGTACCAGCAAAATCATATTAGCACTTTTCAAACCCTTTCGTGTTGAATACATTACTGTGCTACCTACCCCACATGACCACATTTCAATCAGATGACCCATCTTTTACTTTGTGCAGTTTTCAAGAGGGTCTAGCACATTCACATTATTAGTTAGAACAACTCAGAATCCACCAATCATTTGTCAAATAGACCACAACAAAACCACAAACTTCTGGGACTTTTTAATTCATACCAGCCAACCAGTGTTTGCTCAGATATCAATATCTATACTGCTGGAATTAACAGAAAGTTACTTTCTAACTGGACTGGGCTAATGGGTAATAGATCAAACCGTGCAGTTTTTACATGGTTAGATCTATTCAAACAGATAGTAATCTGGTGATAATTTTAAAGCTGTATCTAACATACTTCCAGACTTGCTAGCAATAAAAAAATGCCCCAGAATTAACTCATTTGTGTGCCATCATTATCATGCCAATAGAAAACTGGTCGTATCTTAAGCAACATGCAACATTAAGAGCTGGCAATTTATTCCTGAAAGATGGACCAATTGTGGCGAAACTTTTATGCTGGACCATGGAAGTTCAGGTCGAAGGAACAGCCAGGTTGCCTTACACATCAGAACTAAGAAACTTTTGGCAAGGGATGGGAGAGACCAAGACGCTCAGCTCCTTGGGGTAAGGGAGCACAGCCTGCAAGAAATTTTGCACAAACATTAAGCTCTCTAGCTCAGTGTGTTTTTGCACAGGAAAACAGTGCATTACGAAACTGGATACAAGCCCAAAACTAGTTGTACCACCGATCAGCTGAACTGCAGCATTTAAAACAGACTGTAGCTGATTAATACAGGAAAAATTAGGCCTGCATAAATGGCATTGGCATAGTCTACCCTGGTGCATGTCAATGCATGCATCAGGATCAGGGTAGCTTGTGTTGTAAGCGAGCAGCATACAGTGCAAATCTGGCACAAGTGTAGAGGCATGTTCAACATGCAATCTTCACAGGCTCTGAGGTCAATTCCATGTCCATAGTCACCCTCATGTACTGCACAGTAGGGGAGAAAGAGACAACAGGGAAACTATGCTGCAGACAAAGCAAGTTGATTTTGGAAATTTGCCCATGGCTACCAACCCAGATGTACTGAGTTTTCAGGGTTCAGTTGGAGGTGGTTGGATGACATCCAGGCACCAATCACTCAGCACTTATAAAGAGATAACCCAACAGCTATGCCATGGACATATGCCCAAGTGCTACCAACACACTGTTGAGCTGCAAGCCCCAAAGAAGAAAGGACAAGGTTTAAATCAGAGGCGTAAAGAACACAGACTAGGAGCCCTACGATGGGACCCTGTGGAAGATCAAGTGACACCATGGACTCTGTGCAGTGAAACTTGTTGAACCCCGACTGTTGTCTAGATAGGAGGGAGTTTGGCTCAATATACTGCATATGCTAGATCAACACATTTCTCAAGTATCTACGATAAGAAAGATAAGCTGGAAACAGGTTGATAATTGGTGACATCCAGACCAGAAGAGATAGCCAAACAACAGCCCAAATTCTGAGAAGCAGGAAGGGTTAACTGTGTGCTACTGAATATTCTGAAAAAAGCTGGTATCTCATTATTATTATTAATATTATTATTATTAATATTAATATTATTATTATTGTATGTAATTATATAGTGCCACTATCTACAGAGCATCAATCGATAGCACTAAGCCATTGTCCATGAATGATTTGCTGTCACAGATCATTATAGAGCAATCATCTTAGGGGAGGCTTCAGCTCATATTCTCCACATCATATGGCCAGCACTGCCAAATCACATTGTTTGCAGTTAATTTGGTCATTTAAAGTTTCATGGAGGTCTATCTCGAAACACATGAGCAATTTTCCAGAATTCTTGCTCTGAAGCAAGAGTAACCAGTAGTAACTAACCTTGGAGTCAAAATCTTTGTCCCACATGTCATTGATGACACAACCAGCGCCTCTCATGAAGAAAGATCCGAGAGCAAACAAAGTAAGCATCTTGGGATCCGGAAGCTGACCAGCAGGAACGGCTAGACTGATGCTCCAGGCACAAGGCAGAAAGACGAGCCAGATGCCTGGTTGCACAAAACATCACTGAGCATAAGGCATTTTTGAGATGTCTCATTACCAACTAAATCTGAAAAGTCATTAACTAAGGACAAGAAAACAGTTTCATTTAAGGAGTTTTGCCTCAACAGACCTTGCAGCAGCTGGTTTAACAGTTCTTCGTTCTCACTTCTGCAGTTAAGCTGCATGGATCAGGGGAAATTCTACTCTCAGCAGAACCTCTGTAGATATATAACCATGGACTGGTTTGTCAGATCCACAAGCACATTTTCCTTCCTGAATACCCTCAACAATGGTCAACTGTCCACTGCTCGACTATTTACAAAAACAGCCAACAGGGCTTCAACATTTTCTGAGACAATTTATAGAGACATCATAAATTCAGTTAGCTACTCAGTATTCTCTACCAAGTCTAACCTGGTGACGTCTACTGTTCTGGCATCTGATGCACAAACCACCAACAGACCAACAACTACTGACAGAACAACAAACCTATTGCAACAAACCTATTGCAACAAACCTATTGCAACAAACCTATTGGTTGGTGAATCCTCATCAGTCGTAAGTAGGGTCGTATTAAAGATGGTGAAGCATCAACGAGAGCTTTGCTGGATATCGTTAAGTTCTTGTTAAAGCTCGTGATTCCATGTGCCAGTGTCAGAAGGTCTTTTCGCTTACAGTGATTCCCTGATGAAAACGAATTTCCTGAACAGTAATTAGCCTTCTGCCAAATCTCACTCGCATCTGATATCACCCTGCAGTGATGAGTTTGAGGAAAAAGACCAACTGCACGAAATGCGAGACATGATGAGATGCACAGTGACCTTTCTAAGGTCCTTCCAATGCATCTAGTTGTCATCAAACAAGGTTTAAGTGAACCTCTTGTCAGATTTAAACCATACACTGCCAAAGACATCATGCGGGTCTTCAACATTGGCAGTATCTACAATTAACAATTTCAAGGGTAATATTTCACTGGCAAAGGAGGAGATTTGCAAATAAACAACAGACAAAGAATTGTTAGGTAAAAAGATCTGCCTAATAACAAGCTAGCTGATCTTTCTGCCTAACAATTAAAGTCAAAGTAAAAGACATTGAGTATGCAGAACCTCAGAGTCAGCCAGACAAGGCCAGTTAAACAATTTTCTTGGTTAAATCAAGGAGTAATCATTAAATTTCATTCCGGAAACAGCTCATAGCATTTTCAGACATAAGATGAATGCAGCCTGCTTACGCAAGCATTTCTAAGTACGTAACCTCTGCGCTGCATCAAGTTACAGGGGTCCGGCTAAGGTCTTGTACAGGCAGGCTGTTCCTTATCCTCTGCAGTTGTCACTGTTCTGCTCATGTTGGTAGATGCTGAGATCAATCCAGGCCCATCTTCCCACAAAGTCCAGATTAAGAAGCCAACACTGAAACCAGTATCCACAACTTCAGCAGTTTCAACATTTGGTCAGCCATCATCATGACCTAATCAAAGAGGAACTGGACATCCTGGCACTCTGTGAGACATGAGTCTGTGCTGACAAACCTGACTGCATCAAGCAAGACACTGCTCCAGAAGGCTTCTTGAGACGGCTATTGTTCCAGCAGCTTGGTTCAAATGTGCTTTTGACTTACCAATTGGTGGACTTTCCATGCGATAACAAATGGTTCCAGTCAAGTTCTGGTTCCAGTCAAGTTCCAGTTCAAGTGATGTTCTGGTTGGAGAGAAGGTCCAGTGTTCTTGACCAAATGGTACCAATGACTTGTCATATTTTACTCAGAATAATTTGCAGATTAACTGACCTTCTGGTAACTATGGAAGATGACAAAGAAAAACTTAAATGCTTTAGTACAGACAACTTAATAGGAATTTTAGTCTGGGCTGGCAGAGATGCTGAAGCTATAGTAGATTTAGTTAAGGAACAGCATGCTGAACTTTGTCTGGTGGTTAGAGACCTTAAAGAGGGCTCTTTACTCAAAAACTTGGTAAAGGAGATGACAGTGATTGAGAAAATGCACGTTACGATAGAAAGGAAAGGAAAGCCAAAGAAAAAATAGAATGGAAATGACGATAAAGAGAGGAGACAGGGCAAAATGAAAGAACAGGTGGAATGGGAAGTTAAGGCAAAAAAGAACATATGGAAAGGAAAGAAAGTATGAGTAGAGAGCAGATGGAAATGATGATAGAGAGAGATGAAAAGGCAAAGAAAGAACAGATGGAAACTGAAAAAAGGATGAAAAAGGGCATGTTGGATCGACAAATCCAAGGATAAAAGATGGTTAGATGGTTAGAAATGAAGCAGTGAAGAAAAGGAGAAGAAAGTCAAAGGAGGCAAAAGCGAGTTATATTTAAGTTGAAAAAGACAAGGAGGAAGAATGGTATGAAAGTTTTTGTAATCCTTTGAAAGTGGACTGCAGTCCTTATTACTGTTTTAGGAAATCTGAATTCATTCTTGGGGAAAGGAATCTGAACTAAGAACAAAGAACAAGGAACCGAAGGAGGAAGAAGTTCATTTGAAATTATGCTCTTTTTTACCCTCAATGCTTTGGAAGTAGCTGCTGTTTCTGCTGTTAACAAGGTACAATAATAATAATAATAATAATTTCACAATTTCACCTGGTTATTGACTAACAGCACCTCAGATTCACATTTCTGTGCAACTTTGCACAAGTTAATAATAACAATGTTCAATAACAACATCCATACTGCTTTTGACTCAGAGAAAAAGAGGTACTAAGATACAAATGATAGAGGAGGAAGAAATGGAAGGAGACAGACCGACAGAAACTCCTCATGCCAGCATGGAGTCAGACTTCATAGTAAGTAAACAGGTCTACATAGGCACTATAAAACACACATAAATGTAGGCATGGATGTATTTTCAAGAGCTAATACTCATACAGTTATGTTACTAAATGAATAGTCCGTTTGGTTTTCAATCAGGTCAGTCTACTGCTTCTTTCATAACCCTGTTCTGAGAAAAGACTATCCTCGTGATACTGCCCATCAGACAACCATGGGAGAAGAGGCAGTCATAAAAAGCTGTACAGTGATGCCTCTCTCAAGTCACGATAAGTAAGTAAGTAAGTAAGTAAGTAATGCATTTGTTAACACGCCATATGTCCATCGACTGAGCGAGGAATCGATCCACAGACCCCCTTAAAAGAGAAGCAATGTCTCCATAAGCAGGGACAGAGCATTATCTATCACAAGTCTTGCAGGCACATGAAGCCGTTTAAGAATACATGTTTAGGCATCAGGTTTAGACAATGCCACCTAAAGTTACAATATTCATATAAACACATATTTGATATTTCAAGAAAATTCTTTCTTGCTGTATCACTTCCACATTTGTAATACACTCCAAAATTGCTATGTATTTCAATTTTATATCATATTTTCCTTCAAATTCTGATATTGTTCAAAAGCTCAAAATGCATCATCTCATTGTCATGACATGCATCCAGGTCTAGCCTCCTGTACCAAAAAGACAGTATTTCTAGACACCAGCCTGCCTTATCAGTGTCTGCCAAGGATCAAACGCGACCAACTATCTGCCTCAACAACAACTGTTATATCTACATTAAATTTCTTTTTTCATTCCAATATTTTTTAAATTAAATAAATTAGCTCAAGCCCATTCTGTCCACCTCACTCTGGATAATTTGCAGCAGCAGTTTGAAAGACTAAGGACTAAAAGAGAAGCAGACAACCCCAACACAATAAGTCACATTCTCTAGTCACCGCAGGTCTCAAGCCCCACAGCTTCCAACCAAATATCGCACCCTGCTTATCACGATCTGAACTGATTACCAGCGCATGAGATTACTACTCAACCTGGTTTATCGGTTGTTGGCCAGCACTTAGTGATTATTATCTGGAGAACGGCATGCTCAAATTCAGATCAAATCAATTTCACATACGAGATATTCATAGATTCAGATCTCTTTTGCCTCAAACTGTCTTAATCCAACTAGCTAATGCATTGGTATCAAGCGGACTTGATTACTGTAACTCACTTCTTATTGGTATTACTAAAGGAGATCTGCACACACTACATATTGTGCAAGACTCTCTTGTCACAGCCATAACAAACTTCCTAAATATCAGCACACTAAGCCAATATTACATTCATTGCACTGGCTACCAACTGAAAAAAGAATTCATTTCGGAATCGGTCTTATAGTTCACACGGTACTACACTTAAATCACCCGACCATGCTCACCCCTCACACTAATTTACATTGTACCCGATCAACGAACACTGACTCTTGCTGTGCCCTATACCCCAACTTGCTTACCCACAGTAGCTGGCTTCTGGTTTCTCTGACCTATAGCAATTCGACCCGGCTTCTATAAAGGCTTATGATTTTTAACTACGATTTTGACTTGAAGCAACCATCAACTGATGCCTTGGGCATTATTATAAAGGCGCCACAGAAGTCTTTCGATTATATTAGATTAGAATCGCAGATATTTTGACTGATAGAAAACTTACTTTCACAATATTACTTCAATACATCAACTGAAAGTATGCCTAACAGCAAAATGCTATAGCAACACTGAACCAGGTTTCAAAAATTAATGCGATGGATAATTTTTAAAAACCTAAAGATTTAACCACAACTCAAGGACTTCCCGTACTCCTCACAGCGGCGCCATTTTGGACCATGAACTTTAGTTTTAGTTACTATTAATAGACATCAATGTGTGGTCATCAATATTGAGGCCAAGTTTGTGTCCTCTTCTTAACTTTAAATTGCTCCGAAATTCATAAGGGGATCCATTACCTAAAATCTTCTTTGTGGAGAAGATTCATTCGTATTTAAATATTTTGTACTGTTAATGCCTTGACATCATTATAACGGCGCCACATAAGTCTTTAGATTAGATTGTGTTTCCATATATTATTTTTATTTACTCTCTCTTCTCACTTCAGTTTCAAACACCTTCTACCTTATCCGTCCGACTGTCTGACTGCCTGACTCCTGGATATTGACCTGGAACCGAACCCTTTTGCCTATCGATTTTGTTTTGACTGAGCGCCTGTGAATAAGCTGGTTCCTGCGACTTAGCTTTCGTTGGGCGCTGTAGAAATCTCGAGATTACGATTACGATTACACGTCACCTCTTGCAATTTCTGCTCGATTTTTATTGAAAACAGAACACTCTCCTCTTTCTCACATCCTATCCTGATTCTTCCTCTTCCCCTCATCTCACTTCCCGATTCTAAACACCATCCACCACTGCCTGCCTGCCTCTTGGATCTCGACCTGGAACCGAACACCTCTATCGATTTTGTTTTGACTGAGAGCCTGTGAATAAGCTGATTCCCGCGATTTGGCTTTCGTTGGGCGCGGTAGAAATCTAGAGCTTATGAATACAATTACGACCATAGCAAAGTGTATATTAGCATGGAATCATCTACTCAACATTGTTCCACGCACTGTGCGCAGTTACCTCTGCTCGGAGTATTCTCCGTTATAAACTGGATCGGGCTTAGGCAGAGTATTTCTGTTTTCGCAAGAGGGCTAATATCCGCGATTTTCGAAATTGTATTTGGAAAGAGGGAAAACTGACCGCCGATCACTTTGTTTTTCAGTCGCTTGTTCAGGTGGCGTATTTTATCTCTGTTAAAAGTGTTCGGTAAGGTTAAAGACTTAAAGGTGTTGGCTTGTTGAGCGATAATTCAAGTATTCTATGGTGATTCTGCAGTTTGTCTACGCCGATTATCGCTCAACAATCCAGCATCTTGACGTGAACGATTGCGATAAAGTTGTTGCTAGTTTACCTTCTGTTGCTTCTTTCTGGTGACATTGAACTAAACCTTCAAAGCTAACTAACTTCCGTGCCACCCTCTCTGGTTGTTCCCGGGAAAGACGTCTACCAAACTTGCAACCCAACTAAATTCGACTTTATTTAAAATCCTAGATAAGCTCATTCCTGCTAAGTCTAAGATAGTTGCAGCATGCCTTTCCCAGCCTTAGTACAACTCGGATACTGAACAGCCAGCTTTACAGGTGTTGGCGACGCTTCCGTTTGCCTTCTCATCTCGTGAAACTTAGGCACCAGTGTCGTAATGTTCGTAAACTAGTCTGAGCTTTGAAATCCACCTACTTGTCTCATTTGGTCTCGTATGCTCCTCTTCTCCTAAGTTGTTATGGCAGGCAGTAAGCAGGATCATACAGTGACAAATGCAGTTCTGAGCTTACTCCAAGCAACAGCCTTGACAGATTTGTAATCTCATTTTCTCATGTCCTGATAAACAACGTGCCCCCTCATTCCTGTCGCCATTTAAAAGAATACTTTGACATCTTGGGCCCATTTATAACATCTGTAGTCAACCTCTCTCACTGAAGGCTGCTTTCACACCAGTTTCACTCATACCATAGTTTACCCTCTTCCTTAAAAGCCACCTATCCCTCCTGATGATTTATCAAACTATTGCCCCATCTCTACTTTCAATTTTATTTCCAAAATCCTGTAAAAAGTAGTTGCCAGTCATCTCAGTAATCATCTTACATCTTTGCAGCCTGTACCTTCCCTGTCAATATCCCTACAAATTCACCTTTCCACTGAAACTGTACTATTTATGTTCACAATCATATAACACTGGCCAACACATAATTTGTTGCCTCAAATGTTAGAACTGTTTCTGGGTATATTTGACCTGCTGATTCCAGAAAAGGCACCAGTTTTCTCCCAGCAGGTCTAGTTTTCGAGATATAGAACATTATGCCATATACCAGTCCTTGCCTCTGCTCGCCCATAAAACATAAGGCTATAGCTATAATTATGTAGTGCTCAATTTATTATGTGATACACTAAATAAGCATAATAATACAAATACTTAAAAGAAAATGGTAGTACCTGAAACTGTACTTATATGATACCAAACAGAACAAGTTTGTTATAAAAATTTCAAGTCATTCGACACCGAAGAAGCTCCTTTTGTACGATTTCCGAGTGTGGCATCTGCCGGAACAATCGCGCATAATATTCCAGCAATAGTCTGCCATCATGTGTGCATCCCATCTTCCTTGATATCGATTTTCCATTGTTTTGATGTCTTGGTGAAATCTTTCACCTTGCTCTTCGCTGAAGTCACCAAGATTCTCTGGAAAGCGATCTAAGTGACTGTGGAGATAATGGACTTTAATGCTCATGTTGCAGCCAAGCTTGTTGAAATGAAGAAGCATATCCTCTACTAGTTGTGCATAATTGTCTGCCTTCTTGTTGCCAAGAAAATTTTTAGTTACAAGAACAAAGGAAGACCAGGCACAAGATTCGATTTCATTCATTGATGGTATGAAAAGTGGGTCATTCATAAGTTGCCTGATCTGTGGACCATCGAAGATTCCAGCCTTCAATTTTTCCATTGTAATTCCTGGTAACTTGTGTACTATGTATTCGAAGCATGAACCTTCTTTATTCAAAGCCCTGACAAATTGTTTCATCAGACCTAGCTTTATATGTAGTGGTGGCAGTATGATCCTATCTCGTGCCACCAAAGATTCCTTGATTACATTTTGAGCTCCAACCACCATGTCTTTCCTCGAAGGCCAATCTTTTCTTGTCCAATGTTCATGCTTGGCTCTACTGTCCCAAAGACACAAAAAGCAGGGATACTTTGTGTAGCCACTTTGTTGACCAAGGAGGAAATTTACCATCTTCAAGTCTACACAAATTACCCATTGATGTTCTTTGTATTTTATCTTTTCCAGTACTAAAGAGATGGCATTGTACTCTTCTTTCATCCTGGTGGAGTGACCGATTGGAATAGAACCAAATTTGTTGCCGTTATTTAAAAGCACACATTTCAGACTACTTTTTGAACTGTCGATAAAAAGACGCCACTCATCTGGGCTGTAATCCGACAGACCAATTTTCTTCAATAAGTTGCTGATGTCATTACAGAATACTAGGTTGTTGTCTTCGGTAAAGAATGGCAGCAAATCCTTTTCTCTGTTTCTATAAATTGTAATTTTCGTTCCAGGCTGAAGTGCATTCTTTTCCTTTAGTCTGGACGCAAGCAATTCAGAGGACTCTTTGGAAAGATTTAAGTCCCTGATCAGATCACTCAACTCTTTTTGGTCAAAACGTTCACTGTGTGAAGTTGATTGGAAATCACTGTCACTGCCCCCACTTTCTTCACTTTCGTCATCTTGTCCGATATTGGACATGCAAGTGTCATCGTCTGAGAGCTGAGGTAGTTCGCGAAAAGGTGGAACTGGTACAATATCCGAATGCGGAACAGGTCTCCTGGCTGAAGGTATATCAGGGTAAGACAACTTGTGACGATTATTTCGATTGATGCCTATGATATTAACCATACAAAAGTAACAGTCGTCGAAGTGGTTTATCTGTTCCCTCCAAACCATCGGTACACCAAATTTCAGGCAGCTTCTCTTTCCAATTGTCCAGTGGCGCAATTGTTCAATACAAGTTTTGCATACTGTATAAGGAGCCCATTGCTTATCTTGATCTCCAAGTTTGACACCAAAATAACCTACATATGCTCTTTTTACAAACTCAGAAATCGGTTTCCTGCTTGCTTTTAGTGTGTATTCCCCACAAATGTAGCAGAATATGTCTGGATGGTTAATGCAGCTCCGTCTGGAAGTAGCCATAACCTTAAGGATGTTCGCATCTGAGGAATTAAATGACTAACCTAAAAAATAGTAAGAACATGTAGTTATTTAATGCTCACATTCACAGATTGTTCTTGCGACCAACTCTTAATATGCCCTAAGACGACTGCGGCTGCTCTAGCTTTCAGGAGGCGGTTTATATAGGCTATAAATGCTGACTTCAGCATAATCTATTTACATAGTTCGAAACCATGAAACGCTGTATAAGCACAAATAAATTCTAAATGAGGCCATGAATTTAGTGCTGAGTAAGCTGTAGGCTACGGAATAGTTATTTTGTTGAATCAGCAATATCTCAGCACGCGGCAAGATATGCTGATTTTACATTATAAGGATGTAGGCATTATATGAATCAGCAAGAATTATAATTAGCCATAAATAAAGCTTATTATGACATTTTAGTTTTGCCAAAGACATCGTTTAAAGAGTGGACTGGGTTTCCTTTACAAAATCGACGATATCTCAGAAACTAGACCTGATGCACTCAATCCAATGACATTTTCTGAATCAGCGCCCAAAATTACCCCAAGAACAGGTCTAAAACCGAAGGCAACAAGAAAAAAAAATTTTTCTGTTGGCCAGTGTAATCTATTCTATGGACCAAGGAAAAGTAACTGCCCTTATTCTCTTTGACCCATCTGCCACTTTTTAAACTGTTGATCTCGACATACTCCTTTGCCACTGCAAACATTGGTTTGGTCTTTCTGGTCGTGCTTTCTGTTTTTTTTGCATTTTATCTGCACCATCGTACTCAGTCAGTTCGTATCAACCAACTCACTTCTGAGCCTGCTGTCTTGAATTTGATTACCTTTCTTCTGTTCATTTGGGTGGCTTGAGTTTGCATGCAGTCTAAGCATAATATTTCGCTCCATTATGTAATTTCCTAATCATGTTGCACCTTATGCAAATCAGCCTGATCTCATATGTGGGATATTTGTAGAATCAGATATCTTTTGCCTCATACTGTATTAATCCCACAAACATTGGTTTGTGGGATTGGTTTCGGGTAGGTCTGACTACTGTAACTTACTTTGTATTGGATTCACAGAGATTTGCACAAACTGCAAATGGTTCAAAGCCATAAGAAAAACACCTGAGTATCAGCATATTACACCAATATTGCATTCGTTACACTGGTTGCCCATTGAGCAACAAATTCAGTTTAAAATAGATCTTGATAGTTAACAGAGTACTACATTTAAACCAACCAACCTATCATTATGCTCAACCGTCATACCAACAAATATTGCATTAGATCAATGGAGCCACAACTCCTGTTGTGGCTCATCCTGACACAGTGTTGAGTTCTAGAGCATTCCAAGTTGCTGGTCCTTGGCTTTGGAATTCATTGGCAAGTTCTGTTCATTCTGTCTATTGTTTGATGTCATTCAGGTCTAAACGTAAGACTCGTCTCTTTCAACTTGCTTACCCACTATAGCCTAATGTCAGGGTTTCTTTGATCTTGGGGATTCAACCAGGCTCCCTCAATGGATTCAGATATTTATTACGATTTCGCATGAAGCGACCATTGATTGATGCCTTAGGCATTTTGATAGTGGTGCTATAGAAGTCATTAAATTTGATTAGATATGTAGTGTGTGTTGTCACTTTGAACATGTGTCTAATTTAATTTTATAGTGTGGAGCCACATGCATCATGTTCCATAGTGGTCGTTAGAATATGTTTACAATTTTCTTCAGGTAACATGGACCGGTCAGTTGAACGGAAGTTACTTTACAAGTTGGGTGCCGAAACAACCGAATCATTGCGCGAAAAGCGCAGATTCACACACAATGGTTTGTTGAAATTTTCTGCTTCTGATGCCACATTGTTTTAGGACTGGGCATGCATGCAAGTAGTTGTTGCTTGTAAGGTTTCCATGCCAGTGCTTTCAGGAAGTTTCTTCGTCTGTTCAGTAACCAGATTAGGCATTCCAAAGAACTGTCTTCTTTGTGCTTATCTGACTCAGTAAGAAGGAAATGATCTTTATAAATAGTTTCTGCTGCCTTATTAACAGCCAAGCCATAGCAAATAAGAATAAACCAGTGCAGATTCAGTTTTAAAATTATGATAAATTTATATTTTACCAACTTTTTTCATGGATGAAGTCTGATTTTTCAGTTAAAATTCTGATCACTAACTTAGGTTTTTCATTCCCAATGGAGTATTTTTACCTAGGCTTATAAAAGCTTAAATACTTAGGCCACTCTTTCTGTACAGGAAAGATGAATCCTTTTTGACATATTCTGGTCTGCTGCATTTATTCTGTAGAGCTTCGAAAGGAGAAACGTGAAGTGCTACTGAGTGGAAAGCGAATGCGTTTGGACGATGATGAAATGCAAGAGTATGAGATTTCTGAGCAAGAGGTAACCTTGCTTTACACAGTCTACATTCTTCCTCGACTGCCAACCATTGCAGTACAATAGATATTTTGAGATGTCTGTTCTACTCTGTTGTAACCTGTCTGTTCATTGTGTTGTAATCTTTTGTAATTCATCATAACACACTAGGCATTGTTCTGTAATTTGCAAGGCAATGAAATCCTTAAATATCAAAATCAGTTATAAATGAGGAGACAGAGTTTGCAGTTGAAGGCAGATGAATTACCCAGTCTGTGAGGCAGCCTAGTACTGAGGCCTAGAAAGTAAAATTACTGGCCTTTTGCTGAATGAAATAATTGAATTCTGTTTGAGTTTTGTCATAGATTTCTGAAGGAAACCATTTCTTTGCAACTGTTTCAATCTCTCCAAAATGTTAAACATACTTTTGCATTGATGCTTATTTCTTGCTACTTGTTTAATGTTCAGCTGGCACTAAGTTCTTGACATTATTTACTTTTCAGTGGCCTGTTGCAATCAACAAATCTTTCCAGATATGGCTCATCAGCGGATCTTATTGAAGAAACTTAAATTTGTTGTTAGATGGAATGAATTTCTTGCATGTATGTAGACTGGCTGAGGAGGAATTTCTCATTCTCTTTATTTATTTCTGGTGACAGGTTCTTGAAGCAACGATGAAGCTGATTTCCAAGTCTGATGACAGACAGGGCCTCCTCAAGTTGCTTCGCCAGGCTTTTGCTCAAGGCACAGGTCTTATCGACCAGTTTCTTAGGTATATGTCATCTAGTTACATGTTCACTTGTCAGATTGGCTAAGTTCAGAGGCATCAATAAACTTCATCAGTCAGTGCAAACTGGGTCTAGACAAAACCTTGGAGCTTCACCTTGTCACCTTGTGCTGTCAGCTCTTTGAGCTCTAGCGACCGTCATGATCAATCTTCTCCATTTCTTTCTTTCCAATGTCGCGTCCCTTAGTTGTGCCAAGTTCATTCCAGTTGCTTCGTGTATCTTGTCCATCCATTTTTTCCTTGGTCTCCCTTGTTTTCTCTCTCCCTCTCCACAAGCCAGCATCATTTCTTTTTCCAATCCATCTGATCTCATAACATGTCCAAAGAACCTCAGCTTTGATTTTAGCACTGTTTGTTGTAACGTCTCATCTTGCTGAATTCCAATCGCCTTGCGTACCCATTCATTAGTCCTTTTCTCCGTCCATGATGTTCTCAGCATCTTCCTCCATATCCACATTTCACAAGCATTGATTTTTTCTCTATTTTCTTGGTCATTGTCCACGTCTCACTGCCGTATGTTACTGTTGGTATAATCAAGGCCCTCACCAATCTTTTTTTCGTGTCTGTGCTCACATGTTTGTCTTTCCATATTTTTTCTAGTCCATTCATTGCGGCTTTTCCAATCGCCACCCTTCGGTTTATTTTCATATCGCACTTTCCTTCTCTTTCTACTACTGATCCCAAGAATGTAAAGCTTGTTACCGTCTCTAATTCCTCTCCATCCACCATAGAACTGCCCTCCTCAGCTGTTGTCATGATCTTCGTTTTCTTTATATTGAAGTATAGTCCTGCTTTCTCGCTTTCTCGCTTTCTCTCTTCAGCCTTATCAGTTCTACCAGATCTGTTTTTTTACCTGCTAATAGTGTTGTGTCATCTGCGTATCTCAGATTATTCAGTGTTCTTCCCGCTATCTTTACTCCCTCTTTTGCTCCATCCATTTCCGCCATCCTCATTATCCTTTCTGCATATAGGTTAAATAGGAATGGGGACAGAATGCATCCCTGCCTCACTCCTTTCTTTATTTTGATTCTTTCAGTATCTCCAAATTCAGTTCTTATTATTCAGTTGGAGCTTCAGCTAGTCTATATAAAACATCTTCATTGCCACCTTTCAACCCCTTCAGTTGGGTGTGATGTTACTTTTCCCACATGAAGGAGGTCGGCCAATGTTGAGCTTCAAACATTTTTAAGCGTTGACTACTTGTAGGGCAGATGTGATGTCTTCCTCGAAGGTGATGACCATGGCATGGAGTGTTTGTCAGCCTCCTTCTGTGACATACAAAAGTTTTGCATGTGATGTTCATCATGACCTCTAACTGCATTTCTGTGTTTTGTTCAGTTGTACTGTAGTATTCTGTGAATGATTTTGTTAATGAAATGCTCATCTCAAGGTTATTTTCTTGGTTTAGTGTTGAGAACTCATTGGCTTGTCTCGTTGGTCTGTTCACGGGTCATGACCTTGATCTCCAGTTGGAAGCTGCTTGGTGTCTGACAAACATCTCTGCTGGAACTGATGACCATGCCAGTGCCGTCATCAAACATGCTGGACCGTATCTCATCACTTACCTATCCAGCGGAAATTCTTCTCTTCAGGTAACAGATCTTGATCTCTTATGAAACTTTGGAGGAATTGTAAAAATCCTGTAAGCCACATTTCCTGTCCCAGAACTCATCTGTTGCTTTAAATGATCTAGTTCTGTAACAAACTTTGTCTGAATCATGAAAATCGCATGAACCTTAGATGAGATTCTGACTGAAATGTGCGAATGGTCAGTCAGTTATGAGAATTAATTTTGTCATTTCAGCTGAGGTTTCCTTCATTCCAAAGTTTTAGGTTGCCATGGCAAGAGGTATCTGTTTTGCAGTATGCTGTAGAGCACAAACAATCCATCAATCAGTCTGTCAGTCAACAAGTGAAATAAAAAATTAGAGCATATCAAAGTAGTGAATAGCAATGGTGTTTTCTTATACTGTAATAAATGTTTCTGTAGTTTACTGTTGATGTATGTTGGATTTGTGTACATGTTCCATAGGATCAGTGTGCTTGGGCAGTCGGAAATCTGGCTGGTGGCAATGCCTCATGTCGACAGATGTTGAGGGTGCAGGGAGCTATTTCGCCCCTTGTTGATCTTCTGCATGTAAGTCCAAGTTCTGTTCACTTACCATGTTGCACCTAAGGCTGACAGACAGACTGTGGAGAAACGCAAGTGAATGTGCTTTCTGAGACAGCTGCATTTTCATGTGATTTGGCTTCATGTTGTTCTAAAATATGCTTAGGAATGAGTTTCAGATATCTTTGACCATCCGACTGTTCACTTTGCAGAGTTTGATCTTGTGTTTAAGCTTGCTTTTCTTAAGTTGACTGCTGCTCAACATTTAACATGCATCTTTTAAAATTCAAGGGGTCTTTATCAACTGGTAATCAGCTCATCATGTTTTTAAGCTTATATCAACTGCCACTTGACATTCAATTTCTGAAAGTGTAAAACAGCTTCAGCCTATGCAAAGTGATTGTTGATGCAGTTGTCATCAAGTACAATTATACGTTGCTTCAGAATCTTCCAACATTTGCATTAGTTGTTTCTGCTTGTATGTTATCTGTCAAGTTTATGTGCTGACAACTCAAATAGCAGACAAGTTTATGCCTAAAGAAATCTTCTGATTGGACGTAGGCATTTGCTCACCATTAGATGACATCTGAAATGCCAGGGTGACTGCTATCAAGTAAAGATTCAGTTATAGAAATAAAAACTGTTCAGACTGAATCTTTTCTGGACTTGTTTATATTACATCAAAAAAAAATTTCTTGATTTGGCAAGTGCTGCATTGATTTGCATTTTTTTAGGTGCTACATGTTAATTGCATTTTTTGTGTTGTGATTTCAGTGCACATTTGCTCCAATTGCATTTACAGCAATCACTGAATTTTATCTTTAAGTACTAGGAACAAATATGGATTCCTGTATTTATCTTGAAATTATTTCTTATTTTCTCAACAAAAGTAATTTTGTAGGGGTTTGAATTTAAACTAAATACATGCTATTTATTTCTTTTCAAAATGGTAATATGGTAAGGAAATCCAATGAGCCTTATTATTAGAAACACAAAGATGAAGAATTATTTCCATTGAAGATGGTGATAATGTCAGAAAAATGATGAGCAAAGCACTAATATACTATCTAATTGTTGAGATTTCTAAGTATTGTTAGGTGTACAGAAAGTGACTCAGCAGTTTGCAAGTAGCCTGCAGGATGTGTTTTTGAGATTCAGTTTCTGATTAGTGCAGATTTGGGGGCTGTGGGTGACAATTTCTGGCCAAAGCAGACAAGGTGGAGTTGGAAAGATGTTGAGTGAGGTGGGTTCTGAGTCAGAATGAGAGAGATGTTTGCTGGGTGAAAATATGGACTTACATGCAGTGATAGAGGAAGTAATTGAGGCTCCTCTTTAACAAGTAACGTTTGTTGCCTCTTTTTTCTTAAACAGTGTCCAGTTTCTAGCGTGGTGCAGTCAGCAGCTTTTGCACTTTCCAATTTGGCTAAAGATGAAGATACACAAAAGTAAGTAACAGATATATATTACTGAATTTGTCGGCAGGATGCACGATAGTCTAGTGATTAATGTGCTAGACTGTCAGCCCAGAGGTTGGGAGTTAAAATCTCTTATAGGATAGACAGGCATTTTGAGATTTCTGTTTCACTTGGATCTGATAGTGACTTCCATAAAATAAGTATGCTGACCGTACACTGTGGGAAGATCAGGTGGCAAGGTACAGGACTGGCCACCTGCCCTCATATGCCGATACTAAGAAAGTGAAGTTGCTAATACTTCATACCTATGGCTGCATATTGGGGTTAGTTTAAAAGACTTCTATCTTCTGTTAGTGTTGGCTTTTACACTACTGTTAAATAGATTCACTTGAATAATATTAAGTTTCCTGCTCCTAGCACCAGTGTCATATTGAGAAATCAGTAAACCATAAGGAGACAGAATGCAAAACATTGAGTAACATGTTTCACAGCTTTATTCTGTTCGATAGTTTTCCAGTTTTCTTTCTTTTTCAGAGAATTAGTTACGGCAGGAATTATTCCAGTGTTGGCTTCATTCCTTGTTTTCAATCCAGACAGATTGGGTCTTATCAGTGAAGTTAGTTGGGTTCTCACTTATCTGTCGGCCAGGTGAGATTAATTGTGATTTCTAGCAATACATTGCATCTGTCTTTGGTGGCAAAGCTGTGTCCACGATGTGATGCCAAGCTGTTCAGTCATACACCTTTCTCCCAGCTGTATGAAGGCTGACATTTAGGTTTGTCAGATTCTTATCTGCAACTCTAGTCCCTGTAGTTCTACGTCAACTGCCTGGTCTTCTCCAATCCTTCGAGGGCTTGTTCATTGTAACCCACGGGGCTGTCTGGTGGCCCTCATGTTCTGGTGCACGAGCAACATGGCTGAAGAAGCGCAGTCTGTGTTTTCAGATGATGGTAGGGAATGACTCCTGTTCCCTTTCTCATTACAAGGTTGCTGACATGGTCCGTGTATGGAATCCAGAGGATCCTCCTGAGTTGTCACATGGTGAAGGTACCAAGTTGCTTATTAAGGGCCTCTGTGGTCTCATCGCTTTATAGGAGTATTGGTAGCACATACAGCCTGTAGAGCTGTAGGCTAGTATTCAGCTCAGCAGTAGAGAGCTAGATGTTTTTATCCAGGTAGACCATGCATGATCTGGGGATCTTCTGTTTACTGGAACTGATGGTCACTGTCTGGCTGTTGAGGTTGGCAAAAGCCTCCAACTTATCTCCTGCAGCCATTGACAGTAACTGGCCAGGTGGATAGTCTGAAGTGATATGGATTGTAGTCTTATCCCAGTTGATCTCCAACCTTCATGTCCATAACCTCCAGCAGCAGAATTGCAGTGCAAGTCTGGTAATAAGCGTCCTGGTTACGTGTACATTCGCTTAACACACGTTAGAGACATGCATTCCAGGGCTAGCAACTTAACACACAGAAATTGCTAATGTGCAGTACATGGACTAGCTAGTAAGTAATCTTTATTCATGACTTCATGCACGAGATTTAATATGACTTAGTACTTCACTTTCTGTTCCTACCAGTTTATAGACTTGCTCAGCAGTCATCATTTTTGTCAATGAAATTTGTAGCAACTTTCTGATGCACTTGTTCTCAAAAGCCTGGATGCATCTCTCTTCTTTCTTTATTGTCCAAGCCTCGCTGCCACCGGCCATACCAAGACTTCATCAATTGTAGCTTGGTTTTGATGCTGATTGACTTGTTTTTCCATATCTTTATCAGCTTGACCATGACTGTCATGCCCATGGCAAGTCTTGACCTCACCTCCCCCACACAGTCCGCATCCTTCGTTATTCTACTCCCTAAGTACATAAAAGAGTCCACCTGTTCCATCTGCCATCCACTTTGATCTCCTTTTTCACTTCGATCGACTTTGATTTTGAATGAACTTCCGCTATCGTTTCGTGCGAGGGTCACTGTTGGTGATAGAGCTCAGTGAGCTCGTTGTTTAAAGACGTTATTTCCCAGGGGCTCTCATGCTGGAAGCGCCTCTGAGTAGTTTGTTCTGTAAGAAGCTCTATATAAGTTATCAAATACAATCTGCAATATTTCATCAGTGTTCGTCATTACTTTCATCTTTGTTGCATTAATCAGCATATTATACTTATTTGCGGCTTGTTCAACACGGTTCACCATTTCGTGCAATTCTTTTGGTGATGTAGTTAATAAGACGATGTCATCGGCATATCTGAGATTGTTGATGGTCTTCCCACCGATCCTGAATCCTCCTGTAAATCCCTGCAGTGCTTTCCTCATCACTTGCTCTGCTAAGATGTTGAACAGATACGGAGAGAGATTACATTCCTGCCTCACTCCTTTTTTGTCACGAAACCATGCTGACATGAGTCCGTCTGTCCTGACAGCAGCACGTTGTTTTCTGTACAGATTTCACAGCAGTTGAACTAGTTGAGGTGGGAACCCATCTTGAGCATTGTTAGCCAAAGCTGATCATGCCGGACCATGTCAAAAGCTTTTGCAAAGTCAATGAAGCAAAAGTACAGTGGCTGGTTCCTTTCTCTTGCTTTTTCCTGAATGATCCAGAGGTTTGTAATCTCATCCTGCGTGCCTCGAGTCATTCCAAGCCAGCTAAGAGTTTGTAAATCAGTTTATAGTTAAATCAGATGGGAAAAGCTTCAACCTAGTGACACATCAGCATGCATTTCTGATCTTACTCCCCTACCTTTTCTATGGTGAATGAGCCTCGGTGCAGTGGTAATGATGGCAGACTTACTTTTCTTTTTTGGTCCTATCTGCCTGTGCATACTGTAAGTTCACTTTGCCTATTTCCACATGCAGATCATTTCTCTCATTTCTGGCAACAAACAGATATTGCTTCTGAATATTTATTGCCCACCATCCCTCTCTTTGATTGACTTTTTGAATGAGTTTCATTCACTACTTAAATATTTGATTTCCTCCCCTGTTGAAATAGTTATTATTGGTTACTTCAATATTCATCTTCATGCTGATGCTCAGATGTTGTTCTTTAGCATTTCTTGATATGTTGGAAGAGTTTGACATGAAACAGCTCGTTACCTGTCCAACATTTAACAAAGGTCATACCCTCGATGTCCCGATAACTCGTTCTGATGTGCAATTGCTTGATTCAGCTGTTTTGTTGAGTTGTTTCATTCATGTGGCTCACGATGATACCTATTTAAAAACTGTTAGTAACGCTGGAATCCCCTCTTATTTTGCAGCTCTGACCTCCTTACTGGAGGCCATTCGACTTTCCACCACGTGTGGATGTGCTGGGTTGTAGTACAGCTATGCCACCTTCCCAGACTCAAATTGCATGGAAGATTGTGAAATTGAACATAGCCCAGGTAGAAGATGACGGTGGCTGATGCGCCTGTCTCTCAACCAATTCTGGTGTATCTTCTGTGCATGTATGTATGTATGCATGTGTGACTGTTGTGACTGTACTTTTGCATGTATGCTTTATATTATATATATATATATATATATATATATATATATATATATATATATATATATATATATATATGCATATGCAATATGTGTGTATCCAGACACTTAATATAGCATCCTTTAAAAACCTGATGAAAGTGCTGCCCACATTAGCCTAAGTGGTGTTAAATCTGTGAAATTGAGAGTTTGTTGTTTCAGAGTTCTTATTAGGATCAGATGCTGTGTATTGAGTTGCTGCTCTTTTTTGTTTTGCTAATTATGCAGTTGCTTTTGTTGCTTTCAGTGGCCGTTTCACAACAGATATCTTATCAGTTGGAATACTGCAGAATGTCATATCACTTATTTCAGAAATATGTAAAGCAGACAGCAATAATTTTACTGTAAGCAATTCAGTATTTTTGTACTTGAAATATTTCAGTTCAGCAGTACTGTCCAACCTTTTTCAAGTTGTGGGCAAGTTTAAATATTGCCATGCAGGCAGTGGCTGCACTGCTCTTCAACCCCAGCTAAATGCAGCAAATCCCTTTACACAATTTGGAAAATATCCCAGCCATGAAATGAATGGTAGTTCTTGAGTTTAAAATTTGAAATTTTTAATAAGGGATAAATATTGTTATGTGCATGTACCACTGTTCTCTTATATATATATATATATATATATATATATATATATATATATATATATATATATATATATATATATATATATATATATATATATATATATATATATATATATATATATATATACACATACATTTGAATTAATTTTAAACAAGACAAAAATCATTAGATGTTTCGAAATAATTATATATGTATATCTAAAATTCTGAAGAGTTCGGTTAGTGCAGAAGCGCTTTTGTGAGATACACTATTGTGTCTACATACATATTCTGTGCATGTGATGTTAAAGTGTTTTTTGCTGATTTTCGATGCACTTTCTCTTATCACAGTTTGTCTTGAAATTTGTGAGTGACTTCACTGCACTGTTTTTGACTGTAGGCTTTGACACCTCTTTTAAGGTGTTTGGGCAATATCGTTTGTAAAATCCCAGATGTGGGAGAAATCTGTCAAGATGAAAAGCTGTTGGAGGCTATTAAGAAATTGTTCCAATCAAAGCATTTGCACATTCAGAAGGAAAGTCTTTGGGTCATTTCTAACATCACAGGTTGGCTACATCAGTAACTTTGTTTATTTTCTCAGCAAACTAGATGACCTTAACTGGAGAGTTTTAGCAAGCATGTCCTAACATTCTGTTCCAGCGGCAAGTTAGTTCAGCTAAAGAAAGAAAGAGACACTCTTCTAGGACCTCAGGAGGAGAAGGTTTTATAAATACGCATTACAATCTCACATGTTTAGCCCTGTAAATAATTATAAAATGGAAAATTTATATTTACAGCTTCAGTTTTTTAATTTCCATATGTGTTCTGGCATAATAAGACTGCATTATTTGGTAATTTGCTGATGATGCGCTGTGTGTGGTTTACTTAGTGTTTGAGTCTGCCTGTGATGTCATCTTGGCAGTGGGCTTGCTACCAGCTATTATGTCTCAGCTAGCATCAACTTTTCAGATTCGAAAAGAGGTGAGTGGCTTTTTAATTTAAATGCGGCCAGTATAGCACTGATAAGGAGGAGAGGAGGAGAAGTGAAGTAGTGGTGTAAAAACACCAGATTATGTTGCAGTAATACTGTCTTTTTTGACCAAGGATTAACCTGAAGCAGCATTAGAAGGTCTAATCTAAAAACTTCTACAGCACCATTATCATATAGCCCAAGGCATCAGTCGATGGTTGCTTCAAGTGAAAATCACAGCCAATAATCCGTTGGAGAAGTTGGGGCGAATTCCAATAGGTCAGAGAAACCAAAAGCCGGGCTACGGTGGGTAAGCAAGTTGAAAGAGATGCATCTTTAGTTTAGACCTGAATGACATCAAAGAATTGACAGAATGAACTGAACTGGGCAATGAATTCCAGTGGTTTGAACCAGCTGCTGAAAAGGACCAAGATCCCAACACTGTTTGGGTGGGAGACAGCAAGAGTCACGGTGTCCATTGATCGAGTGCAGTATCTGTTAGTGTGAGGGATGAGCACGGTAGTTAGATAGGTTGGCTGATTTAAATGTAGCACTTTGTGAACTGTAAGACATTTTTAAAATAAATTCTTTGTTCAGTGGGCAGCCAGTGCAGTGAGTGTAATATTTGTGTAATATGCTGAGATTTAAGGGTCTTTGTTATGGCTTTGGCAAGAGAGTTTTGAACGATTTGTAGTTTGTGCAGATCTCCCACTGGCATAGTAAGAAGTAAGTTACAGTAGTTGAGCCTGCTGGAAAACAATGCATAAGCTAGTTGAATTAAGACAGTAGGAGGCAAGAGATCTGATTCTATGAGTATCCAGTATGTGAAACTGAGCTGATCTGCATCGGGCCTGAAAATGGTTAGAAAATGACGTGGTGGAATCAAACACCATGCCCAAACTACATGTGCATTCAGTACAGTTAATAAATGAGCCACCCAACTGAACAGACATAAGGGAATCAAATTTGTGAAATTGTTGGCTTGTACCTAAGAGAAGAAATTTGGTTTTAGAAGGATTCAACAGAAGTTTATTACTAGACATCCAAGATTGAACGTTGCCAAAAACAGAAGCAAGTACTTGCAGAGTATAATTAGATGTTGAACTAGCAAATGAAAGGAAGAGCTGGGTATCAGCAGCATAAAATATCAGTAAGTATTGAACCAAGTGGGGTGGTATATAATGTAAACAGGAGTGGGTCCAGTACCTTGTGGCAATTCAAAAGGCTGGGCGCAGTAGTGAGTTGATTTATATGAATTGATTGAGTATGAGGGTGTAGGTAATACGCAAACCAAATGAGAGCGGAACCAGATACACTGAACCAGTGTTTGAGGGAGTGAAGGAGTATATTATGCCCAACAGTATATCAAACGCAGCAGATAGGTTAACTCATTACCGACCGCACGGTACAAATGGTAGTAACGGCACCGACCGCACGGTACTAATCGGTAGTAGGTGGGGCTAGTCATATCGAACCTGTTGTTTATTTGTAGTCCTTATAATTTTAGAATTCTACGTCATTTAGACAAATAGGTATAATTTTAATCCATATTACATCAGCAGAATCCCTGGAAAACGCCTCAAAATATAAAAAAAACAACCAATCAAAATGGGCATTTAAATCAGCCAGATTGTAGCTAAAAATGGATATTTAACTGTCCCAAAATGGCGAAGCGTTGTTTACTGGATTAAGAAATTCGCCGATTGATCGACAAATGGTCGTATATTAACGAAAGTTGTGATTCTTCTGATGAATAAAATGTGTCAGATGGATCACCCGAGACTGTTGGCAATACGAAGTGAACGAGTCCCACATTGATACGGAATTTGATGACAATGGCGTCCGCTATAGGCCTCTATGCCTGCGGCGATTGTGGGTCAGTTTTTGGTTACCCAGAAAATGTTGTGTTGAGAAATATAAATTACAGATTGGAAGAGAAGAGAAGATAAAATGACAAAGAATGGTGTTAACCTTATGTCTATATGTCGAACACTGACAGAGATATCACAAGTTCAATCAGTTTTGCTTTTAAGCTTTCCTGTAATTTTCTTCAGTTTTTACGACAGCGGTCTAAATACGAAAAAAATTGTATCTCTTTCAGTTTTGAAAGTATTTTTAAAATTTCTTTTTAATTCTATCTGGCAAAAATTTCTGCACATTTCTTTTGCTCAATTACCATATGTTGTCCCTTAAAATTTGTATGTAGACTGTCTTGAAGATAAACATATAGCAGATTTTTTGGGGTACAGTTGGGGGCAACTTTGGATACCCAAAACAAATTTTCCCCAAAAAACTTGATAGATGATTGAGAAGAGGAGATAAAATGCTAAAGAATGGTACTTACCTTATGAATACATGTCAAAACCAACAGAGATATCATAAGTTCAGTTTATTTTACTTTTAGGCTTTTTCCTGTAATTTTCTTCAGTTTTTATGACAACGGTCTAAATACAGAAAAATTGTATCTCTTTCAGTTTTGAAAATATTTTTTAAAAAAATTTTTAATCCTATCTGGCAACAATTTCCACACAATTTTTTGCTCAATTAATCTATGTTGTCATTTAAAAATTTGTTGTAGACTGTCTTGAAGATTAAAAATGTAGCAAATTGTTTTGGGGTACAGTTGGGGCAACTTTGGGTACCCAAAAATAAATACTAAAAAATTTACATCTCTTTCATTTATGAAAATATTTTTAAAATTTCTGTGTGGTCCTATCTGGCAACAATTTCTGCACATTTCTTGTACTCAATTAATATATGTTGTCATTCAAAAAAATGTTGTAGACTGTCTTGATGATAAAAATATAGCATTTGTTTGGGGTACACTTTGGGGCAACTTTGGGTACCCCAAAATTTCTTTTTTCAAAAAATTTGACAGATGAATGGGAAGAGGAGATAAAATACTAAAGAATGGTGCTTACCTTATGTCTACATGTAGAAAACTGACAGAGATATCACAAGTTCAAATTTTTTTTTTGACCATTTTTGCCAAAAATTTGCGGTCGTGAGGGGTAGGTGAAAAAAATTCTGTGGTCGTTAAAGGGTTAAGAAGAATGAGATCAGTTACTTTTCCTTTATCCATGGAACTGATTGTGTGACTGTGAATAGTAAGTAGTGCAGTTTCTGTGGAATTGTATTTGCACTTGGGGGATTGAAAAGAAAGGTATAGGTTGTGGGAATAGGCTGTTTAGGCTGTAACTCAAGCAATTAGCAACTACTTTTCCAGATTTTTTAGTTGAAATTGAGATAAGAGATTGGGCAATAGTTCGATAGATCATCAGGAGAAAGAGATGGCTGTTTAAAAAGAGGGTAAACCATGGCATGAGCAAAAATGGCAGGGAATTAGCTTTCAGGAAGAAAGAAATTGACAGTGGATGTGATGATAGGGCCCAAGACATCAAAGCATTCTTTAGACTGGCAGTTGGGGTAACATCCGAAGCACATTGTTTATGAGGAGATGAAAATATGAGGTTACGAATTTCAGTCGGAGTTGTTGGTTGGAATAGACTGAGACTCGGTGGAGGAGATTTAGGATGTGATAGGCCATCAGATGAAGAGATATTAGAAAACTTAAGTCTTACGGTCAAAATCTTGTAAGAAAAGAATTATAGAACCTATTGGCAGGGGAAGAATGTAATGAGGAGCTAGGTAGTATGTTGCAGTTGTCAAGGTGTAGGATCTTGTTCAATGCATTTCTTAATAACCTTGGAGAAGAGCAGCTGTCAGAAACCAAACAAGACAAGTAGGTGAATTTGGCTTCTGAGACAAGTTTACAAACAACACAACACAAATGTAAATGGGAATGTTGCCGACACTTTTCAAGCCAGCTGTGCAGCCTTCTGGCAGTGGCAGTATCTGAGTCATACCAGAGCTGAGATAAAGAAGTCTAAAGCACTCAAGTGACTTTGGAGGCCAACAAGAAATCTGTCCTTGCATATTTTTGCACCTTGTGGCACTTTTGACAAGTATACTTATTTTACCCTCAGAATCATGATCAGTGAGATTACGTATGTATGTGTGTATGTACAGGCGAAGCCACTTAGGTGCATAGCCTTGGGACTGCCTTGAACCTATGTGCTTAACCAACTTATGCACATAAAAGAAGTGCACATTTACTGTGCTCAACTGGCTAAATGTACTGGTACATGTATTTAACAACATAGATGGAGCCTAAGTACTATAATGCCTTCGGTAACAATTCAGTTAAAGTAAATCTAAGCGTTAAATTAGAAGTGTAAGTGCCAAATACACTGTACATGTAGTCCAACTTCTTACGACGGCGGAAAGAAATGTTTATGATACAATCTGCACACTCCGGAATGTCGACCAGTAACACTGTTACGTCAGCTGCTGATATGGACCACAGTGCAGCTAAGACAGACCACTGGACAGCTGGAGTCGTTTGCTGTCCGCGGGCGAACTGGGGGTGGCAGGATCAACTGTTGGCACCATGTATTGCTGGTAAGGGATCACATTTCCTAGGCGGCCTGAATGTTCTAAGCTGTCTACGCAGTTATGCGGTGGCATTGATATACGCAGAGCAATGCTTAATGAGTCTGTAGTCGGCCATGAACATAACCGAATTATGCACTTATGTGATGTGCACGTACCAGGAGTTGTCTTCCACTGAAATACCCTATATTAGAATGAGACTGGCCAGCTTCTGTGGACATAAGCGAATTATGCACAAGTTTATCCGTTATGCATTTAAGTGGTGTCGACTGTATTTATATTCGTGTGTATTTATGTATGTATGTATCTAGACATTTAATATAAGATCCTTACAAAAGCGCTACTTACACGGTGTGAAGTTTAGTAAGAACTAAAAGGTCATTTGTAACCAAAAATGCTCAGATAACTGGAAAAGTCATAGTTGATGACAACCTGTTCTTAAACAGAACCCTAGTTCTGCCAACGCATTTCTTTGATACCTCACAACATCTTTCGCTAGCAATCGTTTTGTTGTTGTAGGCGGCCTTTGCTTTGTGCAACATTGCTGCACATGGAGAACGATTCTGCAGTGAGCTACACAGGAATAACATCTTGCCAAGCATTGTGCCTCTGCTCAAGTCCACAGATGCAGAGGCATGTCACTTGGCACTGTCGCTCATTGAAATGATCTTGCACTTTAAACCAGAGCAAGTAAGAAACATTTCTTCCTGCTTGCAGGTGCAATTTATATGCCTCATGTCAAAAATGACTGAATGGCTTTCATTTTATTGCAGTTTTTCTTCCAAAGATGCAGACTTGGTTGACCATATGCATCATTTTAATTTGCCTTAGCATAATATACTTGCAGTTTCAGTCTTTTCAGTGATTTTAAAGAAAGACTCTGTTCACTTGTTAGCATCCTTCAAGCATCTTTGCCCGCTGTAAACAATTAAAACCAGAGAACTTTCAACTGAGATGGAAGGAGAAAGTGTTCACATTGAGTAGAAGAGGAATTCTCTGTTCTAATCTAATCTAAGGACTTCTCTACTGCATTTATCTTAATGCACAAGATGCCAGTCTGTTCACTCTCACTTACAAGATATCTACAGAATCAGACCTAATATGCCTCATACTGTCTTTTTTCAATGAAACCCTAGATTCTTGTCATCTTGATTACTGTAACTCATTTTTAGCCAGCATCACAAATAAATGCACCAAATTACAGATGCTTAAGAATTCTCTTTTCCAGGGCCACATGGCTCAGAATGATGATCAGTAGATTAGAGAACATTTTACCGATGCTGCAATCATTGCACTGGCTGCCCATGGAACAGAATTAAGTTTAAAATATGTCTTACATTATACAAGGCCGGCCAACCTGATTTTACACTCTGCTCACCCGTCAGACTGCTAAATTGCATTTGACTCTTGCTGTGTCTCACACTATACAATTCTTTCTAGACTTCTGGTCGAAAGTTCTGGAATTCATTCTTTCTGGAATTCAATGGTTAAGCAAGTTGAAATAGGCAAATATTTAGACCAGAAATAAATCAAAGAATTGAGAGGAGAGAGAATGCAAAAGTTTTGGACTAGCCATCAAGTCCAAGAGCCCAAAATTTTCTTCTGTGAGGTATAGCAAGTAAGGTAATCGAGTATAGTATTTGTTTTTCTGAGCACTTGGGCAGATTGTGATATAACAGTGTTATGTGACATTGCATGTTGGTGGTTGTTGATAAAACTAGACATCTAATTTAACACTTTTAATTATCTTTGCTAAGCAACAAGATCTAGTGTCAGACATCGGCTACAACTGCGAGATTATTAGATCTGGTCCAAATATTTGAAGACTGTTTACAGAGTGTTTTTGTGTAATTATTGGCAGAAGAGGTATCAGTGTTCTTCTTGTTAGTGGCTAACCTTGTGACCTGTCCCAGTTGGTCAAACAAACTGGACAGGGGCTGAGCATTCTCCTTTCTTTGACCACATTCTTTTAAGCCATGGCATCCGATTATGTCTGGTGTCAACTGTGGAGAGGATTTTGTCTGTAGGTTGTTCCTTGTGTGTGTGTGTGTGTGTGTGTGTGTGTGTGTGTGTGTGTGTGTGTGTGTGTGTGTGTGTGTGTGTGTTTGTGATGTGGTCTTCTTGTTCCTACATTCTTCAGCTTCACTAGTTAAGAAAGGACTAAAGTCATGCAGCATGTTTCAAAGCAGGGCTTTTGAGATGTTTGTAGAAAGGTACTGTATAAATGATCAGATACATAAATACTTGTACTTATCTGTCTGTGTTTATCTTGGCCGCATAAATCACAGACATGAGTGCAGCCAATGTAAGAAGACATACTGTAACTTAACATTACAGGCTGCAAAAGAATTTGAGGAATGTCATGGATTGGACTGCCTTGAGGCACTCGAGTACAGCAGCAACGACACACTTCGTGCTCAGACAAACGACCTTCTGGAAACGTACTTTTACAAAGACGATGAGGGTCACAGCTAGACCACAGTCCATTTTCAAGTCATTCTATCACTTTGAATTAATGATGCAACGTGTCGATGTAATGTCGATAGCCGTCTTTTTACAGCACTGGTTGCCTTACCAACAAAGATGCAATCATTAGTTTTTATGGAACAGAAATGTCTGATTGCTTAACTGAAAACTGTTCTTAGCCTGAATCTATAGCATATTATGTTGTTGTGGCTCAAGTTTTGTTACGTATTTTCATGTTTACACTTTCACATAAAATCGATTTTATCAGCAGCAAGATTTTCCCACCACAGTGACTACAATATTTAAACACATTCTGTCTTCCACTGTCACAGCAATTTTATAATCAATTTCTTGTAATTATTTATGAAAAATGATGGAACAACTTGATTCAAGGACTTGGCTTAAGCATTTATGTGATGCTCTTGTTAAGCATGCACAAGAGAAGATAAGACAACTGATGCTCGAGAAGACATCAGTTGCCTATTGAAGATGCTCCCACAGACAGAGTGCTTTATTGTTGCTGAAATATATTCACTGCTTTTGAGATCAAGAGAAAATACACTCTTTATGTGGGATTTGCGAATGTCTGGTGTACTAAAGCTCATTTGCAGTCTTCAGCCCATTATCTTTTGATAAGCTTCTACTGTTCTAGCTTAGTTTTGCATTCTTCTGACAGGAGCTTAATGAAATTGTGTAGTGCATAATTATATTAGGGCTCTTTATGTAGGTTTCATCCAATGAAAACATTGGTGTTATTGGGCATCTTGTGTTACGTCTCTAGTTGCACTACAAACCAGTCGTTTGTTTCAAGCAGCGCTACATAAATGCACTTGCTTCTAATTAGTCAAAAGATTATGAAGCTATTTTAGCTCAACCAATCACGTCAAAATGGAAGTTCACAGATACCACCAATCAAAGAAGAGCATTGTGCGTTAAGTTGTTTACAATTTTTATTTTCTAAATGATTTTTCCTCATCCTCTGATCTTGCTGGCAGCTTCAGTTCCAAGCGCCGTTCATCAGTAGTCTGTCTGCCTGTCTGACCCTTGGATCTTGATCTGGATCAGAATCTGCCCCACATGTCTATCGCTTTTTTAGGCAAAGACCCTGTAAAACTAAGCTGGATCCCATGACTTTATCTCATTGGGTGCCATAAAAATCAAGTTTACGATTATTAATTTATTTCTTCTGCGGCGTGCTATATTTTCCATTAAATTTTAGGTAGGCCTACTATTTTTCATTTTATTTACAACAGCCACCTTGTTATTATTATAGTTTTCATATTTCTATAAGCTGCATCTTATACTGTGTTTTGGAGTTGCTAATTCAGAGTAAACGATTCCATTTGTTTCTCTTCTTTGATTGATGGTGATTTTAAACTTCCGATTTAAGGTGATTGGTTGAGCTAAAAATAGCTTTATAAATCTTTTGACGATTTAGACGCAGATCGTAAATGCCCTTGTTTGATCTCGTGGTCGTTGGTTTCTGGCGCCTAGTAGATAGATTGACAGATAGGGAGGTTGCAGAGAGAGGCCGTTTGTATAGGTTCGCCCGGTCCGAGTAATAAGGTTCGAGCAGAGGGTGCTGAGAGGGCCTTTCGTACAGGTTCAACCGGTCCGAGTACAGATGCAGGAAGAGGGCGCCGAGAAAGGGCGCTTCATATAGGTTTACCCGGTCCGCCTAGAAGTCACTCGCCCATATGTCAACCTATGAGGTGACCAAGTGCAGCGGCGGCCTTTATATAAAGGGCAGAGTTTGCGCGGTTAAATTGAGTGTGTCCTGACTCATCAGAGTTTCTGCATTGCCAAAGGGAAAGTCATCGGTTCGAACTCTGCCAAAATTAGCGACAGCGGTCGTCAGATTCTTACTTAGGTATAAAGGAAGAGTTCTTTAAGGCGCGATTGAAGCGATTTTCTGCTAAATCGAACCGTTTTAAGGCGGCTCATGGATTCATTGTATTCCAAAAACTTGAAACTGGAGTCCAGGTATTCGCGCCGTGTTAAAGCAGTTGGACCTGTGGTGCCAGAGCTTTTCCAAGAGATATTCGAGACTCGGCATTCGGATTCGGTGCATCGTCTTTTCGCGCTCAGCCAGGTCGGGTTGGGGGACATCTCTTCTGTCCGGTGGCACGCCGAGGGGAAGACCATCGAGGCCCTACCGCAAATTCCGAGCGGGAGTTTAATCGATTTTCCTTTTACTTTAATTAGAGAAAGAATTTGGACTTAATGCTCCGAGTATAAAAATTACAATTAGTTTAAAGAAAGACAAGAACTTTTGAGAGAAATTGATACCTCTTAATTGAACTCTTTTACTGAGAATGATCTAGGTTGCAGAAAAAGTTGATGATTAATAATTTATGAAATCTTATTGCGTGACTGATGGAAAATATGGCCGAGGCCGAAGTAAGTGACACGGCTTCTGAGCAGCAAAGCGAAGGCGTAATCACTGCACCTCTGCTAAAGTCGATCACTGACTCTCTGACCGAACTTATACAGCGCCAGGCCAATTTGGAAGAGCAAAATCAATAAGTATGAAACATCCACGTGGTAAATCAACTGAGGGTATTGCCCCACAGGAATTACCGACCCTTAGGCAGTGCCAGATTGCATAGCAAGATTCCTCCCTACTACAGTGAGAGAGGTCATCGGGTACATTTGGCCACATCTCATGACCAGGGTTTGAATCCTAACGAGATATGCAAAAGAACTAAGGCTCTCGAGTCTTACTCCCTACAACGGCATACCATGGCCCATAGTCGTAAAGGGGTGTTTCACACATTGTACTACAAATACATCCAGACACCAGGTCGTCTTCCATCTACAAGGGACTGCTGGACGATGAGACAACTGTAAGCCATCGACGGCAGATCAATCACCCATGGTTGTTCCTCTTCCTTGATGCTCCGTGCTTCAGGAACTCTGAATATGCTGTCATCTTTCAACTCTAGTTTGGAATCTGTAGCTGGGGCTTTGTGCGAGTCTGCCACTGGTGACTGGTATTTATCCGAGCAATGTTTACTATGGATGGATGTTCTGTACTTAATGACATTTAACATCATTAAGGCCTGCAAAGAGAGTGCCTCTGATTAGTTTCCAGAAGTGCTATACAAATTTCTGATTATAATTACAAAAAAGGCACATGAAAGGCACAATGGTAGGAATTTTACTTAGTAATTTTGCAAATGTTGACTGATACGGGAGGACAGGAGTAGGGAATGGCAAGAAAGTTATCATGTACAAAATGATAAGCTGTATTAATACACAACAAACTGTTGTTTTCACGTATAAGACACGATGACAGTGTATGCTTACAACAAACACAGAAATATAAATTGGTTCAAAAGTAAATAATGTTAATATTTCTTCAGGTAAATTCCTAATAATACTTTGATATACATATAATTTATGAAGTCAGCCAGTGCTGTACTGAGCATGTTTGTGCATTTAAATAACACACCTCGTCTATGATACCTTTGCTGTCGTCGGTTGGCGATCGATCTCAAGTAACAATTACTGAAAAAGTGCAACAAAAATCAACCACAATGACCTCTAGTTTAACTGTTATTTCTGTGCATCTCCAGGGTTTTTAGATCTTGGCTGACATGGCAAAGTGGCTGGCAGTCTAAAAGGAGCGCAGTGAGCTGTTGATAGGCTGCATTACAAAATTTAATGGCTACATTTGCCAGCTTATTAATGTTGTCCTTATTCTGTGCTTGGTAAGCATCCTCAAAATCCACCAGTAGTCCTGTCTGTCTGTAACTGATGTGGCACTTTTAAGAAATTATTTTGAACTCAGAGCAACTGCAAAAACTTGGAGATTAATCTCATGCATGCATGTAGAATACATGCTATCTACCAAATAATTACCATGCAAACAGAGTCTTGACACCATGTCCAAGCAAGACAGTTACACGATGGTTTACAATCAGCATAAGCACACCCAATTCGATGGACGGGGGAATGCTCATGCTAATAACAGAATGCCTCTTCCCTGATTAATTATTGTCGCTTCAGCAGAGCATTTGGACTGCTTCTGTTCTTAAGTTCAGTCAGAACTACTTTCATTTTGTTAAAAGTTCCAGTGGCATTGGGAAGATTATCATGTAAAATGAGATCAGAAACACCACTGGCAAATTTGCTTGCATCCGGAAGGTCTTTAGCACTTGCTGAATCATCAACTGGTAGAGCAACAGGGGTGCCAAGGCAGAAGCTGCGTGATCCTCCAAATAGTCCGCCACCTGGTGTAACTACCTTCGTCACCTGTAGAGAAGTCCGTCCAACTCTGGAGTCTGGTTGTGCGTTAGGGACTTCGTCACAGTTTGCAGACAGTTTTAATGAAGAGTTAGTTTGAGGGGATGCTTCTGTTTCCAGAGCTGAAAACACACACACAGGTCCTTTCTCTACAAGACAGTTGAAACTAATTTACATTGTGCAGGGTGTGGCTATTGGTTACGAGATACTTATTTACTCTGTGCAGCAAACAATAAAATTTGAGACTCCAGAGAAACATAGCCATTTGCTATAGACCAGTGGTCACCAACCCGCAGCCCTGGGGCCACATGCGGCCCTCGAAGGCATCTGTGGCGGTCCGCAAGAGCTTCTAACAAACAACTGAAATGACACTTAGTTTCGATTTGTGCTATAAAAATGGCCATTATACTATATAGTCACTGTGGTTTTTGTAGTACAAAATTGCCACCAATCACAATTTTTGATTCAAAAAATTATGGCAGCCTCTGCTTTTTGGATTTTCCTAGGGCGGCCCCTGACTTCAAAAAGGTTGGTGATCACTGCTATATAAGTTGATTATTAATAATTTATGAAATCTTATTGCGTGACTGATAGAAAATATGGCCGAGGCCGAAGTAAGTGACACGGCTTCACAGCTGATACTGGCAGGTATACAAAATACAAAGACACTGTTAACTGATTTCCAGCAGCAATCAATCTGACTTATCTAATCTAATTCTATAGCATCATAATCATAATGCACGAAGCATCAATCGATGGTTGCTTCAAGTGAGCTCACAGTTAAAAATCATAACCTGTTACAGATGCCAGGTTGGCATCCAGTAAATCAGAGAAACTAGAAGTCAAGCTAAGGTGGGTAACCAAACTGAAACACAGGAGTTTTAAGTTTAGTTCTGAATGACATGAGAGAACTGAAGTTTAGTTCTGAGTGACATCAGAGAACTGAAGTTTAGTTCTGAGTGACATCAGAGAACTGAAGTTTAGCTCTGAGTGACATGAAAGAACTGAAGTTTAGCTCTGAGTGATATCAGAGAACTGAAGTTTAGTTCTGAATGACATCAGAGAACTGAAGTTAAGTTCTCAATGACATCAGAGAACTGAAGTTTAGCTCTGAGTGACATCAGAGAACTGAAGTTTAGTTCTCAATGACATCAGAGAACTGAAGTTTAGTTCTGAATGACATCAGAGAACTGAAGTTAAGTTCTCAATGACATCAGAGAACTGAAGTTTAGCTCTGAGTGACATCAGAGAACTGAAGTTTAGTTCTCAATGACATCAGAGAACTGATAGAACACAGGGAATAGGACAGTAAATTCAAAAGCCAACATCTCAGAATGCTTGAAAGCCCAACACCGTTCTGTTGAGTGGCACAGCAAGAGTCGAAGAATCTGTGGATTGAGCGCAGTATTTGCTTCTATAAGGAATGAGCAAGGAACAGAGAAAGGTCGGCTGATTTAAATGTAAAGCCTTGTGAATAATGAGACAGAGTTTAAACTTAATTCTTTGCCTGATGGGCAACCAGTGTAATGAGTGCAATATTGGCGTAATACGCTGAAACTTAGGGATTCTTGTTATGGCTCTGACCAGAGAATTTTTAATCATTTGTGATTTGTGCGATTCTCTTAGCAATACCAATCAGAAGCAAGTCGCAATAATTGAGACATGTTAGATCTAATTTTACGAATATCCCGTATGTGACAGTGAGCAAATGTTTGGTGTACTAAAACTCATTGCATGAATGCACTGTTGGAATGGTCAACAGTCAATCCACCATCGAATTAAATTTGTGGAATAGCTGACTTACGCCTTAGAGGAGGAATTCAGTCTTAGAAGGATTCAGGAGTACAGCTCGTTACTGGCCATCCAAGACTGACTATCACCGGAAACAGAAGCAGGTGGATGAACAGCTGAATTATACAAGGAGCTATCGAGTGAAAGAAATAGCTCGGTATCGTCAGCATACAAATGGTGGTTTAAGCTTTCTGTGAGTTGTGAGCTGAGTGGAGTGGTATACAGTGGTATATAGCTGCTCTTATTTATTTATTTTATTTAAAGCAATTAAATTACATGTACAAAGCCGGTAAATCTGAATCTGAAGTGCAGACATATGTTCGCTGTGGGTCAGGACAGAGTCTTGCAAAGGCCAGGGTGAAACAGCGAGTCTTAAAAGTCATTTAAATGATGATAGCAAGTTGGCAAGTCAGGCCTTTTGTGGTGGATGATTACAAATACGAGGAGCACAGCAGCTAACTTACTGGTCATGAGGTCACTGCACAAAAGTTATTAGCAGGAAGCTATAATCTCCAAGTTTTTCTGCACAGGAGGCAAGACAAGGCGTTGGTCTGAGTTGAAGCATCGCTTGCTGCAAAATTCTTTTGAATGAGATGTCATCCAATGTCACTCACCTGAACATGTTTCTGATGCAGTGCTGGACTGTGCCAAAATGTCTACAGAGAATTCCAGATGGGCAGCAGGGCTGCTGCCAGGTGAAAGCTCTGGGGGCAAAGGAGGCAACTCTTCCTCAAGATCTTCTGGCAAGGGTGGTGGTGGCGGTGGAGGTGTGCTTACAACTGGCATCGACACAGTGGGCCATGATGAGGGTAAGAACTGTTCTGACATCTCGTCACCTACCAAAACACATCACGTCTATATTACATCATTTCAATTTAACACTAGTGAGGATGTGAATTAAGGGAAACCGAAGATTAAACTGCAGATTCCAACCACTAGCTACAATTTCGCTAAGAGACAGAGCACATTTAAATGTTTGTCTGATAAAGAACCAAATTTTAAAAAAATCAAGTCCAACATTCTGTTCCACAAAGACAAAGTTGTGATTTTCACCTGTCGTTTCCTCAATATCCATGTCTACAGCTGTCTCCACTTCAATGTCAGTCTTCAAGTATTTCTTGCCACTGTCTTGGTAATTTGAATCATCAAGTTTTCTCTTGGCACTGTCTGTTATTCGCTGCTGTTCAATAAGTAAAATGCAATTGACGTTAGAAAACACTTGCAGATATGTGCAGAACTTCCACCCATTATGTGGGGTGGGGTAGGGTGAGCCCTGATTGTTGCCCTGACTCACAGCAACACAGAAGATTTGTTGTTGGCTCAGAGATTAGACTCCATAATGACTGTCTCCAACCCTAAGAGTTTCTTGGCATTTCCTCTCTTTTGTCAGCTGTTGTAAACCAGACGGAGTCACAACCAGGCAAGCAGACAGACAGACATGCAGACCAACACGCAGACAACAATATAAAAGTGACAACTAGGCCTAATTGTTCTGAAATTGCTTCCATGTCCAATCAATTTTTTCCAGCTGTGTATAAAAAACCTAAGGTACATGCAAGGCATAGCAACACAGAGCATGGAAATATGTTAATGAATAAAGCAATGAAAGAAGCTGAGAATGCGCTTTCATAAAAAAACATGAAACAGCATCGATATGTTATGTCAAGACTGGAACAATTATATCTGACTGCATCAGAATGCACACAGAAACCACTACAAACTGAAGAACTAATACACATTTTCTTGCTAAAGGTATGAACAAGTTTTACATAGTTCTATTTCTTGGCTGAAGATCGGAATACGGTATGCAATAAGTTGAGACAGATGACGGAAGAAAAAATGCTTTAAAACAGATCATGAGATCTTATGAATGATCTTACCTGTGTAGATAGAAATTGCTTCATGACATTCTTGTTCCATTGGGGTTGCATTGGTGGCATTCCTAAACGCTGGCATTCCTATAAAAACAATCAGGGAAACAATAAATTTTGATTTCTTGGTTTAGTATAAGTAATTTAACCCAGAAACTTGGATGATACCTTTATTACACTCCAGTTATTCTATGACACCTTAAACAAATATGTTTCAAGACCTCATTCTAGTACAATATTACTTCAGCTGAAATTTTAAGGTTTTAAAAAGTAATTGACCTTGAAAACACCATGTTTTCTATGTCCATCCATCAGCCTGCCCACCCATTCACCCATATTCACAGAGGCCACATCCTGACATCAGATGAAGGAACACCTAGCACTGACTGGCCACTGCTATATCTTTAAACACTGCTATAGCAAACTCCAACTGGTGGCAAATTAACCAAACCACAATACGTTGGCAACATACATATAGTCAGATGAATATTCAAGATGAACATGAAAACATATTACTCACATCTATGGTGTCTGTTGGCAGATTGACATTAAAGCCTGGATAGTCCACGAGTTTATCAAAATTATATTCAGCTGCTGACACACAAATAACACACTCTGAAAAAATCTCTCTATTTGGAACAACTTCTGATAGCTAGCAAACAGATTAAAAACTGCCAATGAATAAAAAGCAGACAGGTGCTTTAAATGCAGATATGCTGTGCCCAATTACACCAATATATCTCAGTCACAGCTCAACTAGGCGATGAAGCTATCGGAGTTTATCTAATCATCGCTGCTACAAGTAAAATGAAACCAGAGTAGTGCCTGTAAATGAAGACGAATTTGGTCTGGACACGATATGTCAGAGTAGAAAAAGATAAACAACTAACTTGATTGGACAAGTGCTTCATTAACTTCGCCGTCCTCTAGCAGTTCGCCATCTGATGTCAATTCTAACAAAAACAAAGACCACAATGAATTAATCAAACTTTCTAATTATTACTAATAAATTTCAAACGCAAAGTAACAAGAAAGCCTTTAATGGCAGTGGCGACCATGGTGGCTATGAAGCCACTGAGAAAGTAAGTTTGTAACTGACACTTTAATGGAGAATTTATATATAACATTTTAAGAACATGGCAGTCATTCAGAGACAGACAGACACACAGACAGACAGACAAACAGACAGACAGGAGTGTGAAGTGGTCTGACTTTGTGAGAATGTAGCGCAGCCTGTCGTGTATAACAACTGTCTGTCTGTGAAAAGTTATTTCAATAGTGGCAGATAAGCCACACCAGATGCTGTGCTCAACAACTTGCTGTTGTAATCTGGTGCAGCATCGGCCAGGGATCTTTCCCCACAAAAGTCAAGTCAGCAACTGGCACACAATGTCAAGAGCATACAATCTGACATATTGGTTTATACCCTCTTGATACTGAATGTCAGTTCATAAATGATTTGAAAAGCACAGAAGACTGGCTAACATAAACTTCTACAGTAAAACTGCAGCACTTTTGCTGTTCATCATTCTGTCTGTTGGTCTAGTTAAGCAATGCTCTAAGCATCACAACAACTGAAGTCTTTACACAAAAATTACAACTTTTATTACAATATCAATTTCTACATACAGCTATATATCTGCCGAACAGTTGTTAAGAGCATTTGAAGGACCTCTCAACAAAGCTGCCATCAAATACTACAGAATAACAATTCTGGTTTTCACTGATATCAGGTCACAATAATGATAACTTGTGAAAGACAACAAAATTACCACATATGAAATAGAACGGGTAGAAAATATATTTGCTTGCAATTAATAATAATACGTGCTTTCAGATTCACATCTGCTGTTTTACTGGTAGATTAGCTGTAATTTCCATCTACATCGCACTAAGACACGTCTGCTTATTGAGCAAAGACCCTTTATTAATCAAGTAAATCAATTGACAAGTTGGTGCTAAAATGTGAGCAAACTCTAGTTTTAGTTTTGATTTTTAACTATTGATCATTAGTAAACTGCACAACACAGCAGTGGTGGGTGTAACATGCCAGGGTCATCACCTATGACCCAACAAAACTCATATATGAAACCACTAGAGTGGCGCCTTTGCGTTGAGAGTTCCTTTTCCAACACACAGTATCTAAACTAATTGACTTTAATACTGACTGGTTTTGAATAGTAGCCAATCTTTATCTATGAATGATCATCAAAAAACCCAAATGGACTTCATTTCTCTTCCAATCTGACACAATTGGCACTACCACAAAAAGACGGCAGTGTACAAATTTCAACGAGCAATATTTAATTAAATTATTTGTCACAGTTCTGTCATAACTGGCTGCTGCAAAACCTATAATGCACTCAGAAAAATTAACACGTCATTTGATCTCATTCCTTTGTAAATTCATTTTTATCCAAAGATTGGTAAACAGTTTTGTAAACATTTTGCACTCATCAGTATTCATGCAGCAAAAATGGCTTATAGTCCAGAAAATGCAATCAAGTTACTCACAACATATGCAACCAAATTTTAAAGAGTACATGTCTAATATAGATAGAGTGTCATCAAGATGCTGTCACCTTGGCCATGTTTGTCAAACATTGTGAGACCAGAAGTCAACTGTTTGGCATTCTCCAGGTGCCCTGGTGGGTATCCAAGGATCCTCATCTGGTAGATATATGGTGGCAGTTGCTGAACTGAAATACCTAGTGCTTCCCTCAGGTTATCACTGTTAAAACAGACCATGCATTCATCAGGCAGCTCTACCAATGACATAACTCAGTGGCCTCCAAGGCATTCAAAGGCCTTTTGTCATTCAGCCTCAGATTCACATCAATTACACTGCATGCATTTTATATACACAAGGTGAAAATGAATAATCTAAAAATAAATAAAGTTCAAAAACAATCTCACAACCAGACAACATTTTCTTATAGGCAATGTGGCTTTACAGTGAATTGTCTATTTCAAATTAAGCACCAGACTGAGATCCTTGGCTACAGAAGTGAAACGCATGGACAATAACCATCAACCACAAAGCTACTGCAGTCTAAGAAAGCAATTGGCATATCCACCAGCACAGCTATTTACGGGGTCGTCCGTAGAGGACGTTCACAAAGAATGACCTATTTTGGACCCCTCTCTCCCTCTGTCTGCATATGGCATGTTCAGCAGCCATAATTTGGCCATTTCTTTCATCGCTTGCCAATTTGTTTTATATTTCATCTTAATGCAAAATTGTATTTCTTTCGTGTTCGGACTGCTACTGTAATTCGACTCGATGTTCTGATTTTATTTACACGAGTTTGCCGTGGATTTTCAGTTTTCGAACGGTTTTTTCTTGTTCATGATTGATGCCCCTTGTCGCTGGAATATTTCATTTTATATTCAAGGGATGACAGGAATAGGGCTGGAATTGTTCATTATATATTCAAGGGATGAGAGGTTCCAGCCTATCTATGCCACTGAAAAGCAATGAGAGGCTTTGGAACTGTTTTGATTTGACCGTCTCCCAGAAAGGGTTTCAACCATCAATCGAATAGCTGTCCATCACAGATCGACCTGGTGGGTCAAGTTATGTCCAGACACCACATCTTCTACCATCTGAGGGAAGGCATCAGATGCTGGAGCTCAAACTGTACTGTAGATGCTTTCGTCCATTGTCATTCTACGACTTCGACGCTGCTCAGTCCACAGACTCTGAACATGTTGTCATCTGTCAATTTGGATGGTAGGTAGTGCCTTTGTGAGGTACTTCAAAAGCGCTATATCAAGTATCTTGATACATATGTACCCTCCCCACGTCCTTTTGATCTTACACGGCTAAATGTACTGTTGCATGGGGCACTTCCATACCACCAAGTCCAGCAAAGGGACTCTAGTTGATCCAATGCAATACCGACTGTCTGCTCTCTGACTGAAGCTGGTGTTAAAGGAACAGACTGTACTAAAGTAACTGGATGTACTAAATTCAGATGCGAATGTCTGCATTGGGCATCACCCCTTCTCTTGTCCGTATCTGGGTGACCCCTCCCTCCGTGCCTCTTTGCAGACGTCCTTACTGGACAACCCCCTATTTGGCTGCTGATGGAAACAAAAAATTGCTCAAATTCAATTCTGCTCCACCTGAATCATAGTATAAATTGTGATCAGCATTGTCTGGATGTCATTCCATCTTCTCAATGGAAATACAAACAGGAGCATTGCAACAAAAAAACTGCAATAAAGGATTAGAGCTCCATGTCTATTCATTAATCAGTGTATCAGCAAATAGCCTCAGAACTCAAATACTGAAGAAATGCTTCATTGGATCATCTGTGATCAAGTGTCAGTTACTACAAATGTCTTATTGATCATGAAATGACAAAAAAGAAGACAAACAGTTGAAAGTTATTACTGCAAAATTATAAAAGTGTGCATAATTACCTGATGGTTCCAGGCCTCATTTCAGAAAACCTTGGATCATCTTCAATGTGATACCTACGACAAGATTTTCCTCGGTAGATTAAAAATCAACTTTAGCTGAATTTAGAACAATTAAACTTCTCCACACAAGACATTAAACTTATTCTTTGTGTCTCACTCACAAGTGTTTTCAAGGTGCCAAGGACCCAGTCAAGCATTACACAGTAGTCATTATTCATTTGTTGGAGACAGAGTGGGGGAGTTTCACAAGGTGATTAATCTGCACGACATCATTCGCGCAAATTATGAACGGTGAATTAACAGACGATAAAACTGCTAAAACAGAACAACTCAAGCATGCGCATCAAACAAACGACCAAAAAACATCCAATTTTAATTGTTCAGAAATGAGTTGGATTCACAAGCAGTGCTTGTTACCATTTTTTAAATCCTTAGTTACCATCCGTTTTAGTCCATAGCTTCTGTTGTCCAAAATATTCAGTACAGTTAGCTTGTTGCATTGGTTACCTCTGTTTGCTAGTACTGTTGACTGATGGAGAAAATTTGTCCATAAACTGGCGTCTAGCTAAATTAATCCTCTGCTGATCTCTCTTTTCCATGCATGCAATCACGTTGTGATCACCCCCACAGTTGAAGCATGCTGCCTTTGATCTGAAAGTATAATTTCTTATGATTAAATTTATGCAGAATAATAATTTAATTTATATTTGCAAGTAAGTAAGATTTTTCTCTTCAAGAAACAAGTTAGAAACTGCACCCATCAGCAGCCACAACCTTGCCGTACTGATTCCAATGAAAACACGGCACCAGAGTCAACTGCCATCCAGCTGCTCAGCTCAGCTCCGTCTGATTTCATGTCGTTCTTCTGGATCTGGACTCAAACTGATTCACTGCACACCATGGAAGCGCAGGAGTGGCTTTGAGGTCTTTCTGGGACATTGTCAAGATCTAGAAGTCCATTCGTAGGTCTCTGCTGCCATTCTCGGCATTCGTCCAGGCTTTCTCTGTTCTTCTTGAAGCCCTGCCTAGGGGTCATCCATAAATGACATCCACAAAGAGGGAGGGAGGGAGGGGTCATGCAAAAGTGGACAATTGCGGACAAGATGGGAAGGAGGGTTATGACCTATATGGACGTCCGCATATAAATTTGGTACATATACACAGCCTTTAATACAACCCGTGCTTTAAACACCGTCCAGTCAGACGGCAGACACTCTGTACTGCACTGGTTCATCAATAGTACTGTTCCGTTGCAGACAGCTAAAGAAACATTTCAAGTGTTCAACCTATCTTAACTTGCATCTATGTAGATCTGTTAGCCATGTACGGCCCCATTCTGGTGTTCTTTTTAAACAAGATAGAACGAGTAGTTTATTAATGACGTTTTTAACGATGTTGGTCTTTTATTTTCCACAGGCTTTGGAGTGCGGACATCTGCAAAGGGGAGGGGAAGAGTAAGGTCAAATGCGGACAGATGGGGACAAGGGGAGGAAGGGGTCCAAAGTAGGTCATTTTTTGCAGACATCTTTTATGGACGACCCCCTGCCTTAAATAGCAAGCTGGCTGTGACAGACAACTTAAGGTCGATCTGGAGGATTCAGGCTGTCCTGTGACCAAGCAGGTGCATAATCTCAGAGCAGTTAATGTCAAATTTGGGCTGCTACAGCATAACTTGTCTACACAGCTACCTATGCCTGGCCATTACTTGGGAGGTCTGCAGCCCAATCAGGATCATTAGGAAGCCATCTCCAAACTCAGGCCTAAGCAATCTCCACTGTAAAAACAATGCCTGCTGAACTCTATTCTGACCTTCCTCATCAAGAAAGTTGTCGAATGAGCTCCATCCATTCCTTGTGCAGCCCCGCAACACTTGACCAGCCAGTGGCTATATGTCATTAGGCTCACACAACCATTCGTTAAATTCTAGCTCAAATAGGCCATTTTTCGCAAGATTGCAGATGCCTACAGTTGAGACTCTGATTTGTGTTTCGTATGAAATCAAATTCTGTCCAGTAGAAGTTGTAACTAATTGCTCATTATGGAAACTCCAAGAAGATCCGAACACCTGGATAAGCAACAGAATTCACAGGTGATTATGGGATCAGTTAGCTTCTTCTTGATGCTATTATTTGCATCTGACTTTCAAGGTGCAGCTTTTACCTGAGAACGTAAGACAAACTCATGCCAAGACAACTGCCCCAGTGCAGCTGCAATCAATCATTGGACTAGCATAATGAAGCAACATACCTCTTCTCTTTATTCACAACTTCAGGCATTTCTTTGTCATCTGACTTCTCACAAGGCAGTGACTGTCTGAACACCTGTTCGTATCTGTTGAACAGATAAAGGAAAGACTAGTAAACAACACGAAGGATTACTAGAACTGATAAGACTTCTACTGTTTGCAGCCATCATATGAGCAGGCGATGGACAGACTATGTGTCACTCTAAACAAAAGTGACACGATCTTAAACAGGAATATAACTGGGAAAGCAGGCAAAACAGGAAGCTACAGAATCAGTAAAATCTTACTACTAGACAAATAATAATAAAGCGATAAAAAATGTTTTACTTTGGAAGATTCCAGCTGTCACTTAATGGTGAATTGTGGTCACGCAGAGGCCATCCAGTCACATCCAACACAAAGCCTTTGAAGTACTGATAACTTCCAACCACCTGTCAATAACAACCACACTCAATGATTCTGGTTACTCAAAGTGTAAACAACACATCAGAAATGCAGTATCGTATCTGGTATTGTGATTTTTATTATTTTCTAAATCGGTCAAATAAAAGCAAAGTGAGGTCATAAAATCAGCCCATTAACTGGAGATAAATCCAGTCCCTTTGGCAAGAGGTCAAAGTTAGCAGTTGATGAGAAATGAGAAAAGAACAGAACCTCAGAATTGGTACACAGGTTACAGTCATTCCTGTGTGAAGTCATTGAATTCATTCAGAACATTTTGTCATCTGTTTAATATATCAATGCAAAAGCACACCAGGCGCCGTGTCCATGAAAAGGTCTTAAGCTAGTCGGAGAGTAGGCCGCTAGTCCGGACTAGCTAGTCACTGACTAGCGGCCTTCGACAAGTGGTATGCATGAGTCAGTCTTAGAGAACAGACTATCTAGTCCTGTTTTAAGATTCACCAGGTAATTTTGCTTAAGCAGGGTTTTCCCCTTTTGACGTGGTTTTGTGATCGTGCATGTGCATTAGGTATTTATAGGTGGTCGCCCGCTATGGAATGGGGTCGTCTCCAAATTTAACGGGGTCATCTCCAAATGAAAATCGTATTATCATCACTGTTAATGTAATACCAGGCAATGGATTATTAAATTCTAAAGCATTAAATATTAAAAATATTAAAACAAGTAGTTAATTGTTTCAGTAGCTATGCTATGCCTTCAAAATAAACCTCTACAAATTCTCAGTGAAACTTGGTAAACTCAAGTAAACTGTGTCCGTCAATTCCTACCAATTTATGGGTTTTATTATTGGTGTTCGGTAGTATACAATTACACATGGCATGGGTTTTAATTCACACTCGCCTGTACTACACTTTTACGTTATTCAACTCGTTCTCGGACGTTCGTTCTCGGTTAATGAGAACAAATTAAATGACATTAAATTTAGCTTTCAACTTATCATATCTATGATACGGAAGGCACAGACCTCAAACGTGATCAGCAAATGCGACAACGGTAGCTAGTTCGTCACAAATTATTAGCAACTCATGATGACGAAAACGAAAAGCATAATAAATTTCATTGTCCGAGAATGAATCGAGTGGATTTCAAAGGGCCCTAAGCACGCTTTCACGTTGAAAACTTCGTCGAATCCTACGAATGGTAACAACCGCCATTTTGTTTTCTTTCACTAAGTCCGACCAGCCGACTTACGCCTGCTTGAGAAGTGGACTAACGCTAGGCCAGGCCTAGTGCGCTAAGACCACTTCATGCATACCACTAAATCGCTAATCGGGCTTAAGCCGAACTTAGTCAGGGACTAGCACTTACGACCACTTCGGACATATGGCCCCAGCACATCCCTGGCCAAAAAGAGTCCACTAATGCTCATTAGATGAGCTCCTGGAGTTCTGGAAAGTCTGACATGATACACCACATACATCTGAATACAACTAGCCTTTGTATATGAGTTTGCCTCATAACTATTAACCTTGGAAAATAAGTGTTTTGAGTATTGTATAAGCTGCTACAGGAAAATTCCAGTAGTGCTGCTGATGACACATTTAAAAAATGTGCATTTAATCTATCAGCTTGGAGATCATGCCATGCTAGTTTTACCAATTTGAAAATAATAGGAAAATATCAAATGAGTCTAACTTTCTAGGCAGCACAACTGTTCAAGTTTAAACTTTGTGAAGAAAGTTCTGTTTTGGAATGGTTGAACACTTGTAGGTTTTAGATTTTAAACTCGGTTCAGGTTCACATCACAGACAATTCAGTTAGCTTTTGGTTCATTTCCTCAACAGTCAGTTGTCAATCTTAACCACAGCAGTCTCAGCTTGTGATTTCATGGCAAATCTGAACCAAATCATCATTCAGCCAACTGGAACTTGTTCTTCAGCAGAAAGAAAAATCCAACCATATTAGAATTCATCATTGCAATTGTGTTTTTGGCTCTGCTCCCCTTTCTCTATCACTTCTGCACTTTGGTCTCCTCGCTGCTGGGCCGTAGCACCTTTTGCTCGACCACTCAAGATCTCCTGTTTGTCCCTTGCACGCAAACTGCTGCGGCCCAGTCCAGAAGCTTTGCCTACGTTGGTCCCACTTGCTGGAATCGTCTCCCTCGAGAAATGCGACTTGGGCTCCTTTCTTTCCCCCTCTCAGTGTTCTGCAGGCGCCTGAAGACTGTACTTTTCAACAGTGATTTTACTTTTTCGGGTCGGAAGCACCTCTGTTGAGTTTAACAGGTGCTTTATAGATCTCAAATTACAATTACACTGGCTCAGATATTTTCGCTCTCTCAGGCGCAAGGTTCATTTCTAATGGGGTTGTTAACCATTACATGGCATATGAATGGTGCTAATTCAGACATATATCGGTTGTGAGAAAACAGTTCAAATAATAAGTCACCTACTGAGGCTGGAGGGGAGGGTGATGTTTTGTGCACACTAGCACACCATGGTCACGATCAACTAGGAATATTGCTAAATTCTTTCACCATTAGATTCAACACATGTTCCTCTACAACTTTGATGGGTTGTCACACACAAGATTTTGCTACAGGTACTGGAATGTAAAAAATATCCTTTCCTATGGGTATTGTATTTGAAGGAAGAAACCCTTCCCTAAGAGTGATACATTTGGGAGAAAATAAACAAGACAAACACTGCGACCTGCAGTATGCAAGGACCTGTTGGTTCCATGCTTCTGTACAGCGTTTCTGACAAAAAGTTCTTTATTATGCACTGCACCATACTCAAATTTACCTCCACAATGGCTCAAGGAACATTTTAAGCTCATCTTAAGATACATCTTTTGAGATCTGTCAAACAGCAATCCAGCAGCATTTCAGTTCATCTGTCAGGTTTTTAGAAAGGTGTTATACAAGTGTTCCTATACATGTACAAACATGCAAACACATTCATACAGGAACCAAACCATGAAAAGACTACCTCAGATACACATGGCATTTGACTTTCTCTGAACAACTCCTCTGTGTCTTGTGACAATATACCCTTCAGGCAGTTCTCAATTTTTGTTCTGTATTTTCTGAAAAAAAAATTAACAGTCAGTGTAAACCTGTTGCAAATACCCCAACACAATTGTGTCGCATTCAAGAAATGAAGAAATTAGGGAACACGGAACGAAGGAAGTTACAGTAACTAGTCATTCATGACCAGGCCCATTGGGATTCATACTCCAGACAGTGAAAGACAAACGCAACAGCAATCAGCCACTGTGCCAAATTTCACCCATAATTTTCCTTCATACTTATGAAGCTAAACAGCTAAAGCAGTTAAAAACCATGCAGTGTGACAATGAAGAAACCAAGGCTAACCGTGCAACAGCGTTATTCATGAAGAGAACTTGTACACCAGGTCCATCAACAGTCGTCTCCAAGCTGCAAAAATATGAAAGACAAACTCAGACAGATGCACACAAAAAAGAACTTTGCATCAATAACCAATCATTCAATTACTACAACTTTCTTTAGAACAACTGGATGTATGTTTATCTTCATATTCCTTACCACCTCTCCCTCTTCCACTCTACTGACACTCACAGTGACATCATCAGATCCATGAACCGGATCCCGGCATTGAGCTAAATCCATTGGACAGAAATGATCTGCTCTTTGAATGCTGCTCACTGTATTTGGTGGCCAGCAGGAAGTGTGCTGGCCTTTCACCAATAAATTTACAGTTCTTAGAACTTAGTAATGAACAGCTAAAAATCTACTTTGACTAAATCAACCAGAAAGGACATATTTAGAACTAAATGCTGAAATTCTGCAACTCATCTAAAAATCCTTCAACTCTGGAACCACGAGTTTGTCGCAGCCCGTAAGAAATGCTCTGAAGGTATTTTACACGTGTCATGTTCAGCTTCTCTCTGACCCTTTAAAGACACTCATCGCCAGCCTAAATGATATTAGAGTTCATTAAAAGTTTGAACAACTGCTCAGCTGTAATCAACTAATGCTTGAAAATGTACATGGGTGTGCTATTGCACAAACATAGATCCCAACCAACGAAGTCCTATGCAGGGTCAACTGTTGACACCAGGTTCTTCACCCTTTTGCATCTCTGTTACATTCAGAATGGAGGATGACAGCGGAATGAGCACTCGCAGCACAGTTATGTTCACCAACTGTTTCTTGGCTGAATACAGAATGTACTGCTCTTGTGGATGTACTGCTTCTTAATGGCCCACAAAGCATTGACAGTTGACAACAAAGACCTCTTTTTAGTTGACAGTCATCAGCATTTTCATGACCCTGACACACTGTTGCATCATCAGCTTCATCTGGGACTGGGTCCACCTATCTTTAGGCACTTCGACTTAAAATGGCATTTGGGCTTTGCTGATATAACAAGTCTGAATACCGTCCAAAACACCCAAAATCCAATGCAGACTTAAGAAGTAACTCCCAAAAATTGATGTGGACACATAATACATGTCTCTGACAAAACTCAACAACTGCAACTCTATGGTCTCCCTGACTACACAGTGCTTCCTCTAACTGGAGTCATGCACTAGGCTGCATCACTGTGCCTTGGACTCTTACCAAGACCATATCACCTCTGCTCTTCATTCTCTACACTGGCTCCCTGTACATTAGCATATTTGCTTCAAGCTGGCACTCTCTACCTCCTCTCGTCAGAGCTGCTTCAGGACGACATCAACCCACTCTGCTTATCGGCCTCGATCTGTCTGCTGCCTTCGATACAATCGACAAAGCAACTCTCATCGTGAGGCTGCAGAAGACGTTCGGCATTAGTGGTGCTGCAATGGACTGGATTTGCAGCTACCTGACGGACCGATCACCACACGTCAGCATTGGATCAGCAAGGTCGCAGCCGTCCACTTGTGCATACGGCGTCCCACAAGGGTCGGTCCTTGGCCCGATTCTTTTCACGCTCTATGTGGCTCCAGTCGCCGGTGTAATTTCCGCACATGGCATCAGCCATCACCAATATGCCGATGACACACAACTGTACATAGCACTCGATCACATCGATTCCGACACCAATAATCTAACACGATGTACTGAAGCAGTACGTTGTTGGTTCCTAACAAAAGGACTCTGTCTGAATCCAAAGAAGTCTGAAGTCGTTGTTCTTGGCACTTCCTCATCAATAAAATCAACTGAAGACCTAAAAACAGTCAACATTGCGGGTGCGGACATTTCGTTATCAGGAACATTTAAAAGTCTTGATGTGACGCTCGACTCCAAGCTAACATTTAATCAGCACGTCACCGCTGTCTGCAAGGCATCTTATTATCATATAAAAGCCATGCGTCACGTTAGATCGTGCTTACCGCCGGAGCTTATGAAGATAGTTGGTTGCAGTGTAGTCAGAGCAAAACTTGACTACTGTAATTCGCTGCTGTACGGTACTACAAAGTCTAACATCGCCAAACTGCAACGCGTCCAAAACTCGTTAGCCCGTCTGGTGACAGGTACCCGAAGGTTTGACCACGTCACTCCTGTACTGGCAAATCTACATTGGCTGCCTGTCAGCTCCAGAATCACTTACAAGATAGCTCTCCTCACACGCCAGACTCTCTCGACCAATCAACCAGCTTACCTGTCATCATCCTTACTTTGCTACCTACCATCCAGGTCTCTGCGATCAGCTACACAAAACCTTCTGTCTTTCCCTGATATCCGAGACTTTCGGTCTGATTTCTCACGACACGGATTCAGCAACTCAGCACCAGCCATTTGGAATAGCCTTCCTGTTTACATTACTCACGACAATATCTCGCTAGACACATTCGTAAAGCGGCTAAAGACCTATCTGTATCGTCTTGCTTTTGTTGTCTGACATGTAACCCACCCACGCCTACGATTCCTCGCTCAGTCGATGGACATATGGCGTGTGTAACAAATGCATTACTTACTTACTTACTTACTTAACTCTCTTACCGAGACTGGTTTGCACTCTACACTGAAGACTGAAAGATCAAGACATGGTTCTCTTTATGGTTCTTAATGTTTCCTATTGCCCAACTTGAATGTGCATTTCTGAGCTTTGAAAGGAGGGCATTTTCAAATTATATTGTACTGCCTAAGCAGCCAAAGTGGCCATCAGTGCCTTGCAAATCTTAATCCTGGCGAGATTTGATTGGATTTCTATAACGCAAATTGCTATGCGTCTTTCTGAGATCTTTCTTTAGATCGGATCTGACAAGTAGGAGTCTCTGGCCTCAGACAGCTCCTTGTGGATAACTATTCACTGTTTCCCAAAAATGCAGGAGTTATACTACCACCATCAAACTTCTTGCTTCTGCCATTTTAACAGCTGCAAGCAGGTACCATATTTCGGTCCATGTATACCCAATAAACTGGCTTACTCAAAGCTTATAGTTGATCCCTCTGTGATTATGCATATGTACTAAAAACAGTGCATTAACTGAAACGATAAATCCATGCTATATATAAATGCATGATTAAGCCATACTAGATATAAATGCGTTAACTGAAATGGCAAAGCCCTACCTCTTAGGATTGATAAGTCTGTTCTGATGCAACAATTTGTCGTGTAATTTTAATTAAGGAGAATTTGGAAACGCTTTACAATCACTGTTAACAAAATTTAAATTTTTAAAATATTAGTCAATACATGATTGCAATATTCAATCGATATTAAATCCAAATGCCAGCACAATAAAGGATATTTATTTTCTTCAACTGTTGGATTTCACTCTCCAGTTTTTTAATGTATTCCATGGCGGCGGTAGTATCGGGAAAGTTTCTTCTATCCATGGAAGAAGTCTCAATTTCCGTTCGTGTATCACCAGTTGCCTCTAACCCATTTTCTGTCGCCAAAGTTTTCTGTTTCAAAGGATTACAAAGCGTAGATAAAAAGGCACGAGCTCCCTCTCCAGTACATCTCTTTGAGTGGTCATCTGCACTGGTACAATCTTTCTCAAACTCTCCAAACAACAACGGATCCCCGAAAACATCCGCCATCTTGCTCCAATTGCACGCTTTCACCTCTATGATCCTCGCATCACAGATTCATATAATTCTCATATTTACTTCCGGTAAGAGATATTCATCGAAAAAGGAAAATTTCGTCAGTCATTGTTTTCACTGGACTAAATGTAAATGTAGGCCTACATGTTTTTCTATAGCTACTGTATAGCCTCGACCGTGCTCATTTTTCAGTGTATTGATAGGGTGAGATCCTTCAACACCTTTGCCCGTTTGAACTACCACGGACACTACTGCCTGTCATCGCTTACACCATCGACGTAACTTGGTTGAGCATCGTGTCATCCGTCAATATGCTAGATAGGAATTCGTTGGTTGGGTTCCACGTGTGTGCGTGAGCCCGCCACTGGTGACACTTCTAGTAATCTGGGCATTGTTCCGCTTGCTGACATACTTTCTGTTCTTAATCATTATGTCTATTGTCAACTTGCCTCTTGCTGAAGGCTGCTTCCATGCCAGTTTCGCTTATGCCATGGTTTACCCTCTTCTGAAAAAGCCATCTCTTTCTCCTGATGATCAATCGAATTATCGCCCCATCTCTACTCTCAATTTTATTTCAAAAATTCCGGAGAAAGTAATTGCCATTCGTCTGAGTAATCACCTTTCATTGCACAACCTGTACTTTCCCTTCCAGTCTGTTAACCGTAAATACCATTCCACTCAGACCGCACTATTTCCCATTCACAATCGTATAATCAACGCCATGGACCAAGGAAAAGTAACTGCTCTTATTCACCTTGACCTATCTGCCGCTTATTGATACTGTTGATCACAACAAACTCCTTCATCGCCTCGATCATTGATTTGGCCTTTCAAGTCCTGCTCTTCGTTGGTTTGCATCTTACCTGTACCCTCGTTCTCAGTCAGTCTAATCTAATTGAACGATTTCCATAGCGCCGTTAGCATAATCCTAATGCATAAAATACCAGAACGAATAGAGTACAAAGTCTTATCCCTCACCTACAACACACTTCAATCCTCCCAACCCTCCTATCTTCGTCAGTTATTTACAATCAGCGCCGGTTTAACCACTAGGCGAACTAATGCCGCCGTTTTGCCACCATTTATTAATAAATGAATTATACAAAAATTTAAAAATTATTAAGTGACACATTTTTGCTTTATTCAGAAGTAATAATGATTTGTAGATGATTATAATGAACGACGGTGCTAAATTAAAGATGCAGCATTCGGCTGCATTCCTGTGTGAAAGTAATATTAACTTAGTTAATTTAATATTAATTAGCTATCGCATTTATCGCCCGTAAGTGCGACAGATTCGCCTAGGGCGCCAAATACTATGGCACCGGCCCTGTTTACGATCCAACCACTCCGTTCAACCCGGTCCTCGTCTGTCCTAACCTAGCAATCTTCCCCCTCCCGTCACCTCATCCTTAAAAATTGGTAATCGCGCCATAGCCATAGCAGCCCCACTCCTCTGGGATAAACTCCCGCCAGATTTACGACAATTATCTGATCCATCATACGAACTCACCAACACTTCACCTCTCAGTTTCTGCGTTGGTCTTTTACTCAAGACTGAAAACATTTCTTTTCCAAAAATCTTATCCTGATTCTTCCTCTTCCCCTTATCTCTCTTCTCGCTTCAATTTCAAACACCATTCACCGTAGCCTTCCGAGTGGATCTTGACCTGGAACCGAACCCTTTTGCCTATCGATATTGTTTTGACTGAGCGCCTGTGAATAAGCTGGTTCCCGCAACTTAGCTTTCGTTGGGCGCTGTAAAAATCTCGAGATGGCGATTATGATTACGAACACTAGAGGTAACTAGCGTTCTCTTGCCTTATAGCGATTGTATTTCGAATACTGTGGCGCTTCAATAAACTATCGTCTGTGGTCATATGCTAATAAGGTGACGTCATTTGCCAGAGTCACGAGAGAAGCAGCAGTCAGTTGTTGGTGACCGTAGAAGTTGTTTGGTTTTCTGGTGATTTGCTCTCTGAATATCTAGATAGATATCCAGACGACCAACAGATTCAGCTTTTCTCTTGATATTCTTCTTTAAACCTAAATCATCACAATGGCGCTCAGCGACGCCGACGTTCAGAAGCAGGTAATTGAATTTTTCGTGAATGTTTTACTATTTCGGACAGAACATGGTGATGAAACAACGCTGCAGTGTGATCGGCTGTCAGCAGGTGCTGGTTGCAACTGGCGCAACTGGTTTTACCAGGTCCTCTCTAGTTCCTCTTCAGAGAGGTTCCTGCTGGTTGAATTATCTTATTAAATGCAATTGCTGAAAGTCGCAAGACCATCTAATAAAGAGATAATATATCACAAGTATTTTCGTCAACAGATTCGAGTATTTTTTGTAACTTGTGCCATTCTGGTCTCTTCCCTGCGGAGATTGTATGCATGTTTACACTTTTGTATCTGTCAACCGTATAGAGACCCTGCTCACATTTCAGTAAAAGCATTCACCACAGCCCATGTTTAAATGTGTGCCACTACAGTTTAGGTCCTTGTTTGCCAGTCGTGTCACCTGAGTTACAAATCTCTGAAATTTAGTCATAGTTGTCATGCAAACTGGCATCCTCATGCACATAGGTACTTTGATGCATGATTTTATCAAAATAGTGATGCAGGGCAGTTATGAAAACCAGATTCAGTATGTTGAGTCAGACTGACTAAATTAATTCAGCTGTAAAATGTTTAAAACCTTCTATCCATATTTAACCATCGTACTGCAATCGATCAGTGGACACTATGACTCCTGTATGTCCCTTTTACCGGAACGGTGAACATCAGGTTCTAGAGCTTTCTCAGTTGTTGGTCCTCGGCTTTGAAATTCTCTGTCAAGTTCAATTCATTCTGTCAGTTCTGTGATGTCTAAACATACGACTTGTCTCTCAACCATAGCCCAACTTCTGGTTTCTCTGACCAATTGGAATTTGACCTGGCTTCTCCAATGGATTATGATTTTCATTACGATTTCACTTGAAGTGACCATCAATTGATGCCTTGGAAATTATGATAACCATTATGATGGCGCTACAGAAGTCATCCGATTAGATATCCTAATGTGCCCTTAGAATTTGGTAATTTTCTGTTTGTTGTGTAACAGTTTTTCAGTTTATGATTATCAGTACATACAGACTAGCAGGTTTGCTAATAGTTTAAAAGATGAAATATTATTTGACCCATTGTCCCAGCATTTGTTGTTGTGTTACTGAAAGATTGTTATGTGAAATCAGAGAGTGAAGGTCAGTTGGTTTCACCAAGGGTGTTTCCAGTTTTCACTGCAGCTTACTAAATGAAAACTAAATGGTATTGTTAGGGCAGTTATGAAAACCAAATGTTGAGTCTGACTGACTAAATTAACTACAGAAGTACTGTAAAATGTTTAAAACCTTCTATCCATGCTTAACTATCGTACCATCAAATACTGCAATCGATCAATGGACACTATACGTCTGACCAAGCTTTCTTTGTTTCTTCACCTGTCATTGTTAAGCTGTTGAGTTCTAACTGACTTCATGTCATGTAGTTTAAGATTTGTAAACATCTGATAATTTGCTTCAGTGCACCAGAAGTTAATTGTAGAAAAAATGTACTTTGCACAACTGACATTGGTTTAAATGTATTTTCATAGTTACTTCTTGTGCCAGGTGAATTCCTGTGCTTCTCTGTTAATTGACTTCACCTGTTCTTTTTCATGAACCCCTTAATCCTTAAACACAACCCACCCTAGCCTACTCTCCCCTCTCTCTGGTCTCCTGGCAACCAGACTTGGTTCTTGACGTCTTTGGACAACCCCCCACAGACTTGATGCAGTGCTCGTGAATAAGCTGGTGCCATGCGCTTAGCTTTCTAGTACCACTTTAGAAATTTTGAGTTTACTATTATGATTAATAGTGCAGTGACTTAAAGGGAATTAGGAAAACATAGTATGTCTTCTGTTGGTATTAGTGTTGAATTTGGTCTGCTTCCACTGCACTGTGTTGGTCAATTTAGCTGTTAAGTTCTTTTTTGCTTTATGGCCATTTGAGAGGCGCTTTAAAGGTGTTATACACAGGTAAATGTGTAGTTGCATCACATTCGTGATCATACTTGTTTGCTGCTGTTGCTGCTTGATTAGGATTGCAGGTTAGCTTGGTCTTTTGTGGCTTTATTTTGCTAATGAATGGCTGATTTTGGTGGATAGACGGTGTGGGGTAATTGCAGTCATTGGATGGCCCCTGGAGACACATCTTGCTTGGTCTGTGCAGTCTTGCTTTAAATGTTCTGAATCTGTTTAATGTTGTTTCAGATAAAACATATGATGGCCTTCATTGATCAGGAGGCAAATGAGAAAGCAGAGGAAATTGATGCCAAGGTCAGTGACAAAGAATTATTAAGCTCTAGTGATGACTCAAGAAAAAATTATCTTCAGTCCAAACTGTTTGGCAAAAGTTCACAGCTACCTTCCTCATTCATTGATGTTACAGGGACTACCTTGGTCAACATTATTGGTTATGATGATAGTTGTAATAACTAAATTAAAATTAGTAACTTACCTGATATTTGTTTTCAGTAAAATTACTAGTGCACTTCACTGTTGTTTCAAGTATTGCTACTATGGAAAATGAAGTTGTTTCTTGTGAAAACACCAAGTTATATCTGTTGTGTTTGCTAGGCAGAGGAAGAGTTCAACATTGAGAAAGGTCATCTGGTTCAGCAACAAAGAGTCAAAATCATGGAGTACTATGAACGCAAGGAAAAGCAGATTGAGCTGAATAAGAAAATGTAAGCCTTTTCTTTGAGAGATAAGTCCAAGAACACTTATTTTCGGTGTGTAGACAGCTATAGGTTAGTCAAGTGGTAAAATTTGCATGTACATCTATCAAGTAGGGCTTAGGCTACAAATTATGGCATCATATTACGTCAACCTTATTTTATGTATATTATACGATGTATATGTTATATTATGTATATTATATGGTGTATATGTTATATTATGTGTACTGTATTGTGTGCAGTATTACCCAGCAGCTGATTTGCATTCTGTGTGACTTCTACGAATTTTCGTAATAATAATAATAATAGACAAGTACTGTTACATGACCTTAGCTATAGTTCATTCTCTGCCTCCTCTTTTGCCAAATTCTAGTAATTTTCACTAGGAAAACATTCTTACTATTCATTACTTCTAAGCATCAGACAATCTGGTGGTGTTAACAGTGGTCAGTCAATTTTTTCTCTCATCAATAATAATTTGTTTTGCTGTAGCCAAACGTCAAACCTGCTGAATACAGCGCGTTTAAAAGTGCTGAAAGCAAGAGAAGATCACATTAAGGTAGGCATCGTGTCCTGGTTTTTTGCGTAATTTATAGTCTTACTTGATTATCCATGTGTGATTGGTGGCACATAGTTTATCATCATTTGAGGAACTGAAATGCAAACAGCGTCTTCATTCCATGCAAAAACAACTCTGTAATAGGATGGCTGATTGATTGAGCAGTTTGGAAAACATGATATCTCTTCAGTTGGTGTTAGCATTGAATCGGCATTTGCTTCCACTGTATGTCAGTATTTCCATCGGTGAGTTCAACCGTTAAGTTGTCTCAACAGTGTCTGAGAATTGCTGGTTAAGAATTTACGCACATTTGTGTATAAATTAATCAATATAAATTTTGCAAGATTACTTTAATGAAAATATTAACTTGGACGCAAATTACTTTTTAAAACCAGAATTTGTTGGCTGAGACTCAGCGAAAACTGAACGTCCTGACCAATGATACCAATGGATACAAGAAGCTTCTTGAGGGTCTAATAGCACAGGTAAGAAATCTCAACATATCCCTATAACAGTCTAATTGCTTTCTTGTAGCTCAGGTGAGAATTCTAAAACATCTGCAGCCTGATATTATGTTTATAGGTGGAAAGGAATTAATATATGAAGGCAACCTTTCTTAATGTTATGATGCAAGAAATCAGATTAAGTGGATCATCTGTAGTAATGAATCTATTTAGGTATTGCAGAAGACAACTGCGTGGAATTCAGTGGCTTACAGGGCCATAGTCCTGGTTCTGAAGTCTTTTGAGAGACTAGATTTTGATGAATTTTGTAGCAGGTAGTTTTGAAAAAAGAATATTGCTGAAGTTTAAATGTCTTCAGTCATATATAGGCATTTGTGTTGCTTGGTTATTCATTTGATGTGTACGATTTGATTTGCTTCTCCTTTGGTTTGGGTAGAACCAAATGATTTTCTCAGGAATGTTTCAGCTCTGCTTAATTAGAAACCATAACAGCTGGTAGAATTGACAGTTCTTGTTAATGATTTAGGCCGTTTTTCTGTGAAATTGCTGATGTAGGACTTTGTTTTGCCAGGGCCTCTTTCAGTTGATTGAAGACAACGTCATTGTCAGATGCCGCAAGAAGGATCTGCCTCTTGTTCAGGTCAGCTGCTTGATCTTGGCTACAACAATAGTCATATTCTTTTCTTAGGCATGAGAGGTGGCAAGGGAAGAAGGTCAATGCCTTCTGGGACTCGATGTTTGCTGATAAAGGAACCAGATATTCTGCTTGATGACAGAAACAGCATTGTGCACACAACTCGTCCAAAGTCCTTTCATGTTATTAAGCATTCCACAGCATCTTGCACGTCGTACAGTGTTGGTCTTCCAGCCGGTCTCAGCATTGCATAAATTTGCTGATTGGGGAACCGGTGTTTCCAGCAAACTGTATTTTTGTCATTGGCAGAAATTGTTGTTAAAACCCATTTTGATTTAATGTTCAACTTAGTATTTTAAGAAATCAGGAAAATATCTACATTTTTCTATTTGATGGAATTCTTGTCTTAGTACAAAGTTAGAAGTTGAAGAGGAATTGTATTGTGATGGTTGCTGGACAGAAATCTGACCTCATGCAAAAACACTTTGTTAGCGACAAAGTAAACAGTTTGCATACAGTTGTTCTTAATGAAGCAGAACTGATCTGGTAAAATTAAAAATACCTTTAGTCGTAAATACATTTCTGCCTTAGAAGATCTATCTTGTTTAGTGAGTGTTTTCTGTTTTAAAGGAAGCAGCTGAAAAGGCTGCAGCTGCTTACAGGAATGCAGCCAAGAAAGATGTTCATGTAACAGTCGACACAGAAAACTTTCTCAGCGCAGAAATGTAAGTGTTCTTAAGGTCTTAAATTTGTTGTAAGATGTCTTCTCTGATAGTTGCTTCTATATACCTGTATTTATCATGTAATATGCACTGAACCAGGCAAAAGACATTAACTGCACATGTTCCAACTTACAAGGCCTTTAAGTTCAAATATCTACTAGCTGAACCCACAAATTAGCAACAGTTAAAAGCATGGATCCTTAGCTTAGGCAGAGGAGGCACTGACAGAGGCAGTGGTGAAAGGCTTTTGTGTTAGCATGCCACTTTGGAGCATCAGCATTTATGGCAACTCATTGTTAAATGAATCTTATTCATGTATTGGGCTAGACAGGATCTATGGGAAGTTACATCTGATGATGTCTATTAGGTTTTAAATCATAAGAGAGAGTAGTAGTAGTTCCTCAGTTTAACGACATCTTATGGCATCAAAAGCCTTTGACGTCGCCCTCCTCCTTTATTCAGGCTTGGGACTGGCAGTACCCCAAACAAGGCAGTGGCAGAGATAATTGGGTATCATGTTCCAAATTATGACTAGAAAGAGTTATTCTTTTTCATTAAATTGAACCAAGTAGTCCAAGTTCAACATCAGAAAGTTTGGAAAGCTAACATGTTTCAAAATGAGCAGCTTATAAAAATTGCCTGCACAAGAGTCGCATCTGTTGGTCACTCCAAACTTGGCTATTGCTACTCCCTCTTCTAGAGCATTGCCTCATCTCAAACAAAACATCTAGAAATAGTCCAAAATGTTCTTGCCCATGTTGATACCACAACTCCCACACACCCCCCACATATGCAAGTTTGCAAATCACTTCATTAGATTAAGATCCCTCAGTGCAGCCACTACAAAAATGTGTCTCTTATCTACAGTGCTCTTCAAACTTCTCTATGCTCTAACATTTTCCAGCCATTCACTATCGAACCGCTCAGATCTACTCATTCATCCTCATACCTTTCTCTTTCTTGGCCTCCCGTCTCTTTCTCTAAAATTCTGAGACCGCCCCCTTAATCTTTTTGGAATGAACTCCTAAATGACCTCCACCAGCTCACACATCCCTCTTGCTCACCTGTCAGTATAAGCACTCCTCAGCTTGCCCTCAACTGCAGCTTTTCACTCGAGACCGAAAACCGAACTCTTCTAGTTATCCTAAATTGCGTCTTCTCAAGCAACCATCTCATGATCACTATTACCAACAACTTTCACCCCAGCACCATGTTATCTCCTTGGCTTGAGCACTCCAGATTCTGTCCCATAAGCTGACCAAACAATCTGTCTCTTGCAGACTTGATTTAATATGCCGCCAGTGAATAAACTGGTTTCCCGGGTGCGGCTTTTTTGTGGCGCTGGGAGATTTACAATCTACATCACATTTACATCACGTCTAACACACGATGAAAGACAGACGGTATAAATTCTCTGTGGTGTCTCCTTCCTTATCTGTTCAACCGTTTAATGCTGTTTCATGATTTCTGTTGCAGCTGTGGTGGCGTAGAGATGATTGCCCAGAAAGGAAAGATCAAGATAGTGAACACTTTGGAAAGTCGTCTGGAACTGATCAGTCAACAGGTAACCAATGAATCAATTATTATCTGTTGTTCCACATTGTACAGTAATAGTGCCTCAAGAATTCCACCACTAGTGCTGTCTTTCCAGGCATCTGAACCTACAGCTAAGTGGACCTGGACTTAGCCTAACTGAAGCACCAGAATGGAGGCTGTTGAATTGGGAACCATCACTTAACATTATTTCATTAGGAAAAACTGACCTGCTCCATTTAGTTGCATTGTTGTCAGTCAGTCGCTTGAGAACTGCCAAAAGTCTTGTGTTCTTGAAGTCTGCCCTTTGATCTTTTTCTGATTAATTTGCCTTGTACTCTAGGGGTGATATTGAAGCTTGCCGGAACATTTCCTGGCTTTGCTGATGACCATGGTCTTGACACTTAAAGTTAGAGATTTGATTTGTGCTGAACTCTGCTGTTGACTGCTTTGAATGAGATTTCCCAGCAAAGTTATTCGGTTATTTTTTGAAGCAGAGACAAAAGGAAACCCAGTGACAATCTACCTCTTCTGTTTTGTTCTATTTTCGTTTGTAAGGAAACAGAAACTTAGCTATGCATGTTATTTTCTGTTGCAGATGTTGCTGGTTTTGTTCTATTTTCGTTTGTAAGGAAACAGAAACTTAGCTATGCATGTTATTTTCTGTTGCAGATGTTGCTGGTTTTGTTCTATTTTCGTTTGTAAGGAAACAGAAACTTAGCTATGCATGTTATTTTCTGTTGCAGATGTTGCTGGTTTTGTTCTATTTTCGTTTGTAAGGAAACAGAAACTTAGCTATGCATGTTATTTTCTGTTGCAGATGTTGCTGGTTTTGTTCTATTTTCGTTTGTAAGGAAACAGAAACTTAGCTATGCATGTTATTTTCTGTTGCAGATGTTGCTGGTTTTGTTCTATTTTCGTTTGTAAGGAAACAGAAACTTAGCTATGCATGTTATTTTCTGTTGCAGATGTTGCCGGAGTTGAAAGAAATGCTGTTTGGCCCAAATCCCAACAGGAAGTTCCGTGACTGATGAAGTGGCGCATGCTGCCAGTTGACTTCACCAAGCGACATCCCATGGACTAATTAATGACTTATCTCTTATTAGTTTTAAGTGACTGGTAATTAGCACTCGATGTATATCCTTCTTTTGTCCGTCAGTTGTAAAATTTTTATCAGATGCAATGGATCTAAATGTTTGTTGGTAAAAATGGCAGATAAGCAATTGATTTTGTTTGGTTCAAAATGTGAGCCAGAGAAACTGTATACGTAGGTGAGATTGTTTTATTAAAACGGTTAAAAACGTTTGCTGCTGTTCGTTTTGTGCTGTGCTCTGTGAAGACCAGCATCTGTGTTTACGTGTGTGTCTTTAAAATGTATGTACAGCTTAACTAATTACTTTTATGTATTTTTCAAAGAAGACCATGACTGCACTGGATTGACATTGTAAACGAAGACATAACAAGACTAAAATTACTGTGTCATTCCAGGTCAACTCAGCCAATTCCGAGCAACATCCTCACTTGACCATCTCAGGATTGGCTGACAGTTTAACCACTTGTTGCAAGATGAATTAGTTTAAAAAGTCCAAAATTCTTCTGCAACATGTAAAATGCTTTTAGAAATATCACAGACTCTGTGACCCGCACCCTCAAAAGGCATTTTGCAAAACTTTGAGATGTCCAATTTTTTATGATTTATATTTTTGGAAATGTTAGATCAACTTGGAAGAAATCTATATCAGCTGTTTGTCTTTATGCCAACAGCATACAGTATATAGTAAAATAATTTGGATATGTTGCATAATTTAGAACAGAGTGTCACATTGATTTCCAAATTTTTAAATATTAATATACTAGGGTAACAAGTAGGTCAAGTACTATGCATGGTTGCAACTCATGTATGTATGTATGTATGCATCACTAAATTTATATAGCACCTTTTAAAAAACTCAAAGGTGCTGCAGCATGGCTACCTAATGAACTCTAAAGAGGAACATCTTGAGACGGGCAGAAAATTTTCCTGAACTGTAGAACAGGCAAGGGATCGGATGTCTGGTGGAAGAGTGTTGCAGAGAGAGTGACGGTCCCACAGTGGAGAGGGCCTGAGCCGACATGCGTGAAAGCAGTACGATGAGATGACCATGAGACCAAAACAATGACCATATTTGACACATTATAAGCTGCCTAAAAATAAAAAACCATAAGGATTGTTTGCTCACTTCTCAACTGAACCACGAATCCACAATCTGCGAAAAAAATGGGAAAAAGCGTTAAATTTTTAAAGTTGTTTTTAGCAACATACTGTCTCCAGGATCCCAACTATCAGATTTGGTCAACTGTAGCAGCCTATATCAAGCAGCTGCGAATACAGAATAAAGCCAAACTGCCTACTGACTGCCAGTCACATTGAGTCTAGACCATATACATATAAAAATTGAATGTGCAGTCTGCATGGTACATATGGAGATGTTGATTACTGAATTTTACCATACTTAGAAGTAAATGAATTTGAAGGCACTTTTGGCAATTAATAATGCAGAAATTATAAGACACACACTAGTAGTAATCATGATTTTGTGATTTAAAGAAGAAATTGTACAGCTGAGAAAAATGTCATAATTTGGTCTAACAGTTCAAAAGATATAATTTCTCACAAAGTGAACACCTCATTTTCATACAACACCAGAGGGTGGAGTCACAGAATACGCCACATCTAAGAAAGTGTGTTAAATATTGCCGGACATTTTTTGTGTTTTCCGTCTAATACATCTTGCAACACGTACACTGTGTCCGGAAAAATTCCAAGGCTTTACGGTAAATATGAAAATAATTAGTAAACATTAATCGATTTTTAAAATTCCAAAAACAGTTTAATCCTGAAATATTATTTGCACTATAATTGTTGTTTTGGCGTAAAAATTTTATAACAATTTTGTCTTCCTCGCTGAACGCCATTTTTCTAGCAACTTTCTTTACAAAATATAAAATTTAAATACGTCACTGTGACGTAATTTTAAACGGGGGCCGTTAATAAATTACAAAGAATTTTGTTGGTAATTATATATTTCAGGATTAAACTGTTTTTGGAATTTTAAAAATCGATTAATGTTTACTAATTATTTTCATATTTACCGTAAAGCCTTGGAATTTTTCCGGACACAGTGTAGTTAAACTTTTAGCCATTTCTGAGGTGGTCGGGTGCAAGGCAATGGTCGTATTGAGCTGGAAAGACCATGCCAGAAAAGTTGACAAACTGCCGAAAAGAATGGAAATAATTCATTCACTCCTATGGCTGGTGTCCTGAACTTGATGATGATGATGACGACGACGACGATGGCGCATATTATGTAAAACCCGAATACGAAACTTATCATAATTGCCTATAAAACCAGTTTGGTTTTGGTAAGAAATTGAGCTTTCTACGGCGGAGGGCCACAGAGGCGACATCTCCCGGCATCAACGGATTAACCTGCACGCCAAGTTGCTCGATCTGGTTGCTCTTGTTTCATGTCGACCCGGTTCGAGCAGGTTATACTCCGAGTCAAGCGCCAACCATCTTCCGACCACTGAGCAGAAGGCCAAGTGGAATGCGCCCTTTGTTGCGGCAGCTACGATTCAAGCCAAACGCGATCGGTACTCGGTAGGTAAATCTAGAGCAAGAACTGCCAGCCAAAGCAGGCTATGCTTTGCGAGGTAGTAGGCCGCAGACGGTGGCGAGAGGCTCACGTATCGACTTTTCACTGCGACCGGGGTTCGAATCCCGTGAAGTCGGTGTCAATGTCGAGGCACGCATAACCTCGGAGCCAACATTTTCGATACGAGTGTCTCTATAAATCATAAGCCCTGTCTGATTTCTGTGGCACAGGGCCCGAACAGGCGGTGGGCTTCATGGCCAGCCATGGCTGATCCGTTAACTTAATAGAGGACGTTGCAACTTCAGCAGGCCGGACTCGAGGCCACAGATCACGAAGCCAAGGTCGCAAATCACGAGATCCCCAAATTTCACAGGTAAAATTCTTACTCACTTCAAGTTATAATATTGTTTAGACAGTGGGCGACCATCCTAGCAGAAGTGATATTCTTTCTGGATTCACCCATTGAAACACATAGGCCCTCTGTGCATATTTCAGTGTGTAGATTGATTGTGAGCGCTTTCTATAAGCGTACTTCTGGCGATCTATAGGCCTAGGCCGTGTCTGAATACGAGAAAGTGCACAAAAGTCATGTAGCCTTCATGTAGGCCTGTGTACACAATATAACTGAGCACGAGTATATTTTGGGAACCTTGATCAGCTGTGAATTTTAGCGATCAAAGTGCTTCGAACTTGGCCTATATAAATTGCACTGAACAGAGCCAGTGAATCTGTTTGTAAATAGGCCTACACGTACTCTGAACCGAACCCTGAGGAGGCGAGTGGTTTAAGATGACAGGCCTATAGGGCAGCAGGGCTTTACATCCTAACCAATCGCTTGCGGAACGAAAGAAGTCTCATCATCTCATGCATTTGCGTCATAATTTAAAAAGTGTATTGTCACAACACAGTATTAAATATTCTAAAATGTCAATTGTTACACTGTTTACAATTGCACATTGAAGAAGCGTGTTGTCGAAGCGTTTGTCGTGAATATCGACTGAATCGCCACCTGTCGCCAATTGTTCGATGAATATTGACGGAAGTAAACTATATCAACTTATTCTAAATGTTAGCGCAAAACGAATCTCATATACCACGTGACGACTTCTCATGTAGCCTGTGAGCAGTCGTGCGATACGCTGCAGGTTGGCGCCAAACAGCTACTTGTTTGTATAAAGCACGGAAGCTAGAAAATGTGAGCAATTTTAATTATTCTGATTACTGAATTTAGCTTGGAAAATTTAAGCGAGTCTACCTTTAGTGTAATTTGTCTGCTTTTGCATTCACATTCCCAGACTCCGTTTATAAATATCCATTTATTTTAGAATGATTTGAAATTTATCCAGGGCATTCAACAAAGGCTTCGCAACGGTTGCGTGGAGACTGATCATGATAAAGATGGTGCTCACAAATTCAAGCAGGTAAAACTGTTACATTTCATCAACAGTTTCAATATTCAAGGCTTACTGTTCACCCGCTATGAATTTAAATAGCTGAAGCAAATTACAACCGAATGTATCGCGCGACGTAAAAGCTGCTGCTCAGTAAAATATTCTGGTGCATTTTCCCGGAAATACTAAAAATAATTATGTTTATTAACTCTATATTTCGAAGTGTCGCTGTTATGTTTCTACGAAACTTAAATAAGATAAATTCGCATTTGATCATTTCTTCACACGTAGGCTGCAGTTTTCCGGTTTAGTCATATGCACGAATTCCTAATTCTGAATGAAACAACAGTACACCAGCTTTCGACTGCGTTCGCCAAGGCAATTTGCTTCTCTTCAGAACTATCTTCAGGAATCGTTCTGTGACTTTTTTACAGGCTGCCCATCATCCAGAGATGTTTCAACGCTTTCTATTCCAATATTCCTTTAATAATTGATCAATTTTTTCCGCTAAAACCATTACCCTTAAAAGCAGATCCTCTTTCGTGACCCCAGTCATCAAATGCCTACTTTTCAGGCAAAATAAGTTTGAGGCTGCGTCGGCCCTGGCTAATAGAATTAATGGTCTTATTACACGTAAGAATGCCTTTGTTTTTGAAAGATCCAAACGCGGTTCCAAGGAGATGTGGTCTGAGGCCAGCCATCTTTAGGGCGCCTCTAAGAATATCAAGAAGGTCATGATCGATTGTGTAAAAACAGCAGAAATGTTGAGAGGCAGGAAAATTTTGAATACTGTGCAATGTCAACCAGGAAGATAGGCGCTAAAAGAGTTGGTCGTGGTTGATTGTGTCAAAAGCAGCCGAAATGTTGAGAAGGCAGCAGCAGGAGAGTTTTAAATACTGCGTAATAAAGCAATGATGCCTACTTGTGAAATTCTGCTTCAGGCTTATTCCTGCAAGAAACGCTAAAGATGTTTCGCAGTTAGACAAAAAGGTAACGCACATTATAACCGCTATATAAATTTATGTTTAGTTTACATTTGGGCTTTTTTTATAAGGACTGATCTGAGGTGTGTATATACCCTACTATGAACGACTATGGTCATAAAACAGTTTGGCAGAATATGAACACCGACAACCCCTCACATTACGCAGCCCTACTCCATTAGCCTAATCAAGTCAGCGACTATCAATTAATTTACGGCAGACGAAATTTAATTGGCTTTTCATTGTTTACTCGATGGCGCTTTCTGGTGTTTAGATAAAGGTGAAAACAGCATAGGCCTACTTATTCATGCGCCTCTATATAGGTAGACCTACTCCTTAAAAGCATCGACCAGAGTTCGGCTAAGGCGCCAACACGGTCACAATATGGATACGCCTTTTATCGTAATTCCGAGATTTCCACAGCGCCAGACGAAAGCCGCGCCCCGGGGATCAGCTTATTCACAGGCGTTCAGTCAAAACAAAATCGATAGGCAAAAAGTCGGTTTCAGGTCAAGATCCAAAAGTCAGACGGAGAGATAGCGTGGCAGCTACTGGGGTAGTGTTTGGTGTTGGAGAGGAGAGAGAGATAAGAGGAAGAAGGGGTGTCAGGATAGGATCTGTGAAAGAGAATGTTTTCAGTTTTGAGTGAAAGGCCGAAGCAGAAATTGCTTTTATAAGCCTCAATCGAGACTTGCATTGGTACCTATCTTGATGATAGGTCTTGAAAAACTCTGACTAGACGACAATGGGTTTTAGACTGGCTTCCTGCTTTCGTCTTGTCTCAGTCTGCTCGCCGTTCCTGCTCCGGTCAATCCCACTAGTGCTATCCATCCCTGTCTGCATATCCACTGCAACTCAGTTCGGCAGACGACAAATGCAGACATGACTCTGACTAAGATTCTATCTCTGAATCGATTTTCTTGGACACGCGACGTCCGTATACAAGTGGGGTAGTTGCACCGCATGGCCACGCGTAGATTTCTATAAAAAGAAAAATTTAAACAAATTTTTACAGAACATTACGTGATATCTGGGGGTGTTTCAGTTGATGTTCCTTGTAGCTTCTTTTGATGCATATATACTGGTTTTACTGCACTGAATGTTGCGTCTGTATATGCATTAGATCGGGAATAGGGGCCCTGCGCATCTGATGATTAAGTATTAATCGATGTCGCTAGACAGTTGCGTGTAAATATTCTACGAATCGATGCAGCCTATGATGCAGTAATGCTGCAGAAGATATTATGTTTGAACTTTTGAAGCAGCTCGAATGCGGTGTTCCTGTTGTGGTGCCGAACGTCTTCAATCGCATCGTTGGAGGAACGGAGGCTCGACCTCATTCGTTTCCGTGGCAGATCAGTCTTCTGCTGAAAGGTCTTTCGTGGCGACATTTCTGCGGAGGAAGCATCCTGGCACATCGCTGGGTATTAACGGCAGCCCACTGTGTGTACGTCTGATTAGCAACGCGGCAGTATAATTGTAACCGAACATTTATACAGCTCCGCTTCAAGAACAAACAACTCAGCGGCGCTCTCTACGCAAACCGCAATGATGTTTAAAATGTCACTAAGATCACAAAGTTTATCACTTAGCAGTCATTGTTCGGAGAACTAGAAAAGTCACCAGTGACAAGCTCGCGCATCAGCATAATACTTCGTGGACTTGTAGTTTTCGTGCCATCCTTTGTAGAAGTTGGTCAACCTGTGAAGACAAAACCTTATTTCTCGTAAAAATGAGTAGTAGCTTACACGTTGTTCAGCGTTGTTAACGATGCGATTTTAAAGTCCCATTGCTGAAAGAAATAAATCTACACGTTAAACGATAAGGAATACAGTATCATTATCACTAAATGTTCGAATAATCACCGAAGAATATTCTGTACTTTGTTAACATTTTAGTTAAAGTTTAAGTAGACTGCATAATTTGGCGCATATATATATATTATATATATATATGTCGGAGGCTATGGTCTGACGGAGGCATTCTTACAATTCCTCCAATTTTAATGGCAACGTCCTCATGCGGTAGCTAAGGATGTAGTCTCGGTCTCGAGACAAACCTAACATCTCATCTCGGTCTCGTCTTGAACAGATTGATCAACGTCTCGGAGTGGTCTCAGTCTCGGGGCAGGACGTCTCTTGTCTCCTCTTGGCTGTGGGCAAGTCCAGAGACTGTTTTCGACGTACTGAAAATATCGCAATATCGCCAATGGTAGCCTACTAAAACACACAGAATGTGTATAGCTGGAAATAATTTTACCATATACGGTGCTATCGTAAAAGGTAGTTGATTCGTCAGCGCTTAACTGCAGTTAAGTGTTTTGCATTTTAAATGTTGTAATGTCATTTTCAATACACCATAACAACTTCCGTATCAATTAAACATGAGGCCTGTCTGACGTCATAACCATTCCATAGCTATCTATGACTATCTACATAGTCACACCAAATGACTAGTTACAAACAGTGAGATACAGTACACCATAGATTACTACTATGCTAGCATAATAATAATAGTAATAATTATTATTATTATTGCCCGAGGTAAGTGCCATCCATCAGGAACAAAAAATTGCGCTAGGAGCTATTACTGAGTATCTGGAAAACCAGGCCTTTTCCTACTATGTCTGAAACATTCTCTCCACTAAACCGATAACCTCTGCAGCTGTGGCTTAGACGTGTGCCTGGGTATCATCTGCATACTGATGAGCCGTATCTCCCCCCCCCCCTTCTATAAGAAAGGGTTTGGCTAAAATTGCGATATAGAGAATAGAGAGTATAAGGGCTCTGAGAAGGAACTCTGTGGAAGACCCAGGTCAATCAGAACTTATGGAAACAAAAACCACAGCCTGAGTATATACTCAGAGAAGAATGAAACTAACAGACCATGCATTGAACAAATGGGCTTACAAGCTAGCAGACGTTAGCTATAACGTTGGATTTGGGAGATGAGAACTCTTCCCAGACGACATGGTTGCAAACTAAGGAAAAACGGAAAAAAAACACGAGCTCTACGAATGCGACTGACCGCGGCTATACGCGGCACTGAAAATAGCTGTAACCTAATTATCGTAACTAAATTACATTACAATGTACGCGTCATGATAATTGAAAAACTGTTGGGTGCTTTGCGTCCATTCCTCTAACACAAGAGGCGGCTGGGCGCATTTGAACCTATTACGCATTTGGAAACTAACAATCGACCTTCAGGCCAAATTCTCACAAATCCAACTCAGTTTTACTTCGTTGTTTTGATATCAGTCTAACTGATGCCATTACGAAAGCTCATTTTTGAAGCACATTTATGGTTTTTATGCAGCAGTCGGTCATGCGTGACCATCCAATGCCATATATACCTGCAGAAGAATTAGCATGCGGAGTTGCATTTCTTAAAATGTAGAAATATAATTATGTGACTGTATTTGACAGATATAACTATGATGCGGGAGACTTCAGAGTCCTCGTGGGTGGCCACAACAGAAACTCGACAGAAAACGTGACGCTGATGGAGCTTGAACGAATTTTTGTTCATGTTAACTATACTGGAAGATCTACGCAGTGGAATAACGATATAGCGCTTATCTATCTTAGAGAAGAAATCGTGTTCAACAGCTTTGCTCAACCAGTCTGCCTGGCTCGCCATGAGGTACAGGATGGCTCGCCACTTGTAGCAACTGGTTGGGGCAAAACTGGAGGTATGTCAGATCACGGTCCTTTCTAAGATCATAGTATGATGTCAGCTAATTTTATTAGAACACATAGCTCATGGGTTTGTGTGTGTGTGAACTCGATGTGATAATCGATTAATTTTAGGCAGAGGTATGGGAGTGGCATTGACGCTGTTGGAATGATCACAGGGCAGTAGGCGTGATTGCACGGGGTATGTGCTGGAGTGTTTGTGTTGAAACACTGTTTGGTCGAAATTTGTAACCTGCATCAAAGATAGATAATAGATGTGTGTGATGTTTCAAGTGTAAACTTGAAAAGATCTCTTGTTAATAAAATTTTTAATACGCATGTGAAGAGAACGAACCTTGTGTTTTTGTTACCATTTGGTTATACTTACAATTGACTTGATGCTTAGCTACAGGTTTAGAGGTTCTGTATCTGTATCAGTGGCGTAGCTACACTTGGTCCAATAGGTTCAATGAACCGGGGACTCAACCATTTAGGGCCGAGTCGGTCGCAGAGAACTATGTTTGTAAGTATTAAACTGCATGCAAATAGTAGGCCCCGGTAGGTATAGGCCGAGGGAAGGAACCGATGTGCAACTAACATGACCCCCAAATTCCTTGCTATACCATTTGTCCGTGTGTCGTCGATTAGTGAAGTATTATTTTCCCGCCGCTTGTCTGGAAGTTAGAAGCCTCTCCATCCATGCAGGAGATTATTTGGCCCACAAACCCTAGGCACAGAATGAAGTCAACGGGTAGATTACTTTTTTCAGTTGAAACCTTTTACGTAGTTCCTCTGCTTGGGACATCAGCCTCCTGCCAGTCTTGAGCCAAGGCAGTTTAGGAAGAGCATATCCTGGTGCATGCAATTCATTCGTGTGGAATTGCGGGTCGCGCCACTGAAGCACGAGTTCCAGAATTACATGATAGGCCTATAATATGATCTCAGGCAATTGACTTCGCCTAATTATCAGCAGATGAAAACATTTATAATAGTTTAATAAAAAGACATTCGGCCAAATGTTATTAACCTGCATGTTTTTATAGTTAGGCTTTATCATGCCCAAAGGTTTTCCAGTTAATGGGAAGGATTGAATCATGCATGGCAAGTGGCGATATGAGTTGGTATCTTGTGTTGGTGATGTGGGATTGCCAAGGAATTGTCGTGGCCTTCTTCCAGTAGATACAAATGTCTACGCTGACTGTAAGACTAAGAAGACAACATTTCCAGTTGCGCTCGTCCCACATGTATTGTCGTCTCTGATAGGGAGGTGAGCGTCTAGGCCTATATCCAGACGGCCCCGTATACATCGATGGAGATATCTGCTCAATATCCATGCAATATGCAGCTGCGATGTAGAGCAGGTATTGGTGCTGCTGACAGAGAGAGGGCTGCTGGCAGATACACCGTAAGGTAGAGCAACATCGATTCCGGAGAGTATCCATGGGTGACCGACCGACCGACCGTTCGAGGAATAAGAAGCAACTGAAAGACCGGAGCCATTCAACCGTCAGCCGTGTGGGAGTCGGCTCTAAATCAGAACCAGCGCCAGTTCATTTGGAGGTTAAAACCGATGTCCTGTCGTCGGATTGCTGCTATCGTGTGTGTGCCTCAGCCGAATGATGCTTCGACCTCAGCACCCACCACGCTTATGAGGAGTTCATGTGAAGGAGTATAAACAGATGTGCTACCTGATCTCTTTTTACCCCTTTCGAAGACGTTTAAACAGGATTTGCATTATGACTGATGATCGGTTTTATACCTCTTGGAATTCAAATGGGCTTCTCCAATGGATTATGGTTTTGATTACGATTTCTCATTTGAAGCGACCATCAGTCGATTGATGCCTTGGGCATTGTGATAGCGGTGCTATTGAAGCCATTAGATTGGATTAAGTTTAGTTTTGTTGCAGGAGGCGAATCGAGCCTAGTGCTCAACCAAATCCTTGTGCCAGTGTTTCCGTGGTCCAAATGCAAAGCCATATATCCGAACGTCCTATCGAAGAACATGATATGCGCTGGCTACGAAGAAGGCAAGCGAGACACGTGTCAGGGCGACTCAGGCGGACCATTGGTCGGCTACTTGCCGTCATCGCTGCACGGAAACTGGTTTCTCCAGGGAATTACGAGCGTCGGTTCGGCCTGTGCTGCGCCTAACAAGCCAGGAATCTACACGAACATACCCGTCTATTTCCACTGGATTCAGATGCATCTCAATGGTATGCACAGCAATTATACAAAAATAAATATTCTTTAAAAACGCTTTAAACGTTATATTAAAACATTTGCTTGAGTAGCGTAAGCCTATAGAAAACGTCGTAATAATAATAATAATAGTAGTAGTAGTGGTAGTGGTAGTGGTGGTAGTAGTAGTAATAATAATAATAATAACAACAAGTAACTTCTAATGTCTAACTCACAGGGCATCAACCGATGGCGCACCAAAGCCAAGCCGCAATCAGGTCAACATCCAGAAAGTCAGTCACAAGACAGAGAGCCTATGGTGGATAAGCAATTTGAAACAGGTAAGTTTTAAGATGAGAATGACAGAGGCGACTGAGCAGAACGAACAGACACAGGGAGAGAGTTCCAGAATTTAGGTTAGCAACCGAAAATATGTTTACCGAGAACATGTATAGTCCAAGGTATGAACAAAGAAAGACAATCAGATGACCTTGCAGAATAATGGTAAGTCTGGAAAATAAGGACTGATTTAAAGTATTTTGGTAGGCCAGAGTTCAATGTGTAATAAACTGTAAGTCCAAATTTGAAACAGATCCTTTGCTGAAAAGGAAGCCAATGCAAAGATTTAAGCACATGAGTTATATGCTCATATTTTGTAGTAGCCTATATGTTATGGCTCTAGCCAAGGAGTTCTGAACTCTTTGGAGTTTCTGCGTGTTTGACTTTGTGATACCAACAAAAATTGAGTTACAGTAATCAAGGCGACTGGAGACTAATGCGTTTGCCAAAGGTATTCTAGAAGACATGGGGACATACCGCGTAATTCTGCGCATGCCATGAAATACATGTATGATGACTTACAAGTACCATTTACTTAGTTTGTGAGAGTCATGGTAGAGTCAAAAACAACGCCCAAGTCAAGGGCAGCACCAGTCGACTTAACAAGTGAGTCCCCAGGGGCCCAGCTTTAAGGATTTAAGCCATTCAAACTTCTTAAATTGCTGTGGAGTGCCACGTAGTAGAAACTGACCCCTGATAAATTCAAACCCCTAAACCGATTGAAATCTGATAGCAGTAATTAGACTAAGTCTCCGAGACAAGAAGCAGATTACGAGACATTCCTAAAAGTGTATTTTATTGTCAACACTAGGCAGTTTTGTTATTGTTTTCATGCTTTACGAGGTTCCGCATTGATTTTTCAATATATTTGTTATTTGCTTGGTATTCATATATTGTCGTTATGCTTACGTTGCAATTATGCTACGTTACCTCATTTTACTCCCAGTCTTGCAAAGTAGTTAGCGAACTAACATTACTCTGCCGAAATCATTCATAAATATTCATAAATGCGGTGAATCTCGCAAGTTCCACATATCAAATAGTCAGAAGATATTGTTACTACTACTACTACCACTTCCACTACCACTACTACTACTACTACTCGTGCACGGACCGTACTAGCTAGAGATTCAACTCTCTGAATTAAGCTTGACCGATGTAGCTAACTAGGCCAATTAACTATCCTAACGATGAACTTATGGCAATGCACACTCTATGCGTGGCATAGTACCAATAGGCAGCATTGCTATTTTCGAAATTGGCACAGTCATTGCGTCTGGGAATTGTTACAACTGAAATGACACATTTAAACGAACAAGTAATAAGCACTAAGATTCTATAAACCTTACTGCTGTTGCGAATGACCAGAGTTTGAAAGTATTGGCGCTTAACATTTGCTGTCTTGCATTTGTCATTTGCATTCTATTGTTGTTAGGTCTGACGAGTCAGTAGAACACTCTTAACTGCTAAGTTTTATTTTAAAAATATAGCGATAATATAAGGTATCACGTGATTTGTTTGGGGCAGCCGATTGGTTAGAGCGTTCACCTTGTAACACGAAGAGTACGGGTTCGAGCCTCCCTGAAACGGTTACTGTGTAGGGACCTTGAGCAAGTCCTTTACTCACAGTTGCTTAGCGCCGTCGATTGATGCTTAGTCATTACATAGTGGCGCTTAATAAATGCAGACGTAATAATGTCTAGTATTGGTGCTTGATTAAATGTCGTGTGGTACATGACATTTCATTGTTTCAATATAGGTAGACCCTCTGCGTTTTTCTCATTTGTTGCAGATACAGAGGCCTTTGCTTTGTTCGTAAGCCATTTACACCTCAATTAGAGGCTAGCAGCGCATTACATTCATCGTCGTCGTTGTCATCATCATCGTCATCATCATCATCTTTGGTGTGGAGCTTTGCCGTTTCAAGAACACGTTGTTAACCGTCTCCATTCTGGGATCGTCTCCGGCCTGTGTGTGTATTTCGAAATTCAGCGAGCACAGGTCAGGCTCCACTGTGTGGCAAGGGCGTCCAGTTGGTCTCTTCTAACCTCCTGGGGAGTGGTTTGATATCATGGCTTGTAGAGCTCTGGCGTGGCCCTGTTCATCGTCGCAACGTGCTATATGTGTGCCTTCTTGCTTCAATGATCTCCATCACTGGGACGTGCATCGTGCGCCGATGTACATTCGCTCTGATGACATCTGCCGTATACGGAATGCACAGTATTCTCCTCCCCTTTTGAAAATCACCCAGCTTCGTCTCCAAGTCTTTGCAATAAACTGATATTCAGAAAAAGTCAGATCAGCTTGTCCGTGGCTTCTCCAAGCTTTGACATGCTTGTCTTTCTTATAGGAATTCACTGAGTTATAATGTTGATTATGCTTGACTCAAATGAGCTTTACTTAGCCTAATGGATTTTTGTTTTTTCTGTCTACAGATGTAGACGAGTGTAAAAGTAAGCGGACTAATTTGTGTGAACACATTTGTCTTAATACGATTGGAAGTTACACGTGTTTGTGCAACGACGGCTTCAGCCTGGAAAAGAATGGCTATCGGTGCATAAATGGTAACCATAATTATTACGATGCTTTTACATAATATAATTATTGGCCTCAATGATTCGATCACACTGACTGTCGTTAAACAGTGGCAGTCTGTCGAAACCTTAATCCACAGATTTCGTTGAATAGTCTAAATCTCTAAACTTTACCATAAATCTAGGTCTGTTTAATAAATAAGCAAATAGATATATAGCCATAAGGAAAGAAAAAATATAGACAGAAACAATCGTGTAAAGTATCTCCATAAATCTGCGTTGAGTGCATAGAACTATCGGCTAAATTTTGTTTTAACTTTTTAAATTATGTTTTAATTAATTTATTGTAACTATTAGATAATATTTTGGAAACGTCAGAATGTGAAATAGTTAGAGCATTAATAAGTAGGCTATACAGCTGATTGGAACATAATGAAAATAGGCAAGGACGGTTTGGAGAGTAAATAAGTAAGTAGAACATTTGTTAACACGCCACGTGTCCATCGGTTGAGTGAGGAATCGTAGGCTTGTATGATGGGCGGATCTAGGAGTTGGAAAGGGGCCAAGTAAAGAAGATGGTTGTTTTTATTAATTTATTATTTATTCATTTATTAAGATCCGCTGTGTGATGGCTATGCAGTCGATGGTGCTGAGCAACTGTGCATGAAGGGCCTTACAATAAAACCGTCTCCGACAGAGTTGAACCTGCTCACTCCGCCTTACAAGGCGAACATTCGGAAGCTAACGAGTCACACAAGATTGTGCTCTATGTAGCCAATAATGGTTAAGATATTGTTTTTCTGTAACTCCTTTCCAGCAGACCTTCCAGGCTGCTCCACGCTTTCGAGAGCTTAATATGATGTTGGTCAGTCTGTTATACTCGTAATGTTGAAATTCAGATGCCGAGTGCGGACAGTCTCTTCTGCCATTTGGATTACACCACCAGCCGTTTCAAGATGTTGAAGTTCTGCCTCACTCGCATCCCTGGATTGTCAGCATCAGCTACAAATGGGAGAATTGGAGACATCGATGCAGTGGTTGCATCGTTGGACCTCGATGGATTTTGACAACTGCCTCCTGTCTGCAAGTTTCAGCTCCTCTGTAATTGATGTCTCATGAATGCATCACCGTATCACATGCCGCAGCTGTCAGTTGATTCATTCGCATTTATTCTGATTTAGGTCTACATTCAACAAAAGCCCCGAATCGGGATTGCCTAAGCATCTGCAAAATACCAAACTGAGATTGTTCCTTATGTTGCATCACTATTTACTCTGATGCATACATACATTATGATTCGAAGCCACAATGCAATTGTAATCTCAAAAAACTAGCGGAGGTTGTGTTTACAGTCAGCCAGAGGTTTTACTGGATAAATTAGAGAGAGCAACTTAAGAACTGCCGTTAAACTTGTTTCCTTGTTTCTTTGTTTCTTAGGCACGACTTCAAGAATGTATTATTGCCGGCAGATCAAGTAAGAATTCTTGCTGGAGCTCATGATTTGAACTTCTTGGAAGGAACGGAGCAGGAAATCTTCGGAAAGAAATCCTTTATTCACGCGGATTTTGATTCAGAGACATTGAACAACAACATCGCGCTGCTCTTCCTGTCCGATGATATTGTTTACAGCAGTCATGTAAGATCCGTTTGCTTGCCTCGTGATCGGGCGAAATCTGATTACAGCTCATGCAGAAGTGCTGGATGGACGGCATGTGAGTTTTTTACCCATGTATTAAATCTTAGCCTAAGTTTAACGCAATTTGTTATGACCGCGCATTTCTATAGACCTAGTTCATGATACGGGTTCATGTTGAGATCATGAACTTTGTCTACAAAAGAGATCTAGGTTCATCACGATACTAAGACTAGCTGGGGTTAACGACAGTATTGGCAGTTGTCTTACGTCTTATTCGATCTGGCCATTGAAATTCTGTCTCGTAGCGCATACATAGTTTTGCTTGCTCGATATTTAATTGAAGTTAGGCAGCTTTTCTAGTCTTCCTCGGATCATCTGTAATTTTAACGCAGTGCTGACAACTTCTGTCGTCGAAGCCTGGCTGCCGTAGTGGATCGGTCGACCTGTAAACAAGTAGGTCATTTTCTGTCGCACCTAACTGCAGACTGTGTCGCCCGAAACTCGCCACATCCTCACGGATTCGGTGAGACAGCGGAGAGTCATGGTCATGCCCAGACCTGGTGGCGTTAGGGAAATACGATGCACTGGTGTCAGTCGGCTGGTGTAACCGTGGGCTTGCAACATGAACCAGAAAAGCCGAACGGGTCGTCAGCTGTGAAGCTCGAGGAGTTAGTCAGGTTCTATGAGCGAAATACAAACTTTTAAGCTTTTCGAGAATCATTCGCCTTTGGATGAACGTGTTGTTCTTGACGAACTCTGACTTCACGAGGGCTGGCGAGGAGTCGCTTAAAAGGCGTAATATAAAATGTCTACAGTTACATTACATTGGCCAAAACCAACACTTGATAATCATAGAGTCTGACTCTTGACGTACCTTGAATCAAGCATTTATAGGACGATCATCGTCCCCTCCGGCCTCTGACCATGCCGCCACAGAAGCTTCATTTCACTGCACTTGTACCCAGTGTTTTGTCCATAACACAGCCTAGTCATATAGTCATAGCTTGTCATTTAGCAACAGTGGCATTTTCAGCAGCATTTCAGCCTTGGCATGCGGATCGATACGTAACCAATCTGGATCAAATGGCGCTAACTAATAAGCGTCAAGCACTGAAGGTCGGTGAGGATCATTTATTTGTTGTCCTCTGCTAACCATATTCATCTTTTCAGTTGCGTTCTTCGATTGATACGCGACTTAAGAGAGCTGCATCAGTAATGCCATACCATTTCAAACGCTGTCTTCAATATATCTAACAAACAGCACACAAAGTACGATGAAGACAAACTATGATTGTCATACATCATAAAAAGATTAAAAACTGTTTCTGAGAGCTTTAGGCCTACGCCAGCGAATCGCTCATTGCTGACTCTTTCCAAGCCCTTCTGATACTAGAACTAGCCACCTGCATGCGTGTTCTCTTAGTTTGTGATCGCTCTTATCCAGCGCCTCTGTCTTTTCCTTGGGCTGGAAAACGATAGTAGAATACTCGGCGTTTGGCTGTAGGCTGCTCAATTGAGCGTTGGATTTGCGAAATGTTGCCTGGATTCTAAGCTTAGGGCGTGAAGTCACAATTGGTCAGAGGGCGCTTTGTGCCAGTCGATCAAAGAACACAGTGTCTAGTATCTAGAGAGTGTCAAATACTTCTTCAGCGTAATTCAGCATGATTCGGACCAACTAGGATTCTAGAGTAGGCCTGCTTGAATATCTTGATTAAAATTTAACAGTAAGATACAATACTTTGAGCAAATCACGTTTACAAGAGCGTTTTATATAAACTTCTGGATCAAAATCAGACTTGTCCAACATTCGGCCCAAGGGCCACAATCCGCCCTTCCTACATTGCTCATCTGGCTCCCTGAACCTTTCTAGATTGAGAATTTATAAATTAAGTGTACTAACAGTCCTAATGGTTAAGGGCTTGGCGGTTTTTCCACTGACATGGCTAAATATCTGGTTGTCTTGAATATGAAATTTAAAGAAAGGATGGATTTGTTAGCAAACTGAAAAAATTAGTAAAAATAAACAGTTGCTTTCGCTCGAAAGTTGCAAATTATTACGAAACGTATGATTGTCAAGAAAGTTGTGCATTTCCCAACCTTGTCTACCAGGCCTGTTAAAACAGTGAATGATGCCAAGTACCTTCAGTTATTTGCAAACCTCTTGGCAGAATTTACTGACAGATTTATACACTCCAAAGAACACAACCATAATATGAAGCTATTTGGAGATTCATTTGAAAATGATCCCGCTGATGCTGCAAACACACTTAAACTGAAACTTCTTGAGATGCAGAACAGCAATTCAGAATAACAGCAGCACGAAGAAAGCTTTCCAAAGACATAATCTTTTAACATTTTTCAGAAAATATATTCTCTCAGAGACTTTCAAATCTATAAAACCGCTACATTTATTGCAAAATGAGTAACAATGGGCAGCTTTTCTCCAGAATGCAAAATATTAAAAGAAAATCAATGACACTGCTAGCACATGAACAATTCATTGAAATGCTATGGATAGCTTCATCAACTACTGTAACAGAAAAAGATTACCTATGTAAGCAGAAACAGATTCAATGTAATATAAAAAAGGTGAAATGCTGTCCAGAATGCAATTGCTCCGGAACGCGGATTCAGGCACTCAGTCGTCTAAGCACACGAGAATTATCGAGTCAAAATTACGCAATAAAAATTATCTCCTAAAACGAACGAGGGGCACTAGAATAAGCACCATAGCTGCCGCGAGAAGCTTGTAGCTTGTAGATCTGATGTTTATTTCATTTTACAGATTTTAGAGACGTGAAGACTGTTCTGAAGGAAAATTCCATGCAAACATCAGGAAAAAACTGCTACTTCGGTGTTAGAAATGTGACAGACGGCGTTTGCGCCAAGTTAGGAAAAGTCGGTCTAATAGAAGACGCGTGTAATGCAGACCTTGGCGGTCCGATGCTTTGTTTGGCTGATGACCGAGTAACAGTACTTGGCCTAACGATTTTTGAATGCTTACAATCTGAATCTTATACAATATTCACTAACGTTGCAAATCACTATGACTGGATCAATCACACGATGACTACAGCTTAACTTAGCCTTAATTTCTTTCAAAAGTTTTTGCATCGCGCTAGAGCTTGTTATGCAAAAGAAATTTACCTATGCCAGAGATCTTTCTATGCCTCCTTGAAATAGGAGATTGTTATAGGCTCCAGGCAGAATAGAATATGTCCTACCTCGATGAACTGAATTTCAAATCTTGCAAATTTGTATTCTCAAAATGGAATATTAGTAAGTCCAAGCAGAGCTTATTTTAAATTTACGATTATGCTTGAGCTTAAATTGGCCCCTCAAGGTTTACCCACTCACAAATCAGAAAGAATATGGCCAATCAATTGCATGGCTTATACTTGTCAACTGCTTCTGCTTTTGTCGTGGTTCAAGATCCGAAGGCGCTTTTAGTTCAGTTCACTTGTTTTTGAAAGTGCCATACAGTAGTAGGTTCTGCACCACAATAGTTCATAGCAGCACGTAGCGATCGATCCTACATCGATTGCTAATACAATCGTCAGTTTGCCGACATCTCTTTCCAATGATCAGTGGCCGACTGTATAGGCTTACAGGAAGAACGCCGGCACATATATGATATAGCGTAAGCTCGAAGCTTAGATTGTCTCTTCGCCCACTAACTTCTAATCCTGTATCCCTCCTGAAAATCCGCTATGGAATTGGAATTGAAGATCGATCTTTTCGAATCGTCATGGCTGCAGTATTTCAGTTCGCACTCGGCGACTCCAGACGCACCTGAAAGAATATTGCTTTATATGAAATGCGCTATCACCAGCTATGCGGGACCCTTCTCTTTCTCTTATCTCATTTTGCAAACAACAGTTGAAGACTTACCTTTTCCCAGCTACCCAACTTTCCGAAAGACCATAATGGTAGAGTATTTTACAAACTACGTCATTTTAGGCTATGTTTCATGCATTATTTTTAGGTTTTCACATTGCAAATGTAATTAGGAACTTCTATCGCGCGGGTGTCTAATGCACAAGGCATCAACACCAAAACTTTTAGCCAAGCTGCAATCAGGTCAGTATCCAGAAGATCACTACATCAAGATACAGAAGCAGCCCATGGTGGCTTAGCAATTTGAAAAATGTAAGCCTTAAGCTCAGACACAAGAAACGACGCAACTCGCAAGCGATTGAGCAGAACGAACAGACAAAGGGACAGAGTTCCAAAATCTAGGTCCAGCAACCGAAAAAGAACGTTCACCAAAAACAGTTCATGTCTTAAGCATGACCAAGAAAGGTAGTCCTAAGTATGACAATACGATCACGTCGTATTCTAGACAGAGGTGTGCATCAGTTAGAAATTTTAATCGTATTATTCACATGATTAAAATTTGACACACACAGCATGGAGGAATTAAACATGATAAGAAACTCGTAACGTCCTGTACAAGTGACATTTTGCAATCACTTTATTGATTTATAAATATTTAAAACAAAACTAATCCAAAATTTGTTTACAATATAATTATCAATTTGGCTAAACTGTTTGCAATTTTATTATATATCTTAAAACAATGTCAAAAAATCATGATTATCTCACAGTAAAGAAGTTTCTATTAAGTTCTGCCTGCTTTTCAACTAGCTGTGCAGGTAAGAGTAGTTCGTTTGCGTTATTAACTTTACTTGTCATCTACTTAAACGGCGACTTATTACAGTCAAATCGACCGAATAGACTCAAACTTTGAGTCTTACGAAAGGTAGCAGTTTCGGAAGCTTTGAAATACTCAAAGTTTGAGCCTATTCGCTATATTTGATTGTACTAAGTCGCCGTACAAGACGAGGGGAAGTGAAGTCTTAGCTGCAAGAAGCAGTATAAAAGACACCGATCGAAGTGCGTCGAAGTTAATGCTGAAATCGGACGATACAGATTCGTCGCGAGTTATAACGAACTGAAGGAACATAGATCGCCGTATCCGAACGGGTCTTTGTTCGCGAAACTGTGGACTAACTTTGGTTGTCGAATTGTGGAACTTTCGATCGAACGTTCATCGAAAGAAAATAATAGCTACTTGTCTACCAAGTGGTAAGCCAACGTGGTACTGAGGGATCGACATATTGCCCTCTAAGACAATAGCACGGCCGCGTGAACGGTGGAAACATATCCATTCTTCTGTTGAAGGACTTTGGTGAAAACTGAAATGGAGAATCTCATCTTGGGGAAGGGAGGTTAAATTTTACTATATCTCTAGAATAAATAATTTGTTGGCCTTTAAACTAAGGTAGTTAAATTGTTTCGTTATATGAATGTAAATGAACTGTTTGGACGAATTACATTGTTTTTAATAAAACATTTGAAATAGACATAACGAGCCATACACCATTTATGAACTGATGATAAGAGTAAGTACTTGAATAAGGTGTACTGCAACATAATATCAATGTTTGTAACACGTAGCGGGCTCAGGTATTTATATAGCGCACTTAGACATCTAATTTGAATAAGTAATTTATCTTATTAAAGAGAAGTAGCTAAAATAAGACTATACCGCTACAGGGGTACCATTTGGAATTAGTCCCACTCTAGAAATATGGCAATCCATGGTCCATGCTGCAATTTCGGGCCTAAAACGCGTTCACTGCATTGCTGACGACATTTCAGTCACTGATTCCTGAGACAGTACAGCAACAGCCGAGCGCGACCACGACTCAAGCCTTATCGCACTACTCGACCGCTGCCGAGAGAAGGGACTTAAACTGAACAACTGTTCTCATTGTTATAAGGCATGAATTGGCGAATGCAGGTCACGGCCCGGCCCGAGGAAAATTACCGCCATACAACAGAAGCCATATCCGAACGATAAAGCAGCGCTGCAGCGCGCATTAGGAACGGTCACATACCTAGCGCGATTCTGCCCGCACTTCAGTTAAGTAACATCGCCATTAAGGGAATTACTTTCGGCAGAAAATGAATTCAGATTTGACAAACGGCACTGTCGCGAGCTAGTCGCTAAGTCAAAGCTCCAAAACAAGTCTTAAATAAAATTTCATAAGTTTCTTCTCTCGTTGTGTCTTTTCCACAAGCTTTTCATACCGCCATAACTTCGACTCTTCTTAGTTATTATTATTATTATTATTATTATTATTATCAAAGCTGTTTGAGTACTGTTTATTAATTAAATAAGTGAGCAACTAACATCTAGTGAGTTACAATTTGGTTTCAAGAAACACTTAAGCTGGGCACATGCTATTTTTGCGTTAAGGCAAGTTACGGATTTTTTGTGTCGGGTGATAGTAATGTGTATATGGCATCTCTTGATGCTAAGAAAGCTTTTGATCGTGTGAACCATGTCAAACTCTTTGAACTGCTTATAAACAAGGATCTTCCTGCAAGAATGGTTAAACTTGTTGTGGACTGGTAGGGTAAAACTTTCTCTGCTGTGAAATTGAATAACACACTCTCAAACCAAACTTATTAAACGTTTCTATGCTACTGCTAATGCCATATTTTGTCATTCAAGATATGTATCTGAATATGTTAAACTGAGTTTGTTAGAATCTTTTGTATTACCGGTGCTGACACATTCGTTAGAGGCGATAAACTTAACAGCAGAGCAGATGCAGCAGTTAAACGTGTGCTGGAATAATATATAGGCCTACAGAAAGATTTTCAACATGCACAAATGGGAATCTGTAAAAAATGTTCAGTACTTTCTGGTCGTATGGATCTTACACAGATTATAAAATGAATTTTCTTGCTAGGCTACATATGGGAGCTACAATAATATGATTCTTAATGATTGTTGTAAAGGACCTTGTCGTGACTATGATATTGAGATACCTTATCTGTATCCTAGATTGGAGCAGTTTATGTTTGCCGATTTTGCTTCTGGGTGTGTGTGAGCATACCCAAATTTATATATATATAACTAAGAACAGACTGTTCTTACACTGTTGTCCTGCCCCATATATAATTAATTATGTAAGTAAGTGGGACCTACCACGGCCTTCTAAAATAGCTCCTATTTAGATGGCCGTGGACCTACCCACCCCTTGGTCCTGACAGGCACATCGAAGCCACTACACCTCATGAATTTCTGATTACAGGTGACTTCAATATACATGTCGATAACCCCTCTGACACATTTGCTTCTGAATTCCTCACCCTATTGTCCTCAACTAATCTGGTTCAACATGTCAAATTCCCCACCCACATTCACAATCACACACTTGACCTTATTATCACATCATCATTCTCCACTCTATTACCTGATATATCTTTCTCTTTTGACACGCCATCTGATCATTACCCCATCTTTACATATCTTAACATTCTTCCGACACCACGTCCTGATCCTGTCTTTCATTCTTTTCGTCGCATCAGTTCAATAAATATTGAAGCCTTCATACAAGATATTTCCTGTTCTGACCTCGTTTTAAATCCACCCTCCTCCCTGGATGACCTTCTCTCTTCCTATAACACCACTCTTTCCACTATCCTTGACAAGCATGCTCCTATTATTATCAAATCCAGTTCTCACTCTAACAATCCTTGGTTCAACTCCTATCTCCAGGCCTTCAAATCTTTCCGGCGACGCCTTGAGCGTGCCTACAAACGCACCAGGGATCCTGAACTTCTCTCTGCCCTTAAATCTGCCACAAATAAATACCATCGCCTTCTTACTGCAGCTAAACAGAGATTTTACTCCTCACTAGTTCGTGCTCGATCCTCTAGCCCTCGCCTTCTCTGGAAAACCATTAATCAACTCCTCCATCGGAACTCATCTAGCCCACTTCCAAATTCTCTTCCGTCTTCTTCAATAGCCGACTCGTTCTGTTCTTTCTTTTCGAACAAAATTAGTACCCTCCGTCTCTCTCTTCAATCTCTACTTTCCAAAACCTCCAACAATCCAGCTGCTGATGCTCCCTCTTCCACCTATGACAGCCCACCTTTCCCACCTCGATCCTCATTTTCTGCTTTTCAACCTACATCAGAGACCGAAATACTAAATCTGCTAAAATCTCTCCCAAACAAACAGTGTGTGAACTTGACCCTGTACCTACCTCCTTATTGAAAGACTGTGCATCTGTCCTTGTTCCAATTATTACCAAAATAGTTAACCTCTCCCTCTCTACTGGAAATTTTCCCCTTCTTTTTAAACACTCTCTTGTTACCCCTCTTCTCAAGAAATCATCTCTCGACAAGGAAATCCTTTCTAACTACCGGCCTGTTTCTAACCTGACTTTCATCTCCAAATTAACTGAACGGATTGTCCTCTTTCGAATCAATAACTATTTAGCTTCTAACTCACTCATTAACCCACACCAGTCTGGTTTTACTAAATGCCACTCAACCGAAACTCTGCTGACATCTCTCTACAACAAGCTTGTTTCTGCCATTTCTCATCAACAGGTTTCTTGCCTCTGTCTCCTCGATATCTCTGCAGCCTTCGACACCATAGATCACAATATCTTACTCCACCGACTTTCAACCTGGTTTGGTTTTGCTGACACTGCTCTCCTATGGATACAGTCTTATCTCTCCTCCCGCTCTTTCTCTGTTAAAACTTCGGAAGCCTCTTCTAAGTCATGCCCTCTCACTTGCGGAGTTCCACAAGGCTCCGTTCTTGGACCTCTTCTGTTTATCCTCTACACTACCCCACTCAGTTCACTCATTAAAGCATCCTCCGTTGACCATCACCTCTATGCTGATGACACCCAACTATTCATCTCTTTCTCTCCAAATTGTTTCAATGAATCTACAGATCATCTTCTTTGTGTGGTTAAACAAATCTCCTCTTGGATGACATCTAATCTCTTATGCCTGAACCCATCTAAAACTGAATTCATACTTATCGGCCTACGTGACCAGCTCAAGAAAATTCCTGACCCCTCTATCTCCCTCAGCCTGGACTCTGCCTCCACCCACACCTTTAATACTAACTCTTCTGTCCGTAATTTAGGTGTTATTTTCGACCAGAACCTTACTTTTTCTGATCATATCACCCATCTTTCCCGCTCTTGCTTTATGCATATCCGCGACCTTCGCAGAATCCGTCCTATGCTTGACTTCAAAACCGCATCTATCATTGCCACATCCATAGTCCATGCAAAACTTGACTACTGCAATTCACTTTTCCTCAATATTGACACAAACCAGATAAATCGCCTACAAGCTATCCAGAATGCTCTCGCACGTGCTGTCACCAAAACCCCCAAACACCATCACATCACCCCTGTTCTCAAATCACTGCACTGGCTTAAAATACCAGAACGAATAGAGTACAAAGTCTTATCCCTCACCTACAACACACTTCAATCCTCCCAACCCTCCTATCTTCGTCAATTATTTACTATCCAACCACTCCGTTCAACCCGCTCCTCATCTGTCCTAACACTTCTTCGCCCTCCCGTCACCTCATCCTTAAAATTTGGAAATCGCTCGATAGCCATAGCTGCCCCACCCCTTTGGAATAAACTCCCGCCAGAATTGCGACAGTTGTCTGGTCAATCATACGAACTCACCAACATTTCACCTCTTTCAGTTTCTGCGCAGGTCTTTCACTCAAGACTGAAAACACTTCTTTTCCAGAAATCTTATCCTGATTCTTCCTCTTCCTCTTATCTCTCTTCTCGCTTCAATTTCAAACATCATCCACCGTAGCCGTCCGACTGTCTGAGTGCCTGACTCCTGGATCTTGACCCTTTTGCCTATCGATTTTGTTTTGACTGAGCGCCTGTGAATAAGCTGGTTCCCGCAACTTAGCTTTCGTTGAGCGCTGTAGAAATCTCGAGATTACGATTACGATTACGATTAGTTAAAAGCACTGCTCACATCAGCCCAGCCATTTTGCGCCAGACCAGCCTATCATTACTCAGGCGGATGCCTCACAAGCTGGACTCAGTGCTATATTACTATAAAAGGACGGGTCGCAGAGTATGCATCGAGGGCGACGACGAAAACAGAACAGGATTTTGCGCAAATCGAAAAGGAGCTACTGGCCATTGTATTCGCTTTAGAACGCTTTGATACGTATGTCTACGCACGACATATGATAATTGAAACTGACCACAAACCTCTGCTGGCGATAAACAAGAAAGCCTTGGCCTCCGCCCCGAAGCGTCTTCTGCAGACTTCAAAGGCAAGTACTTACTCGTACGAGCTTATCTATAAACGAGGCACTGACTTGGTGTTAGCAGACACAATCTCCCGCGCATTCACCAGGGGCGCCACGGAGACGACGGCGTTTGGAGGTTGCCCTGCTATAGCGAGTAGATGAAGAACAAATGGACGAACTGCGAATGATAGACTCCGCAGACACGACAGCGCGCCTAATTGCTGCTAGGAATAGAAGGACGAGGACTACGTCCAACTAATGCAGTAGATCGCGGTAGGGTGGCAGAAAACTCCGACCAACTTGTCAACAAATTTACGACCATACCATACTCTAGAAATATGGCAATCCATGATCCTTGCTGCAATTTCGGGCCAACTGAGCGTTATTTGCGGTTTGGCCTTTAAAGGCAACTGCTTTGTCATCCATTCTCCAATGCCCCCTCGCATCCTGGAAAGACTCCACAGCGCCCATACGGTAAACTGGCCGCGACTCAGCGGGCATCAAACGAGTATCCGAGACTTGTGAAATCTGTTCCCGCTATCATCAATCAACCACAATACTTAAAATCAGTCCTTATTCTCCTGACATATTTTTCAAGTAGGTCATCTAACTGCCTTTCTCTGGCGATACGCAAGACTATAACTGTTCTTAAATGATGAGCTTTTTCAGCTGTTGGACTTAAATTGAAGATTATTTTTTAAATTTTACTCAAATACTCGAAGCTTTAAAAAATAGACAGCCACTCTCAAGTGTATATAACTGTATTTTGTTGCATGAATGGAGAAATAAATGCAATTATAACAGAGTGGCCCACGGGGTATGGTATTGTGTTGGCAACCCAAGGGTCATTAGTTGAAATCCTGCTCTGGCCATAATTTGTGATCGTGCCTCAGGGCTGCTCTCCTGAGCTTCCATCCTTGACAACAGACCTAGTTATTTATCACCAACATTGGATTCCAGTCTGGCTAATACCATGCTGAGTGTGGTTGGATTGATTGAGGTAAACTTGAAATTTCACAAACTACTTCAAGTTATGCTTTAAAGATCAAAACAATGGTTCTCCTAGGGAATGCACACAATAAAGTCATCTGGTTTGAGTTAAAATTACCAGAAATAGTTGTAGAACAGCAGTTGGATGTTACACAGTGACAGACTCATAGAGAGAGCAACTAGTATAATAATAATATGTTAATAATAATAACTACATAGTTTGCATTTATTAAACGATTTATTTTGGACTGGATGGAGGAAAAGACGTCAGTGAGATGAGAAAAATCACGAGGGCTGTCATGACTAATACGCTGGCCCAGAGTTTCAATTTCATTGGCCACAGTCTAAAACATATTTTTTGGCCCCTCTCCTGAAAAATGTTTTAACAGGTTTGTGTCAAACATCTGTCTTAAAACTCATATGCCACAATTTTTTATTCATTATTAATTAATTAGTACGTTCGCACCAGTATCTACTGCACAAGGCACAATGGCACACCAGAACAAGCCATATTCATGTCAATATTCAGATGGTCAGTCCAACAAGAGAGGCAGAATTATTCTAGTTAATGGATAAGAATAATTCTATATGATTACTGGTAAAGGGAAGGTAATAACTTAGGCAAAATGTCAACAGCAGTATGAATTCTATAACAGCAGTATGAATTGAAAACTGATTTAAGCCTTAGAATTGGCTATCTTAGTCTGATTTAAGCCTTAGAATTGGCTATCTTAGTCTTTAGTAATATGTTGTTTTCTATCACTTATAGATGCAGACAAAACGAGGTAACAAAAACAGCCTGAAACATGGAAATAGAAGCAGCTAGGAAGGACTGGCTTCGATCGGCCTCAGCGTGAATTTCGGGATCGGAGCCATGTAAACGGCTTTGACATGACCAAAATCCCAAGAGCAATTAGGTTGTTGCACATATTTAGTAATAAGAAACAATGCTAATCACTATCATTTAGTATCAGTATCTAACTAGTTTCACAAACAATTTCAAAGCTACAAATTCACACAAATTAATAACCTATACCAGCCAAAATTTATTATCAGTCATGAAAGGACTTGCTTCTGGTCAATCCCTTGGTTTGCTGTAATGGAATTCAGAAACATAGACTTTAAAACAGAATAAGAAGTGCCACAAAATACTGGCAAAGGTACTTGGTGCTTCATCAGTCACAGCTTCATTATAGGAAACTGGATGGAAAATCATACATATCAGGAAAACGTCTGTATTCATATTAAGTATTGCTATTTAAGAGCTAAAAGCTATCCGCAATATCACCAAAATAAACCAAGCTGCGAAGCCGACAAAAGTATTGGTAACATGAAGCGATAGCTATATTATATCGCAATATTAACAGCCCTGCTTGTCACAACGATGAAAGAAAATGGTTGTCAAAGGCCAGTAAGGTTTTTAAAAGGCTATACTGAAAAGGCTATAATCAAACTGATTTGCCTTTGCCTACCAAAGGTCCTCAATGTTTATGGGAACAAAAAACATGGAATTATAAAAGTTCTGGGAAAACCTGAGCACATAAGGAAGAAAAACCAAAAGGTAATAAAGTTGTGCTTAAAAATGGTCCTCAGAAGTCTTGATGACAAAGAAATAGAGTCGTCAAACTTACCAATGAAAGAAAATGGTTGTCAAAAGCCAGTAAGGTTTTTAAAAGGCTAAATAAGTGCACTGACAAATCTGACCGCTAACAGGTTACATTTTGCTAAATTCACCTTATGACCCAGATCTCATGTCTACGCAGGTTCATACGAGTTGTTAGCTGCAGTGTTGCATTTAGAATTTAGAAAATGGCTGTAGACTGAATTCAAATAATTCCACATAAACTTCAAAGTGAAGTCGAATCTTGGCACATTTTGAAGCTATAGCACACATTTAGTTGCCACTGAAAAAACACTGCAGAAATAAATCTTTACAACAGTAATTGAAGTTTTAAATGTAATTACAAATTTGCATAGTGCCACTTCAAGTAATAGAAACTCAAAAGTAAACTGTTATAATCAGCCATTTACAGTCTTTAACACAAAAATATTTAGTCAACTTCCTTTGCAAATCTATGCCATAAATCACAAAAGTGGCCACTTTTAATCGGACAACAACACTGAAACAATTTCTTATACAGTAAATTTTCCTAGAAGTTTATGCACAATCAAGAATTCATTGAAAGATAAGTAAACTGCACATAAATTCACACAATGAATGAAACAATGCTTAGTAACTGTTATGGCTCGTTTTTAAACGGAATATTATACTACACTACAGTATGCTGGCAACTGTGTTAGATAAACTGAGCTGCTTGTTTAACTCCAAATGTCACAAGAGTAACGTCCCCTTGACCTTAGCTTTTTCAGATAATCTTGTGCAGCCATGGAATCCATTTTGCCATACAATGCTACCACTTTCTGAAGAACTTCATCCACATCGTGGGCCATGTGTCGAGCGTCCCTACAGACAGACAGCATCAATATAGCGAATCAACATGATTACTGTTCAACAGCACGGCATCATAGGATGCCACAGCGGTTGCTGATCAAAGTACTTGTAATGAGAAATGTACATAATGTCACTTCAATAAAAACTAATCGGAGACCCTCTATTAATAATAATAATAATATAAATAATAATAATAATATTATTATTATTATGACTATAACTACTTCTATTACTTAATAAATTCTATTGCACTGGTGCCTAATGCATAAGGCATCAACCGATGGCACACCAAAACCAAGCCGCAACCAGGTCAATATCCAGAAGATCAGTCCACCAAGACAGAGAAGTAGCCTATAGTAGATAAGCAATCCTATCCTAAACGATGTTAAATGTCATTAAGAAGAGGAAGCTAATAAGTTCATCAGTTACCATGTTTTCCTTTCACTTCTGAACAATTTTTAGACTGAAGTTCCAAAGAAAGCTTAACAGAACTGACAGCTTATTCTTAGCCATGTAGACTGATTAACATGGCATCTGAGTGTGTAGATGTTGCCTTTGCCAGTGGTTTGACATATTTCCAGTTCATTCAGCTGATATATCATGGTGCTAGTTTTTTCTGAGCCTTCCTCTTTTTCTGAATGTATTGGTGATCTGTGTATAGCTTGTCCATATTTTACCAGATATGCCAACCAGTTCAATCTCCCTCTTCTATTTCTCTTTGTACTTTAACTGACACTTTGTCAGGATTGCAGAGAATCTTTAGTCATCTGTGGTGTGCTGGTCATCAGCCAGGGTCACTTCCCTCCTCACAGCAGCATGCTTACAGCCCACACATAACACCCTAAAAGCTTGTGTTTATCAATTCCTCCCATATTTTGGCCAACCCGCCAACTCATTTCACTAAGAACATGGCTGGTAAGGTTATTATCGCCTAAACAGGACAGTTCTTTATCAGTCTTTTACTGAAAACTTCAAAAACAAACAATACAATTAACCTCCTAACTATGGAAAAGCCTATGTGTTAACAACCTGCTCCTGGGGAATTAATTTAACTGCAAAACACACTTTTGCATGATGCTTTTTAACTTGTTAGTAACTCAATATTCTTCAATCTGATAACTACTTTTTCAGTGTTCTAGTAATTCAAGAGTAAATACATAAAAATGTTCATAATAAGTTGCATTGTCACTATTCAGGACAAACAACTATGTTACATTTTAGGGTAATGATCCTTGCTACATTGGAACAATGCATAGTGCAACATCACACATGGGACAATATATTGTTTCCTTTTTAAGTTTCTTCTGTCTCGCTAACTTTCGTACAGCACAGTTTACAGCGACGAGCAGCTGCTGCCTTGCTTTCTGTCAGAGGTAGCAGTTCAGTGAAATGATGTCCTGTGAGGAGCCACGGTGGCAATGCTTTTGCTGACTGCTGTCCATAATGAACTGTCTGCCTCTCCTGCTATCATCTGGTTGATGACAAAGGAAACTTCATACCTGGACTGCCAGGAAATCTGAAGGGTTCTCAGCTATAACCTGGCTTCTTAGTCCAGACAGATAAGGCAGCAGTACCAATTACATTAGCACTTTCAGTTTCATTTTTGAAGTCTGTATCACTGCTACAGTCTGCGTTGTAATCGCTCTCCAAACTACAAGTTCAAATTCTGATTCATCAATTTCTGAATCTGGAGACAATGACGAATTATTGTCTGCAAAATTTCTTCCAAAACCTCTACTGCTGTATGCTTACAACCTCTTGATGCCATGGGTTTATTTCCTAAAGAATGCTAAAGTGACACTTGAATGTTGTCAACAAAGGCCCTTTACTAATGGATAACTTTTGTCCCACCCACAGAATATCTAACCTAGAATTATTTTTGCACTACATAACAGCTTATCTAGAATAATTTAGTCTTCTATGGCATATTTATAAGGCTTCCCCCAAGCCAAAAAATCAATACTTTGCTGGATGTATGGATGTATACATAAGTTGTCCCCAGCTGGGTAATGGCTACGCTATGACGTACATATATACATAGATGCTGTCCCCGGGCAAGGGGTTAAAATAGTTTTCAGTCCCAGTGCAGGAAGTGAACAGTCTCTGATCACCAAAGAAAATGAGAAAAAATTTATTGAGAGAGGTAAATAGAGAAGGAGAAAGAGAAGAAGATCACCTTGTAGGCTGTAAAACTTAAAACACCTAAGTTAAATTCAGCAATATTCCTGAGTGCTCAGGTAACTCACCCACAGACGTATATATGTCCACCTTGATCTAAAATGTTCCAGATTTCCTCTCCATTTTCCGACATAAGATGCTGAACATAAACTTTCTGCTTCTGATCCCGAGAGAAAGCCACATGCAACTTGGTCAGAGCTCCTTCATCTTTATACTTCTGCAGCTCTTCTTCATAGATGTAGTCTTCACCCCTATGTCGGCATCCAAAGTACAAAATAGTTTCACCGATCGGCTTACCTGCACAATAAAACAAAGCCATAAACTATTTAAAACATGTTACAGCTACACAAGTTACATCAATCAATGCATTTCATATCACTCATCTTAATATATGTAACACTGTAATACATGATGTGCCGGTTCAAGCATACAACTGCAGTGTTGCTAAGATATCCACACACTCACTGAATATATTATGGAGACAGTGTAACATTTGTCATCACTTCTATGATTCTAATCAGACAAACATCTTGCCTAATTAATTAGAACTCAATTTTGAAAAAGAACAAGAATATGACCAAAGAGAGCCTCATGAAGAAATGCTATGGTTAACCTTCTGCCTTGACACTGTGACGCTCCTGGATGAATCCCATGAAAGGAGCAATTCCAGTTCCAGGGCCAATCATTAACACCGGCACAGATGGCTTGAAGGGCAGACGGAATTGTGATTTTCGCACAAATATCGGCACGGTCGGCTCAGAGATTTTGCTTGGATCCTTTTGCTTCAGCCATCCAGTGGCAACACCCTGCATGTGACGCTCTGTCAGTGTGTTGTACTCAACCAACACGGCTGTCGCCGCTATGATGTTCGGGTTAACCTGTCCACAAGAAATTGTAGATACTTATGCATTAACCAACATTACACAACCATATTATTTCTCTAATAGAAAAAGCTCCTATAAATCAATCATCCCTATCTCATTACCTTGTCTTGCCAACCAAAATTTCTGATGGCTTAGAGCTTTTGGTTAAAGTCAAGACAAAACCTCATTTATCCCAACTCCAACCCTACAGACACCATCGGAATCTTGCTTTTCAGAGAAAGGCACAGATCCCTTGTAAGACTAAGAGACTAAAATTGGATTTTTAAAGGAAAGCTAACATGCCACAAATGGCAGAGAAAAAGGGACTTGTTGGGAATGGACTTGCTAACATTTTCAATAAGCTGATGGTTTAAAAAAATCAGGCTAAAAATTTCAGAAATTTTGGTCCATAATTTATGCAATTTTTTATGAAACTATAAATATCACTTAGCAGGAAATCACTGATGCAGATTTAACCCATCTCCACCCAAATGCATTAATAATGGAATCTTAGCATTATATATAGAGATTCAAATTGATTAATTAGATGCAAAAAATTAATAATTCATGATCTTATGGAAAAGGTCATTTTCCAGCTGCTCTAGTAAGTGACAAGAAGTCCCTTTTCTCCACCAAGGAGACACATAATTAGCAGAATGTGTTAGTGTGAAGAACAGCTTAGCTCATCACCTTGGGTGATGAAGAAATTGAATAATAGCGTGCTTGAAGTCTTGGTAGCAGTTCACAGATGTGGTCAATTGGTGGCTTAACAGAAGGCAGATCTTCCAGCACGTGCAGAAGAGTCCGATGATTGTTAATTATCCAGTCGTGATACAACTCCTAATTAAACACAACAACAACACAGAGTAGAGAAAACAATGCTTCCTCTTTTCCTCAATAAATTCAACTGCAAGGACAAATGAACCACTGGCTGGCAAAAAACACTATCATTTTCACTTTACATTCAAGTCACCAGAGCATAAGCTGTATGTCTGCCATGAATTTAAAAGCTAGCAAACAGCTGTGGCAAAAATTCTTTCACCCTTGGCATTAAGTTCCATTTTTAATCATCAAACAGAAAAACCAACCTTTCCTTCGGCCGTAGGTTGAGTAAGTTTCAGCAGAAACTCTTTTTCAGTAGTATCAACGGCATACTCAGCCAGTTCTTTAAGTACATTTGTCCTCGGACAAGATGTGATGTCCAAATAGTGAAGCAATGCTGTTCGGTATGTTGTAGGGCAAGGAAATGGGTGTTTTTTACTTGCATCCTCTATAAAATATACAATACATGCAAGACAGTTACTGAAACTACATGGAGTGCTCTTTCAAAGTTCACTCCTCAACAGAGCTTACATAGTCATAGGCCCTATGCCTTAGCATTGCCACTACACGTGGTTCTGTTACTGTTTTAGCCGTCTACAGACCTGGCTCCACAGCTCTTACCAGTACATTTTTTGAAGAGTTTGTCTCTGTTCTTGAAAGCATTGCCACTAGAAATAGTCAGCTTGTCATCCTCGGTGACTTCAATATTCACCTTGAGAAACCGTCTCTTCCTTCCACGGAGCGTCTTCTTGATTTAATGAATCAATTTGGCCTGTATCAACATATTAAAGAACCTACACATCTTCACGGAGGCATCTTGGACTTAGTTATTACTCGTGATGACTGCTCTCTTCACGACATCCGAATTCATCCGCCTGTCGCTTCGGATCATGCACTGATCAAATTCAGACTTCCTCATCTTCATCTGCTCCCTATTCACACGTTACGTCATATACGAGGATGGAGATCATTGAATCAGCAGGAGTTTGCAGAGGCCCTCCGCAGTACTCCTCTTTGTGCTCATCACCATACACATGATGTCTTGTCAATTGATGAACTATTCAACTTATACTCGACTACTATGACTGATCTCTTGGATAAGTTACTTCCTCCGCGGTTCGTCAAATCCAGGCATCGTCCTCTCGCTGTCTGGTTCAATGGTGACTGTCGTCGACTTCGCAGGCAGACGCGTTGTTTCGAGCGACGTTTCCGTCGTACAAGGGACTCTGTCCATCGTTCGGAATGGATCGCTCAACTGAGATCTCTCCATCGTCTATACCGACAGAAGGAAGCTGAATACTGGGAGATGAAAGTCACCCATCACGAAAAGGACCCAAAGCGTCTATGGTCATCTATTTCGGGTCTAATGGGTCGCTCTTCTCGTTCGTCTGGTACGCCGTCATTCACTGCTAGTGACTTTCTTACCTTCCAAAACAAGAAGATTCAGGGTCACTGTGATTCAGGGTTACTGCGGGCTCTCCGCCTCCGCAGTTCTCCATTACTGGATCCGTCTTCGATGCCTTTCGTCCGATAACGGAGTCGGAGCTATGCCGGATTATTCGGTTATCTAACACCAAGTCATGTGAACTTGATCCTCTTCCTCCATTTGTTATTTTGGACATTTTAGACGTTTTATCACCATATCTATTGTACATGTTTAATAGATCTCTTCTGGAGGGGCAGCTCCCTGAATCACAAAAGCAGGCTATCATTTTCCCATCTCTTAAAAAACCTAATCTTGATCATAATGACCTTCATAATTACCGTCCTATTTCCAATCTCTCTTTTCTCTCCAAAACTCTTGAGAGACTTGTTTCCCTTTAATTGTTACCCTATCTTGAAGATTCAGGACTTATGCCTCCTGGTCAGTCTGGTTTTAGGCGTCACCACTCTACTGAATCTGTTCTCGGACATTTATTCATTTATTGATCAGTCTCACATTACCCTCCCTGCACTCTATGATGTCTCCGCTGCCTTTGACAAGGTTGATCATAATATTTTGTTACGCCGTCTTGAGCTATCTTTTGGCCTCCATGGTACTCCTCTTCACTGGTTTCGTTCTTATCTTAGCGGTCGAACAAAGATGGTTATTCTTGGGGATTCCCGTACATTCTGGGTTAAAGTTGATATTGGTGTTCCCCAGGGCTCGGTCCTAAAAGGTCCTCTTTTATACATTTTGTATACTGCTGATATCCCTTCCCTCTTTACTAAACACTTGGCTGTTGGTCATTTGTACGCTGATGATGTCCAGGCTTTTGTTCAGGGACCTCCATCTGCGCAACTTGCTCTTGTTGGTAAGATTGATGCCCTGACTCACGATATTCAACACTGGATGTCCTGCAAATGTCTTCGCCTTAATCCTGCCAAGACTCAGTTGATCTGGTTTGGTTCTAAACACCGTCTCGCTCAGATTGACTACTCTTGCTTATCTGAAGCTTTCCCCTATTTTATGTTTTCGTCTAGCGTTCGTAACCTGGGCGTTATACTTGACTGTAACCTTACCTTCGCAAACCATGTCTCTAGCTTGACTCGGTCTTGTTACTACCAATTAAGGCGCTTAAGAGTTGTTCTTCGTTCTGTTTCTTCCTCTGTCTTTACTACTATGATTCATGCCATGATATGCTGTCGCATTGACTACTGCAACTCTGTACTTGCTGGTTTGCCTAAGTATCGACTGTCTTCCTTTCAATCAGTACTAAATTCTGCGACCAGGTTAATATCATGTCTTCCTCGTTTCTCTCATGTCTCTGATTACATCATTCAGCAACTTCATTGGCTCCCTATCCAATCTCGTATTCAGTTTAAACTATTATCACTGGTAACAAGAGCTCGTATGGGCCAGGCTACAAAATATCTTTGTCATCTTATTCGGCCTCCATTTACTAGTACCTCATCCCGCCCTTTACGTTCTTTAGATCGTATGGATCTATTTGTTCCTTGTGTTAAGTCCTCTCTTGCTCAGCAGAGGGCTTTTGCTGTTGTTGGCCCATCTCTATGGAAAGAACTTCCGCTATCGCTTCGTGCTAGGGTCACTTTTGTTAATAGAGCTCAGTCGGCTCGTTGTTTAAAGACGTTCTTATTTCCCAGGGGCTCTCACGCTGGAAGCGCCTCTGAGCAGTTTGTTCTGTAAGAAGCGCTATATAAGTTATCAAATACAAATACAAACAAATACAAAATTTCTCTTCTTACACAGTAACTTCTCTTCTTATACAGTCATTTCTGAACACAGTAACTGCTGTTGATTTCTACACGGGTGGAAAATGGTCATTTATATAGGCCGAGGTCTTCATTAGCAGGTACAAAAAGAAGTCAATCACACTTCTCCATATAATCAACAGAGACCACTCAATGAGCATAAGCATGTCCTGTGATTGCTTCTTTGGATTTGCTTCAATGCAATATGGACTCAGGACTTGACCAAAGGAAACCTTCAGCTGTACTAACATAATTCAACTATAGATGGACATGTCAATTCTTGCACTCTTAGCATCATCTAGCTAAATAAGAAATGCCTTATGATTTCCCTCAGTGGCACTTTATCTTCTTCCATCCAGTGTAATACTTCTCTGAGAATATAAAAAAGTTCACAAATCACCATATTATTAATATAGTATTTATTAAAATGAACACTAGAGTTTTGTGTGCCCATAATCTTCATGTTACAATGTTTCTTTAAAAGTGTTACTACAAGCAAAATGTGGGAGGTTCCTGTGCTGATCAACTTCACTGATTTCAAAAAAGGCCTTTGACAGCGTTTACAGAGAGTCAACTAAAAATTCCTACTAAGATAATTGATGCAAGAGATTTTATGACGGCAGTCGATGCGCTCTGAGAAACGGAGGAGAGGTGGGTGAGCGGTTTCAGACTGTAACTGGCGTGGATCAGGGATGTGTTTTGTCACCGATGATTTTTGCCTTGGTAGTGGATTGGGTGATGCCGAGAGTGACAGAAGGCAGTAACATTGGAACGAAATGGATAAACGGCAATAGGTTAAAAGCTCTGGACTTCACAGATGATATCACCCTGCTGGACAGCACTTGGAAAGGCATGAAAGAACTGACATCTAAAGCCCAGAAGGAGGCAGTAAAGGTGGGACTCACTCTCAATCCTGAAAAGACTAAAATCATGAAGATAGGAAAATGGAATGAAATGGACAAGATCATGATTGATGACAAGGAGACTGAGATCGTGGATGAATTCTGCTAACTCAGTAGCTTAATAACAGCAGACAGCAACTGTGAAAGGGAGGTAAGTATATGCAAGGAAAGGCAAATGCTGCTTCTGGGAGACTTGAAAGGATATGGAAGAAGAACGGGTGCAGTTTGAGGAAAAAGATTCGTTTGTATGAGGCTATTGTATTAAGTACAGTACTAAGTGGATCAGAAACTTGGCCAATGACAGTGGCAAACAAGAAAAGACTGGAGGCAGCACATCACAGATGGCTGAGAAGAATTCTGCACATTTCCTGACGTGACAAGATATCAAATAAAACTATAAGAGGAAGGACAAGACAAGAGGATGCAGAGAATATCATCAGAAAGAGAAGACTGAAATGGATGGGACGTAATTTGTAGCAGGTTTTAAAACCATGCTCAAATTTTGTTGATCAAAGTAATAAGCATTTAACAGGCTTTGGCAAAACATCTTCATTTTAGCTGATGGGCATCTAAATGAACAGCACATTCATACACTGAACTCAATTTTTAAAATTTTTACTTAGCAGGTTTTGGAACTCCTCTTCAAATGGATAAATACATACATGTACACATGCATGAATAAATGTACTTACATACATGAATACATAAATACATACACACATAACAGTACAAGTACACACAAAATACATACACAAAAACATACATACATACAAAAATACACAAACACATACATACCTGCAACTTAGATTAACAACATTTTCTAGAAAAATTTCAAACACAAATTACCGTCGACATTTGTCAAAGTGAAAGCCAGTCCGAGGTCAACATCCAGTCGGTTGCCTAGTTTCTCGACCAGTTCGATGCAGTTGACCGGATAGACAGCCACATGGTCTCCAGCATCATATCGAATCTTAGACCCAGTTATGTCGAACTCGATGTGCATGCAAGATCTATCGCCAGACCTATGCAGTTCTCGATTCACTCGCACTGGTGCAAGGAAAGGATTCTTTGCATCAAAGGGACTAATAACAAAAAACACACACATACACTTGCACATACCAATGACATAAAATAAGCCAGATGAACATGCTGATAGTGCTGGAGATGTTGGGGATCCAGTAAGCCAGACACCTCAGTGTTGTCTCTTCTTTGTTTGACAACCATTCCAATTGAAGATGGTGTTGTCTGTCAGGTCAAGAGTGCCAATGATTAGTTTGTTGAGAAGAAGTTCTACATGAAATGAAATTGTTTCCAGTCATCCCTTTTGAGACAAAATGTTAACAGGCACTATGTAAATCATGTCAAGACATACATATGTATATAAACGCATAATACATAAACATCAAGTGTTCTTCTTGAGTAATAATAAAAATAATTTATCATTATTCTAATATTATTATTATCAACCAAAGTTGATCCAAAATAAACACAAAGGTACAGTACAAAGTTAGTATAACTTGTGCTCTTTTAAACAGCCATGTTCACAGCACTTAAGGAAGTCCTCAAAGGAGGTGCTATGCAACTGTTCAGATATTCACATAAACTGACACCTTGTTATAACGTTTACCAGCCGTATCACATGCCACGCCATAATGAGGTTATGTTATAATGAGATCATTATTACTCATTTATTGTCAAATATTACAATAAATGTAGCGGTTTTATAGATTTGAAAGTCTCTGAGAGAATATATTTTCTGAAAAATGTTAAAAGATTATGTCTTTGGAAAGCTTTCTTCATGCTGCTGTTAATCTGAATTGCTGTTCTGCATCCCAAGAAGTTTCAGTTTAAGTGTGTTTGCAGCATCAGCATCATTTTCAAATGAATCTCCAAATAGCTTCATATTATTGTTGTGTTCTTTGGAGTGTATAAATCTGTGTGTAAATTCAGCCAAGAGGTTTGCAAATAACTGAAGGTACTTGGCATCATTCACTGTTTTAACAGGCCTGGTAGACAAGGTTGGGAAACGCACAACTTTCTTGACAATCATACGTTTCGTAATAATTTGCAACTTTCGAGCGAAAGCAACTATTTATTTTTACTAATTTTTTCTACAGTTTGCTAACAAATCCATCCTTTCTTTAAATTTCATATTCAAGTCAACTAGATATTTAGCTGTGTCAACGAATGTGCCAAGTTATTTAACCATTAGGACTGCTAGTAAACTTGATTTTAACACTTTCAATTTAGAAAGCCTCGTCTGGTTGGATAAACACAGCTGGCAGGCCGAATTGTAGCCCTTTGGCCTTATGTTGGATAAGCCTGCTTTAGTCCATCCCCTTTTCAAGAAGCCACTGTTAATGTAACAGTTAGAATGTTTTTGCTTAGAAGCAAATATCAATTGATGCCTCATGCATTATCAAAACGGTGTTCATTTATTTGGCTTGAACAACAATTTTGCTTAACCACCGACTGATGCCTTGAGCATTACAGTAGTGCTATAGAAGTTCTTAGATTATTATTATTATTATTACAGAAGTATAAAATATTCAATATAACAGTATTCAATCACCAAGCCATTGTCAGCTAATTCACTAAATTATTCTGTCACCTGGTTCACCAAGTCCATAGAAACGGACAATCTGCTAACCCATCTTTACTGGTGCTCGTCCCAGAGAGCTTTTAAAATTTACTGTGTGGAAACAAACTGTGATGAGCAAGTCAATACTAGACGAGGGTTACCGTTCATCTCAGTATTTTATTGTAACTAAACAGGTGTGTGGGATCTAGCCAAGGGATTACATCATTTTTCACCATACTTTACCATTCCAACCAGTAAAAAATCTGGATTTTTAGAACAAAAATACTTTGCCAGTAAATTTACAGCACTAGGTCCATGTTACATTAGAATGCCCGAAGTAAAACGAAGCCTGTTTAAAGGAGATTCCAGTGTATGTACATACACTGATACACAAAAGTAGGAATATATGCCCAAAACAACGCTTTCGTGAAGTCCTTTAAAAGTGCTATATTAGGTGCCCTTGTACCTAAATCTGTCTACCAAATAATAATATAGTTTTTCCATTGTTGCTAAACGAACTGAATGTAGACGACACTTACGGCTTTTGATTTGCAAATGAGCCAAGACGAACTGGTTCGCCAGAGAACAGTTTCTGCTCAGAGTGATCGTCATGAATCGTCAGAGAATATTGTCTGATGCTGCAATTCCAAACAGATCGACAACCCAATATTAATATTGCTCAGCTGTTGAACAAATTCCATCTCACGTAAAGCAAAAACACCCAAACATAATGGCCAACAACTTCTAAATCTGTCTACCAATAGTTTTCTATACCAGAAGGCATCAAATAAGCGCTGCAAATGGCTTGCTTTAATCATTTTGTGATTTGTATTGTGGCTGCATCTCTCAAAAAAGCATTATCTGCAAGAAACTGCTCTCACAGTGATACCCCAATGTTGCTCCATCTCATAGGCATAAACTTCTGGAGACAGTTGTTAAGCTTAGTAACTCAATTTGCATTTGCTTCCAGTGCTTTTGTTTTCATGTGCCTTAATGCTGCACTCAGTCTACAAAAATGAAGAGGTCAGCACCAGACAAAATACAAATTTTGCCATCAGTTCACAAGAAATAATCACAAGATTATGAATGTCATCATCAGGTTACAAATGTCATCAAATATCCCTACAGAAAAAAATATGAAAGTCAAGCTGGCAGAGTTTCTTTTGTAAAGCACTTGCCTGACATCTTCTCCAATAATTGCAATACCAAAGTGTTCACAGACAGCAGGCCAAAATTTATCCCTCCATGTGATGAAATCTTCTTCAATGCTAAAATGGCAAAGCAAAAACACACTTGTAACTTGAAATAGATTCACAGTTCATTGCCATGCTCCAGTGTTTCTGCCAATAGCCAGGGACTTAGAGGCTTACACAATAAATCAATTATACAACTTGTCTACACGCACACAAATGAAAATCTGATGGACACAAAACAACTCAAATCCCAGGAAATCGTGCAAAATAGCAATTACATTCAAAGACTGTATATGCTAAATAATAACAACAATAGTAATAATTACTAAGTTATATTATGTAACAGCCTAATGACCAACCATCTCTGAATGTTGAAACAGAGGTCTGCTTAATAAAGTCATAAATCAATCACAGGAACCATACTTGGCATCATCGTCTCCTGCTCCAATTTCATAGATTCTGTTAGCTCCAAGCTCCTCCAGCCGTCTATCAACGTATTTGGCCATCGCATTGTAATGCTCATACGTTTTGTTTCCCAAACCAAACACCTGAAAACAGCAAAATACACTGAAGGGATAAGCCACATTTAAAAAAATTTAATTGCAAAATGAAAAAAAACACTTGTTTACTACTTAAGTTAGCATAACACATGGTGATATATTAATACAGTGTGGATTCATTACGGGTTAACGTGAAATCATGGAGGACAAACCATCGAAACAGCATGCAAACCAGGCCGTGTTTAAAACGGCCCAGACAGCCATGTTCATTGGGCCCCTAGCTGGACCATTTGTGGCCAGCTATGGGCCTAAAGAAAATGGCTGTCAGAGGGATCTTGATGAAATAACCTAAAATAGATTTTAACTAAACCCCTATTACAGTAGGCCTATCTACCATTACTTTGTTTCATTTAGAATAATTAAAATATTTACATGTAGTTTGTGATCCTACCTAATAAACACAAAAACTGCAAAATCCTAAAACTTCATAACCTTGTTAACAATAAAGTAATAAACACAGCAACAGTTTTGAAAATAATTAGCACAGACAATATATCATTTAGTACATGATTCAACAGTGTTCAAAGAGTTTATATTCCAAGAGTCACCTTAATTTGTTAGGTCCATCTAGTACAGACAAAGGTTTTGCAAAGTATGACCTTACTTTCTTCTGTTTCTGGCTCTTAACTCTATTTTTCTTTACAAAATTAGTCATTTGGTTTAAGTTTAAATTTGATACATCCCAAAAGGCTAATACTGGCCGAGTCTATGTTCTTCACAAATTCAAGTTGCTTTTTTTTCACTTTTTACACAACTTCATACAGCTGACTCTGCCATACCAAGATCTCTAGAATGTACCATGTAGTTTTTCCTCAGCGGTATATATGTATGTATCTATTTTGCTATCTATATAGCACCTTTTCAGAACCTCACAAACACAGAGAACCCTACAAACGCATGCTTGTAGAATATGAATATCAACACTTGACTCTGCCATTATGAAATGAGGCATATTGACCCTCAAATTACCACAAAATATTTTCCATCCACTGAGTACCACTGGGGTCAAAATGACCCCATCAGCATTCTGCACTTTGCAACATTAGTAAACATAAAATTCTTTTTGTTTCCTTTTAAGCTGGAATAGCATCTTTTCAGCTGCATCTCTAAACCAGTATTGTCTTACTATTCCATTAAGTGTCCTGGAATAATGCAATCACAATGCATCAGATGATAGACATATTGGTATCAGTGAGCATCAAAAGCTTGATGTCATGCTTGCTTGGTTTACTACTCGTAATTGTTATTGTAAACTCAAGATTTCTACAGTGCTCAACGAAAGCTGAGTCGTGGGAACCAGCTTATTCACAGGCGCTCAGTCAAAAACAAAATCATTAGGCAGGAGGTTCAGAAATGGCTCCAGAGTTAGTCAACCAGGAATAGAGGATAGGGATGTTGCCCACGACAAGTCTGTAATTGTTCATCGACAATTACATTCTCTCCTGGGACAAAGGAATCCTGTAAGGTCGTCTCTCAAGTGTTGAATACTTTTCTGACAGATGCCAGCTTGTTTGCATCTCGCTGTTCCCTTCTGCTTGCTTCGTCGTTGAATCTCATGGCACACGCTATTTTTTGGAAACTATTTCTGGCCATACTCTTACTGAATATCAGGCAACCATCCTGCATGTTCCACAGCTGCCGTATAGCTTCATTTTGGGACTTGTACAATCCAGTCAAGATACAAAGTCCTAAGTAGCACAGTAGCTCATTGTCAGTAACATCCTCCCAGCTTTGCCCAACGATGCGATTGCCTTCTTTATCTGTTCATTTCATGATCTCTTTCAAAAACAATTTGTCATGAATTACCAGAAATCTGTGACAGGACTATCAACATTTTGAACGTCATACTTTGTTGGCTGAGGAGTCTTGTGCATTACGTTTGCAGCTTTCTGTCGTCGTTTGTATGACAGGCCAATTATGCCATACACTTTCTCATCTTTTGACGTTCATGTCTGGTCTTGACGCTCATCTCTTCTGTTTCTGGCTGCGGAGGATTGTGATCCAGATGGAACCTCCCTACCAGTCCTGCCAGTTGCCTGGTCAGCATCCTGAGCATTGAGTGACACAGCGACTGTCGTCCTGGCTTGTGACCGCCCACGTCAACAAGTTTCCATATTCCATCCAGCACAGCTGCAATGTCCACCTCATCCCTTTCATGAAACTGTTGCAGTACGTTTTGGAATGGATTACTCGATCTCTGACTATCTATGGCCACTAGTTAATCTTCCCTCAGTATCACTGTCAGAGACAAAAGTGTCTGGAGGCATTGGCTGGTGGTCATCTTCCTCTTCACTTGAATTCTAAGATGCATCCTCTTCTTCATTATCCATCTCTTCTAAGAGAATGCTTTGACCCTCGTGCGATGAATTTTCACATTTAGCCATCTCAAAATACATACGCATCGCAACGATCACAACAAATAAGCACATTATGCCCATTGCAGGCTTATGGATATACATACTTTGGTAATTGGGACTAATTTTCTTCCTACTTTGGTAACTGGGATTAATTTTTGTTCAAATGGCATTTATATTTATATATTTCTAATAATTTCTTTTATATAAATACGGTTCTAATTTAGCATCTTTATTTGCGGTCAGAATAACCCCAGCGGTATTCAGTGTTGCAGATCATAAGGTATGGCACCTGGTGGGTATAACTGGTACTAACTATAGAGGATTTCGTATATAATGCTTACATTTATAAAGTAAAAAAAAATTCATAAAAATGCTGCATGTTTTCTGAGAGCTGTGAGGAATACAAAATTACTTGGGGTCATTTGGACCCAGTGGTAATTCCAGGTTTAAAAATACCTTAATATATGCAGCATGGCAAGCATGATACATCTTACCAAAATGGGACGAAATGTAAAAAATAAGCCTTACAGAGCATGTTCGTGTCATTTAACTAAACCTACTTCCTATATTTAGACATTTAGTCCTAGTTACACTGCAGGTAATTGTATTTGTAATTTAAAAATTATAAAGCACCTTGAAGAGAATAAATTCAACAGGAGTGCTCCCGACCCGAACAAGCAAAATCACTGTTAAACAGTACAGTCTTCAGGCGCCTGTAAAACCCTAGTGACCCCATGCAGTAAGCAACTGGAAGGCAAAAAATCACATCCTCACAGCATAGTTTACTCCTTCCAACTGTGTGCCACCATCCTGCAGCCAGTCGTAGAACTCCTGTGCATTGTCTGTTGGATCGCCTTCTCCATACGTTGCCAAAACAAAAATAGCCAGAGAATTGGTGATCTCAGGAAGTCTTGACAAATCTTCCTAAATATAAACACAACAAAATTCACTCGGCATGCGTTCAACATCCTCTAAAGTATCATACATTCACGATGTATGTTTACACTGGCTATCTTCCTTATTAATAAATTCACTGGAAACTTCTGAAAACTCTTTCCTCATGCTAGTGACTGCATACAAGGAAAATTCAGGCTGCATGAGTTGCATCATGCTGCAGCTGACAGAAGACAAGAAGGCATAACATCACAACACTAATTGTCTACAGAAACAGAAAGCCTTTTTTCAAGTCAGTTTTTTCAATACTTCCACGAGTTACAGTGATCCATTCTATCCATCCAGTGCCATCCTTGTCTCTAGTCAGTCTTTCTGTATCATCATTTATCTTTTTGATACATCTAAGTCTTAGCCTCCCTTTGCTTCTCCTTCAAACTACGCATGTATTGCCTTGATTAGAAAATGGTTAACAAGCACTGCTTCCATCTGAGTTTCACTGTATGGTATTTTTCAACACATAATAGAGATAGGTTGGCTTATTTAAATGTAGTAATTTGTGAACTATAAGACATATTTGAATGGGATTCTTTGCTCCATGGGCAACCAGTGTAACAAATGCAACACTGGTGTAATATGCTGATGCTTAAGTGTTTCTGTTATGGCTTTGGCCAGAGTTTTGAACCATTTGTAATTTGATCAGATCTCTCTTTGTGATGTAAAGAAGAAGTGAGTTACCACAGCAATTGGATACCAATGCAACAGATAGTGGGATTAATACAGTATGAGGCAAAAGAGATCTGATTCTATGAATATCTCATATGTGAAACTGAACTGATTTGCATACTGTGCCAACATGATTTGAAAATTACATAGTGGAGTCAAATATTATGTCTAGACTGCATACACATTCAGTACGATTGACAATCAAGCAGCCCAACTGAACAGATGCAATGTGATCAAATTTACAAAGTTGTTGGCTTGTGTCTAGAAGAAGGAATTCAGAAGTTTATTAACAGCCATCCAAGGCTGAAAAGTCTTGAGACTGCGATCTTGTCAGAAAAGAAGTGCACACAAGAACTTGTCAGCAAGGGAAGAATACGATAAGAGCTCGGTAACATATTGCATTTCTCACGGTGTAGGATCCTGTTTACCGCCTGCCATAACACACACACAGGAGAAGAGGAGCAAACACAGACCAAATCAGACAAGTGGATTTCACAGTGGAGATAAGTTTATGGACTATATGACACTGGTGTCTGAATATGAGGAGATGAAAAGGTAAATGGGAGTGTCACCAACATCTTTCTAGCCAGCTGTGCAGTCTCCTAGCAGCAGCAATGTCTGAGTTGTACCAAGGCTGGGAAGGCCTTGTTTGTAACCCTCTTGAACTTAGCAGAAATGAGCTTATCCAAGATTTGTAGATAAAGTCAAATTTAGCTTGGCATCAGGTTCAGATGTCTTTGTTGGACACAACAACAAAGGGGAAGCAAGGATGTTAGCTTTGAAGGCAGAAATGTTGAGCATTTTCCAAGGTAACTGATGAAAGAATAAGCAGTCAGCTTGTGGTAGAAAGAAATGAAGAAAGGTGTGTCATACTGCTGACGCCAAGTTTTGTTGAGAGCAAGAATATATATCTACCATTATCTACCAGACTATCCAAGACGTAATTCTGAAGACAGGGGAACTTATTCCGAACTGAATGGATATTAAAGTGGCTGAAGTTACTAGTTTCGAGATGCTGAGGACCAGGGTTAAGCTCAATGTCACCAGAAAGAAGCAACAGAAGGTAAACTTGCAACAAGTAATTTCGGTGTGCTTTCAACCCAGGTGTAGAATTGCGGAAATGGGAGTAAGGTGAGTTAACAGGTCAAGACAAAAAAAGATTAGATGTGGCTGGTTGGAAAAGTTAAAAGGAATGGGCTTCAGAAACAGGATGAAATAAAAGAGGCAATGAATTCAGCAATGACATGAAGCGATGGCTTGGTAGACTGAGGACATGTGCAAAAGTGAACAGGAAGGACTCTGATAATGAGAATTGTAGCAAATGATGTGGATAGCATCACGTTAGTTTTTAATCTGTAGGGGGGCAAAAACTTGCACAGAAACAGGTGGTTTGCCTGAAAAGCACAGAATGGCCAATTCCAACTATGTAAAATGTGCAGCAAGAATAAAGATGGAGAAATAAGCGTAAAGGAGATAAGTCAAGAATCTTCAGCAAATGGTCTGACTCATAAGCTCAGTGCAATTAAAGGGCTCCAGGTCTGGAATAGTTTTGGACGTATGTTAGAATTTTGCTAAAGAAGGAGTGGCTCACTGTATGCAATGGAGTTTGGGAAAGTAAGCAAGTCAGCAAGTGAATAAACAGATCATAACAAGGGAAAGAGTCCTAGGCTTGCCAAACTAAATAAAATACAAATATACTAAACCAAACTGGGTATAAACAAAATACTTCCTTGACAAAACACTAGATTAACTACTAAATCTATCAGTTTATAAAATTTAAGCTAATTTAGAAACAAGTATAATAGGAAATTTCACTAGCAGAATTTAAAACCAAAACAAAGCGTAGCATAATTTCCGGTCCTATCGGGGAACAAGGAAACCTATCCCACATTATCTTATTCTTGCGTTTCTAATTTGTCTGTAGTCTTCAAATTTCTTAAATTTTTGGTCAAATATTTGTGCCTTTTGTTTCTCTGTCATCTCCTTGCTTTTCTATATCCCATTCATTTCCATAATTTTTATAATTATTCAGTTTATTTATCATTTATCTTTACAATTTATTAAGCCACAAGATACAAAAGCTGGTGCTACATACATGACTGAGCACTAATATACTCAGAATTAAACTAATTTTGAACACTATACTTCATTATATTCAGCATTTATTAAGTACTACCATTTCACATTCTTCTGGATCTGCAATAATAGCCTTCATTCCATATCGTACGGAATCCTTTGCTAAACGACTGGCAAACTCCTCTGCAGTTCCAGTCTGAGAACCATAGAAGATAACAACATTTCGACCCTGAAAAATAGAAGCATATCTTCTTTTCCAACTCAACAAATTGGTCTTTATGGTTATCTACATCAGCCAGAATAATTGGATTCATTCTGATTTACTGCTTTGTAGCTTTAAGTACAGTGAAAACTATTTTAGAATAACAACATACGAGAGACTCATTACAACACCCTTTGTCGTAACACAAATTCTGATACAAAAAAATCACCTTTAGAAAATAAATTCAGTATAACATGACCTCTTTACAAAGCAGTTCTTAATATGGCTCCTAAAAACAACACCATAATGATTTTTTGTAGTGCAAATGAATTTTTTAAAATTGATGCTAATGTCTATTGTTGCCTTGCAAGTGATTCTGCTGGACATTGGGTGATGTGTTGTTAGGTTTTAAATTGTACTAGTTCAATCGGTTATTACAGACATGTTTAAATTACCTTCAGTTTATAAACTGTTACGGATCAGTTGCTAGTTCAGCAAGTCATCAAGTGTAGTACCTTATTCTCACCCTGGTCCATTCATAGTTGTAGTTATAACATACAATTCAGTGAACCTGTAGTTTCCTCAATTATTGCCCATCCGTTCACTTTATTATTCTGTCTGTGCATTTCTAGTTTGGTCTGCTTTTAGGCTTATCACCCAAATCACCTGAATCTCCACAGGCTGGTCTTAACTGTTGCTATAGGTTTCAGGCTAATATGATTCTAAATACATAATCCACTGCACTGCTCAATATTGTTGTCCCTCTTTTCTGTTCACTAAATTGCAAACACATGCTCGATCTCCCCATCCATCACTTCAAACCGCGCTGTCAGAACAAATTCACCAGTCTTATTTCACTCAACTTCTGAAACATATTCCTTTATCTTATCCAACCAGCCATGTCTAAAATATGTATACATTCTTCTTTCTGATTTGATCTGTTTCTTCATCAAACTCAGATATCTCCAAATCTACAACTAGGTCCAAAACTCATTAGAATTACTAGCTGCTTGTTAAAAATGCAGAAATAAAAAAAATAAAACTTAATCAAAATGTTAGAAATAACATACTCCATGCTTCATTCTGTTAACAAAACTTGCATCGTGGCTGGCAGATCGTTCAAGCGTTGGCCTGTAAAACGAATATGCAGTTACAGAACAAATAAAACAAGTGTCAGCCATAAATATCACAATAAAGAATAGATTTGAGACAGCGTGTGTAAACATTACTTTGTAGCAATTGCATTCTGACACTGAACCCTTCCAACACGTCTACTACCCCGGAGAGAATATAAAAGGCAACATTTTTTTCTCGATTTTCAACTGGCAGGGGATGCAAAACTTGCATATGGTAATTGTTTTGCAAACATGAAATATCATACCTTTATTATCATATTTTCAGGTGCCCTCAAAGTTGGTTTTATGTTATAACATGGTATTATGACATTACATGATATGTGTATTATTGAAACAAACACTTAGCTGTATGTAAATGGAACTGTTGACACATATTCATGTTTTGAATGTAATGTAATCAAAAATTTATAAAGCGCCACTTCGAGGTAAACTCCTCAGAGGCGCTCCCGGCCCTACCACCCAGAAGAACTGGGAAATAAGAAGGTCTTCAAGCGCTTGCGGAAAAGAGGGGGAGATAGACTAAGAAGTTCCTGGCGTAGGCCATTAGGAAGCCCATTCCAAAAAGCGGGACCAACCACAGCAAAACTTCTGCGCTGGGCCGTAGCTGTTCGAACCGATGGGGCAAGCAAGTCACCCCGTACCGCCGAACGAAGTAGTCTACGACCCGGAATGGACTTGCCTCATAACCATAAACTCTACAGCGCCAAAGACAGCTAAGTTGCGGGAACCACCTTATTCACAGGTGCTCAGTCAAAACAAAATTGATAGGCAGATAGGGTCAGATTCAAGATCCAAAGGTCAGGCAGGCAGACAGGCAGCTGGTGGATGGTGCTTAAAATTTAAACAGCAAGACAGATAAGTGGAAGATGATGAATCAGGTTAGGATTTGTGAAAGAGGAGTTTTTTTCAGACTTTTGAAGCAAAAGGCCTGTGCAGAGGTTGCTAGGGGTGAAATGTTGGTGAGTTTGTAGGATGGGTCAGATTCGTATTCTAGCAAAAGTTTATTCCACAGGGGTACAGGAGCCACAATTGGCCAGAAAATGTTCCTGCGTCATGTGTTACACCATCAGGGTTACATAGAAGAAGTCTCAATGGTATGCAACATGCAAACGAGGCATTGCAGTGGAATTTCCATCTCCACTTCTAACAACTGATTGACACCTCTTAGAGTATCAGTGCCATTGCACCCAAAAGCAAGCAAGTTGTTATCCATTGCTATTCATTTAAAAGTAAACCTATAATTAAGCCTATTGCTCTTGTTTTTCTCAGTCACCAGTTGGTCTGTTGAAAAGTTTCACACGGTTTGAATCGGGCTCTGTCGTGACAGTAACAATCTGTTTGGATTCGTATTTGACGTATAACTTTTTTGTGCAAGTTTTGAAGATTTGCAGTTTACTGGGTTATATATTGCCTGCTCTGAAAAGGTTTCAGTAATTTCTGTGCTTGCGATAATATTACCTACAATTAAGACACATTAAGACTTTGTTTAGTCCTGATCTACATAGTTCCTTGACCGCGTGTGCTACCCGTCCTGGTGTATCAGCACCTGCTGGGTCCTTTTGTGTTCTTCTGCGTTCTCATCGTCACGCATGAAGAGGAAATAAGAAATATCTGTCAGTCTGAGTTCTGTCCTTTATTATAGCACTAAATCCAACAATTCAGAAGTGTTTCACTCCAGAGTTAAAACTGATGAAGAGGAAAACTTCATTATTTCTGCATATGCCAAAAGCACTGTTTGATACAATACTGAAGAAATCAAATCCCTTCATTGGTTTATAGTCTCTCAGCACATTTATTACTAAATTTGTATCTCTTGTTTACAATGGTCTTGTGACTTCTCAGTCTTCCCACACTTGTTACCTGCTCACAATTCAACCCCAGCCTAAATCACAATGAACATATTCTCGTTATTCCACTAAGCTTTGTATATCTAGACCTGCAGTCTCTTCCTCTCAAATTCTGCAGCTGCTTATTAATCTTTGGTGCACCCCAAGGATCTCTGCCAGTTCTCTCTGCCTCCATTTTCGTCTGTCAGGTTGAGTTCTGTCCTTTATTATAGCAATAATTCCAACAAATCAGAAGCATTTCACTCCAAACTTAAAACTGAATTTTTCTCACCATCTTATCTTGGTCTTTCTCCTGCACCATACTATGACCACCTTTGTCCCCAGTATCACCTTTAATCACAACACTGTCTCCACTTACTTGAGCCCCATCATATTCTGAAGAAAAAACCTGTTTCTTGTGGACTTAAAATGGCTAGCCACTGATGAAAAAGCTGGTCTCTGATGCATGTTATGCATTGAACTAAGAAATTTTATATATTTACATTATATTACATTACACTGTTGCAGGAACACAAATATGGGACAATGGCCATTTGTTCTTGTGGCTGTCATTTCTACAATTCCTTGTTCAGCCTTAAAACAAATATTACTTGAAAAATTGAAAAGAATAGCACTGCAAAATAATATATAATTTCACCTTTTGCCTCCAAAATTAAATAGTTTAGGAGTTTTCAGTTGCCTTGGGGCACCTCAAGAGGTAAATGAAATCCAACAGTATTTTACATGCAAGTTACAACACAGATTTCATCACTTTTGCCTCCCCTGCCAATCCCACAATATCCCTTTAATTTTTTTAACTCCACCCTAATGTCTACTCCACAGTTTTGATCATTCACTGGTTAAAAACAGTGATAAGACCAAGACCAAAACCCACAAATCTGGCTCTGAAGCCAGAGTCAGGCCTTGTGGCTCCTTTTGTAATACTTTTTCAAGTGTGCTTATTAGAACTGAGGAGCTTTCAAAGCATTGACTCTAACATGGGAGATCATTTCATTATTGTGACAAGCTGCAAGAAAATGAACATTTTTGCCTTCATATCATACCAAATTACTAGACTGTCACTTAATCCCCAGTTCAATTAAGTAAAGTATTATACAACACTAGGCAGCACCAACCACTTCCTCTACTAAAAATCTGCAAAAACAACACGAACTCACCCTACAGTCAGCTTTTTGAAAGCTGGAACTTCCTTCTTTTTCTTGAACATGAAATAATATAGTGCAAATCCGGCAACTCCACTCAGAACAAGCATGTCAAGTGGTCCGAAGAAACTCACACCTGTTGCTTCAGCCATTTTCAAAATCAGGATATGTGAAGACCTAACAACAGAAGCAGCATTTCCTTTACTTTTGCTTTCCTGTGCTTTTGTAAAAGTTCATATTATACAACCCAAGTTGTATAAAATCATATCAACAACTGGCACTCGCTGAAGTTTGACTTCTTTTTTCTGTCCAAAACTATTCAACTATTTACTTGAAAATATATTCTGTGCTAATACTGCAGCCTTCGAGAGCCATATGCAGATTTTCACAGGCTATCAGACACTTCAACCACTCAATTCAAACAGACTCTCATTCAACAGAGTGAAATTTTATGCAACAGTTTTCAAAAGGTTTCAGTGCTAATGCAAAGGTAAGCATAGACATGAAAACCATTACTTTATTAAGATCAGAGGTCCTGAGGAAACTTTGCATCAAGGGCAACATTAAAATACACTTGGTTTACTTCTGCACCACAACAGCTATACATCCAGGGTCTAAGATGATGCTTTAAAAAAATATTTGTTACTGTCAGTGGTTGCTGACTTTCTTGACCCAGCATGATATAAAAATTACAAAAGTTCTGCTAAAATAATTAGTAATTCTTCATTCACTACATGACATATATGTGTATCTATATACGTGCATCTGGCCATTTATATAGCACCTTTTACAAACCTCACAAAGGTACCATACCCAAAAGTCATGCTATATTTCAAATATGTAAGCAAGATTATTTGTTCACTCTTCCAAATGTCTAACCGATGGAAATTCTAGGTATTTAATAAGAACTACATAAATCCTTAGTGTCTGATCCCTTTTGTTACCAACACAAATGAAATTAAGAAATGAAACTTTTACGGTATCACAGTTAACTGCACAAAGTGCCATCGCCCAGTGGTACAACCAAATCAAACTGAAAGTCAGATTACTTTCCAGAAAATTAGTCCAGTGAGACAGAGAGGCAACAAATACTAAAACTTAAGTAGCTAAAGTGAGAATTTAAATCATGTCTTCTATTGGTTCTAGTATTAAAATCACTTTGCTTTCATTGCCAAGACCTGTCATCATGCTTTCAGACTGAGGTTCACGACCACAATACTGTGCACAAGCTGCGAAAAAAATAGGCTTTATCTAAGTTCCACCTAAAACTATTCTATCATGAAATCATGCTCACCGTTTTTATTAACAAATACAATACATACTAAGCAAAATCTATACGATAACACTGCGTGAAATTCAAAACTTCACTAATGCATTTCAGCACAATATAAACGAAGATACTGATTAACATAGGTAAGCTGACATGCGGTGTGATAGCTTCCCGGGTTCGCTGCAGAGAACTTGGAAACTAAGAACATTAAAATGCGCTGTTGGGAAGCCCTGGATTCCGACCTAAGGTCGAGGTTCGAGGCTACTGGCCGAATAACAGATCACTCAGGATCAACTCCTATATTCAGTCAAAACTCCATAGCTCTTCGACGTTAACTCTAAACATACTGTTTAAGAGTGTCGCAGCACAACTACCTGCACAGTAACTTGGTTTCCTCGGTTTAAAACTAGCTATAAAATTTGTGCGATATCCTTCGAATATGATTGACTTTAATCAATAGTTCTTTTCTACGCCGGAAGTCACGTTCGAAAGAGATCAAGGCCATAGATTTTTAAGAAGGTTCCACGTGCGATAAAGTTTATTTAACGACGTCTTAATAACCGACAATAGGCGTCGTCCCTTGGAACCTTGAATGATGTTTGTAACCTCAGTGGTCGCCTTCGTCTGTTTGGGTTGGACAACGATCTTTAGTGGACGTTAGTCACCTACCGGCTGAAAAACAGTTCAGAGTTTATTCCAAAAACCGGTTTCACTACATCTGTCTTGACTAAAGAGCTTGTCTCATCCTATGTCTAATTGCGAACACTGGATTTAGGCACATCAATAACGCAGTCGAAATTCGTAATCGTATCTTTGAAATTTTAGAAAGCGCTACTCTTAGCTAATGCAAATGTACATATTGATCTTTTATTTCACCAAACAATGGTTGCACAAAAGGAGAAAAAGACGAAAAAACAGCAAATCGATATTGACAGCGTACCTTCCCGCGATGCTATACTACTGACAGCATCAGAAAATAATAAATTGTGGTGACTGGGAAAATTACCCCACAGAAAACTGACAGCAGCGTTATCACCGAAAGAACACTTCTGGAAATACCATGGTCTTCTGTCAAAACCAGTCCTTAATGCTAGGTTCCTGCATGCAGTGCAGTATAGACTCAACATTGCTATGACAGATATTGAATATTTTACATACGGCAGTGGTGTAAGAATACTCCAAAGAGTTCAACTCACTTGTTAAGGCTAACAGCTTCCATCCCATACAGGAGAAAAGGTTACAGATATTTGAGGAACCATTATAACTTAGATGCATATTGGTAGCATGGTAATCGGAAGCAAGATCTCACCACCTTAGACGACTAGGCCTACGCCTGACACTGTTGGAGCCCTACTTAATACAGACATTACCACTAATCAGCAGACTGTCAGAAAATATGCAATACTAGGTGTTAAAATAGTCGGAAAAATTCATACCACTACCAATTATCTCAGATGACTGAACTTTATCAAACAGTGCTTCATCGGTGAAGAAGTGATCAGTGAGTGACTTAGAGTTGCTAGTCCCAGATAAGTATGCATACTTGGAGGGACTGACAACTTTGCTGTCGCACAGCTTGAGCCTAGCAAAGCGAAAAAGCCATTCAATTCTGCACAGCAGGATAACTCATCCACAATCTCTAGATTAAAAGTCTCCTCCCAGAATGAGACTGCAGTCCGTATTATCGCATAAACGTTTTCAATAACTCCTACCAGTTTTTACAATATGTCGTCATAGGGTTTATTAAGCCTATGAACAGAGCAATCAGCATTGCTAAACAGGCGGTTCTCAATCGTCACCTCAGTGAATCTATCGAGTCTAGCTATTATAGTCAGATGGCACACTAGCCTGTTGGCAACAAGAATAGCAACATGTAAATTCCCCAAATTTCTCATCGCTACATAAAAGCTGCGTCAGAGATAACAGCGCTATATGAAATCACGTCCTCAAGAGCCAAGTCGTTTGGTCAGTCTCCATGTCAGGTCGGAATCAGGGGTCAAGCCGGGGAGACAACATGGTGCAACAATGGAAATTTTAGTGCTAGTAGTCATGCGATGGTCCAGGACTGAAAGCAGGATAGGATATTTTGAAAAGCTCTGTATTCAGACTTGAGTTAAATGCTTCAGGATTGAAGGCAAACAAAGGAGTTTTCAGAATAACATATGGCATGAGCGAACTGGCGGAGGTCTTTCGGGAGTTCTTTCCAGAGAGCTGGCACCGCGTAGATTGTGAAGCGACTGCAGCATTTGATGAAGGATAAGACAATAGGCACGGACAAAGAAAGGTTCGAAGAAGAACGAGTATAATATCTTGGCGGTTGGATAGTAGGCTAAAATAAAATGGAAATGTACAAGTTTTTTTATAAATGTAAATGTAGGCTACATGTTTTTTTATAGCGACTGCATGGCCTCGACTCTGCTCATTGTTTGATGAATTTATCGGGTAAGATCCTTCACCATCGCTGCCTGTTAAGAATGTGCGCCATGCCAATTAAGGTCCTGGTGTACGGACCTTGCTAGCCTAAGATTAAAATCTTTGATAACAAGCTACGGTCGGCATGCAAACCAGCATCTTCGCTTGATGTACGCTTTAACCAATGTAGCTAACTACTAACTAGGCAAGTTAGTTGTTTTATATATGCAATCAGTTTGTGTCAGTTTTTCTTAGATATACGATCTTTAAGTTTATAGAATATCAATTTCGAACAATGTCGGTGTCAAATATTTTGATTATCGTGGGTTTTTCTTCTGAATGCGATATTTCGGTTTCTTCATGAATACCGACTTCGGTGTCCAGTTCATTTATTTTGAATATCGGCTAAACCGATCCACTAATTTAAATTTACATTTACTAACGGTAATCGTAATTCCGAAATTTCTACAGCGTCAAACGAAAGCCGTCACGGGGACCAGCTTATTCACAGGCGCTCAGTCAAAACAAAATCGATAGGCAAGAGGGTTCGGTTCCAGGTCAAGATCCACAAGTCAGACGGAGAGACAGCGTCGCAGCTATGGGGGTGGTGTTTGGGGTTAGAGAGGAGAGAGAGATAAGAGGTAGAAGGGGTGTCAAGTAGGATCTGTGAAGAGGAATGTTTTCAGCTTTGAGTGAAAGGCCGATGCAGAAATTGCAAATGGTGGAGCATCGATGAGTTTATATGATGGGTCCGAAAACTGTCGCAGTTCTGGGGGGAGTTTATTCCAGAGTAGTGGGGCAGTTGAGCCTTGTCTTTAGCCATCTTCGATCCGAAGTTAGGCCATGCCCGCCTGCAGATTTTTCTATCTTCAGTTATCCCCAGTTAATAGTTAATAGTCCATAGTTAATCCTCTCCAAGACGTTATGTTCTCAATCCAGTATGTTGTACCCTGCATTATTGTATTTGAGCCGGCGGATGAATTATTTTCCTCTATGCAAAATGCAAATCAGTTTGCCATATTTTCTATGGTCGTCTCACGTGCTCGAAATTGTTCACTTAAGTATGTTAATATATGTCATACGGCCTTTGGGATAAAAGAGGATTGTGCTTACACGTTTTTTGTTTTTTAGCGTGGACTTTTTGAAAACGGTATATTATTTATCATGGATTTGCCGAAAAAAGATGCGGATACGCTGGACGGAACGATGTCCGCTGTGGAGTTGAACAATTTGGTTTGTTTTTGCTGTTATCGCTCACATACACGCGTATTTCTTGGGGCCTGCTCGAGCATGTTCTAAGTATATGCCGCTCAGAGGTGTGTAGCGAATCCCCGAAACGAAATTCGACTGGATTCCCGAAATCGATATCATGCGAATCGGAGTTGGTAGGTAAATCAGTAGTCGTACCGAGCACTGGACGAGGTAAGGCGTCTGGAGCTCTGCGGGGAGCATAACCTCACTTAAATAATGTAGACTTCGAATACCTCTATGTCTGTCAGTTAAATTTATAAATGAGTATGAGTATGTAAAAGGATACATAAAATCGTTGACTGCACTTTTACTACTGCTGCCCACAAACTAAGTACTTTATGCAGAGGCTATCTACTTAATCATAAAACTAAAAACAAAACTTTAAAAGTCCTGTCCTGGTCCTGATTTTTGAGAATAAATATGAAAAAGTAATATCCTTAAAAAGTGGTTAACTCACTATGGAAAGAGATCACAAATAAGAATCGGTACAAGTTGGTGGCTATTTACCAGCTCCGATTCAGATTATATTATTCCTGGTGATAGTTCTCGTCATGAGTATTTGAACGCGCCTATTGCCATCTTCTGCAAACAAACCGGCAATTTTCTACAATTTTTTAAAAGTCTACGAATTTATGCACACAAATCGACATCCGCCATGCGTAATCCCGGGGTGTAGATCACTAGCCGGAGGTCACACACAGCGATGCATAGCAATTGTAGCCCAGAGTGTTGATACCACCAAGAGGTAACATCAGGGCTGGCATTAATATTAATATAATTATGTATAAATAATATTAATATAATTATGTATAAAAAACAAAATAGCAGCCACAGATTGAGAGAAAATAGAGCGCTGTCATCTAACGGATGTAAATAAGTGAGTCTAATAAACAAAGTGGTTTGAAAATTCTGTTCTTGCTGTTAATAAGTGAAATGAAAACTCACAGACCAACATTAAAGCATTAAGAAACACAAACTAATCAAGAAAACGTGTAATTTTCTGTTACTCTGCTAAGTAAGTAAGTAAGCATTGCATTTGTTAACATGCCTTATGTCCACCGACTGAGCGAGGAATGCTATCATTTTGAGTGTGTTATTTATGGATGACTCACTTACTAATTGTCAGTGCTCTAATTTTTCTCAACCTGCAGTGGCCATATTGTTTTTGAGTAGGGCAATTGCAAGCGGCTGATTCTACACCTTTACGCAATCTGTCTGCAACACCACCTCCCTGTAAACCCATTACAGCATTTAAAGCACCAGAGGAAAGGACGCAGACAACGGCACACAGCTTCGAAGACGTGGAAAAGTGCAGCTCCAAAGTGCAATGCATGCAAGTGAAGGGGAACTGCAAGGAGTGTGATCTGCAAGACAGACAGCAGAGCACTAGAATGCAAGCCAGGATGATGCAGTGATGAAGGAAGATGGAATGTGATTGAAGTCTGCTGTGAGCAGACTAAATGAGTGTAAGCTATGAGGATGCAGCCTTGTACATGTAGGAAGAGGGGGGACAGTATGCGATTGCAGTCTGCCACCAGCAGAAGACAGAATGACTATGCTGCCAGCTGTCACGGTTTACATGAGATGGTGAGTTACACCCTAGGCCTAACTAGCCAGAGAGGTTGTGAGCGGTGGCGAGATAAGAAATATTTCAATGAACACACCGACATTTATACTTATATTAACACACTTAACATATATACACACTGGAGTTATATTTACAGTACGTCTTTACGTTATCTAACACCCCGTCGATGGCCGTGCCCTTCCCAGGTCCCCCCAACCCCAACTGGTTAAAACTCACGGTTCCGTGGTGGGGTGGGTCCTGAGCGGAGCGAGGCGACAGTTTCTTAGTCATGCGTTTTCACCAACCGTTTCATGACTGTCTCCATGTAGACGGGTGAAAGAAGCGGCCTGTCCTTGATACATCCTTGCCACCGGCGGCTTCCTGAAGCTAGCGACCAAACGTCCTTCAGCGACAACTGACCCCGTTCTTCTACGAAGTCTCGTTCGTTCTGCAACGTCTCTTTCTTCTGCGTATCTTTTGTTCGTTCTTGACGGACGACACGTTCTACGAAGAATCTTTTGTTCCACAACCGGACGACTCGTTCTTCTAGAAGACTTTCGTTCCACAACCGGACGACTTGTTCTTCTCCGAAGACTCTTTCGTTCCACGACGTTTCGTTCCTCTCCGAAGACTCGCGTTTTGCGACACTTCGTTCTTCTCCGAAGACTGAACTGAACTCAACTCCCTCCTTTGTTCGCACACCTCGTTTTTTTATCCTCTCTTCGTCGGTCGACGTCATGCCCATCCCGTGACCCCTTGGACCCCACGGCCATCAACCGACCATCGACATGTATATTTATAGCCTATAGTCATTTATGCAGTAGGCCCTAGGTATTATTATCAGTAGATAACTTGGACGAAGCATTAGTCTGTAAGTCAGGGCAATTCGTGACACCAGCTATGGAGAGAATATGGAATGCAACTGAAGTCTGCCGCCAGGGCTAAGATTAAGAATAAAAGGAAACAGACAAGTGAATCAGGATTCAGTCTGAGCAAGGTGCTATGAGGAATTCATTCTCTTCTGGACAGGCTACGATGACAAGACCCTGTAGAAATAAGTCGATAGCAGCAGGAGAGTGAAATTAGAGTATGTTTAAGAACATCATTACTCTGGCTGCTGTAAATATGTTGTACATAGACTCATTGTAAAGAAATTAAAGCATCAGTTGAACGATCTTCGTGAACAAACGAAGACAGATAAAACCCAGAAGAGACGCCAATATCACTGCAATCACCAATAAATGTTTTAGACTGACCACCAAAACATTACATTTCCAGGCGACATTCTAAAACATTACATGAATTGTTCGTACAATTATTTAATGTTCTCCATTTATGGACATATATCGTATCATCGTCTTCTCGGTTCCGTTACATTAGGTAATTAATTAGTTTAGAATTAATTAATTACCCATCACTAGTAACCTGGTTGCTCAGAGAACAATTTGAAATTATCTCAGATCTTTGTTAGATATTTCCATATAATTTTCACTGAAACGTGGTGAAAGGTGAAATTTCTACCAGATTTATCTTGTTATTATTTTACTGAGATGTGATTTCTTGAATATTGTGATGAAACTATGGTGGTCACTGGTCAACAAAACTGAATGATTCTGTATGTTTGAAAAGCTGTGTCTTTAGAATTAAAATGGAAAATAGACAGACTTTTTTGTTCTTAACGAGTTGAATTAAATGTTGCTATCTTTGATAGCATCCTGTCCATTGATAGTAATGGCGTTTTATTTTATTCAAGGTACAGCATGTATGGGTTATTCAAATATTTACTCAGTTGATGATGAAAATCATCAGCTGGCCTGAGGTAGTGTATATGACTACATGAAACATGAATCTTAACAGCAAGGAAAGCCTAGGTTGCACAAACATCGGCAACGCCAGTGGCATGTTGTGTTCCAGATTTCTAGTTGATGCCCTAATCCCTCCCATTTGACAAACTGGATGAAGTTTACCAATTTCACCATCTTGCAAATCACTTTTTGGAAAAGATACAAATGAATTTTACCTGGCAAATAGCATTTTGTTATGGGTCATATTTTCACATTATTGTGTATGTTATGTAAAAGCAATAACTGATACAGACATTTATTTGTATGTTTGCCACCAATAACGAAATGTTTTCCTGTTATTAGCTATTATTGTTGTGCCCAGTGACCTTATGACCTTTGGTGGTGATGCAAGGGTATTCATTGAGTATTTATGAGTAATGAGTACTGAGTGCTAACTATGTATTTTGTTCTAATTTTAGGTTGTATCATTACGGAAATCTGTCAGATATGCCAAAACGGTAGTGGTAAAGAAATTGGCAAAGCAGATAAATACCTATAAATGTAAAAAGTAGGAATGCAATTTATTCACAGTTTACTTTCTTGTTTAGAGAGATGATACACGTGATCTCGGCCAAGAAAAGGGGCCACTTATTGTAAATTGGCGTATAAACATTTCCATAAGCTGATATCTTCAGGAAGTCAGGCTAAAAATTTCAGCACTTTTGGTCCAAATTTTATGCACTGTTAATATAAGATATCAATTGTTGGAAAACTGCATGTGAAACTTCATATCCATATCCTTGATAACAGAATTTGGCTTTAATGTAACACGTGGAGGAATGCAGTTTCTAGAAAATGAGCTGAAATACAGACATATTCACTGGATGCAAATAGCATCATTTATGTAAGCATGATCTTAATGGGTGGGACGTGGTGGTGTAGTGGTGTGGTCTGTGCCTCATAACCAGAGGGTTGTGGGTTCAGATCTGCCTCAAGCCACTGTGTAGCAACCATGGACAAGTTGCTCGCCCACAATTGTCTGTGAGGAAGGCTATGGGAAACCACCTCATTCATTTACCCCGGGTGGCATAAAGCCAAAGGACCTGCATTTGGGCAGAGAACTCGTCATCATCATCATCATGATCTTAGTGAGATCTGCATTTCTCAGCCTTTCCAGTAAGCGACAACTGGTACCTTTTCTGTGCTGGGATCACTTGTGTACAAAATACTTGCAATGCTGATCTGAAATTTGTAATTAATATTTACATTTAGCTGTCGCTATTATGTGATCATAATTATCTGCAAGAGCCTTGCGCTAAAACCTTCAGCTGTGACTTGTCCTTCTGCATAAACTGCAGCTTTATTTAGATGGTGGAAAGTGCATCTGAAAAGCTGTCTAAAGTGCCATAATGTGAAAAGAAGGATGTTGCTTTTTAGTTCTTTGCAAATGACAGTGTTTATGTTTTAAAACAGAGGTACAGAAGAACAGGTTAAGACGAATATGAGAAAAGCAGAACGCCTCCAGGAACAGATAGCAATTCTTAATGTAGGTTCATTTCGTATGTGAAAGTCTTTATTAAGTTCGAAAATATCTGTTTTGAAGAGCAGTTATTTATGTATTGGAGAAAATTTTTATTTAAATTGTAACCGTAGTTGTGTTGATTTTACAAATTCATACAAGGAAACAATTTTGAGAAAAACAATGCTTTAGTTAAGACGAATAAACAGATATTTATCATTAGAGCAACTTTTGTTCCTTGCCTATCAGTAGTATATATAGTCTGTAGTGTTTGAAAACATTCTAGTTTTATAGAATTTTGAACTCTTGTACCATTTTATAAGGATCATGACAGTTGAATGAATATAATTGTTATGGATTTCAGACTTCATTTCTCTGTTTGTTTGAGTCACCATCTGTCATTTTCTTCAAGCCAATGTCCATTTTCTAAAGAAAACTCAGAAATTTATGAGGAAATTCAAAAAATTTAAGTTGGTTTATTACATCAGCAGTGGCAGCAGATTCCCTGCTTGTTTGTGCCTTCACCTCAGAGTCCACAGCTTGAATCCTGTCCATCATGTGGGAAATGCACAATTCATTGCAAAACCCACAAGAAGAACGTTGTTGGATTGCTGTTTTGTTTGAACTTCAGTCAAAATATCCTTAAAAACTGTATGGCCCTACATTAGAGAATTTGAAAGAGGCTAGGAATTAAGGAGAGTTGTGCTACCTTGTGCTACTAACTTTGTGCTAAAATGCCTGTAATGCATTGCTATAGAAGTTGGCTGTTGACAGTTAGACTGGTCATTTGAATGCTTAATAACTGTGTGTTTCTTGTAGAAGTATAAAGTTGATAAAGTAACAAAATTTTGTCTGGCATCAAAGTTTAATCTTGAAGAAGTTGCTCAGAAGGTATTAATGTATCAGTTGATTCACTTCTCGGGTTATGAAATTGCTTTTTGGTTTGTTCTAGCCAGAGATGTTACAAGTACTTAGGTTTCGAGTTCAAGTATGGGTACTAGTACTTTGGTGACACATACAAGACTGTGTGCAAGTACTTTGGTATCAAGTATAAGTACGAATAAATTATGATACAGGTACATTAAGTTACCACAAAAGCATGAAGATATCTGTTGAACAATTAAGACTAGATGAAGCGTGTATTTTCACATATTATGCCATGCTTTTGAGAAATGTTAGCAATGTGAGCAAGTCGCTGACATTCAGTGAATTTTTTTAATGTTACACTGCCATAACTAAACTTGGTTGGTGAGTGTGCTAGATACATTAATTGCATTAGATGCATTAATTAAAACTTAATGCTGTAAGCACTGGTTCATGCGGTTAATTTAGAACAGTTTTGTTACATTTGCACAACAATGCACAAGTCCAAGCAGTTGCCTTCATCAGTCATCATAGCTTCTGATATTCAGATATGTTGTTATTTGTGATGACGGTTACTTGGCTTGGATGTGCTGTAATAATCTAAGGACTTCAAAAATAATGCTCAAGGCTTCAGTCCAGGATCGCTGCCTAGCATTGTTGGTGTTCATGTCAAAATCCTGGGTTAGTCCAGTTGAAAATCAAGAGGTGAATCTGAGAGGACACAGAAAATATCCTGGGGCAGAAATGACTCAGTGAAAAGATGAGTTTTTGATCAAGGTCTAAATGCCAACACAGACTGTAGAGCAAACATTTGCCAGAAGAGAGTTCCAGAGTCTGGGGCCAGCAACGGTAAAGACACGCCCAACGAGAATTCAAATCCTTGTCCTTGGTGTAGACAGAGTGTGACAGCCAGAAGACCAGGTTGAGTAGTGACAAATCTTGAGAGTCTGCATGAGACGAAGACAGTAAGTTTGGCTGAAATGTAGAACTTTATAGAAAAATATCTTGATGATGAAACTATTCTGTTTTTCGTTGGTAGCCAGAGATGTATGCTTATGGATTGGGGTTTTAATGGTGGCTCTGGCCAGGGTATTTTGGATCCTTTGAAGCATTATTAAGTGAGCTTCTGAAATGCCAGTAAGAAGCAAGTTACAATAGTCCAGACAGCTACAGACCAGACATTTGCCAGACAAACAAAGGCATAAAAGAGAATGTGGTTCCTGATGCTTTGGGTGATATGAACATGGTAGTGGGGTGACCTACGTATTGAGTTAATGCGTTCACTGAAGGATAGGTTGGAATCAAATACATCATTTAAATTATTTGCCAAACAACTTTGTTGTGCAACAGAATGGCCTAGATGGACAGAATTCAGTGATCTAAATTTGTTCTGTTGCTCTGTAGTAACAAATAGCTTAGACTTCTGGGCGGAAAGTCTACACAATGTTGCTGTTTCTGAAAGCAAACTGTAATCAAGATATATATATATATATATCTGGTACCGATGAAATATAAAAATAGCAAAAATGTGAGATGATGATGACTAACTGGTAACCAATCAGAATATCGATAAAAGCCCGTCAATTTGTTCGTCTGCTGCATGTTTTTATTCTTAATTTAGACCTTGTCACACATGTCAAGTCCTGAGTTTTGCAAGTACACTGGTTTAAAGTACAGTTGCTTCAGTTTCAAGTACAAGTACTTAAAAGCTGTATGCGATTTTTACTTAAGTACAAGTGCGAAGTACAGCATCTCTGGTTCTAGCTGGTATTTTATATTGTTAATTTTTCAGCTGTTGCATTAATAATAAAATTTGAATTTTGAGATTGAAATTTCTTCATACTGTCACTAGTAGGAGGAGGCTGGATGGTGTAATGATAGTGGCTTCAGTGGATGATTTCTGTTGCTGTTAGTTAGTAAGCTGTCTGAAGCTTTGTTTCAGATGGGTTATGTACCTTTTGAAAAAATGTCTTCATGGTACCACTTACGAAATTCTTCTGCCTCTATTTTACATAATAGTGGACGCCTTGCCTTGTCTTCAGATAGATGTATTTCACTGTGCTAGGTTTATTCTTCTACAAGATTCTGTTAATTTGTTTCAGTATTTATCCTTTTTTCCAGACTGTTTAGTTGCAGTGCCTTAAGTTTTGTTTTGTGACAGGGAACAGCAGAGGAAAAGGCATTGACTCGAGTGGCATGTCAGAAACTTATTAAAACAAAAGTTTGTGACTGGCGAAAGGAGCATCCTGACTGGCAGTTACTATGTGAGAAGTTAAATACTTGGGTGTCAAAACGAGTTAGAAACAAAGATATGGCCATTCTGAAGACAGAAATTCTGTTCAAGAAGAAGGAGCAAGCTAAATTAGAGAAGTTGGGTAATGAAGAAACAGAAGGCGAATCAGAGGAAGAAGATGTCTCCATATCATCAGAAGCCGACTCACAAGGCAAAACTGAAGATTCATACGAGAAAGAGGAAAAGGGTGAAAGAAAAACAAAAGAAACAGATAAAGGTAATAGAATATAAAATATAAAACAAGAATTTATTTTTAGGTTGTTTAATAGGTTGTGTTCTCTTTTTTAAAGAAAATTGTTCTTAATTTGTAGCTGCCAAAATTTGTGCAATGAACAGGCAGTTTGAAGACAGCGGTTCTGATGATGATGCCTATAAACAGAAGATCAGAAAATTAAATTCATCAACAAGTGATTCACTTCTCAATAAAAAGAAACGAAAAAGTGAATCTTCAATCAAAAATGTATCTGACAAGTACCGGTAAGTAGAAATGTAAAAATTGATTCATTTGATTAACATTCAGTCCTTTGCCTTTTTTATCTAGTTGTGGATTAGTTTTTCTTGTATCTTGTTATGCGTAATTGTATTTTGTTATGGATCGCTTTTTGCACATCCCTAAACAAGTGAGATCTGCAAAGCAAGTGGGAATCCTGAGTAAGAAAAAACTAAACTTTTTGCCTCTGTCTTGAGATCTTAAGTGCCATGTTTTTGACAAGGGAAATAATGGTGATTATTTTTCAGAGATGGCAACAAGTCAGAAAAATTTAAAACTGAAAAAATGTCTTGTGATAAAGGTATGCTGCAATTTTTAAAATCCATTTCTAGCATTATTCAGTTATTGCTTCATATTCGGAATTATTTCTTCAAACTTTTGCTTATCACGCTAAATGCACTTTTCTCAAGTTTTTAATTCTGGGCACCTTGAAATACCTCACTGGTATTGCTGCATTGTCATACCAGTTCCACATAAAAATACATATAATATTATGTACAAAGGCAAACATCTCTAATCTGGACTCTTTTATTTGTGGCTGTCTTTTGGATGAGAAAGGAGATGTCTCCATATCATGGGAACAGGATGCCATCTGCAATAAACAGCTGTGAGTGAATTTCAATGGGAGATTGTTCTGCAGATATGGTCCATTGGAAGAGAAGCCAAAACGTGCTTATGTTCATATGTGAGAGTTGGAATCACGGTCTGTCAGAGCACAGCTCTGGCAACAAGGTTAAGTGAATGGAGACAGATGAGCATAGCAAGAGCCTGTTGTGAAAGCTCACACAACTATTATGATCTTATTGCATATGTGATCAGAAATCGGTTGAAACCACAGAAGAATATATTGCATCTGTGACAAATGAGGGAGACTGGTCAGCAGGACATTGTACCAGTGTGGCAGCAAAGCCAGAAGACAAGTCTGCCAAATTACTTGGATCGCCTTTGTTGAATATCTTTCAGTTTTCTATTAAATGGACTGACCTTCTGGACATTGACCTGATTGCTGTTCAGCTGATGCGCCATCGGTTGATGCCTTATGCATTAGACACTGGCATGATAGAAGTTGCTAAGTACTTTTACCAGTCATCCAGAAAGGAGTGGAGTCAAGCAAACTGCAGGCCATTTTTTCTATATGAGGTCAAGTTCCCTAATGTGGACGGTCAGTTAAGATCCAGCCTCCTTTGGCCAACTGTTTGTTGCAACTGACCAAAAAAGATGTGTGGTTTCCGAGTCTTTTCACATGCTGGTCCATATCTGTGGAATTCTCTACCACCGGCTTTTAGGGACCCTTTTCTTTTACTTCATTTTGCAAGCAATTGAAGACATACCTTTTCTCCAGCTACCCATGCTTTTGAGGTGAATTTATAATTGGTACGATATAAGTATCTGATTAATAATAATAATAATACTAATTTTAATTAAAGTAATTATAGTAGATAACAGACGGAAAAAGACCTGATGGTCTATCCCTCATTCCATGGTGGATGGGCCGTGCTTTGATTTGGGATGCCCCTATAATAGACACTCTGGCCACAGCTTACCTTCCCTCCACATCAACCTCAGCTGCTGGCGCCGAATTGGCAGCAGATAGAAGATGCAAAAATATAACACTCTTGCACAGAATTACCACCTTGTTCCTTGGCATTCGAGACTCTTGGCCCAATAAACAGCATTGGCTTCATAACAGAGTTAGGGTGCCATCTCTCTCGTATTACAAGTGACAAACCAGAGAGAAACTGGTTATCTTTTCCAGCGCATTGCCATCACAATTCAACGCTTCAATTCTCTTGCCTTCCACGGTACTTTTGCTCTGCCAGATCTTGACAATTTCTAGCCGTCCCAGAATTTGGTATTCTCCGGAGAATTTTTTAAAACCTGATGGATCATATATACCTTGGGTAAAAAATTTTAAAAATAAAAAAAATTATAGTAGTTATCACTAATACATTGCACTACTTTGGATTGTGAAGATGATCACAAGAAGACTGTAATAGTAAACTTTGCTAATGTTGAATATTTTATTCTCAATTGAGTTTATGCTGTTCATTGGATTTCCTTAGGAATAGGTTTGTTATATTTCAGATTCTGCTGCAGAAAAGATGCAAAATACTTCAGTGCATCCATCTTGGGAAGCCAGGAAAAAAGAAAAAGAGCAGAATTTTATCACTTTTCATTGCAAAAGTGTAATATTTTCAGATTAGATTCTGTTTGTGTAAGTAATCCTAATGGTATTTTATTTCTGAAGCATGTGCTTTGGAGATGGTATCTGTTGCTGCTTTCCCCAAAATACTTATTCTCGTCTTTTATCAACTTTGTGTATCTATGTAAGTATGTATCTGAGCATTTCTGAAGTGCCTTTTGGGTACCTTGCAAAAGTTCACTCTCCTAACTGATGTCATAGTTCTAAAAACAGCAAATTTGCCTGTGTGCAAATGATGCTCATGTAGCTGGAGAAGGTCTTTACAGGTGGTATTGCACAGGTACGTGAGACCGACCAATCAATTCCAATCCATGGTTGGCATTTGATGCACATCCAGAGTCACTGGATTGGAAGAAGATGAAGAAAGAGATCAAGCAAGGGCTCACTGCAAATGGTAATGCTCACTGTCTGGGTTAGCAGTTTAGTTCATTGCATCTGGAGATCCCCATGCTACCTTGTCTTCTGTGATATCCAACAAATTTGTAGAAAGCTGGTTGACCAGACTCTATCTAGAATGGTCGCCATATTACTAAGAAGATCCTAAATGTTCGTAAAGAGACACAGGACTTGACTTCACCCACATAACATCACAATGTTGCTAGATCAGTATCAAATAGTTAACGGTGACGAAATGAAATCGCTTATTCGGTCTTCTCTACCAAAAATGATTGCAACTGACCAAATTCCAACCTTCATTTTCCACGAATTTGTTGATGAGCTGCTCCCATCTTTGTGCAGCTCTGGAATTTTTTTGCTGGCTAAGGGAGTCCTTCCAGAAGGTTATGAGTATGCAATGGTAATGCTTTTACTGAAGAAGCTGGGACTGCTTCTGGACAGCATCAGCAACTGCTGGCCTGTCTGAAGCCTCACATTTCTGGCAATGGTAATTAAGAAAATAGTTGCTCAGCAGCCGATATGCTGTTTAGAAGCAAGTGACATTCTGCATTGGCTTCAGGAGGGGACATCCTATGGAGACTGTCTTGCTATGACTCCTCTTGGGCATCTGTTATGCCACTGACTCTGGACGTGTCACTGTGCTTGCTCTCTTTGATGGGAGTTCAGTGTTTAACACAACTGACCATGAAATTTTAATTACACATCTTGGAAATTCTTATGGAATTGGTGTCCAACAGGGTTCAGGACTTGGGCTGCTTCTCTGCATGGTGTACGTGGCTGACCTGACTCAGATCATCACTGCTCTGGGGATTTGTATACACCAGTATGCTGATGACAATAAATTGAAAATTGCTACCCATCTGATGCACTTATTTATTTGCCATCTATGCAGGCTGTGTTGTAGCGGATGTACAGGCATTGCTGTCTTCCAATTGGCTCTGGTTGAATCTGACAAAGACACAGAATCTTTGGCTAGGCGCATGCAAGGCACGTTCAAAAATGGAGGAAGAACCAGAAGAGTTGCGATTGCCTAACTGGAATCAACAATTTATTGTCTGTAACTTGGGTGTGGCCTATCAGTGGCGAACCATGTGGACCTCCTTTGCGGGCCCTGCTTAGGGTGGAGCCTAAGATATAAGAGAAAAAATTAAAATTTGATTTTTGAAAGTCTTACTCCCTAAAAGTATTACTTTTAAGCTAAAAACATTAGAGACAAATTTTGAATAAAAAATATGTATATTTAGAGGCAAATCAAGTGTCTCAGAGTTGATGAAGTTCATGAAATTTACTGAATTACGAGTGATTTTGCTGATTAGCTGTTATTGGAAAAGCACACTTCATTAGCAATAACGTCTTATCAAAGCAAGTATGAATTACAATTTGTGTGTTGTGATCTTAATTGAGGATTAGGGCCTTTGTTTTTTTCTGACGGCCCTGTCAAAGTCTCTTTCCTGCTGTCTGGGTGGGCTTGACGATGGTCTTTAACAACCTTTAGCAGGAACTGGACCTAAGCGTCAGAGCTTTTTGTCAGTTCACTAAACTCTTGGATCAGCACAACTGCACATTCGGCATGATTGTTGACCACTTTCAGTGCTCTAACCATGTCTGCAGCTTGCTTGAAGTCATCGTTCCTTCCACGTCGCAGGATATACTGCAAGAAGTCTTACTGGATACTCCAACATTTTGAGCAGTGGCATTTACTCTGTTGTAACAAAATCTTCAAAATTTTTGTCCTGGATCTCTGAGCTCAGTATTCTGCTATCTGTCGTTAAACTGCTATGACATAGTCCCTGCTGTTTCTACAATAACGAATGTTGCCTTGCAATCTCACATCTTTGTTCTGTTAAGAGCTGGTGCAGGTTGCAGTGTTACAATAGTAAGTAATCAAACTGGGCAAAATGTGTGAAGCAGTGACTGATTAGTGAAGGAATACTGGAATGTGCATGATGACTCGAGAAAATGCCTACTGGACCAGTACTGGTAATTAGTTTTTCAAAATGCTGGCAGCAGCCTCAGCTTATGTAGTATGAAAAACTTCTGTGTCATTGAACTACCTCTAAATATTTATCAATAGTAGTCATATTTTGCCTGAATTTTTTTTAAGGTATAGGAACAACATGAGAGGGTAAAAAGTTTTCTGAACTTCAGAAATAAGCTCCACCCTTGTCCTGCTTCTACCAGTTGCACCAGGTACTAATCGTAAGACACTATCTGTCATTCCTCGCCATGGAAACCCACATTCGCTCATTTAGTATGGATTACTGCAATTCAGTGTTTGCAGGCCTGCCTAAGTACCGGTTGCATGAGCTTCAGTCTGTCTGGATTGTGTCATATGAGTTACAGCTGACCAGCTGAAATATTTGCATACATCAGAAAATATGGTAAGCAAAAATACTATAGGCCTACTAGCTTCTTAATGCAGAGTGATCTGTCATTCAAATTATCCTTCTGGCAAGTGCTTTGCTTGTTAGTGCTGCTCTGCTATACATCAAGGAGCTCTGTGTTCCAGTCTCGATCGTTGCATTCTGCTACTGATGGAGATATGCAGGTACCACGCTTCCACACCATCTTGAACCCATGTATTGGACCGTCTTCCTGGAAAAGTCTGCTGTTGCATTTGTGTACTTCTGCACTTGGCTCTATTCAACAACATTTTAAGCCTTCTTCTTAAAACACGCTTGTTTAGATCAGTTACATGTTGTCATAGATGCAGTATATGTGTTTGTATATATATATATGTATATATATATACATATATAGAAAACTAACATACTTTGTCAAAACAGGCTTGGCTCAGGCTTGGCTACTTGTGACGGTGTAGCGCACTTAGATGCTGACAACCCGTCTGTGTATCAGTATCACAAATGAGGACAATAAAGTTCCAAATACTGTCCAGAGTTGCATGAATCCACAAAGACTAGCTCAGGAAATGGAGATTCAGACACAGAACACACAATGACTACATCAACTGTCTGTTTTGTAAGACGTGAGCGTTATCTTGCATTTTTTAGGGTTTTGTTGGCACAGATTTTGACGAGTTTATCAGTGTTACTCAGTTGCTATCTTTCATGCCTTTCAATTTAGTGTCAACAGATTATCTCTTGTTTTCCTCAACTTACTCCAGAACTGTGATCAGAACTTAAATGATTATTGTTTATTTCAGGAGCAGTGACAAGCTTTTCAGACAAAAAGTTCCCACTGTCAAGTTCAAGAGAAGCTGATGCTTTTGTCAGTGACTGGGTCTCTGCTACAGATGCTGAATCATCGTCAGAATCAGAATTTCTTGAGAATCCATATCGAATTATTAGAAAGATGTTAATCATAATTTCTATCTGGCAGAATTTGCACCTTTTTGTCATAAAGTTCTTCCCATAAATTGCATGCCATCCAAGTAAGACTGTGGGCATCACTTAATATGTTACTGAAGTATGACTACATGGTAAGCTGTGGAAATTGCCAGCTGCTTTTGATTAGGGACTAGGAAAAACACAAAAGCAAAGTGTAATTTACAATGAAATGCGTATGCTTCTCTTGTTTAACTTAATTTGTGAACTACAAGAGTTGCAGGAGAGATCAGCAGGGCTGTTGTTTTGCAGTATTTGTATGGTTTTTTCCTTTGACGCTTGACTGGATTGCAGTTACAGACATGTTGACTGGATTGCAGTTACAGACATATTGACTGGATTGCAGTTACAGACAGATTGACTGGATTGCAGTTACAGACAGATTGATGCCCTGTTTTAAATTGACCATTGGATTGATGCATTGTGTATTAAATTTGGTGTATGAATTCTCTAGATCAGATTTGATTCGGCCGCATCTTTTGAACTTCTTTGGCAGACGCAGTTTTCAAACACACCCAAGTAAAATATAAGAGTTTAAACGTTTAGTGTAAACAACCTTACTGACAGATCTCTGCCTGGAAGGGCAGGATAGACAAGTTACATATTGAGAACCAGTGCTGATCAGTAACTGCTTAAGTAAAGTTTTACTACTTTTACTTGCAACAAAGTTTTACAGAATGACACATGAATTTTAATTTCAATTCATTTTTATATAAGTATATTTTATATAAGCAAGTATGCCTAGGAACACGTAATTACACATGTGTTGATGCTTATACAGTATGGGTCTATGTTTTGATATTTATATTTGATGTTTATATTTTGATATTTAGGACGTAGATATTGCCATGTTAAGCTAATGGAACCAATGTTTGACCAACACAAAAATGGTTGCTTTCTATCCCCTTGTCAAAGGCATGACAGTATATGTGAATTGTATGTTGTACGCCCTAGATAATGCGACAATTAAAGTAATTGACATTGGATGACCATGGGGCCAGCGTTCGTGTTTTTTGTGACATTGGCTCAATGTCGGTATGACGACAGAATTCTGGCGTTGGCCCAACATTGGTTCCATGTATGAAACATGACGATATCTTCTTCAGAAATTCCAAAAATGCTAGGATTTGATGAATAGGAATGAATAAATGAAGTGTAGTACTTTTCCTGGCAGATGCAATAGGTTGGTGGTACTGTATTTGTTGGTGGTAGATTTCAGATAGTCAGTGCCTTTGCCTTACCTTAAAGGATCAATACGGAGGGTTTAGAACCAGTTGGGAGTTGATGATGCTTTGCATGAAGGCTTGACCGTCAATCGACCCGATCCAACGGAAAGATTGAGAAGGAGGAGGAGGGCGAGGAAAAGGCTTGATTTCCTGGTTGACAGTGATTAAGAAATTATCTGTGATTTTGAGAACAGAGTGAGACAGGTAAGGAGGTAAAAGAAAAGTAGAAGAGGTGATAATGATATCCAGAGAGTAGTTCCTGATGTAAGTTGGGAAGTTGATGTGTTGAGCAAGGTTGACATGTCAGAAGCAAGAGGGTCGGATGGGTTATCAACGTGAATGTTGAAGTCACTGGTAAGCAAGAACTCATGAGGTATATTTGCTGCAAGGGAAAGGAGTGAGGCAAATTCACCATGAAAGACAGATGGTTTGAAGAAATAGGTAGAAGATGTAGGAAGACAGTAGATGTTGAACACTATTAACAGATAGAAGCGAGTCTGAGAGTGATAGAAGCTCATTCTGAGGAGCCAAAGTTATGATGAGAGAAGTCAAGGACGACGGTTGGTTCACAAACCATGAATGATACTGCCACCGAGGGTGTTTGAAGACTTAGAGGAGGTAGTTAAGTGAGGTGCACTGTGCAGTGAAACACCAGGAGGAGCGCATTCAGAAAGATGGGCAATATTAGATGAGGTACTGGACTTAATTCTTTCTGTGACGTCTTTGAACAGCCCCTCTGACTTGAGGCAGCGCTAGTGAATAAGCTGGTGTCCTGTGCTTAGCATCAGTGCATCACTAGAAATTCTCGAGATTACGAGGTAGAGGTCCATGTTTCAGTTAAGGCAATGAGATCAGGTGGCCGGCAGCAAGAGACAAAATCTTTAAGGACGATACAATTTTAGGGTTAAGCAGTGACCGAATGTTGAGGTAGTACAGATGGACTTTCTTGTTGGCAGAGGAGATGGATGGAAACTGGATTTAGAAGTTGAGTGGCTTCGAGGCCCAGACTTAAGGCGGATATCACCACAGAGTAAAATCATAATTCTTGACCTGGAACTGAACCCACCTTGCCTATAGATTTTGTTTTGACTGAGGGCGTGTGAATAAGTTGGTTCCCGCGACTTAGCTTTCATTGAGCGCTGTAGAAATCTCGAGATTACGATCACATCTGTGTGAGGCTCTGCGCGTACAGTGATAGTTCAAAGCACCAGACCTTCATACTGAACAATTATAATTATTATTATATTTAGTCGACTGCTAGATGGCGGTACTCAATACTGCGATGATCGTTTCTTGGTGAATCAATATTCAATATGTAATCTGAGCTGGATGTTATTTACAGAGGCCATAATATCATGAAATTTTCGTTTTAAACAAAACATGTCTTCTATTCATATTCCGCGTGTGCTGTCTACTCGTGGTAAAACATCGGTAGAGTTGGACAGGGAGAGTTTTGAGAGATCCCAGGTATTTTTGAGTTGGAATTGTTTAACGTGTTATTTGGAATTAATTGGGGCGCGGTCTCGATGATTACCTGAGTGGCAAAACTAAATTAAATGGTGTCACTCTTTGGTGTTTCGCGTGTATGATGATATAATAATTATAGAGAATTGTGTGGGCGTCTTTTAGAAACCCCCTCAAAAGCGCTTGTCCTTAGCCTTAAATGATGCTAGACATTGAGAGACCCGGAGAAGTATGGCGAGTTCGTCTGAAGTCGAATGATGCTCGCACAGCTGGTAGGTCGTCGATAGTTGTCAGTTGATAATGTGTTCAGAGTCCCTAGTCCATACTGTGCTGAAGATATGTTGCAAGAGACATGTGAAACGCTCGTAGCACTTGGTAAATGGTATTTGTAAGTCATCATACATGTATATTCGTGACATACGCAGAATTAGGCATTATGTCCCCATGTCTTCCAGCATTTCCTTAGCTAACGCATTGGTCTCCAGTCGCCTTGACTATCGTAACTCCATTCTTGTAGGTATCACTAAGTCAAACATGCAGAAGCTCCAAAGAGTTCAAAACTTCTTGGCTAGAGCCATAACAAATACTTCTAAATATGAGCATATAACCCCTGTGCTTAAATCTTTACATTGGCTTCCTGTTCAGCAAAGGATTTGTTTCAAATTAGGACTTACAGTTTATAAAACATTGAACTATGGCCAACCACAATACTTGAAATCGGTCCTTATTCCCCAGACTTGCCATTATTCTGCAAGGTCATCTGATTGTCTTTCTCTGGTCAGACCTTGGGCTAGAACTGTTCTGGGTAAACGGGCTTTTTTCAGTTGCTGGGCCAAAATTCTGGAATTCCCTCCCTGTGTCTGTTCATTCTGCTCAGTCGCTTCTGTCATTTTGTTCTCAGCTTAAAACTTACTTTTCAAATTGCTTATCCGCCATAGGCTGCCCCTCTGTCATGCGGACTGACCTTCTGGATATCGACCTGATTGTGGCTAGGTTTTGGTGTGCTATCGGTTGACGCCTTGTGCATTAGACACCGGCGCATTAAAAGTTGCTCATTATTATTATTATTTTTCCTTACGCATATCGAGTGACCATCTTCTGACTGATGTTTGGGTGAAGGTCCTAGTAGCTGGAAATTCTGAGCTGCTAGGCGAACATCGATGGCCTGTTGGTTGGCTAGTTGCTGACCAACAAAACTGTATTTATGATGTAGTCGATGCCACCATAATCGTAAACTAGCCTTGGGGCACAAGTATGGTTCTGCCAATCCATGATCGCCTGCATAATACTATACTACTACTAATACTACTAGAAATGATGAGAATAATGTCATTAATATGCTATTTAACGGATGTAGAAATATCCATATTGAGTACCACATTATGGGAAGGGTCACATTAAACTGAAATGGTATTTTTCCCAAAATTTCAGTACAGGTCTATGTAGCTGGGTATTTGGAGGTTGTAATGGCCTAACAAAATCATTGAAACTCGAAATTGTTACAAAAACCGAGTCAACGAGATGTGCGTTACGGGCATCGTTGATTTTGTAAAGATTGCCAAAAATTATGTTTAATTCAAAATTGCATTTTGGAATGGAGGCTTCCGGATCTGGAAAAGTACACTTGTGTTTTTAAATGCGTTGAGAGTTGAAATGTCTTAGAAATAAAGTTTATTAAATATTTGTTTGACATGGCACAAAGCAACATGATTCTATGGGTGAATGAAAGAGCTGCAGTTAATGTCAGTGTCCAGAAGTACAGGACCAAAGTACATATCGCCAGAGTATACGTTATGTCAGATGTCTGTAATCATGGGATTGGAGTATGTATCACCAGAGTATACAGAATGGACTGAAAACCGAACTTCTCAAGTTGTACTATCTTGCTTCCTCTCCTGTGCCATCCAGTGACCACCATCTCCAATGATTTCCACCACAGCACCATGTTGTCTGCCTGTATTGACCATGTGGATTGTGACCTGGCACCGAAACTGATCAAACAACGTTGCTCTTGTGGTCTTCATTCGATCTAGTGGATTGTGACCTGGCTCCGAAACTGATCAAACAACGTTGCTCTTGTGGTCTTCATTCGATCTAGTGGATTGTGACCTGGCTCCGAAACTGATCAAACAACGTTGCTCTTGTGGTCTTCATTCGATCTAGTGGATTGTGACCTGGCTCCGAAACTGATCAAACAACGTTGCTCTTGTGGTCTTCATTCGATCTAGTGGATTGTGACCTGGCTCCGAAACTGATCAAACAACGTTGCTCTTGTGGTCTTCATTCGATCTAGTGGATTGTGACCTGGCTCCGAAACTGATCAAACAACGTTGCTCTTGTGGTCTTCATTCGATCTAGTGGATTGTGACCTGGCTCCGAAACTGATCAAACAACGTTGCTCTTGTGGTCTTCATTCGATCTAGTGGATTGTGACCTGGCTCCGAAACTGATCAAACAACGTTGCTCTTGTGGTCTTCATTCGATCTAGTGGATTGTGACCTGGCTCCGAAACTGATCAAACAACGTTGCTCTTGTGGTCTTCATTCGATCTAGTGGATTGTGACCTGGCTCCGAAACTGATCAAACAACGTTGCTCTTGTGGTCTTCATTCGATCTAGCGAATAAGCTGGTCTCCCTGAGGTGGCTTTTGTGTAACAATGAGAAATTTCAGAGATTTATATTTACATCAGATCCCCTGTTAAGCAATTTTGCATGGTGTTTGTGTTTCTATTGTGGGGCTTCTTCTTAGTTGTGGGTCCCAAATAAATTTGAATGTCACTAAGGTCTCTTTGAAGTGGACCCTTTTCCCATGCACTTTTCTGTCCTTAGGTAAGTCCCAATTGTCCATCCTTAACCGGATGGGGCAAATGTGTCATCGGTTGCACCAAAGTTCTGTCCGCTTGATGTCTTCAGGTAATTTCGCTACCTGTCTGTTACGATGTCACTATTGCTTTGTTGGTAGCATTTGTTCCCCACATGGAATGGCTTGATTTGATGTGAGCTCAGATTCATCAGAGGATACACAACCTTTATCTTCGCTGTCTGCTTAGTCTGCTTCATTTTGTTGGCTGTGAAGCACATCCCTCTTGACCCGTGATGCAGGTGTCAGCAGAGGGCAAACTTGTGGCCTGGTTGGTTGGGCTGCTGGAGGAGTCTGACCAACAGTCGGAGACTGTCCTGATTGCTGCACTTCCTGTAGGAGGAAAGCAAATTGTTACTTGCAAAAAACAAATGGAACATGCTTTTTAGGATGCTGGACCTAGATTTTGGAACTCTCTCCCTGTGTCTGTTCGTTCTGCTCAGTCACTCATGTCTTTTCGTTCTGAACTTAAGACTTGCCTTTTTCAGTTGGCTTATCCACCATAGGCTGGCTCTCTGTCTTAATGGACTGAACTTCTGGATATTGACCTGGTTGCTGCTTGGCTTTGGTGCACCATCAGTTGATGCCTTGTGCATTAGTCACTGGTGCCATAGAAGTTACAAATTACAATTACAATTCCTCCTCAACATGTCGTTTCCACTTGGAGCATGTCCTCCTATCCTTTCTGTTCCTCTGCTTGTTGCTGCATGATCTGTAGCTAGACAGACATTAAATCGTGAGTCTTTGCCTGTTGAGTTGTGTCAGTGGACTCTGTCTTCATGAGCTTCCTCATTTTGTCATTGTCATCCATTTCCAAAGTCATCAAACATTTGAAAATGGCTTTCAGGTTCGGTAAAACAACTTTCTACTGCAAACTTTATCAAACAGCTGTCGACTGTGCCGTGTCGAGATTGAAACACATTTTAGAAAATAAAGTTTACTAAATCTTTATTTGACGTTATTATTAAATCTTTATTTGTACATGGCCAGAGTATATATATCATTGCTTTTAGACCCAGCAATCATCCCTAGACACTTAAATAAATTATTTTGGTAGCGCGACTATGCAAACGGAAATGGTGGTAGAATAAAAATCTTGTAAGCACTTTGGAGAATTCTGTACTAGCAAAAGTCTAATAGAAATAAGACGGTGATGCCTTATATTGGCTTATTGTACAACCTGGCTCTTACAGACTTGATTTGCTATAGTGCTGCTGAATAAGCTGGTCTTCCTGATGCAGCTTTTGTGTGGTGATGAGAAATTTCTGTTTTGCATTACGTGTACATTGCATTTACTTCATACGTGTCATGTATATGTGTGAACGATTTGGTCATGTATGTTTCACCTAAGGTGAAGGCCAATTATATTGCAGATATGCAGCTTCATCATCGAATCACTAAACACAGGCCATTATTTTGGAGGGTAAAATGCCAGTGAGTTACATGTGATGTAGAGACGGCTTATTGTTATTACTGTTGTTATTATTATTTCTTATTGTTTTTATTTTAAATGATGTGTTGTCCATTGGCAAGGATTAATAAACAGTCTGCTGCAATAGTTTCATCTTTTGATGGTGCTTTATTGAACTGGGGAATCCGGAGTGAGGGTGTCGTCAGGATGAGTTGAAGCTAAGAAACTGCTGCAGTTGATGTTTGCTTTTCAGCCAAGTTTTTTGTTTTTGTAGACAGCAAGTATTCAGAAAGCCATCAACCATCAGGAATGTGCAGTCAAGGAAAAGCATGCCAGAAGTATCCTTTACACAGACCTTTTTTCTCCTGACATCTGAACTACTGTGCAGTTCAGTTTGAAACTTGCCAGTCTGGGCAGAGGCTCATGTGGTTGAGCTTAAAATTGAGGGGAAGAAAAGCGTGATCATGTACTTTTTGGCAGTCACTGCTTGTACTTGGCTACACTTACCTACAAATAGTAATTTAGCCAGATTTTTGTGCACTGTTGAAGAAATTTGACAAATCAGTTGATAATTTAATTGATTGCCAGTTGCTATGAGAAAACAAAATCATTTGTGGGAAAGGGACTTTGTGAATATACAATTTGATGGGGGACATGGTAGCCAATTGGTTAGATTGCTTGGCTTGTAATGCAGAGGGTACTGGTTCGAACCTCCTCTGAGATGTTTCTGTGTAGAGACCTTGAGCAAGTCCTTCACTCGCAATTGCTCAGTGCATTGCTTGATGTTTAGTTATTAGACAATGGCGCTTAATAAATGCAGAAATAACAGTAATTCTGGACTTGAGCGATTTAGAAAGTGCAGTTGTGCCAATGGATTATGACATACATGAATCATGAAATCTTTCAACTGCCCCTGAAAGGCATGGCTAATGGTTTAAAAACCCAAATGAGTCTTAATTTTTCTGTTTCTTGTATGTCACCCTCTCTGTGCAATTGAATTTTTATGCATGCATTAACGCACGCACTGACAACTGTGCTGATGTCACACAACAGTTTTGGAAGAATTTTCAAGGGTAAAATGACAGATTGAGCCAGATGATGTGTCTGGTGCAACTGGTGGAGGCAGAGAGACTGCATGAGCAACCGTGGATGGATCTGTATCCCAAAACACAGCAAAGTCACAGCTGTGTGTCTCAAGTCAAGAAATTATGAGGCTATTGTTGCTTCATCTGTCACTGTTCCCAGCAATGTTCCTTCTAATTTTTTTCACAGTGCTTACTGGTCTAGCACTTGGGCAGTAACAGTTGGGACCTTTGCTCTGGTTTGTCTTTGGGGTCATTCGCAATGAACATCTACAAAAATTGACCTACTTTGAACCCCTCCCTCCCTTTGTCTGCATTTAGCATTACCCTCCCTATCCTCGTTTGCAGACTTCTGCACTCTGACAGAGTACTGAGGCCAAGCTAAGACTACCATTCTGATCTTGCAGGACTGACAGTGGTATGTGATGGGGTAGTTGATACTGTTGCATCCAGCAGAGGAACACGAATTATTAGATCCAACACAGTGCAAGACTGTCCTCTGACTGAAATTGAAGTTCAAGAAACAGGCTGTGCTGAAATAACTGTAGGTACCAAATCCAGGGGCAGACACACTGCCATTTATTATAAATGGTTGCCCCAACGTGTATCTGGACCAGACAACTGTGCAGACTGCCAGGGAGGACATGTCATATAGTTTCACAGCCTGGGCTTTGTTTCAACCTTCTGAGCGTAGCATGTGCTATATATGCACGGCACTGTAACAGGGAGCTAAATTTAACTTTGAACTAACATGATTGCTCATGAAATTTGTACACTAGATGAAAATTGTTGTGTGTGCTGTCCTCAAAGGTGACTTGCAGCACATGCACGGCTTAGATAGAACACTGATGCCCAGCACTTGTGTGTCTGCCATATTAAGCTTATCACTGTTTGATGACATCTGGTCCTTTGCTGATGTGCACTTAACCACACCAGTCCTTTCAAGAGCCGGTTTCCAGAGATGCCGTTTGGCTTTCTTATTTTTCACTGAGAGCAAATTCTCAGGTGCAGTTGTGTTATTGGTTAAGAAAACATTTGCTGTAAAAGGAGAAACTTCACACAAAAACTTCTAGGTAATAATAGCCTTAAATAGACTTGGGTGGATGAGGGTGTGCATAGTTGGATCCTGTAGGTGTAATTAGAGAGGGCTTAGGCTACATAAATGCTTGTCCTTTGGTCTGGTCCACTTAGTACAGCATGAGGCCATTTGGGACACAGTAAAGTAATTTCAGACACACAAAATGTGTATTGGCTATCTGGCCAATAATTAATATGAGGACAAAAGTTGCAGCAGGGTAGGGAGCAGGCAGACAGGGAGAGAGAAGGAGGGTCAGAGACGGGAAAGATGAAGGCAGGCAGGAAGGCAAGCAGGCAGGCAGGCAGGAAAGGAGGGATATAGGGAAGGAGTGAGAGGGGATGGAGGAAGGGAAGGAGGCAAGGAAGAAGGCTGGAAAAAGGAAAGGTGGGATGGTGGAAGGCCCGTGCAGAGGGAGGCAGAGAAAATATATATAGGGAAGCACAGGTAATGTGTTGCAAAAGCCAGGTTTAGATGGTATGGTCATGTGATAAGGAGAGAAGAGCAAAATGGCATTAAAAGAATTATGACAGCAGAGTTTTATGGACGCCACAGTTGGGGAAGACAAAAGAAGAGATGGAGAGACATGATTCAACAAGACATAAAGCTTCTCAGACTGAAGAAAGAAGATACTGGAGATAGAAACAAATGGAAAAGAAAGATTCTTGTGGCTGACCCCTCTCCTAGGAGGGACTAATTCCAGCCAGAAGGAAGAAGAAGAAGAAGAACAGATAATGCATTCCAACAGAGGATTTTCTCCAGAAGGACATTTTGATCTGTGCAGGATGGGTTAGTTGATTAGATCAGATGCCTTGGGCTGATTGATGCTCTGAAGGGGATGGGCTGCAGCCATTTAGCAGATGTCAGATTCTTTCTACATTTAACTCAGTCACTGTTCAGTCACTGTCCTTTCTACATACGATGTGGGTTTTAACAAGTGCCAGTGACAAATTAAGAATCACTGGTGAAATCTTGAGAGTCTTTAAGATCCTTCCTTTGTATGGTCGGCTTCAGGCAGTCATCAACGCCGCCACTCGTCTGGCCACTCGGACTAGCAAATCCGACCATATCACACCCGTGCTTCAGGACCAACTTCAGTGGCTAAGGATCGGCGAGCGCGTTAAATTCAAGCTTTGCCTGCTTACATACAAATGTCTGAACAACTGTGCACCACGCTATCTTTGTTTACTGGGGGGATATCTCCTATCTAGGAGATATCCCCCCGTGTAATCCCCCCTGGACATTTCCTCCCACCATCTCCCCCATGGATTCCCCCCCCCCGGGTAAATACCCACCCGGACATTTCCCCCCAAGTCATATATTTTATATCAACAAACATCACAATTAGTTTTGTATAGGTCACAAATAAAAAGAGCAATTTTTTAAAATGAATTTAAGTGATACAAGGTAAAAAAATAACAGTAAATTAGTACTTGTGTTTATATCAGAGGTCTTTAGTGTTAAGTTTAAGTTTGGTTTATGAGCAATACATAGAGATAATGTGTTCACAGACTAATGTTAAAACGTAAACAAAACCGTTTAAAATAGCTTTGTTTTTCCATGTATACTAGCTATAGTTTCCGACTCCATCGCTGTGGCTTTTTCAACTGCTTTTTTAACAAATTCGTGGCAGATTATATAGCAACAGATATCAAAACTTTATTAAACATTTACTTTAAGCATCAAAATGAGTAAACATTAATTAAGACTGAAAGCATTAAAAGCCTGGTTGTTCAACAAATAAATATCAACAATTAAATAAAGCTATATTTACATCAAAGCATTATTAGCCTTTCTAGAAAACTGTTTACTCAGTTTGTTGGTATATTAAAAGTCTTTATATTAAAAGTCTTTGCTAAATATTGTTTGTATTTCCACACTCAAACATCAAAGCACGAAAAAAGTCCACATAGATACAAATTGTTTAATTTTTGTGGACATTTGGGGGGGGGGGGGAAATATCCAGGTTTTTTTATCCTATTGAAATGCTTGGGGGGAGAAATCCAGGGGGGAGATGACAGGGGGAAATGTCCAGGGGAAATGTCCAGGGGGGTTTGTCCAGATCCCATCTTGCAGACAGCATCAGGCCGCTATATGATGACCCCAACCGACTGCGACTGCGATCATCAAAATCCACCAATGTCTTTGTACCAGCAGCTAAGTCTAGAATGGTTGATCGGGCCTTTCGGGTCGCTGGTCTGCGTGCCTGGAACAGCCTTCCAGCATCCATTCAGGAGTCCAGAAATCAGCTCAAATTCTGTCTACTTCATAACTCTTAGTTCTTGAGCTGACTTTTGACTTTGTAAAGCACCCTAGAAGTAGCATGCTACTAACGATGCTGTCTAAATTGTTGTAATTACAATTACAATTGTCCAAAAAAAAAGAACCTCTCAAAGGCACTTTTGAGAGGTTCTTAATTTATGTGCAGTATAAATACCCAGATATGTATATACAGATGCAAGTAATAGTAAAAAGATGGTAATGGGAGAGAGTCTGTCTTTTGAGCTATTGTTGTTCCTGGGTAATTCCGCATTCACTGGACGACTTTCTTAACCATCAAAGTTGTCATCATTGGGTCTCATCAGGAGAAAGGCTGCACTATGTACTGGAGTCTAGCACAAAGGCTTCCTCTGCAGGAGAATCCAATTGTAGCCTGGAAGTTCTGTCATGTTACTCACAAACTGTTACGTGACGGTCATCCAAGTGTGAGTTTTGTCCTACTGTTTTTCGTTTTAGACCTGCATGTGATATGTGCATGTATTTGCCTATGGTCTAAAATGACCTAGTATAGTCTTCTATGTAGAAATTAAGAGTTGTATTTGATAGACTTGAAAAAAGGTTGTAAATTTTGTCCTATTTATTTTATTAGTTGCATTGTAATAAAACCTTATTAAACATTTTTGGTTGTTTGCAAAGGTGACAGTGTGATTTTGTTGGCAGCATGTGAGCATCTGTGCTTCCAGTCTATTTCTAACTGATCAACATTAATTTTATAGACTTAAGCAATTGACCGAGCTGTTAAGTTTTGATTTCTATAGAACTTCCCTGTCCTGCACCTGCAGAGAAGATTCTGGACTTATGTTTCTCGACACCTTTTAAAACCTTTCAGAGGTGTGGCAGTTCAGTTTTAAAGTGAAAGAAGTGGAAATCAGTACTACGAAAATTCTGTGACTTGCACAAGGTCACGCCTGTAGCAGCATGAATCAGAAGTGAATATTTGTCTGTGCTTGAACTCCAACTTGTGATTTGCACGTTAGGTGAATTTGAAAACCACTGATTTATGGATCGTTGCCAGTTGCTGCCAGAAATCAATGGATATTAAGATTATTATTATTATCTGTGCATTTATTAGGTGCCACTATCTTATGACTAAGCTGCCACTAATGGTGCTGAGCAATTGTGAATGAAGGACTTGGTCAATTTCCCTACACAGTAACCATCTCATGGGAGGCCTAAACTTGTACTCTTTTTGTTAAAAGCTGAGTGCTCTAGCCAGTCGGCTGCCATATGCTTTTGAGGAAATGTGTAAAAATTTTGATGTGTTAGATTGGAGCTGTATTTGGCAATCCAATAAGTGGAATGGATTTGTTGTGAATTGGGACTTCTGCATTTTCAGGTTCTGCTGGATTCACAGAGATACACCGCATACATCACTGACTTGGGTAAACTGTGGGGTCATTTGAAGGAAGGCTATGGTCGCCTCATTGCCAGTTACATAAAGCTGTTGGTTCAGAAGCTGCGATTTCACAAAAAGGTGTTCTGCCTGTTGTTTATGTTACCATTTCATTTAGAGTGTAAATTTACAAAGAAGCTGAGGACTGCGTGTGCGACTGCACTGTGGTCTGTTCAATAGTGCACTTGGTCTCTAATCCAGTCTGCTGAGTGGAATCTGTTAAAAGAGCCCACAGTTGTTGTTAGCACCCACTTGTCTCTGTCACCAAGTGGTAGAATTTAGTAACAGCATAAGCTGAGAAGTAAGCGGCAAGTTCTGTGATGCACCAGCCCTTTGTGCAAGACCTTGGACATGGGGCCAGCAAGCGCATTGCCAGCTCAAGGGCCAAAGAACAGGAAACGAGCGCCTTTCCTATGCTCCACCTTGACACAATCATGGGTGCTCTAACTAGTTAATTAGTTCACTGCATGTTTTAGTTTTAATGGCTTTTCGTCAAACATTTTCTTACCTCAGGCTCAGTTTCACTGCATCATTTGCTATCCCTTCCACCTTTTGTTCTCTGTCTTTTTCTTCTCTCTAAATTCTTATCACAGTGCATATCTTCACCTGGACCTATTGCCTCTTCAATTGGCCGGTGAACTGGGACAGAACACAAAGAATCTCTCAGTGTTACCGGTAAGACGAATGTTTATGGTAAAACAACCAGCGAGTAAAGAGAAACACACAATCGGGAATAGTGGATACAGTCTCAAATGCCATATGTAGAGTTCTTCTGAGCAGAAATGCAGGAAGTAGAAGGTTCGTTTGTGTTTCATATCTAAGTTTCTGTGATCAGCATTGTTTCAGCATGTGCTAATCAAACAGACCGTGTAAATCTGTTTTTGCAGAATAACCAGATTCCTGGGAATCTGATGCTCGACGATGAACAGTTGGAAAAGATATGCAATCATGACATCAACACTTAGTAAGTACTGAGCGGGATTTTCATTCAGACAGTTTCTCACTTTTATGAATCATTAAATTATTTCTTTCATTCTTATATTTATATGCTGACCTCTGTTTCTTGACAAAGTCATCGGCTGATGGTGCTCAGTGGTGGTTGTGCATAAAAACTGGTCTCTACACAATTTCCATTTGAGCTGAGTCTTAAACACGCAGTCGTCATGTTTCAACTTCAGCATTTACTAAACCAGACTTTTAAATCACACTCACTAAAGTGTTCTTCAACTTGTCCCTTAAGTTCTACAGGTATAATTATTTTAATTTGTTTTTGTTTATAGCCAAATCAGTAGATATTGTTTTAAAAATCTTTTCAAATAAGACATTTATTTAAAATGATTAGTGCTATGTGTAACATGAGGGAATTTTAAAGTTTGTTCTGTGTTCTGAATTGTTTTAATGCAAGGCGTTGTTTTGTTTCAGTTTTGAGTTAAGTGTCGACATGCTCGATTACATGGATGATATCATAAGCTTGCAAAATACAGGTAGGATGCTAATGATTTGCAGATAGTTGTTTAGTAGGTATGAATTAGATTAAAAAGTATCTGAAAGCAACAAAGCCTGTTAACAACTGGTGCTAGAGCTATGAGACAGCTCTGCTTTGTCTTGTCAGAGACTGTATGCACAATTGTCTTGATGAAATGTCTTGATCCTACAGGAATTTGTTGAGCCCGAACAAAGATGACAGACTGGGAACACAAGCTGCAAATGGTGCTTTGACAGCATCTACTGAATGCTGATGGAAAACTTTAATAAACTTGCTCTGGTGAAGTCTACTGTATGATAACCAAGGAATAAACAAACAGATGAGCGTGTAGATTTGGGCTATTAGTCATGAAGTGGAATCAGAAGATTTTGTATCTCTTGCTATTAAAGCCAATATTCTTGAAGGTATCATGATAAGGTATCCATTAACCCTTTCATGTTGTTTCTGAGTTGTTGGTTGCATTTGCCGTGAACAGTTTTTGGTTCGCTGGACACATCACGTGCTAATTCGATGACGTCCAGTGGTCAGTGTCGCCTGGCTCCTCTCATCCTCTGCATACAGGACTCTTGCCAGCTTTACGATTATTTGGTCAGGATCCTTTTCAGACTTCATTCGTGTAAGTCAGGCATTTGCTTAATGATCATTTTAATGCTTGGTAGGATAATTTAATTTAAGACATTGTTTTATTTGTCATGGTTTCTGCACTTGGCTCTGCTTTAAATGCCTTTTTCCTGATCAGCTAAAGTTTTTTTGCATCTTTCACAAGTGCTGATGCGTTATAATGAGCAATTTGACATAGAAAGCTGCCTTAACTCATTTTAGCAATATGGAGCTGATTCTTATTACAGTTTATAATGTTAGGATGTTTGGTGATCTTTCCTGAACAGTGTTTTTTGAGCACCGTTTCTATGTTTGGGGATGGAATCTGTCTTAATCCATTCTTATCAGAATGCACGAGGCATCAGTTGATTGTCATGGCTGTCCTTTGGGAAATTTGTGTGTTATGTTGGAGCCTGTCTTTATTTTGTAATTGTTCTATATGTTAACAAATGAGTCGTGTGAAAAGGACTTATCAACCTCTGATTTACTGCAGTGGATTTAATTTGATATCACTTCGTTCTCTGCTCAGAAGTTCTTGGAGCCGAGTGTTACCTGAGAAGTACAGTTTATAGTTTGTAACTGTCTGCTTTGGTCAACAGGTCTTCCGCCTGATACGCTCACTGGTCACCGTGACAGGTTCTACAATCAGTATCGAAGGTGAGCAGAATGACTCGCTTGAGTGTCCAACTAGTGTCTCTTGTTCTGATGTCATTTAGGCTTTGCTTCTCAGCTTCCTATACAGAACGGTGCTTTACAACTAAATCATTCTGTCTATCAATTTTCTGCAAATTGAAGAGCCTTATGGGAATATCGAAATCCATGCTGTAAAAAGTAGGCAAAACAAAAACAGTCTTAATATAGTAATTGATTTCTTTTGTCATATTTTGAAGTTCAGTATAATGTCAGTTAATGATGCATACAGAGTAATTCCAAGTAACATCGTTTTCCAAGTGTTTAACTTAGAATTGGATTGGTTTGTTAGTCACCTCGGAGGCAATGACAAGAAGCTGTGCATTCTTAATAATGGATGTTTATTTGTGATTGTTAATTCCTGACCAGCTTAGGGTAAATGATCTCCTAGTTTGGTACTGATCTGCTAAAATGGTTTGCATTGCTTTTTGAAAAAGACCTTGAGAAATGTTGTGTTTAAATATTCTTTGTACTATGTTCAGGTCTGAATTTATTTTGCCAGGAAATTTTGGAAATTTGTTATTCTGTACCAGCAGGAATTAGAACCCAATTGATTAACAAAATGAAATGAAAAGTCTTGTTAGATCTTTACAAGATCATCTTACTGAGGTTCAGATATTTAACAAGAATTACTGATAATCAGAATTTCACACAGTTACATTTTAATTTTAGCCTCAAACAGTTTTACTACAACACTCAGAATCTGCAATACTTCAAGAACCTCATTCGGGTGCCCACACTACCGGATGTGAGTTGTGATTCTTTTGTCTTAAATTACAAGTAACAGAAGGTCGGCAGTGCCTTAAGTTAACTCTAAGAGGAAGCCTTAGGTACAAAGCTTTCTGACTTTTTTAGCCTGGGCTTGTGTGGTTGGCTGGTCCTTTCCCTTTCTGCCTGATTTCCTGTCAAGCTTAAATCTGTATTTCTCATTTTTGTAGCCGGGTTTGCTAGAGGACACAGGCAGAACAAATTTAATTGTCTTTCTGGCAGGGAATCAAGCAGTTGGGTCTAGTTTCTGTGGTTGGTGATGCCCACAAAAGGAAAAGGTGCTTCAGAATTTCTTTTACAAATTTCTGTTGCAAGTAATATCTGCAGGTCAGAGATAAAATTGTAAATTAGAAATGAAGAAGTAAGTTAGTCCTTGGATATGAAAGCAGCTCAGCTTGACAAAGTTGTAGAGAGAAGATTCTGATGGTTGGATCAGTGGAAAGAACGTCACTTGACCAAATCCCACATGCAAGGTTTGAATGAGACTGAGACAAAGAAAGATCGGGACATCGCTGAATTGGCAGCATAAACAAAGACATAGCATGACTTGGACAAAATGTCTGTGGCCTGACTTCTGGTTTTCCTGACCAACTGGAATTCGACTGAGCTTCTCCAACGGATTAGGATTTCATCTATGATATCGCATGAACCAACCATCGACTGATGTCCTGTGCATTATGACAACAGCGCTTTGAAAGTCATTAGATTAGATTAAATTCATTAACATCCATTGTTGCCACATGGCTGGCATCAAGAACTGATGATGATGATGGTGATGATGATGATGATGATTTAACTCTGTCCAAGCTATTAAGAGGCTCGACTTTGTCGCTTTAATTGTATATTGTAACAAAACCAAGCATTTATCTTGAAGTCTCAGCGGGAATGTCATCTATACACACCAGAGACTATTTTCTCAGTCCATCGAGAAATAAACTCGTCTTTTGCTCCCATAACTTTTGGTCTATCGAAAAACCGGTCAGTTTCTGTTCTCTGTCCGTCATGAGCAGGGAGCCAAACCTGCAAACTATCCAAGAGGTAAACATCGACTGCCCCTATACAAGCCTAACCCCCACCATGCACCTAATAGAGTACGACCCTTCTGGTCTGCCTTGTGTACCTCTTAGTCAGTTTACATTCTATGCATAAGCAATGGAACCATGCCACCAGTTGTGTACAGTAATCATTTACTTTACTTGCAAATCCGCTACATGCGCCTTCCTATGCATCAATGTGTTGAGGCAGTGGCCACTCAGTTGACAGTTGGTGGCTAAAGGACCTGCAAACCATAGCCAAACGCCTGCCTCAGCATAATTGCCAGTTGATTGCAGCAGCTATTTGTCACGATGGTGATGATGACGATGATGATGATGATTTTGGGCTGAGACAGGTGTGGAAAATGCTTTGTTATTTTTCTACATTTTGACTTCTTGAGTTATAAGTGCTGCAATACAAGTTGTTCTTTCTCGGTTTTTTCCTAAGATGTCCTGTTGTTGAATTACTGTTGTGTTTATGCTTTTCATTTCGGCCAAAAGGTCTTTGAACTTCTGAAGACTACTCTTGACAGAAACGGAAAGAACTGTGAATTTTCTGGCTTGGCTACTGCTCACTGAATGCCTGTCCCTTGCTTGATCTGATCTGACGCTTGATGTGCATGTAAGGAACTGTTATGATGGGGCTGTTTGTTCATCAGATATTTGATTTCTGATTTAGTTTCTTGTTATTTTAGTCGCCGCCAGATTTCCTAAGAGCATCGGATCTGAGCAGCCATGTGAAGCCGATGGCCGTTGTGCCTGAATTGCCTGAGCCAGAGCCAGTGGAACAAGACACACAGAGCGAATGCGATCATCTGGAAGCAGTGACGGACTTGTTGGTTGACACATCTCTGGCCTCTTCATCATCACAGGTCAGTCCTTGAAGTCTAAGAGATGCTGGTGGCTCTGAGTGACTGCTTCTTTTGCCTGTTCTTCATGCAGTCATGTGATCAAGATAAGCTCCTCTCTGTCGTCAGATGATCTTTTATATTTGTCATGTCATTTGCTGCTACTGGTCTGCTTTTTCATCTTTAATCTTGGCCCATCTTGTTCAGGCAAGGTGTTTATGGGCGAGAATTGAGAAAAATGCCTTGATGTGGACAAAGGCAGCAAAAGGCATTCATTGTGCTAAGAGAAAGCAGTGTGATGATCACTGAACACAGCTGTGGCATAAACAGTTGACAGATCTAAGTATTGAAAATGATAGAAAGAAGGTTTGGCTTACAATGATGGTGATTCGGGTTTTGTATTTTAATAGGAAGAATCTTTTGCTCACAATGGAAACTCAGCTCAGCCGCAGGAGGATGAGAAGTATGTGCTCTAGAGAAGTTATTCTTATGTTTGAATTTGAATGAAATGCTAGACTAATGTCAAGAAGTTATTTGAATTGCACAGATGCTATCAGTGCTGAACAATTTTTACCTGAACCAAATATAAGCAAATGCCTCCTTAAGAACAACTGTGACCGTAGGCCGGCTAAACTTACAGAAGCTCCGCAACAAATTCTGATTTCAAACACAGAACAATGTTTCAGTTTTATGAAGCCATTATAATGTTTATGCAGCAATGTGCATGTTTACTCTGTAACGTACCAGACTTTGTGTAATAAGTCATCTGAATGCGTTTGTATGTCCCTGGACAGAAACAGAGAGAGCCTTTAAGAACCTCTCAAAGTCATATAGAATGTAATGCATTTGAGACATAAGAAAGGCAGCTATCTGTACTAAATAAGTAGCAGAAGCACTGCTCCATGCATTTGTGGTCTTTGTTATGGATTCATATGTTCTGATGTTTCAGAGACTTGATTATAAAGCAGTTGATGTGGGAGGTGAATCAGTTACGACGAGAACTGATGCGCATGAAAGCAGAGGATCAGATGGTCATTGAATCCCTTCACAATCGCATTAAGGAACTTGAAATGGAACTCGGTGAACTGCATCAGATTGCTGAATCAACAACCAACGTTAGTAGACACAATCATTGCATTACTGTCCATTTTAACCTATTGCTGAGCGCACATTGCTTAAATTCTCTTTAGCCCTTAAAAAAGTAATAATTGATAGCAATAGTGTTCTCCACCAAATTCAGTTTCTCGTCCAACAAAAGCAACAATTGCTGGCTTAGTAATCTGTGGGCTAAATTGTGCCTATTCTGTCTCTTTTACCTTATATCTCCAAGTTCTGTTTGTTTTAGAAATTCTGTTTTCATTTCTCTGGTGGCAAACTAGGATGGGTATAGCTGTGTTCAAATGTGATGCCACACTGTTCTGTCCTGGTCCTTCCTTCATGCTGTATGAAGACCAAAGTTCAGGTCTGCAAGATCCTTCTTCACTACACTGGTCCACTTACCTCTAGGTTGACCATGTGGTCTACTACAATTCCTCAGGGTCTTCTTGTTCAGCGAGGCCCACAGGGCTTTCTGGTGGTCCTCGTCTCCAGGATCAGAGGTGACGTGCCCGAAGAAGTGCAGTCTGTTTTTGGACAGTGGCAGAGACTGGTACCATCACTGTTCTCCTGATGCAGGGTTGCTCACATGGTCTGAATGAGGATTCCGTAGGATCCTTCTGAGGCACCACATGTATTGGGGGTCAGGTTTCTTGTTTAGGGTCTCTGTGCTTGATCATGTCTTGCAACTGTACAGAGCTGGCAGCACATACAGTCTGTAGAGCTGTAGTTTAATATTCAACTCAACTCTACAGTGCCAGATTTGTGTATCTGGGGAGACCATGCAGGATCTGGCAATAAGCAATATGGGGTGTGATCTCCTGTCTGCTGGAACCACTGGCACTGTTTGGCTCCCAAGGTAAGTAAAGGGCTCTACAACATCCAGCCTGTTGCCTGCAACCATCGACAGTAACTGGCCGTTGAGTAATTAATCGGAAAAGGTCTGGATCTTGGTCTTATCCCAGTTGAGCTCCAGACCAACCAACATCTTTGGCATCCCTGCCCATAGCCTCCAGTGACAGGAGTAAATACTCTGCCATTTCCTCCAGCAATATGACATTGTCTGCATGATCTGGGGGTCTGTGAAGACTTCCTCCCTGATTGTGGCACCTATGGACTGTGGGCTCCATAATTTCATCCATTATTGCTGCAAAGAAGTCTGGAGTCATCGGATCACCCTGTTGTACCCCACTGTGGTCTGTAAACCAGATCACCCTGTTGTACCCCACTGTGGTCTGTAAACCAGTCAGATGTTTCCTCTTCTATTCGCAGCTCCGAGTGTCGGTATACAAGGCATGCATGAGTTTGACGGTCTTGGTCGGGAGGCCTCAACTATGAAACGCCAGAGTGCCTTCCTACCCATCACATCAAATGAGGCCTTAGGTCCACGCAAGCAATCCACTGTCATTGTTGATACTTGCTCCTGGATCAGAGTGAGGGTGTTTCTGCTGTGGACCTGTCTGGAGTAAATCCACTTTGCTGCCATTTACTATACTTCGGTAGCAGGTCCCTCACGCGCCCTAAAATAATACACACGAAGACCTTTGCTGGGACAGACAGTAGGGTGATTCCACAATAGTTTTGCATTCCCTCCTCCTGCCTTTGCCTTTATAGAATGGGATATAATAATCCTGTCCTATGGAACTATTTCTGTCTGCCAGACCCTCTGTATTATCTGTGTGAGCCACCTAAGCCCCCCACCCTCCACTCTCCTTGAGCAAATCTGACGTAATTCTTCAGATGCTCGGAGTCTTTGGACATTAGCAACCTCTGCCTCTGAAGGCTACTACAGGTTAATCTCTGGGTCTTCAGTCTCAATCCTGGATTCATCCTCATGCTCATCATTGTGGGTGGCTGGTGGATGACTGAGCAATGACTCGTACTGCTCATGCCATCTTGCCAGCTTTGCCTGTTTTGGACCATAGGCATGTCCCATCCAAGGCCAAGCTTGGGCTGCCGATTCTTTGTCAGTCTCCTTGAAGCTTCCTGAAGGTGTCGAGAGCGTCCTTTGGGCATCCTTTTGGCCAAATTTTCTTCAGTCTGCTTTACTTTCTCGTCGGCCCACAACTGCTTGTCTGTCCTATTAGACTTTACACTCCTTGCTGAGTGCAACATAGTCTGCATGGACTCCAACTAGCCTTGCCTCTCTTTTCCTTGACACCAGACCCTACATTTCGTCACTACTGCACAGGCTGCATCTGGAACAGCATCTCTAACGGTGTCCTAGACAGCGCGATTCTCCAGACTTGTCACATCAAAGCGCTTCCTTAAGTCTGTCTCATATGCCTTTCTAACAATGGCATCCCTGGGGAGCTTGATGTTATATCTCCTAGACGCCTTTGCACAGGTCATGTTAAATTTCAGCCTAGCTGTGAGAGTAGCAACAGCCACTCGGTGATCTAAGTTGCACTTCATCCTGTGCGAAACCCTACAGTCAGTAACTGCCTTCCATCCATTTGCTAACTAGAATGTGATTGATGTTCTTCTTCATGCTACCATCAGTTGAGAACCACTTGTAGAGATGGATATCTCACCTTTGAAACGATGAGCCACGTATAAGTAGTCTGGTCATAGAACAGAAGTCCTGTAACCTTTCCGTGTTGCCACTGGGAATTTCACTACCATAGGAATCGACCACATTGCATGGATTTCGAGTCATACCTGGGATTCCGTTGAAATCTCCTAGACAGACAATGTGATAACTGTAAAAGGCATCTTTCAGAATGTTCAGAAGCCTCACTGGTCGGTGCATAGGCCACCGTGATTGCTAGATAGCCAGAACAATATCAGAAGACACTGACCAATAACCTCTCCTTAAAAGAGTGCTAGATAGTCCAATGCAAGTGAGGCTTTTCTACTAATGGTGAGAACCACCCCCACTTGCCTGATATTACTTTGGGGGCCACTGGGGCACCCTGTATGTGAAGTCTTTCAGATTTCTGACCATCTCACCTCTTGAAGGCCCTTGATAGCTATATTCATACCCTGCAGGTCATCCATCAATAGTCTAGTTCCTGGAGAGTGCAAACTTTCAGTATCTCTTCCCTAAGTTTCCCACTGATGTCAAGCTCCTTGTCACCCTTCTCCCACTTATTCTAAGATTTGCTGGGATCACACCTGAGAGTTCCTGAGAGTCTTGGGGTGTTTTCAGTATTTGTCAGGGAGATGGTTCCACCCATCACCCCACACCGTGCTGAGGGCACCGCTGTTGGTCCTTGATTGCTTATTTGTCGGTAGAATACCTGCTTATTTAGCAGCTAATCTCCTTACTGGAGGCCATTCCAGTATCTACCAGCTGTGAAAATGCTGGCTTACAGTACAGCTTTGGTACATTCACAGAATTTTGTTTCCATGCGCTTATCACTGTTCCTTTTGAAGTTACAACTTTTGTTGGTTAGACTGATTCTTGTACCTACAAAATCTATTCTAGAAGTAGAAATGAGTATTGCAATAAAGAAGGTGAAACCCAAAAGCAAATACCTGTGCAAGTAATTGATAGGCATTACCAAAAGGCTTTTTCAAACATTTTACATGCAACATTGTACTTTCTTATTGCCATTTTTGGAGTGAACTGCTACGTGTGATCTGACTTTAGTTTGTTTTAGTGATGCCTTCCTTTTAGTGATGGGCATAGAACTGTCTTATGCATATGTACATATATGATTATGTATGTTACAGATAAAGTAAGAGTTTCTTAATGTAAAATGACATTAGGTATACAATGAAATAATCATACCATCCATTAGAAAACTACAGGTTAGTTTACAAAATGGCATCATGGTACATGCCTAGTCTTATCCTGATGTATGATGACTAGGCATAAATCACTTGCAAGGCTGGCAGCAACTACCCTGGTCATTGTCATATGTCTTGTTTGATCTGTGATTGTAATTGTAATTGTAATCTGACATTTATAAAGCGCCACTTCAAGAAGAGACTCATCAGAGGCACTCCTGACCCGAACCAGTGAGACCACTGTCAAATAATACAGACTTCAGGCGCTCGCGAAACTGCAGAAGGGACAAACTGAGGAATGCCAAGCCGGATCTCTCGGGAAAGGCGATTCCAGCTATTAGGTCCAACATAGGCAAAGCTTCTAGACTGCGCTGTAGCAGTGCGCATACGAGGGACAGTCGGGAGTCCAAGGGAGGCCGACCGGAGAGTGCTACGGCCTGGAACCAAGGAGACCGAAATGCAGAAGTCCCTAAGATATGATGGAGCGGAGCCAACGAGACAATTACGCATAAGCGTTAGGATCTTGAACTGGATACGCTGCTGAATGTGATGTCACCCTTGGATAGGATTTCAGTGATCGAGTGTTACATGTGTGCAAGAGACTGCCAGTGGAGACCTTGTCTGGCTGTGTAGGATTCATTCAACATCAGATGAACCTGTCATTCTAAAAGTTTAGTATCACTGAGACTAGCATGGTGTGCCTTGAGAGGTTCGTAAAAGGGACTATGCAAATGGCTTGATACATACATTCACTCTTAAAGATGTTTGTATGTGCATTAAAATGTAAGCACCGATGAAATGAAAAATAGCTTTAAAACGTGCAGACATTTGTGGAAATGTTTGGACTTTTTAAACCTGCTTTTTGCTTGATTTACGGAAGGACTGTTTTGCTTCTGTTGCAGGAGAATGAGGAACTGAAGAATGCTTTAAAGGAAGGCGAGAAGAGCGTCGAGGCTTCATCTCGTCTGGCTGTAATGGAAAGTATGTGACGTTATGGATTCATCCCACATGAAACTGTTAGCAAGTGAATTAGCAGATGAATAACCTGACTCTCCTTTCCACTGGTGCTTCCTTCGTGTTTCAGATTAAAGAAGACGTGAACTTAGAACAGCCTTTATTTGTTCTGTTGAGGCAAAATTAATTCATTTAGAAATAGCAATTGTCCATCTGTTTGTTAGGATGCTGAATCTGGTATTTCTTATATGACTGGTTATCAGTTATATGCAAATAGCTGACCTTTATAATGACCTTTAGGTGACCATTGCCAGTATTGTATTTGATTTGCATGACGCTGCACTGTGAGTTACTGCATGCACACCATGGCAGTGGCATGATTCTGACATTGTTGCTACTAGGAGGTCATACAGCTGCCATGCAGAACGCTGACAGCGCTCCTGCCTACTGCTGATCACCTTCTCAAGTTCCTGGCATATGTCAGAAGATCCACAATTGGTGTCCTGTACTAAATCCATCAACCTGTCTAGTCTGATTTCCAAAAATTATGCTTTACCCAGGTCGTTGTGACATACTTGCGTCATGAGGAATGTGATGTTTTGCTGGGTTTCTCCCTACAATCATCTGTAACCAAGAGATGTTACAGCTTCTTTTTCCGTAAAATCTCAGCGATCAGGCAGACTCTAAACAATTCTTCATCCAATGGCCTTTCTATCCCAAACTCTTGTCTAAGTCTTGGTCTGCTCCTCCTCAAGAATCCATGCATTTCTCTAAAAGATTTATGCAAACTCCATCCCGTTTTTACTCTGAGCTTCATTTCCAAGGTCCTCAAGAGGGTTGTTGCTAAAAGGCTCAACCATCATTCCATCTTCCTTTCTGATCGGCCTATCATAAATGTTATTTTATTGAAATTACACTGCTTGTTTGTTGTCCATGATCATATAATTCATTCTGTGGACAAAGGACAAGTCACTGCTCTCATTCTTCTTGACCTCTCGGTTGCCATTGATAACATTAATTGTAACATACTTCTACACTGTCTTGAACATTGGTTTGGGTTTCAGGTGCTGTTCTTAGCAGTTTCACATCTTACCTCTATGCTCACGGTCCATCTGTCCACATTAAAGAATTTACCTCAGCACTGGCTGTTTAGGGCTGTGGTGTATTTTTTCATCTCCTTTTCACCCTATATATCAGGCCACTTGGTGCAATCACTGAACTACCACTTACATGCTGACAGCACTGAGCTTGCACTCATCTGCAGATTTCTTTTGATAATTCAATGTTTTAATCTGTTTTTGGAGATTTAAAGGTTTGGCTGGATTTCAGTAAACTTATTTGAAACCCCCCCCCAACCGAATTCCTTCTTCTGGGCACAAGCCAACAGAGGTACATATTTGACTGACTTATTTGGGTGGGTGATTGGTTATCACTCCCGTTGGCTCATCACGTAGTTGGAATATCAGTCCTCTGGTCTCTGGGGCCCATGGCTGTTGACTGGTTCTGTCCAATGTCTTTTGGTTCCATAAGGTGGTTTTGCTTAGGAGGAGCAGCCATCAATTACTGCCTTGTGTAGAGCAATACACAAATCACAGTAGCAGTTTTCAGTCTAGAATAGATTAGATGCAGTTAACTGTTAAGACTGAATTTTGATTTTTTTTATCAAGAAATAGCAAAAGCGAATGAAGAGAAGTTTAAGAAAATGAAAGACATTTATACAAAACTTCGCGAAGAACATGTCCAGCTGCTTAAAGAGGTCAGTCTAAAAATAGTGATGGACATCTTGTTCCACTGACATCTACCTGCCTGGCTTCTCCACTGATACACAGCATGTAGCATAATTATCAGTTAGTGAAATGCACTGCATCTTTTATGTGAATCTGTGAGACCTTTCTCGTTAAGGAGTCTGGTTCCCTCAGTGCAAACTCATTGGGGTCTTTGTTGTGTGGTCTGTGGAATCCCTGCCAAGACAGACGTTAGAGTGAATCAGCCTGTTTCCTTTGCTTGGTTGCCTGCCATCGTAGCTGTGTCTCTCCATCTGTCCCTCCATCCTTCCCAGTTTTCAGTCCTGACCTAACGATGCAGTCAAGGGGAAGATAACAGAACCTCTTTGACAACCTAACTCCAAGTGAAGGATGATGAATCCATGATGGATTCACAAGCTCCTTTCTTTTATGCCTAATTTATCTGGTCATCTGGTCTAGTTCAGATTTTAATGGCTATTTTTCTATGAGGTGCTAGTATAGATTGATTAGTGTGTATTGTAGAGGTGACAGACAAACTGCAGTGCCTGGAGTGATAGGGCTTTGATAGGGGTTTGGATCAGTGGTGGTATTTCTGCTCATAATCTGCTTCCACTCCAAACGGCTGAGAGTTCTGACTATTCTCAAGACAAAATATGCAGAGTATTTTTTCTGAGAACGACATGTTCTGTCTGAGCTGAGGAGCTCATACATCGTGTTGGTCTGCCAGTGCACCAGTGTAACTAGTGAGTTCCTTGTCGTCATGTGAAGCACTCACTGGTTTTGAAGTTGCTGTTATGGATCAGCTTCACGAATGTTAGACCTTCAGACTTGACCTTGTCTGCAAGGCCAGATTTGAAGGCATCAGTCTTTTGGCTTCTGGCCTTGGCCTCGTGATTTATGGTGCAGAACCGTTGCACCATAAATCCTTTTACAGGGCGCTACCTGGGGTAGTGCCAGTCCCAAGCCTGGATAAGGGAGGAGGGCGATGTCAACGGCCTTTGATGACATAAGATGTCGTTAAACATTGGACCTACTACTACTTGGCCCAAGAAATGACCCAGCTGGCAGTAACTTAGGGAAAACTGCAGATTTCATCTGTGTCCCTGTCTCTTTCTTTGTATTCTGATCTGTCTGTCTGTCTGTCTGTGTCCCTGTCTCTTTCTTTGTATTCTGTTTCTGCATTCACTCACAAATGAATCTCTTTTATGTAGGGCTTTCTATGTGCTTACATTCGGTTTGGTTAGTTAGTCGATCAGAAATATTAAGTTGGGAATATGAATGATATCTGTGGATATAATTTGGTCATTATTATTGTTGTTCTAATTATTACCATATTATTATTATTATTATTAAAAATAAATTTCATTGATCAACCTTGACTTTTTGTTAGTTCAGTTTTGCCTTTGTCTTACTTTGTAAAGCCTGGCCTCATATTAAACCCTATGGTCCTTGTCCTTGATCCCTGTGGGTCTTGGCCTCAGTCTTGGCCTTGATCTCATGGGTTTGGCCTCATTAAAATGACTGACAAGCTTAGTTGATTTTTGTGGTCTGCTGTTTTCTTCAGCATTCAGACAGCACCAAGAAATTGAACAACGAGAAGAAATCACGGGCTGAAACAGAACAGAAAAGCAAGGTATGCATCTGCCAGATGTTCTTTATGTTTTGGTTCAGGTTCTCTGATTCTATCTTATTAATAAAGAAGCTTACTAACAAAATGACTCAAATCTGCTGAATGATCACCTGTTACTTGATGGGTGAAAAATGACGGGGCAAATCCACCGTCCTTAGAGACATCTTAAGTATTATTGCTTTGCCACTTTGTTCGATCAATATATAGTGCTAAGTTTATTAGTTTATTATATAAAAAGTGTTTGACTGATGAAATCAGAAACCTTGTTACGATGGCCTGGTCTCGTTAAATGACACACAGTTCAATGGCGTCTGTGAGGCTAAGGCATCTTGATGCGTACAATAAGCAGAGGACACATATATGGGTGATCAGATGAAGGCAAAGCATTTATGGTGCAAATAAAAGTAGTGGAGTTGTAGTGAATTTAATGACGTAATGTGTGCTTACAAATTTTCCTTATAAAAATAATAATAAAAACTAGCCTATTGTGCACAGTGCATCTGCAAGGTAGTTCAGCAGAATATCCTTTCCCTGTTGGAGAAAGTCCTCTGTTTGCTTTTCATTCTCCCTCTCACTCCTCTCTCCTTCCACAACTCCTCCCCCAAGGGATGGAGGAATATAGCATATAGTCTTGGCTTCCCCCTCTCTAATCTCCCCTTTCCCTGGCCCTTCTCTGCCACTCCTCTCGCTTTTGTAGAGCTTTGGGTTTGTGCGTGAGCCTGCCGCTGGTGACTTCCATTTTTCTGAGCAATGTTTTCTAATGAATGGATGTTCTGTTCTGAACGACATTTGACATCATTTAAGGCCAGTGCAGAGAGCACCTCTGATTAGTTTCTTTTGAAAAGGCACTATACAAATTTTTCATTACAGTTGCATTAAAATTTATAAAATCCGTTGTGATTTCTCATTTTCTTCTCACTCTCCCCTCCCATTTCCTCTGCACCACCCTTCTGCTCTTCAACATCCCCTCCACAATATCTCATTCCCCTGTTTCTTCCTGTCCCCAATCTTCCCCATCACAACTTCCCATTCCTTTTCCTGGCCTCCTCTGCTCCCACTCCTTCTCTCTCACACTTATGTAGAATTCCCTGTTGCTCCCCAGGCAAAACAGTTGCCAAAAATCTTCTCATATTATTCAGCATATGTTGATTTCTACATCAACTTTACCTTACATTACAGTTTTCTGGATTGAATCCTAATAGAGGATATATTGTCTGTGTTTAATGACACCTTTAGGTTGTAAGGGCCTTTGACATCGACTTAATTTACCCCGTTTAATTTATTTGGATTATCTGTAGAATACTTGCTGATTAAGTACAAATGTATTTCATGTGGAACTATAATTAAAGTGTTGTTGTTTAGAATAATAACGACATTTGTTAAACCATATTTATGTTGAAATTTGTGAAAAGATTTTTATTAATGAACTTGAATTCTTTACATTATATATATATATATATATATATATATATATATATATACAATGCAACATGAAATAAAAATTTACATTTGCTGGTCATTCGCCTATTTAGGATCATTTCTTTCGCACGCAGCATCACTGACTTCCCACATATGGCTATAAACCTTTTATTATAGGCCTAAAGATAATAATAATAACATTAATAATTAACTTTGAAGCCTTTTGCATTCTCTGTTATTAGAATGTGTTGCCTGTTATTAATCCTGTTTATTTAATGGGTGTGTGGAGATGGTTATGTAATAATCGATTTGGAATGTTGTTCTTGTGCTAGGCTCTGGAGCAGGCGCTGTCTGAGATTGCCGAGGAGAAGGTGAAATTAGAAGCAGACCTGCGTGGCAAGGAGAGCACAGTTAGCTCAGAGTTGACGGCCATAGTTGAAGCCAAAGATAAACTTGTGCAACAAAACCAGGTCTGTGCAGCAAACTGCAAAATATCTACTTAGAAAATCAATGCGTGCTTAGTTTGCAATGTTCCTATTCCAAAGGCTTCCAGTGCATCAGGAGGAGAATACAGTGTGGACTCGTTAACGCGAAGTCGTGGGGGGGACATGCCTTTGAAACCGCGTGTAAACCAGTTCACTTGTTAAACAGGACAGTGTTGAAATATATCACCTCTGCTACTCAGTCGCCCACACTCCGCTATCCCATGCTGTTCCCTCCAGCCAAGCTAATCTTCGCACGGCAGGCAGGTCTGTACTCAGCTGGCCGCCCAGCCAGCCAACTTCTCTGCGGTCACGCCGGTAAGGCCATACCTGCCTTGTTCTGCCGATTCCCCTCCTAACCGGTTAAAACCGATTCCAGCCGGACTTGTCTATCCATCCTGCCCTAATTAGCTACCTCCCGCGGTTGAGTAACTGCCCGTTTATTTAGAAGACACCCTCCCATTTGTACGACTAATGCCAAGTTCTGGAATGAATGGATTGTTACAGCTGCCAGAGAACGTCTCCACTGTTTTAAGTAGCCTTATTCCCGGTAGTAAAACGTGTTAACCAATACGGCATTTAAGTCAACAGCTTTGGGGGACATACAACCACTTCGCGTTATGCGGAATCGCGAGTAAACCGGGAGCGCGTTAATGCATTAAATTAAATTAAATTTAATGCATTAAAGTCATTAAATTTAAGTGTCAAAAATTAAGTGAAAATTTATAGATTTTGGATATGTGTGAACGAAATATATTAAAAAGTCAACATGCGTTATTTCAGCCTAACAAGCCTTTGTAACCCATTCCTGAAAAATTGCTTGGTGCATCTTAGGACTCATTTGTCAGAGTGTGTCACATGTTTTGTCTGAGGACCACGATGTGTTTCATTATGACCATGAAAGATATTGACTTGATTTATCCTACTGATAAATTCTGAATGCTGACTTGAGTTATTCAAAGTTTCTGAGGAAGTTATTGCTTTTAATTTTTTATTTGGTATTTTTTTGTGTTAAGTGACATCGTATTATTGTGTTGTTGACAGGATTTAGGAGTGAGGCTGAGGGACTTAAATGAAGAGCATTCCAAACTGCAGACGTCTCTTAGACAACGAACTCAGGAGGTAGAGAAGCTGGAAAATGACCTACAGTCAGAAAGGAAGAATCGCTCTGAAAGTGAACAGCTGATTAGTCAACAGAAAAATGAACTTGACAAATATGTGCAAGAGATTGAGGCCATAAAAACTGAGAAAACTTCTGCTGATCAATTGCTTGTTCATCACAAGAGTGAGTTGGAGCAGCTGCAGAATGTTCTGGAAGCATCAAATGTTGATAGATCTTCTGCTCAGCAGGAACTGATTGAAAAGACGAAGCAACTGGAAGAGATGAAGCGCAACATGGAATCCGTGAAAGACAGTCACAGGGCTCTGGAAAGTTCTTTGGCTGAGAAGAATGAAGAAGCAAAGATGCTGAGGCAGGACTTAGACAGTCTGGCTGAAGAAAAGAAACAGGTAGCTGAGCAGAATTCTGAGCAGCTGAAAATGATTGAAATGCTTGAGAGTAAGATGAAAGAGGCAACGGATACCAAAGCAAGCCAAGAACTGGAATTGGAGAACAGGCAGAAAGTCATAGAACAACTTATGTCAGAAATTTCTTCACTCACCAACGAAAAGACCAGCGCTGAGAAAGCTTTTAACAGTCAGATGCTACAAAACAAACAGAAAATGTTAGGTAAATTTTCTCTTCTTATAACATAAAAAATTTTAATGTTAGATGCTGGATATCTCCAGCTTCTGAAGAGAGCCAACTGGTGATCAAGATGTCAAGTGTGAAATACCGAGAAAACAAATGCAGAAAAGAAATACTTGCTGCTGATTTGTCAGCCAGCATCAGCGGTCGCAAAATGTACAATTAGATCTTCATGATTTTAGTTGTTTTATCTGAACCTATGAAGTCAGAAGGATGTCATTTTCTATTTTAGGTAAATGAAATACATTTGCACATCAGTATAGGGTGGAGGTTCAATATGCCAAACAGATATAAGCAACATATACCATATTTTCCAGTAACGTTGATCCTTGTGAGCTAGTGGTGGATAGTAATATCAGTATGCCCCATTTCTTTTCTTTTAAAACTAAGCACTATAGTAGGGTGAGATCACAAACATTGTGAATCTGAAAAATATAATTTTTAATTTTCTGACAGATGTGTGTTGAATCTTGTGGTTTCTTGACATCTGTCATAGTAATTGTCTAACTGCTATTTCTTGGTTTGTTTGAGGCTGCGATGCTGTCTGTAAGAAAATGTTTTCTGTTGCTTGGGTTCAAAGTACACCTCTCATCAATTCTAAAGTTCTGTTTGTTAACCTGGCAATGGTATTGTATGCTGTTGTAAAATGTTCCTAAGTTGGCACGTCAGTTGTTGGTAAGTTCCATCCAGTGGGCACTGTTTGGTTTTCAGAGGTCCTGAAATGACTCATGTGTTGTGGTGCTTTGAAGCATAATGCTTATTTCTTAGCATTGTGTCATCATATATGTATTTATTTATTTATGTATATATGTATGTTTGTATGTATCTGGCTGTTTATCGTCGTTGAAGTATGGCTCTTCCTGGATTTGCTTGATTGAATCTTGTGGTTTCTTGACAGCATGTGCTGTGGCAGAGGCAGAGCTCATCATTAAAGAAGCTTTGGCTCAGGCAGATAATCCACACCATTCCACTGTCCGGTGTACTGCTGGTAAGTGCTCTGGTCTAGACTGAAATTTCTGTAGCATGTAGAATTGCGCATTGGATGTGAATCTGCACTTCTTTCACTGTTAGGAGCAGTGTAGCATCGTGTTTTAGACACTAAGTCAAGGTATTATGTTGTCCTAAAATACTGCATTATCATTCTGTGGTGTTAGGACAAGTACATAAGAGTCAGCTGCTGTAAGCCTTTGGAACATGTGCTTGTTAGAACATGCATAGTTATGTGGAAACCCTTTCATCACTGTGTTTGAGCCTACAAATGAGGTTCATGACTTTGTCCCTTTTCATCGACAACGATCTCTCCATAATGCCCCGTATTGCGGGACTTTGGGGTCTCATGACAGCTGAGCTCTGTTTCCCAGTCTCTCGTTGAGGTGGGTGTGAGTCATTGGCTCATCTATGATCCTCAGCTACTGCAGTGTCTGCTTTATTATCCTGCCACAGAGCATTATTATTCATCTTCAGACACTCAGTAATGCGGCTGTTTGCCTAGCCTTTCAATTTACAGCTCAACTGCAGACAAACTCCACTGGCTCAAGGTCAACTTCAAATTCAGCATTCTTCTATATGCAAACAAGCACCACAGTATCTGGCAGGCTGCCAAATGACTACCTAAAGCAGTTTAGAAGTAGCTAACAATGCTTTAGATGTTGTGTTTTTACAGTTACAGTTACACTTACATTACATACATGTACATTCATGCATACATACGTACATTGATACATGCAACATGCATGCATACATACATGCCATTTTTAATTTTGTCTAATTTTGTCAGTATCCTATGTTAACAGAATACTTGCTGAATCGCGTTCAGCCAACTCTGGAATCACTAAACTCTCTTAAGAGCACTTTTTCAGTTTACAGTCAAGACAAAAATGGTAAGTGTGTTTTGTGTGTAATAACATAGTGGTCATGATGCTGGAAGTTGGGGTTCAAATCTTACACAGGACATAAAACTTCTTAAAGGTTTCTGTATCATGGGTACCTTCCAGTGAATTCAGGTTAAAAACATTCATAGGTTGTCAGACACATGCAAAATGATCAATAAGGCTTTCTTGGGCTTCACAGGCACAAAAAATATTGGCAGTCTAGAGTTGGTATTCAAACAGTAATGCAAAAGGCACAGTGGTATATCTCTATATATATGTGTGTGTGTGTGTGAGTGTCTGTGTGTGTCTGTATATAGAGTAATTAGAGTAACAACTGGTAGAATGGTAGAATGAAACCCTGTCAAAAGATGGCTCCAGGGAGTATGAGTTGTTGCCACATTATGATGCACCACTTGCATCTTGCCACGTAAGAATCTAGTCTTGAATCCAGTGCCTTAGACCTTGCCACCTAATCAAATCCTAGTGTGTGAATGTGGAAAATAGGTGTCTTCTGAAGAAGAAATGTTGTAAACAAGTTGTGAGCAGCCTCCCACTTAAAATAAAATTGTAATCATCAGATTATTTAATGCCTTTAGAGATTGATGCAGCTTTGTCATTAACCTGTAATCTGTTAGCGAATTTGTGCAGCGGCTAAGTAAGAGAATGGAAGGTAAAACAGAAGACATACAACTCATAGGAGAGGATCAGTTTGGATTCAGAAGAGGAAGGGGAGCAAGAGATGCAATTATTTAGAGTTCTGAGAACACTGGGGGAGAGACATCTGTCTTCAACATGGCAAAGATTTGTTTCTCTGATTTGTGGATTATGAAAAAGCCTTTCATAGATTAGATTAGTTCTTACTTACTTAGTACTTAGTCCTTCCTTTGCAGGTCAGCATATTGGGCAACGCAGCTTCTCCATTCATCTCTGTCGACCGCCAGTCTTCCTGCCTCATCCCACGCCATCTTCAAACATCCGAGGTCGTCTTTGATGGTCTCTGGCCAGTTCTTCCTTGGTCTTCCCCTCCTCCATTTCCCTTCAGGAATCCAGTTCATTGCTTGATTGGCTCTTCTGTCTCTTTCCCATCCATTTCAGTCTTCTCTTTCTGATGATATTCTCTGTATCCTCTTGTCTCGTCCTTTCTCTTATAGTTTTATTTGATATCTTATCACGCCAGGAAATGTGCAGAATTCTTCTCAGCCATCTGTGATGTGCTGCCTCCAGTCTTTTCTTGTTTGCCACTGTCATTGGCCAAGTTTCTGATCCACTTAGTAGTGTACTTAATACAATAGCCTCATACAAACGAATCTTTGTCCTCAAACTGCACCCGTTCTTCTTCCATATCCTTTCAAGTCTCCCAGAAGCAGCATTTGCCTTTCCTTGCATATACTTACCTCCCTTTCACAGTTGCTGTCTGCTGTTATTAAGCTACCGAGTTAGCAGAATTCATCCACGATCTCAGTCTCCTTGTCATCAATCATGATCTTGTCCATTTCATTCCATTTTCCTATCTTCATGATTTTAGTCTTTTCAGGATTGAGAGTGAGTCCCACCTTTGCTGCCTTCTCATGGGCTTTAGGTGTCAGTTCTTTCATGCCTTTCCAAGTGTTGTCCAGCAGGGTGATATCATCTGTGAGCTTTTAACCTATTGCCGTTTATCCATTTCATTCCAGTGTTACTGCCTTCTGTCACTCTCGACATCACCCAATCCACAACCAAGGCAAAAATCATCGGTGACAAAACACATCCCTGATTCATGCCAGTTACAATCTGAAGCCACTCACCCACCTCTCCTCCATTTCTTGCAGCATATCAACTGCCATCATAAAAGCTCTTGGTGACATCAATTATCTTAGTTGGAATTCCATAACTCTTCATTTTCTTCCACAGTGACTCTCTGTGAACACTGTCAAAGGCCTTTTTGAAATCAGTGAAGTTAATCAGTACATGAACCTTCCACATTAGTCTTCTCAATTATCTAAGTGTGAAAATTTGCTCACAGCATTATCGTCCTGGTCGAAACCCCGCCTGTTCCTGTCTCAGCTTTTTGTCTACTGCAGCCCTTATACAATTCAGCTTCACTGTGGCCACAACTTTTCCAGGAATTAGCAGTAGAGTGATGCCTCTCCAATCTGAGCATTCGCTCAGATCTCCATTTTTAGGAATCAAAATGATGATACCATCTCTCCATTGGTTCTGGCATAAGAAAATACTCCAGAAGATCAGAGCCTATACTGGCTTGGTTGACAAGAAACCTATATATGAAACAGTCAATAGTAGTTAGAGTACATGAGGTGAATTTAGAATTTAGAACCTGGAAGAATGGGTAGAGGAGTCAGAGAAGGCTGCTCACTATCAGCTTTAATGTTCAGCATCTGCATTCAGATGTTGGTCACAGAGGCATTGGAGAATGTAGATGATAGAGTCAGGGTTAGAGGAATGCTATCAGATTTGCAGATGACCAGACACTGGTAGTAGGTACCAGTGCTGGACTGCAGATAATAATGGATGCACTGAACAAAACATCAGAAGAATATGATATGAAGGTCAACATAGAGAAAGCACTAGTGATGAGGATGAACAGATACTAAGATAAGAAATGGTGAAGAACAGAGGAGCATGGTGTCACTGGATACATGTTGACCTGTCTGAGGTTAGAAGACTGAAGAAGACCTCTTCAAGAGAAACTGCTTAGAGGCGCTCCTCGTCTGACAACACAAAACTACAGTCGAATAGAATGATTTTCAGATGCTTATGGAAAAGAACCCTAACAACTACTCTGTGTGTTTTGCTATAGTCTGACAACAGCTTTCAACTTATACAGAGCCCATGCAAGAAAAATGAGTTTTGGGATGGAAAATTAGCAAATGTTGCTATGAAACTATTAGTGAATGTTGATGTGACATCTGATTAATAATTAATGGTCTAAACTGATACATTTGGGTTTTAATATTAGTATTAACAGTAATATTAATATCCATTCTAACCTATTTTTCATTCCTGAAGGATTATTTTGACCAATTAATAAAACAGAGGAGGCAGTGCTAGCGAAAGTAGAAATTGCTGTGTCTTTCTTTCCAGCTGCTGGAGATGCGATTCAATCAGTTTATGACTTTTCACACTTTTTGGCCGACACGATTGTCTTTGGTTTTGCAACTGCACAGTCTGCACCAATTGAACCGGGAGAAGGTGAGTTGTTCTGTCCAGGTTTAAGCAAAGATGTACAGTTGACAAAAGAGTCCGATTACGTGGTGCAGTGGACTTCTGTTGTCTTCCACTGTGGCCCCCCTCATCTCCAGCGCTTTAATACGGTAATGTTGTATTGTATGTTGACAGAACAAGACATCAATGGGTGTCCATCATCTCATTACTTGCCTACATCTTACAGCTTTCCGTTAGGCATCATTCCATTACATGCCGTAACAAAAGGTTGATTATATATGAGTGGATTTCCTCTGAATTATTTGGTAAATTTTGAATATTTCAGAGTTGGCCAACTGTTGCAGAGCATCTGGTGATGAGTCGCTGGCCCTTTTAGCAGCAGTTAAAACAGGTAATCGAGTTTCTCATATGAAACAGTGAACTGCCTTATAGCAAGATTGTGCAGAGATCATTTGCTACAGCTGAACTGACTTTGAGATCCTTGTCCCTGACTGCCTTTTATAAGAACTCATGTTACAATGAAATTTTGCAGCCAGTTATAATAATAATGTATATGCCATGCATATAGTTAATTGAGCTGGATTGGGTGATTGCCTGTTGTATTCTGTCTAGACTGATATTTCTTCTATATCATCTTGTTATTCAGAAGGCTTGCTGTGTGTCTGTTCTAGAGTCGTACGATGAGCTGCAAATCTTCGGCAGACGTGTGGACGAGACTTTGCGCAAGATAATGAGCCAGGCTGAGGAACTGATTCCGAAGATTGAAGATATTCAGGCAGAGAAGATGGGAGACATGGTTGATGAAGAGATGCTGCAGACGACGAAGGCAATCGAACAGGCCACTGCAAAACTTGCTGTGAGAATTCACCTGTTCGTTAGAGAACACAGAAACAGCAAAGTTGCAGGAATATCTTGCTGAGGCTAACCATCTCCAGTGAACCCCTAAACCATGCAGACACCATCATCCCTGGCAGGGTGGTTTCAGGGAGGTCAATTAACATGTCATGCAAATTAGTGGTAGTGTTGTGTACCTTTAGAGTTTGACTTTGGTCAACTTTTTTGCAAGAATTGACTGCAGAAGTAATGCTGGCTTAAAAGCAACGTCCAACCTCAGCTGCATCCATGTGAGCTTTCTGTGGTCAGACAGCAGTTTAAGACAACTGGTTGCTCTTTGTCAGTCTAATGGCTATTGTGCTTTTTCTGTTGCTGAAGGACATGCTGGCAAGTTCACGAGAACAACAGACGGGGATCCAGTTGGAAGTGAATGAGAACATTCTAGACTCTTGTAACAACCTTATGAAGGTATTTGGTTTATTTGAACCTCACACTTTCCACATGTGTTAGCAATATTCGCTTTGTATGATTTCGCAGGCCTAACGTGGCTGATGATGCCTTAGTTGTTCCTACCTCCCTTCTTTGCTCACTTCCTGGCAATCAATCACTTTGGTACTTTGTTATTGGTTTACTGTACCAGTGCTGTGGGATTTAAGGTGCAAGTATACCTTGTATGAATGGCTGTAGCAGAATGGATTTTTAGTGCAGGTACAGCTACTGTTAAAATAAATTGAATTCTGCTTACATGCTTGATTCAGATAGTGACAGCCTAGTGCAGCAAACTAGAGTAGCAAGCTCAGCTGTTGCTTTTTGTCCAAGACTTCCTTCCAGCATCAGATATCATCAACTTCCTGTCGGGCTCTTTCGGTGCCCTCAGCCTTGTGCCTGGAAACCATGGGTGGCAGACTCGCTTTTTAAGTTTTCAGCTGACTTGAAGAGCAATTTTTTCAGACCAGAAATCAGAAACATATCTGGCTGCGTAAAAACCAGCCTTAACTGGTTTTATGTTGTCATAGCACAGTTTCCAAATTTAAGAAACAAATTGCTCAGCATTTGCAGATAAACATGTCTTGTGTCACCATCGTGCTTGCGTTTTTTTGTCAGTTATAACTCTGTTTTATAAATGATTTGTAAGAACTATCACACCGTTAAGTGGAATGGAATTGGCCTACGGTCTTTTGGTCGTCATTCATGCCTCGCGTTACGTTGGCCATTGTTCTTGACTGGACTGCTCTCTGTAGACCGTTTGTGTCAACTTTGACTTTGATGCCTAGACTGCAGTTGGGATTTGGATACTAGATACTATATGGGATTTTTTGCAAGTTAATTTGGTATACAGATTTTTATACTATTTTTAGAATTTGAAATATGTTATATTCATGTTATATCTTCTTTTAGACGATAAAGGTTCTAATAGAGAAATCGAAAGCCTTACAGCGAGAGATAGTTGCCCAGGGACGTGTATGTATTCACCTAACACTAAAAACATAATAAAAGGAAAAAGGTTTATGTGCCTGTGCTCTGTAGAAACTGGTCAGGTCACTTGTCTTGGCTAAGGAGCAGTCACACAGCTTTTTAAGATTTTCAGCTTCCACTGGTACTTATTTACAATAATCACAAGGTGAAAAACCAACTTGGCCCAGTTGGCCTGGCTTTCTACAGATGGTCACCATCCAAGAACTAACTGGGCTTGCAATGCTTAACTTTATTGCACCTGCCTGAACTATATCTGTTGCTTCAAGCCACTGAACTCTATTTACTTTGTAACCGTAGTTGTTCTTTGAGCTGGTGATATTTCGTTCCTTGTTTTGTCAATACTGGAGTGTAATTGTAATCACAGATTTATATAGCACCACTTCAAGAGAAACTCATCAGAGGTGCTCAATACATCGATTATCCATCAACTGTATGTGCCAATTAATATAAAAATGAGTTTAAGACAAGTGTTTAGTTATTAATTTTAATTGCCTTACACTTAGCAACAGATGGTTGTGATCTATAGACGAAGACCCAAGTCACTCGAATTACAAGTGGTCGCTCTAATTACAAGTGGTCGCTCTCATTACAAATGGTCGCTCTGATTACAAGTGGTCGCTCTGATTAGAAGTGGTCGCTCTGATTAGAAGTGGTCGCTCTGATTAGAAGTGGTCGCTCTGATTAGAAGTGGTCGCTCTGATTAGAAGTGGTCGCTCTGATTAGAAGTGGTCGCTCTGATTAGAAGTGGTCGCTCTGATTAGAAGTGGTCGCTCTGATTAGAAGTGGTCGCTCTAATTACAAGTGGTCGCTCTAATTACAAGTGGTCGCTCTAATTACAAGTGGTCGCTCTAATTACAAGTGGTCGCTCTAATTACAAGTGGTCGCTCTAATTACAAGTGGTCGCTCTAATTACAAGTGGTCGCTCTAATTACAAGTGGTCGCTCTGATTACAAGTGGTCGCTCTAATTACAAGTGGTCGCTCTGATTACAAGTGGTCGCTCTGATTACAAGTGGTCGCTCTAATTACAAGTGGTCGCTCTGATTACAAGTGGTCGCTCTGATTACAAGTGGTCGCTCTAATTACAAGTGGTCGCTCTAATTACAAGTGGTCGCTCTGATTACAACTGGTCGCTCTGATTACAAGTGGTCGCTCTGATTACAAGTGGTCGCTCTAATTACAAGTGGTCGCTCTAATTACACGTGGTGCTAAATGTCACAAGACAGGCTTCTGGGGTTGTGGAAGTGGATAGCTGGAGCAAAGGGAGATGAGTCAAACCAAAATAAGTTGAAGCTATGAGACTTCCAGTCAAAGATCTCTCTAGACGCGAGAGCAGATGAGGCAAAAGTTGATGAGTGATGTTCTCTGGGTGGCTTCAGTTGATGCAGATTGCACTCTGTCGTGTTTCGTTGTTTGTTTATGGCTTTGATGATTCGTTTTTTGACAGGGTACAACATCAATTAAAGACTTCTACAAGAAGCATCACAGATGGACGGAAGGTCTCATCTCGGCTGCAAAGGCTGTTGGATGGGGAGCCAATGTCTTAGTGTAAGGAAACTTAATTCACCTTATATTAAAATTATCCCTCGCTAGCAGCTGACGTTATGACTCACGTCATCGTTCTGTTCTGCTAATCAGTGTTATAATCGTCAGAATGCAGTTAGACAATCGTTCTGTCTCTGTCACAAGATCAAACCAAGTGTAGGGAGTAACTGTTCGTCTATGACTGTGACATCTTCTATCATGATGAATCTGAACTGGATTTTTCACAGTTGGCTGATATCGACTTCTTTACATCATCTTCATCATCATCAGGATTTTGTTTCCCTATAACTCCAGCATTTTGAACTGCTGAGTAATTTAAATAAAGTTATGGACTGAACAGAGTTATCAAAATTTCTGCCTATTTTACATGACCAGTTTTTATGTAATTGTGATATAGGGTTTGTATGTAGGTACAGTAAAGACTAGACTCGGAAATCCGTGAACCTTTACCTTGTGGTGACACTTAACCCTTAACTGACGAGAGAAATTTTTCCGCCTAGGCCCTGACGACGAGCGATTTTTGCCGGAAAACGCCTATTAATTAAATAGTTTTCAACTTGTTGTATCTCAGTCAGTTCTTGACCTACAGACATGAGGTTACCATCAATCTTTAGCATTTTATCTCCTCTTCCCATCCATCCGTCTAGTTTTTGATACAAAAAATTCTGGGGTACCCAAATTTGCCCCAAACCGTACCCCACCCCATGTTTAAAACTTTTTTCATGTTCAGGCTCCTATGGAAAATAAATTTCAGTGACAACATATTTAGTGTCAGCACAAAAATCGTGCAGAAATCAATACCAGACAAAACCTCACAAGAATTTTGAAAATATTTTCATAAATGAAGGAGATACAGTATTTTTAGTATGTAAGACGAAGTCGTACAATTTGAGGGAGATATAAGAAAACACCTGAAAAGTAAGAAATGTCTAACTTATCAGATCTTGGTCATTCTTTGACACACAGACTTGAGGTTAATATCATTCTTTAGCATTTTATTTCCTCTTTCAAACCATGTTTCCAGTTTTTGAGAAAAATCTTTGGAGGTACTCATAGTTGCCCCAAACTGTACCCACCCCATTTGAAAACTTTTTTCATGTTCAAACCCCTATAGAAAACATTTTCAGCGACAACTCATGTAATGTCAGCACATGAACTGTGCAGCAATTAATATCAGACAAAACCTCCAAAAAGTTTGAAAATATTTTCATAAATGAAGGAGATATAATATTTTTAGTATGCAGACAGTAGTCGTACCAGAGGAGTAACAAGAAATGCCTAAAAAGTAAGAAATTTTTAACTTATCAGATCTTGGTAATTTTTGGCATACAGACTTGAGGTTAACATCGTTCTTTAGCTTTTTATCTACTCTTTCAATCCTTCTGTCCAGTTTTTGATAGAAAAATATTGGGGCACTCATGTTGCCTACTCACCCTATCACCTCCCAAACACATACATAGTAATACAACCACGACATCAAAAACACTGCAGCATGCACACCAACAGGACAACAGCAGTAACATTACAACAAGCCAGGCACACAGAGAGACAAACAGACTGAAGTTTGTTTCCTTTTCAAATATTTGGTAGCTCTCAAAAGGGCCATTTTTATGAATGCCTGAGTGCACTGGATGGTCACCTTGAAGATGGATGAAGCTCCTGAATCGACTCCTCTTTCTCAATAGACTGCACTGAACAGTTCTAAGAGGACAATTTAGAATGGAAATTTTAAAATTTGTATCGATGTGCTATATTGCTTACCTTCCTTACACTCCACAGAACCACTATCTGATTTTGCTCGTTGCAAATGTGGAAGCATAAAACTTTGCACAAAGCAACTTTACATGCTTCACATTCATATTGAGCCTTCTTGGGGCAGCCTTTGGGATTCTTGATCTTGTTCTCTAAAACGTAAGATGCTAGAGGAGAAGTAGGTTTCCATTTTATTCTGTGGGGTTTACCTGCCTTCTGTGCATTTGACCTACTCAACTCACCATGCAGGCCTGGTCTGTTCAACTAGCACATCAAAAAAGCTTATCCAAAAGCAGTTAGAAAAATTTCAAAAATGGTGCATCAGGGGCTGGTCTGCCACAGACGCTTGTAAATGGCACAGTTAGGGGTCAAATGGGAAAATCTGCTACTTGTTCAGTCCTCTCTATCTCGCCCAAGTCATCCGCCTGACCCAGTTTGACGGTCCGCTAGCATGTATACGTAGCCGTCTAATTCGGTGTCGATGTCAGAATGTTCTTTAGCCAAAACCACTTTATCTTCTTCACTGGTAGCAAAAGACAGGTTTTTATTGTCAGATGAGTCAAAACTGTCATCATCTGATGCAAATTCATCAAGAATTTGCCGAATTTCGTCGTCAGTAACGCCACAAAAACAACACGCCGCCATTTTGGGTTATTTAAATTCGTGATTTAAATGTCCGATTTGATTGGTCGATTTTTATGTTTATAACCGAATTCTAAAAATATCTTCCACTTATTTCTGTACTTAATTATAATATCTTGGCCTAATTGATGTAAGGTTTCAAAAATATAACGTCTGCGATAGGCTGAGAGTGGTCTAGATAATAGTACATGCCCACTACCAATTACTACCTGCTCGTCGTGACACCTACACTACCAATCACTACCTACTCGTCTGTATTGGGTTAACACATGGTCATCGTACTGACCCCAACGCTACCGACTTAACAGATGAGAATTGTTTGAACATGATGATGAACTTGTTTTGACCCATTTTATGCCTTCTTGCCTTCTGAGCATGGTTCTTGCAAATTAACTTTTCTGACTTTGTGAGGATTTTCTTATGCACAGTCACTTATATGCATTTGTGTGTGTATCTACATATTTTTGTACATATGATGTGTATACGTATGTGTATATATGTATATTAACATATGAGTTTTAATGTCATAGAAACGGATAATTAGGTGTCAGATTTGCACTAAGCAGTCAAACAGTATGTAGCTAACATTGGTCCTACAATGGATGCTTACTTTTTTTAACCCCACTCAGTCATTTCCCAATGGAGCTGTAGACTTGCCTGTGAAATGACCGTTCTTGATCAGATGAGGCAGAATTGGCTGAATGGCAAACTCTGTAAAGTCCTTTCTCTGTGTAGATCCTGAGACTTGCTGAGTTTTATGCTAAAGGATCTGTGCTGTCTTGGGTTGTATATAAAGATTCTCCTTGTTAGCCTAAATGATGCTAGGCAACAAGTTTGTCTGTAGTTGAGTTTATTCTGAGATGTTTAAAATCTGAACCATCAGGGAGGCAGCAGATAAAGTCGTGAAAGGCAAAGGCAAGTTTGAGGAGCTCGTTGTTTGTTCCCAAGAGATAGCTGCCAGTACGGCTCAACTCGTCGTTTCATCCAAAGTGAAGGCTCAACGTGACAGCGAAAATCTTCGTCATTTGTCCGAGGCATCCAAACACGTGTCCGAAGCCACCGGCCATGTTGTAGCCTCTGCCAAGAGCGGTGCAGAAAGAATCGAAGATGTTGGTAAGTGGTTGAGTACTTCCCTCTGTCTGTCCATCCTGTCTGTTATTTGTCGTTAACTAACGGTTAGATTGCAGTGTTATAGGAGACTAGTACCCGGCTCTTAACTAAATCAGAGCATTTAGCACTGCAAAAGAAAGTTGGATTAATGTTTTGTTGGATACAGAATTAAGTTTTGCTTTACTAGAAGAAAATAGAGCTGAAAATAGATTCTAAGCTATCGTGATAACTTTGTGAGCAGTGTTGAACAAACAGTAAGACATCACTAGTATGGTGCTTCTTCGTGTTGTCCTTGTGGCAACCATTTCTTTCAAAATGCCACAACTTGGCTTATTTTTTTCAGTGGCTTGACTATTTTCTAATTTTTTTAAACACTTGAGACAGTCTTTGAAATGATCACTTCAGTGACAAAGATGGCACTGAATTGAGTTGCCCTTAAAACTACTGTATAAATATTCAGATAGATGCATGCATTCATTGCCATTTTAGATACACTCGATTTTTCAAGGCTAACTCTTCATCAAGCAAAACGATTAGAAATGGAATCACAGGTTCATGTGCTGGAATTGGAGAGCAATCTAGAAAAGGAACGAAAGAAGTTGTCTGAACTTCGCAAAACTCATTACAAATTGGCTGGAGAAAGTGAAGGATGGGAGCAGGAGGTCAGTCTCAAAGCATTTCAGATTTAGTCCTTTGTAATGGTGAAATGATGGATCGTGTGATGCGGGCTTTATTTCTCATTGCCATCATTGTCATTTTGTGCTTTTACGTTAATGCCATCAAATCTCATATTTAGCACATTTCACAATGCTGTAAACATTTACCGTATCTGACTGAGGCATAATGCCTGCTGTGGTCACTATTTCCTCACATTTGGAATAGCCAGTGGGGACAGTGTACCCAGTAAGAATCAGCCAGGTGCTGTAGTTCCAACTGTTGTATTGGTCTTTGATTTTACTAACCTTGATCATGATAAATGTTCACATTTAGCACTCTCTGGCCTTTATCGTTTGGTTTTAGATGTGGCTCAATGACCCTAAGGCCATCACGGTTTTGCAACATAGTATTTACAGCACATGCCTTAAGCACAGGACATTGGATTTTTGACCCACTGTAAATCCAAAACCCATGAACTGTCCCCACTGGCTATTTCATGAAATTAGACATTTCTTGACCCATAAATGGGTTGGGAGCTATCTGTTAACCAATGATCTCCTCATTGATACAAAACATATAAGTATTTTATGCTCTTTAGGTAGCTTCATGTATCATCTCAGACCAGCCTCAAAAGCTCAGACATCCAAGAATAAGAATATAGCTCAATTATGCCCTTTATTATCTGATTTTTTTGAAAGTTTACTTTTGTAACATTAAAATTTAGATAAAAGCTTGCTGTAGCAAAATAGAATTGTAGAATTTTGAGTGATGTTCATGTTTCCTGATAGTAGGAAACTTTTTGTGACAAAAGAGTCATCTGTCGCTGGAACAAATGTGATAGAAGGAATGCTTCATCTAATAAAGAAAGGAGTTTCTAGAGGCTTTAGAACTTCCAGAGTTACAATTGTTTTGACATTTTTAACCATGCTTGGCTGCTTTGAATTGTGGTCACCATATTAAAAAAGGTTGAGCAGATTATGGATTTAAATGCCTATTAGCACTGTCACAAAAGTCTGTGTATACCTGTTGAGTGAGGCACGGTGACAGACTAAGGCAGGAAGGGATTGACCTGCAGGGGTTTATCTGGGCTGAAATTTCCCAGAAGAGGGAACCTGGAAGGAGGCGGCTGAAGATCTGTGAAGGAATGCACCATAAATGATTCTTTCAGAGATCATCATCTTGGTTGAGAGGCATGTAACTGACGTATTCTGGTGGTGCCAAGCCCCCAGGCCTGGATAAAGGAGGAGGGCAATGTCAGTGGCCTTTGATGCCATAAGATGTCGTTAAACGGTGGAACTACTACTACTACTTAAGGTTTTTCAAGGTCCTAACTAACTAAACAAGTACCACCACTACATCTTTGTATCTACAGACAATGTTTTGTGTTAGGTGATCCACCAGGTTACTGTTTGTATAAGGTAACTTTGCTGTATTGAATATAAGAATGAATTATGTGTACAGGAAGAATGTTTGTATATATCGCACATGGAAATAAAGTAATTAACATTGGGTTGTTGAAAGGAAAGTGTATAAGCAACCTGTGTTGTAATAAATCTTTCTAGATAAAGACGGGTAGTCTAATGTGGAAGCCTTCAGCTGGAGCAGTCACTAAAAGAAATATAGGGAGATTTGAACCCAGACAGAAAGAAACTAAGGGGTTTCATGACAAGCATGATGCATTAGCTGTACTTGGGTAATTGTATTTTGTTGTTCTTAAAAGGCACTATATGTCTAGATAACTAAGATGTGAAATAATTCTAATTTTAGGCTAGAGTTCGAAAGGCAGTGTTAGTTTTACAATATGAAATGATGTTCTGATATTGTGACATTTTCTTTATATGTATCTTTGAATTTACATTTCAGTACATCTAAACTTTTTAGACAGGAATTTTTATATGTGTAGTAGTGAATACTTCTGGTCATGTGACTGTTTTAGTGACCTCATCATATGAACCCTTGGCATTTCTAGTTTGTTGTGTATTAACTGTAGGGCAACTCGGATGCTCAGTAGAGAAGCGAAAATGCGTCTTTCGCTAACGAGTCCAAAGTGGAGCTGAGCCAATCACAGGTAACCCAAATTTATTTTTTAAGCAACTGGGAAAATCATAGTACTCTGTTGCTGCTGATTTGACCTAGAGTTGTAGTTTTGTGATAATTTGCCAGCTAAAGGTCTTGAAGTGTGGTACACTTGCAGAATTTATTGGTTCTGTGGCGATTATTCAGACTTTGGCAACATCTTCAGACCATTTTCCGTTGATTGCTTTGCACAAACTTCTGACGCTTGGCTTTATGATGTCCGCTGCTGTGTAGGTCTAGGCTTTTCTAGTAATACTTTTAAAGCAGAGATTTAATGCTTGTAAAAGTCTGCCAGGTTACCTACTGATTATTTTGTAAGCATTTAATTGTAAGTTTGTGATGTACCGTTTGCAGAACTCGGCAAGAAATACATTTCCAGGAACATTTGAGAAATATCAAGAACATATGTACAATTTTCAAAATATTTTAAATACTATCTACATGCTTTTTAATAGAAATACGATGACTCAAGATAAGTTTTGAATTTATCACTTTGCATATTAAGTGGTGGATTTGGGATTTTATGATTTTGAAATAAGGCTGAGATTGTCAATTAATCTGCAAAAACTGCGGATGTGAAGGATGTTGGCAAAAAATACGATTATGACATTTGTTCACATTTTCTTCACTGAATGTTCATTCAGCTTTAGATGATTTAAAATGAAAATTTGCCCAAAGGAAAACATGTTTGTCTCTGCAATGTTTACATGACCATCTTTTTCTCAATGACAGTATTCATGTAGACACATCTTTTCAAAGAATCTTTAGCAGTATTTAAGCTTTAGTCGTCTACATTAAAGTTTAAATTTATAAAACTCTAAATCCACCATGAGAAATAGTTGTAAGGTTGTACATTTCAATGTTGAAATGGCTGCTTGTTACGCACATTTGTTTAATTTACTGTTTGTACAGCAGTTGTTTTTTATTGTTGAACTGTGGAATGTTTAGAATTAGGTAGAAGTGTATTATGTGTTATGGTCCGTTAGTTGTGAGAAAGATAATGTGCAATGTTACGCAGAGGCCTGCAATTATTCTAAGTGCAGGAACTGCCTGAAGATGTATTCTTGGTTGGGACCGTTTTCAGCAGAGCTGCTGCTTTCTTATGCGGCAGTTACTCACCTGTTTCTTCTTCTTCAGATGTCCAAGTCATCTTCCTAACATAGTGGAATTTCATTTCAGGTGTCTTACTAACTGAATTTTCCAGTGTTCCACATGCCAAAGAAGTTGTCAGATCAAACGTACATTCCCCTAGGTAGCCATCTAAGTGCAGAAACCTGCACCATGACCTAAATATAAGTCACATGGGATACAGGAAGAGAAAATCATTCATATTCATTTTAAATTATGGATTTTAAAAAAGTTGTTGTGAAAATCAAATTCACTGTTATAAGGTGGAAAAATGTAACTGATTCTAGTTAAGCCCAGTAAATCTGTGATTTCAGTTGCCTGTCTGTTTTAGGCACTGAAGAGCAAATTTAGCATTTGATGTCGTTTTGTCTGTCGTGTTGGTGCTACAACTGTGCCTCCGTTTTAAGTTCTCTGAGATTTTGTCAGAGCATGGTTGAGACTGTAAACCAAAGAGTGTCATAATATTAAAACAAAGTTGTTGGTTGCTCTAATCGGCATGAGAAGTTGTTGTCTGATATTCCAGATTAAGAATTTTATGCTGTCTTCCTTTCTCTTTAAAATGACAATTTACTGTTCTTGCCATTCAAAATGTACGCTGCAAGTGAACCATGAATTTACAATTAAAGCCACAGAAGTTGCCATCTGTGGCTAGAAACATTATAGTGTTTTGTTTTGAAAGGGAAAATGCAGTGTCCGCTTGTTTTCAGTGGCTTCTCAGCATTTCATGGTCATTTTCTGTTCCTTGCAAACTGCTAAGAGAAATTTAGGAAATTGTTCCACTGCCCTATTTTGCTTTTTCTAGTAATTCTTATGAGTTTTTGATATTTAAGAGGAACAGAAGAAATGATGTTAACAGTCAGATCTGACTGATGACCTTGTTAACCTCAACTAAATCGCTTCAGCTACTTAACCATGCTGGATATCTACAGATCCCAGTGCTTCCCTTCAATCTGACTAAAGCATAAGTAAATGGAACAATTTCTATGACATCAGTTTCAAATGTACAGAGGGTGGTAATCAGTTGTGCATCAGAAGTAAGCAAAAGTCTGGCCATTCCAGAAACTCTGGCAAAGGTGGTCTGGATAAATAGCCTGTTAATTGAATTAAGTCTTGATTTGAGATAGACATGACTTTAAACAGCTAAAAGAACAGACAGTTCATTGGGGATAAAGTTCCAGACGAACTGGGTAGCAATTGAGGAAGCTTGTTGGCCATGAACAGTTCAGATACACGTTGCAAGTCTCTGTGTCTCAAGCCAGATCAAGTGAGGCAGTTGGAGGACTTCGTTGAACAGTCCGAGGAACAACAGTTTAAAGTATTGTGGTTGGTCTCGGAGAATATCATAATTCCTTGCCCAAGAATGTTATTCAAACAGCTTTTCCTGAATTTTTGAAATTTACTATTTTGATACTGAATTCTTATTCCTCCAACTTTCATCATATTTCCAACAAATTCCTATTTAGATTGTTGAGAATAATTTATCCAAAAGTACTTTCTCATTGTGGACATCTGTAAAGACAGGGGAGGGAGGAGTCGTCCGAATGCAGACAAGGGAAAGAGTTCTGCCCAATGCAGACGTCCACATCTAGAGTGTACAACCTGCACCTTAAACACAAACTTCAGTCACAGCAGAAGTTTGTAATGTATTAGATCATCAGTTGCTGCTGGACTTTGCTGGAAGAGGCCTAAGATCTGGTAGCTGCACCATGTATGTATGTACGTACCTGGCTATTTATATAGCACCTCTGAAACCTCTCAAGGGTGCTAAAATGGCTAACTGGTCTACAAAGGTGCAACTCAGAAGGGTAGCCCATTAAGGACGTCTGCAGAAAGCAGGAGGGAAGGGTCATCCAAATGTGGACAAGAGGGACGGGTTATGCCCAGTGCAGACATCCGCTTCACAATTTTGTAGATACGGTTATTTCAGTACAGCGTTTGCCTTAAACACCAACATGAGTTTCACAGCAGGCAGTCTGTACTGTGTTGGATCTAATGGGAGATCGTGAAATAGCATGATCACTTTGGTTTTCACTTCTTTTTGTGCTGGCGACACCTAGTGTCAGTTTTTGAAACAATCCTCAGGGGAAGGTCAGCGAGTGTTAGACCAGTTGGCCACCTCACGAAGTACATGGTGATGACGATAGCCATATACATTTACTACTCTTCTTATGCATTTGCACAAACCGACACGAGGTCTTGCCTGCATAAAAAGATGTGAAAACCACAAAGATCATACGTTTTATCACTTCCACAAAGTCCTCCATTACAGTTCCTTTCGTTGACAGGATCAAAGTACCTGCCTCATAGCACATTTAGCCCTGTAAGATCAATGGGGTAGCCTAATCTAGGCCACAGTACTCTGTTGGAGTGTGGATATCTGCAAAGGGGGATGCCAAATGCAGACAGATGTGGAGAAGGGAAGGGAGGGTCCACAGGAGGTCATCCTTTATGGACGACCCCTGATAGGTTTATATTGTGTCACATTATGTGTCACTGGCTGCTGAGCTATAGTCGGACGCATGTTGGGGATTGGTTTTCTCTCATCTGCAGTCATAATACTGAGGCTGGATAACAGTGGACAGGACCATTATACACTTATTATAAATCATAACAGTCCCTTTTGCTTGATGGGCAGTATCACGAGTACCCCAACCCATAACACAGCCCTGGACGTCTGCAAAGGGGGAAGGTAATAACAAATATAGAAAAGGGGAAGGAGGGATCCAAAGTAGGGCATTTTTTGCAGATGTTCTCCATGGATAACCACTTAGCTGTATTATATCAGTAAATCTCCACAGTGCCTCCTCCTCCTCCTCCTTTTCCTCTGATAGAAAGCTTCTCACAGAGTGACATGGAATTCTGTAAATCTTCAGACAGTGAGATGCATGCTGCACACCTGCTGTCTGTTTTACTGAGTTTGAATCACTGCATTTTAGCATCTTATGCAGGACAATGAAACTTAGTCTGGAGATGAAAACCATCCGACTGAATGCACTAGCCATGACAGATGGCTGAAACAGCACAGCAGAGGTCACAAAGGTAACTGAGAACTTGGCAAAAGAAAGATTGACAACAGTGGATGGAATGTTAGATTCATACTTAAAGTGATACATAGGATTTATTTACAAAGAAACTGTGTCTGGATTTAATGGATGGAACACAAAGTACTTTGAAAGCTGGAATGATTGATTGAATGTGGAACTGTAAAGGTATCTTGTCTTAACGGATCAAAATCTGCATTTTCGTGCATTTAGGCTTATAATTCACTAATATACAGTATACATAACAGTCAATATGCATTCAACCATTTACAGATTCTTCCAATTTTAGTAAAAGTTGAATGACACAAACAAAACGTAACAGTTGTAATGGATATGCACTCGTCATAATAAGATCAGTTATAATAGGCAGATAGTAATATACTAGTAAGTGTATGATATACGCATTGATATGTAAGTGATGACACAGTGCCACCATTGACAAGTGATGTACATCACTCTTTAATAATCTGTGGCTTGTAATCCATTCTAGCAGCCTTTGTCAAAGATTCTGCATAAAGTGGAAGTCGCCGAGTCATCTACAAAGCAACCAGTTAAAGAGAAAAGAATCAAACAAAAATTCTACTACAAAGTACTTTACTGCAGTTTTAATCTCACTTGTGGCCAACAAAGTGGCCATTATTTGTTCCTTTTCATCTAAGGCCTATAATTCTTGACCTGGAACCAAACCCTTTTGCCTATCGATTTTGTTTTGACTGAGCACCTGTGAATAAGCTGGTTCCCACGACTTAGCTTTCGTTGGGCACTGTAGAAATCTTGAGAATACAATTATGATTTCTGTACTTACTTACTTACTTACTGTGTATACACAATGGGCAGTGCTGCTTCTCCACTCGTCTCTGTCCATCGCCAGTCTTCTTGCTTCACTCCACAACATTCCAGACATTTCAGGTCGTTGCTGATGGTCTCCTGGCCAGTTCTTTCTTGGTCTTCTTCTCCCTTCGAGAGTCCAACTCCTGAATTCTTGGACCTTGATCTGGAACCGAACATTTTTGCCTATCGATTTTGTTTTGACTGAACGCCTGTGTATAAGCCGGTGCCTGTGACGTGGTTGCTGTGCCTTGACGTTTACATACTACCCTTCAAGAACCTCTCGGACAGATCTAAAGACCTACAACTTCAGGCTGGCAGCACAATGACCTTCCATATACACATTCTCTGATCCATCGCCTCCGTACCAGTAGGACACCCAACATCAGTCACATCAAGTCACTGCTGATCTATCATTCATCAGGCTGTCTAGTCTAAGCTTCCACTGGCCGCCATCAGCTACAAGATGTGGCTGTAGGTCTACAACTGCCTCCATCTGTCTTCAGACTACATGATCATTAGATGATGTCTACCTATGCAGCCCCTCTCTTCAATTCAGAATTAGCATCGTCTGCATCAGCAACTGATGGCAACCTTTATATTCCACCAACAAGAACTAGACAATATGATTTTTTACAAGAACTAGATGACACAGAGTTTTGCAGCTGCTGGACCATCAGTAACCACCAGCTGTCGGTTGACTGACTTAGAAAAGAACATAAAACTGCAGAGTTCATTCAAGCACATCCACATAACTGAGCCCATGACAACCCAAGATGTAAGGACCATGAAACTAGAATCAGAATATGGTGTATGTAAATTACAAAAACAGTCCATGCACTCATCTGCTCCAGAATTGACTTTGGAAACATGGTTTTGCTGGTCTTGGATCCTTCTCCCTTTCCCATTGTGAATCTGTCCTAAATGCTGCAGCTCGCTTGATTGGCGGCATTCCTAAGTTTGGCCATATCTCCTCATTCATGTTGGAAAAACTTCACTGGCTTCCAATTCGAAAGCGCATTCTTTTTAAAATTCTGGTCCTTGTGTGCAGCTGCATTGTTAGCAGTGCTCTGATTTACCTAAGAGAACTTAGTTTACCTCTTTTTACTGTCCCTGGTCGCCGACTGTTGCAATCGGCTGTGCAAGGAGACTTGGTCTGCACCACCGCACAGCGGCGCAGCTTCACCGTTGTTGGCTCTGGTTCAAGAAATGACCTGTCTGGCGACCTTTGGCAGGAATTCCTATCTCTTTCTCCCTCTTTTCCGCAAGCGTTTTAAGGCCGTATTATTCCCCACTAGTTCTGGGACATTGGGCCAGGAGAGCCTCTGATGAGTTTTATCATGAAGTGGCACCTTATAAGTTTTTGATTACAATTACAACTAACCAAGTACTCGCAATTGTGTGAAATGCAGTGCAGTGATGTAGTTTGTGTAACTTTGCAAGTACCAAGTTACTCCCAATTCCTTCTCTCTTGAAGTTATGGAACTGATAGATAAAAATCTTGAGATTTCTCTTTTCTCGTCTAGATCTTTTTTTATCTAATTCTGCTATTGCTTACCTGGAAGCCCCACCTATCTTTCACCTGTCTGCACAAATTCAGGTCAACTTGAGACACAAGCAGACCATCCCGATGACGAGATAATCCCTGCAAATACAAGAAGTCCAGAGCAACCTCATGAAAATGTGGTACAGATCAAATGCAGGACCCATAGAATGATCTACACATCTGCCTAGACGTGCATTTCTTGTCTGTGGTTAACATAATTGTAGAATTTACTTTTGCACTTGTAACATTGCTTAGATTCGCAGTTTAACACAATTCAAAGTTAATTTTTCTATCCCTTCTATTTATTGATATACTGACTTCAGCATATGTTTGTAGCCATATTGGTCAGTTTTGCCTAATCCTATAATTTGATAGAGCCTTCGTCATGCACGAAACTCACTCGATAATTCTTGTTTGTTCAGACGTCTGCTGCAAATGAGTCTGTGTTAGGTGTTGTTTCTCCATTATGGCACTGTGTTTGTGCATTTTTGGATGGTGTTTCATCCCAGCAATTGATATCTTGCCACCATTTGGATCTGTCTACTATTCAGGGGTGACAGTTTCAGATCTACAGACCTGTAAGCTGTCAGCAACCAGAAAGATCTTGGATTCAGCGATGGAAGGGTGAGAAGAGTCTTTGGAGTGGCATCAACAGTCAACCACACAACTGACTAATTTTTACAAGTTTCTCTAGTAGCTGCCTTCTGTGATCAATCAAATGCCTGATACAGCGCTTAGATTTAAGTAGCATTTTAGAAATTTCGATTTGCGATGACAACTACTGACATGCTGGCTCAAGAAATATTTGGGTCATCTACTGTGACGGACTGCTAGATGGTAAGACAACTATGTGCTCCAGGCAGTGGACCCTATCACCTTCCATTAGTCCTCATTCACAATGCAATGCGATCCAGGAACTCTGAACATATGGCACCATCTGTCAGCTCTGGATCGGAATCCACCAGCTGGGCTCTGCGTGTGTACAGAAGCCGACGACTGGTGACTTTTCTAGTTCTCTGAGCATTGCTTGCTACTTGATGAACTTCTGTTCTTACTGATAATTAACATCGTTCAGGTTAGTATAAAGAGCGTCTCTGATTGGGTTTCTCTTGAAACAGCACTGTATAAATTTCTAGTAATAATTACAATATTAATTAACACCGATGTCTATTGACAAGACATCATCAGCAGCACCAGTCAACCTGAACTTGCTCAAGGTCCATACACAGTGACTGCATGCTCCACATTCACGTGACCATCACATCACAAAGCACTGCAGCTGGAGAAACAGATACAGCGGAGGATGATTTCAAGAGTCTGACCGGAGTTCGACTTCCATCAGGTGCTGCTGTGTAGCTGGATCCATAGAAATGTCCAAAATCCTTGTGAGCTGGCCGACCATCACCAGACGTAAATTCATTAGGAAAAATCTCCTGTTTGCAAGGCAAAGTAAAGGGAATGCAGAGCATTGAAGTTTTTTTTAAGTTAGCTGTTGAGTAGAAACTATTGCTTTTAGCATCAAAACAACAACAGACACAATTCACTGTTGGAAAATCCACCAGACACTTCAACTTAGCACTTGTACCAAAGCCAGTTATTTACATGGAGCCTTCAAGAAATCCCTCGAAGGCACTGAAGCGCAGCTGTCTGACAGATCTAAAATGGCATCTGAATCATTAAGCTCATGTAACTGTTTCCTGAGCTGTTCCTCATCAAACTGTCTACACATTGAGCAGAATATTGTTCCTGTTCCAGGAAGATGGTCGAATACACAAAACTACACATTTGGTACCTCGCAAATTAAAGTTTTCAAAAGAATTCCATTCAAAGTATCTTCATGAAAGTGATAGCAAAGGAAAAACCGGATTTTAACTCTTTGGCTGGGGACATGGCACAATGCCCCCCCCCCACTGATATCATAAATCATACCATAACATCTAATGCATTATTACAAAGTATTTTGTGCGGCTCCTCCAAAGCACGTTATATACGCACATTATTTAACCAAATTGTAAAAGAGACAGTTACAGCATTTAAGCACATCGCAACATCAACTGTTGGCATTATGTAAACCAGTGTTCTGTGCAATCTTAGAACATCTGTACACATTCAAACAGTTTGCCAAAACAACAATACTGAAGAAATGCAAAAACACAGAAGGCGGCTTACAGTTCCAACTCTGTTGATAGCACAAGTGAAGTAACTGTTGGCAATTGCTGCATTTCGAGCTTCTATCGGCCACAACGGCTCACTATAAAAAAAGTGTCTGAAATTTATGTTTCAGTTGAGCATCAGTAATTTAAATGGAAAAATGTAATGGACAAACAGTTTTTATTTCATTACATGCAACATACGCAACATATGCGATACTTAAACCAGGCTATTCCTAACTTTAGTAAAATCCTGTTAACAGTAAAATCTGTGTACATATTTTATATAAAGGATAAGCTAACTGACTGGTAGTATGATTAATCTAAAACTGTTTAGATTATTCTAGTCTCACTTAGATTCTGTTAATATTGCTTAGATTAAAATTACACCTGTCCCTGGAAGGTTGTTTATTCACCATCAGCTGCTTCTCAGTCTTGGTGGACTGATCTTCTCAATACTGACCTGACAGAGGCTTGTTGTTGTTGCTCCATTGGTTTATGCCTTGTACATTAGGCACAATAGAAGTTACCAATGAAACTGACTTGAAAAAGTTATCACTGAGAAACACCAAATAAAGAATTAAAGAATGTCTACATAATAATAGCCAAAGGTGCATGTGTGGCTCACCAGTAGCACCTAGCACCACTGGCAAATCAAATTATACTAATCAGACAGTTGCTGGCAGAATCTTTAGAGGAATGCTGCTTCTGTAAAATGTGTAAAGTTCATTAATAAAATGTTGTAAATTATTAATTATAATAAATAGAAATTCTGCTGTCTCAGCCAATCACGATCGAGATTACAATGCCATAAGCCACTGAGGTTTATTGTCATAGGACATAATTTGTCAGATATGGGGCAGCAGTTCAACTGAAACTTTTACGTATTATGTTGCGTTTGACAGAATGATAGACAGGTCATATTCAAGAGTCCATGACCTATGTCAGTTTTAACCAAGAGCTTAGGTAAGCAATAAGAATAAATTCTAACTATTTGAAATCATTGCTATCAGCTGGTGCACACTAGTCCACAACTAGTGTAGTGCTAGATTTTATTCACTTCAGTGCCATTGAAAGCTACACAAAAGGAACTACACAAATAACCAGATACATCTGCAACTATCTGTGTATAAGTGTATACATATTATTATTATTAGTTCTGCATTTATTAGGCGCCACTATCTAACGACTTAGCATCAATCGATGGCGCCGAGAAATTGTGAGTTAAGGACTTGCTCAAGGTCCCTACACAGTGACCGTCTCGGAGGAGACTCGAACCCGTACTCTCCGGCGTTACAAGCCGAGCTCTCTCTCCAATATGCTACCGTGCCCCACACATGTATACATGTATATATAGTGTATATATACATATATATGAAAGAGAGAGAGAGAGAGAGAGAGAGAGAAGACAGGAAAGATGGAGGGAGGGAATAAAGGGCAGAGGAAGGAAGACAGAGTGAATATTGGAGATACAGGGCAAGAATGGGAAAGAAGGAAGAGAGATGGATGTAGGTGAGGAAGGAGGGAAGGAGGGAGAGTTAGAGCAGAAGATTGGAAGGGGAAGGGAAGGAGGGATGAGGGAAGGAAGGAGGGCAAGAGGTATGAAAGGAGGGAGGGGTGAAGACAGGGAGGCAGGGAGAGACAGTGACAGAGACAGAGGAAGAGAGAACTTGGACTGGGATGCTGTGTGGGAAAGGCTAGTGTAAGTAAGTAGTTTGTTAAAACTCAGAAAACAAACTGACCTTAATCCACTAACTGTTGCTGAAGGGTTGAAGACTATTTCTGCTCCATTAATTCCATACATCATCCAGTTTTGTGGATGGTGACGACCATAGCAGATATTCACAGCAATGCGACCTACAAATGGAAACAGAACTCGTAAACGCCTAATAACAACAGCCGAGTGTTTCCTTTTCAGTCACGACACTATACGACTTCAGATGGAGACAGACTGTGCTCAACTCAACCTGAGCTTTGGCACGAACACTGATTCTACATAGCAGTAACCATTGACTGAAGCTATGAACGTCAATGGCATCACAGCAGTTCTAAACGTACTAGCAACTGTTACTAGAACAGAAACTCAGATTCTAAGTTGACCCATTGCAAAACGACTGTCAATGGCTGGCACATCAAGTCATGCACCATCTCATAAAGTCAAGCAACATCACATCAAGTCAGGCAACATCACATCAAGTCAGGCAACATCACATCAAGTCAGGCAACATCACATCAAGTCAGGCAACATCACATCAAGTCAGGCAACATCACATCAAGTCAGGCAACATCACATCAAGTCAGGCAACATCACATCAAGTCAGGCAACATCACATCAAGTCAGGTAACATAACATCAAGTCAGGCAATATCAAGGATCTTCTCAATGGTAACCACAAAACTTATTGCAAAATGATGAGCCAACAGAGCTAACATGGCACAGTGTCAACACCCAGCACAGACAGATACAGCGAAATCACCTCAAGGGTTTTAAAACTGTGGCATTTGACCTGACAAAGGCAGCTATGCGGCAGAAAGCCACCAAGAGATGAGAAGAAGAGCTCCAGTCAGTTCCAGACGGACAATCATTAGAGACTATATGCAGCTGGACAGCACACTCCAACATCAGTCAGCCATCTACAGCACCTCGTCATTCAGTTGGAAGCAGTTATGCACTCACCAAAAGACGTCTCAAAGACTCTGTGTCCCGTGTCTCCTTCCATGTAGTACGTCGACTGGCGAAACAAACAAGACGATGACGTCTTTTAAGGCCAGCATAATTAGCCAAACGACTCAAATTACATTATGATCGTTGATGTCTGTGTAACAAATACTCATCAGTGCAGCTCTTTCTCCTTCATCTTGTCATTCACCCTAATTTACCCTAATTTGCCTCCTTTCTTCATCATAATTACATGTAACTTTAGAAACTGTGAAACATACTCATGCAACAGAGCATGTAGTTTCTCTTACTCCTAAATATTCTACCCAGTGTGTGTGTTAAAAAGTTCAGGTTAACTTCGAGTTTAAAAACAGTGGAAATGATTTTTATTGTGTGCTGATGTGTGCAGCAGTTTCAATGGAAATAATGATTTGCGTTGCACAGTTTCATTGTATGAGAGCGCAAGACTACTGTTACTAAGGATCAGAAGAATTACACTGAAGCCTCTTTATAACATGCGATATTATGACAAGAGTTCTGATATATGAATCCCATGTTCAGCTTTGCTTTAGAAAATGACTTCCTTATAGCAAAACTCATAATGAAGCGGTTCTTGATATGTGTGACTCCCAAAGACAGTGTTATAAGAAGGTTCTGGTGTCTTAGTAGTTGGCTGTGTAACTCTACAGTCATCAAAAGTGAGTAACAAACCTCGTTGAAATCACCCACTCGTGGGATGTGATTTTTTCTCGTTATTCCTAATACAGCTCCAGTGTTTGATATTACAACTGACAACAAAAATAACACATTCAACAACAGAATGAGCCAGTAAACATAACTGGTGATAGTAATCCCTTCTAAGCCAATCAACACCAAACTACTTTCAACTGCAAAGAACCAAATAAATTCTGCATTCCATTTCTTAGAGGCAGTGATGTTAGGCCTCAAAGCCAACACTCAGACAACACTTGACCTCATGGTGTATGATCTCAGGCCTTGAGACCAACATTCTGGAGTCACTGTTTTGTTCTGGTATAAATTAGTCCTACATTTTGCGGAATGGATGCCAAGCACAACGCCAATGAGTGAAGGAAGAAAGGAGGGATACTGCATGCTTGGTAAGACTTGGTTGGAAGACCACAATACAGAAAAGTGCACGATGGCTGATACGAAGGCAAGCGGTTCTTAGATAACAAAAAAGGTGGGTTGCGCCATCGGGTACCGACTTAGAGCAAACTTTTCCTGTCTCAGTCTCTGTCTCAATTTCTGTCTTTAATCGCAATGAGGATGGCTTCAGCCATTTAATCAAGTCGAGTCGGTCGGTCGGTCAGTGTAACTGTAAGAGTACCTGCAGTGTTGTGCAGAATATCACTATGGTCTTCATCGCGCTCAATAATCGGCGAAATGATGACCATGTTGTACCTCTTAGCCAACTGAAAAGTACAGTTAAAATCTCCTCAAATCTTCTTCTGTAGGGATAACAAAATTAATCAAAAGAAAGGCACTACATAAATTTGTTATTACAATTACAATGACAGTCTATGATGCTCTTGATCCTACTCCTGACTGAGGAGCTTTCAGCCAGCAGATCAGCCAAAGTCTTACGATTCAGATTAACATAAAAAAATTTGGAAAATCACATCTTTATGCATTGGTCTTAAATAGATTAAAAATCTTTGAAGTTCGCATAAACAGCACAACTGGACTTAGATGGAACTGAGCCAAACACTGGCTACCCGTCTGTTTACTGACCACAGATGGATAGATGCCGCCTGATGCATTGCTCACTCCACAATCTCCAACTTTCAGTCCACACTAATACTGAAGGGCTCTCTTTAATTGTCAGCATTCATGAGTCACCCATGAACTGAAGAACTGTTCTTTCTTGCTTAGGTCAAGTCTTTTTATCTGCTGTACTCAGCTTCCTTGTGTTTTCAATTTCTGCATCACTGATTATGGCTGCCTCATAATGTTCGTAATAGTAATCGTAATTCCAAGATTTCTACAGTGCCCAACAAAAGCCGTGCCACAGGGACCAGCTTATTCACAGCCGCTCAGTCAAAACAAAATCGATAGGCAAAAGGGTTCGGTTCCAGGTCAAGATCCAAGAGTCAGGCAGGGAGACAGCATGGCAGCTACGGTGGGTGATGTTTGGGGTTGGAGAGGAGAGACAGGTAAGAGGAAGAAGGGGTGTTGCTTGCTTTTGTAATCTATTTTGTTTATGTTACTGTTCCTTGCCAAATCCGCCAGAGACAGATCTTCTGCAGGATTTACACTTGCATTGCTGTGGTCTGGTCTATTTTTGACTTGGCTCAAGTCCGTTCATTTTATCTGGTTACTGGTACTGCTTTATCAATTCAGTCATAGGCTCTGCAGCCTACCAGTATCAATTTCTGTTCTAGGTTAAATGTAAATTCATGTAAAACATCTTCAGCTACACATTGTAGGTTGTCTGTGTATTTGTTTCTGTTGAATCTTTTGGCTGGTGATGTTGAAACAAATCCTGGACCAGTTAGACCTGAGAGTTTGGATATACTTTGCATATACTTGCTCTAACAGAAACCTAGTAACACATCAGCATTCATTTCTGATCCTACTCCCTTTACCTTTTCTGTGCTGAATGAACCTCGGCGCAGTGGTGAAGGTTGGAAACTTTCTTTCCAAGTCATATCTCCCACTGCACAGATTCATTTTGCCCATTTCAGCTGAAATTGAGGTCCTGGTTGTTTCTCTCATTTCTGGCAACAACAGGTATTGCTTGTGAATATTAATCATTCACCATACCTCCCTTTGACTGACTTCTTGGGTGAATTTCAGTCACTACCCGAATATTTGATATTCTTCTCTTTTGAAATAGTTATTAAGGGTGACTTTAATATTCATCTTGATGTAGCTGAAAACAATGGTTCTACAGCATGTCTTGATATGTTGGAAGGGTCTGACGTGAAACAGCTCATCACCTTTCTGACATATAACAAAGGTCATACTCGGGATGTCCTTATAACTCGTTCTGATTTGGAATTGCTTCACTCGGTTACTCCCACTGTTACTCCGATTCATATCTTTCACATCACAATGTGACTTTCTAAAAGGTCCTGGTGCCTTGTGCATTAAACATTGCCACGAGAGAAGTTACATATTGCTTACTTACTTCAGCTGCTCAAACCACCCATCAGATGCACTTGTCTCTGTATCAGAGGTATGGGCCATCGTGACATCATCGAATCAGCTGTAGTTGAATCCATCAAGAATACAGTTCATGTGGCTGGGCACACAACAAACAGGGCCTTGAGTCCAGGACCTTCACTAACCATTGCTCTGCACCAACTATTGATGCTTAGTCGTTAGATAGTGGCACTTAATAAATGCAGAAAATGCAAATGCAAGCAAAGTTAGACAGATGAAAGCCACAGCATTCCCAGGCTGGGAACCGCAACACGCCATCCAAGACCTTGTCGTGCTCCTGGATAAAAGATCTATCGATTGTAGACCAACTCTCTCGATAGGTCTTGCTTTAACCAACTGCACAAGATCAGGTTGTTTGTTTAAAAAATCAAGTGACACCACTGCTACTTTTGTTCATTCCTTCATCCTGATGCACTGTCCCTACAGACCTGCCAAAGCATTAACTACGTCAGAATCAATCAACTGCACTCCCGTAATTTGTGGTCATATTGCCAAAATGTTTGCATATTTCAAACTACATGCGAGAGACAATGCATTGGCTACCATTTGAGAATTGCATTCAAGATTTTCCTCAAAAGACAGGCCTCAATAGTCGGTGTGGCCCCAAAATACAGCAGAAGCTCCTTGTTCCTGTTTCAGGCCACCCAGGTCAACAAACACTGGATTCTGCAGCCTCTTGGAATCTGAGTCATTTGCTATATTACAACAACTTGGGCAGAAAATGTTCTCTCATGCACTGAGCTGTCCTTCTAGATTTTCCTCAACAACATCCACTGAAGATTAAAACTCTACCACCATAATTAGCTCAAAAAACGTTCTCAGCTTATCTTATGTCACACTTTTTAGAACTTTTGACAGATTCTTTAAATTGGACTACATAAACATTCAGCTACATATATACGTACATATGTGGCACAAAAAGCAGCAGATCACAACCAACCATTTGCAATATTTTAACACGCTGGACGCGAGGGACGTGTTAACACATCGTACAATTGTATAGCTGGGATGCTACCAACGTGTAAACACGTCACTTAGGTATCAACTCTTTCTAGTCAGTTAAAAGTCCCAGTAATATTTCCTGCCGCTTGGTAAAAATAGTGGACATGTTCTGTCACCTACTGAATACATATACTATTATTTTGGACACTCTCTAGGGCTGGTATATCACATATATGCTGAAGACTGAATGGACCAAAGGAACTGATTTTTAGCCTTACGTACGTGTATACACGTCCCTCTGGTATCAACTATTTCTACGCAGTTCGACGTCCCAATACTATCTCCTGCCGCTTAGCAGAACTACTGGACAAGTGCTGCCACCTACCGAATGCATATATGATTATTTTGACACTCTATATCACATATATAGTGAAGACTGAATGGACCAAATGGGCAAATTTTTAGCCTCGTTACGCTCCATTGAGAAAGTTATTGAACTGGTACAGAAAGATGGTCCTAAACATGATTTACATGATGTGAAACTTGCCCCCCCAGAGCCTAGTTCTACATATAGCATAGTACTACACCATGTATAGTACTATGTTTCAAAAAGTATCACACTGAACGTGATTTCTAGACGTCCTTCAGTGAAACAGTAAGATAAACACATAAAAGGAACAGTTATTTTTGATTCTTTGAACAAAAGGATGTCAAAAAGAATAAATAAAAATAACCATAATTTTTGTTTTTTGGCCTATATTTGCCGTGCTTATAACAAAATTGGCATGCGGCCAATGTGTTAAGGCTTCATTTCCATTCAGTAGAGAAGCACATCTCATCGAGGTAGAACTGTTTAGGAGAATCTTGATATCTCTTTAAAGCTGCCAAACTGAAGCATAGCAAACCTGTTGCATTAATCTCGTAGTAGGGCCATTTTCAACTGGTTCCGCAAATTCACACCACGGCTGCTTCTCTCTTGTACAGAAAGCAAATGGCATGGCTGAAAACATATCACAGTAAAATCTTTCCTTGAATGGCAAATGAAAAACAATCTTTTCAAAATCCAATCAGAAACCCAACCACACATAAAATTACCATGCAATGTATGTCCTTCATTAAAAGGCAAGTGAAGAAGGTACCAAGGAATCCAGTGGAAAAATGGTAAATAAATGAGGACAACAGATTTTGAACTGGGTTCCAAGATATTCTAGTAATCTGTGAATACATATTGTACTAATTCTTCAATTGAAAATTGTGTAAATTTGCTGATAAAATCAGTATAAAGTTAACGTAACAAAATACTGTTATTTCATGATTCTCACTTGCCAACACTTGTTTCATCGGATGGCTCATGCTGAATGGCAAGTTGCCTAGACCCAGGCCGAATGACAAGAAGAGGTTTCAAATGACATCATCACTGCTGTGCCCTCATTACAGCTGATATCCTGTCAACTAAGTTATCTCTTGAAGGATTTACTACGTCTGATGGGAGGCAGCTGCCATCATGGCACCTCCCATCAGACTCTGAGATGGTGGCAGCTGCCATCATGGCACCTCCCATCAGACTCTGAGATGGTGGCAGCTGCCATCATGGCACCTCCCATCAGACTCTGAGATGGTGGCAGCTGCCATCATGGCACCTGACATCAGACTCTGAGATGGTGGCAGCTGCCATCATGGCACCTCCCATCAGACTCTGAGATGGTGGCAGCTGCCATCATGGCACCTCCCATCAGACTCTGAGATGGTGGCAGCTGCCATCATGGCACCTCCCATCAGACTCTGAGATGGTGGCAGCTGCCATCATGGCACCTCCCATCAGACTCTGAGATGGTGGCAGCTGCCATCATGGCACCTGACATCAGACTGAGATGGTGGCAGCTGCCATCATGGCACCTCCCATCAGACTCTGAGATGGTGGCAGCTGCCATCATGGCACCTCCCATCAGACTCTGAGATGGTGGCAGCTGCCATCATGGCACCTCCCATCAGACTCTGAGATGGTGGCAGCTGCCATCATGGCACCTGACATCAGACTCTGAGATGGTGGCAGCTGCCATCATGGCACCTCCCATCAGACTCTGAGATGGTGGCAGCTGCCATCATGGCACCTGACATCAGACTCTGAGATGGTGGCAGCTGCCATCATGGCACCTCCCATCAGACTCTGAGATGGTGGCAGCTGCCATCATGACACCTCCCATCAGACTCTGAGATGGTGGCAGCTGCCATCATGGCACCTCCCATCAGACTCTGAGATGGTGGCAGCTGCCATCATGGCACCTCCCATCAGACTCTGAGATGGTGGCAGCTGCCATCATGGCACCTCCCATCAGACTCTGAGATGGTGGCAGCTGCCATCATGGCACCTCCCATCAGACTCTGAGATGGTGGCAGCTGCCATCATGGCACCTCCCATCAGACTCTGAGATGGTGGCAGCTGCCATCATGGCACCTCCCATCAGACTCTGAGATGGTGGCAGCTGCCATCATGGCACCTCCCATCAGACTCTGAGATGGTGGCAGCTGCCATCATGGCACCTGACATCAGACTGAGATGGTGGCAGCTGCCATCATGGCACCTCCCATCAGACTCTGAGATGGTGGCAGCTGCCATCATGGCACCTCCCATCAGACTCTGAGATGGTGGCAGCTGCCATCATGGCACCTCCCATCAGACTCTGAGATGGTGGCAGCTGCCATCATGGCACCTGACATCAGACTCTGAGATGGTGGCAGCTGCCATCATGGCACCTCCCATCAGACTCTGAGATGGTGGCAGCTGCCATCATGGCACCTCCCATCAGACTCTGAGATGGTGGCAGCTGCCATCATGGCACCTCCCATCAGACTCTGAGATGGTGGCAGCTGCCATCATGGCACCTCCCATCAGACTCTGAGATGGTGGCAGCTGCCATCATGGCACCTGACATCAGACTCTGAGATGGTGGCAGCTGCCATCATGGCACCTCCCATCAGACTCTGAGATGGTGGCAGATGCCTGCACTCAATCAGGCCAATACAAGGCTTTGGATGTCAGTGGTTCACGCTGCTGTCGATTTTTTGTCACAGACAGCAATTTCAGCAGCACGCTCTGCTGCCTAAAATTCACAGCTTTGTCCCGACTGCTTTTGAATCTCTTAGTCACATAAATGCTCAGGCATTTCCTCAGATCTCATTTGTTGCCTCTCAGCTGTCTCAAGTGATCAGCTACTTTTTGAACATCTTTCTATCAGTGTCCAGCATCAAAGTACCACTGGGCTCACGGACAACTATATGGATGGCTCCAAAACTGGGTGAAGGTTCGATTTTACAGTTAACAGATGTAAACATGCTTATAACTTACCGTAACTTTTGATCACTAGATATCATTTTTACTTCATGTAAATAATAATAATAATGATATTTTTGGTTTAAAGACATAATAATAATAATAATAATGTTGTGGGCACAAGCAAATTTCACAAGTACTGTACCTTCTCGTGTCTATGAGAGGTCTGCATAATCGTGCCAACATCCTGGCCACTTGAGCACCACACGCTGGGGACTCGATGCTGGCACCCCACCAGTAACCACTCTGGAAGTATGCATCTCAGAAAGATGACACAGGTGGCTACTGGGGTATTGCATTTCAGCTGTCTCTGGAGATGGACATCATACTCACTTTCGTTTACAACAGCTTTCAATCCGTCTCCAGTAACACAATGCCACTGCATTCTGAGGCACATTTTTGGATTGCTGCAAAAACTGGGGCGAGGTCTGATTTTTCAGAGATGAATCATCTTCTAATCCTAACCTAATGTTTTCATTCCAGAGGGATCATTTCTACCTTCTACGCATAAAAATAATCTTGATGCACAGATTCAAATGCACCAGGGTTGATTGTGGCAGTTCTATTTACGTAGACCAAACTCTTTCTCGCACTAACTAGCTGCAATCTGTTTTAAATGCTGCAGCTTTCCTAACTGGTGGTATAATTAAGTTCGGGCATGTATCCAGCTTCAAGCAGACGTAACTGCACTGGTCACCTATGCAAAAAAGCATTGAGTGTTAAGATCTTAATGCTAACACATAATCATTTTGAAGGCCATACATCTTATTCAGGGACCTAAGCGTCTCCGTCTCATCCATACCTGGCCACAGATCCCTTTGCTTTGCTGTCCAGTGTCCCTCTGAACCAAACTTCCAAAGTGCAGAATGGAAGCTTCACTGTGTTTGGCCCTTCTTTCTAGTATAAGCTGCACTGCAATCTGCAAAATGAATTCCTTGGCCTCTCTCGGCCTCTTTTCCATAATCATCTGAAACCATTCTGTTAGATCGCAATTTTCTATTGTCAGGTTGGTGACACCTGTGAGGATTTTCTCTTGAAAAGCCATTGTAAAAATTTGCAATTACATTTACAAAATTACAGTTACAATAAATGTCCATAGTAAAACGTTTATAAACAACTGGTATGAAGTCATACATACTCCATGCCTCCTGCATGCATATGATGTTTACTCCACAAACAGAAGCAACTTCTACGATCTCAGAAACTCTACGATGTAATGCATCTCTCTAGATACAAACACACACACAAATACCATGCAAATGCTTCTCTCATTCAGGTTTCCGTCCATCCGGTCTGTGTTATGCCAAGTCAGGTAGTCCCACTAAAACAAGGGCAGACTGTTTTATAAATTCTTTCTCTTTCCTGGCAATATCATGACAGAAAGTCTTGGCACAGATTACATCCAAAAATGAGAAATAACTAAGTAGGCGCCGTTCCTAATTATTTTAACTGTCAAAATCCATTTTTCTAAAGACAGCAAAAAAACACTCAGAGACCACAAGTAAGTAGTAAGTAACAAGAAACAAGTAAGTAAGTAAGTAAGTGACACGTCTAGATTTTCCACTTGAATGGCTAAGTGCTATTCAGGCTTTAGGTAGAGACATTATCAAAATCTTTTCCAGCCACTAGTTTGAAAGTAAGATGAGGCATGATAGGGCAAGGTAAGATAAAGTAAGGTAAGGTACATTAATGCAATTGCATTTGTGTTCAAAGGGTTGGGTTACTTAGTAGGAAAAGTAAAATTTAAATTATTTATTTCATAGTAAAAGTATTCAAGCTGTTTCATTTATGTAGAATGTCTTCAAGATCTCTACTCAGAAGCGCTTCCAGCCAAACCCAGTCAAAAAGAAGTCTTCAGTTTAAGTGAGAGTGGTGTTGATAACTCCAGGTTCAACTGGAAAGCAGAAATCAAGAGAAAGATCGCTCAAGACATATGATACCATAGCTGAATAGAAGCAGTGCTGCACAGTAGCACTGCAAATACATGTAGGACAAGCAGTTCACATGAAGAGACCAACAGCTGACTAAGCCAGAAACAAACGGCATTGCTAAGGCCACCTGTTCTAATCCTACACTTGATGCACTGAGAGATGAAGAACATCATCTGTAAACCACTCTCACGGATGACAGCGGCAACAGCAAGTTGAATTTCGAAAGGTCCGAGAAACCAGAGCTCGCTAGAATGGGTACACAATTTTAAGCAGATGAGTTTTAAGAGAATTGGATAGCGAATTCCAAAGCTTTGGACCTGCCACCAAGAATACTCACAAACCCAACACTGTCCTGGTATGAGGCATAAAAAGAGGCCAAGTGATCTCTGATCAAGTGCAATACTTGGAATGATGGTTGAGCATGGAACAGAGATAGGTCAGCTGCTTTAAATGTAGTACTATAGTATAAATGCTTTCTGGTGCAATACCAGTTACCATATGAGGTTTCACGTCCGGAGCGCATTGTTCAGTTTTCTTCATAGTTTATTGTCATTCTTCAATGTCTGACAACGCGAGTATGATTCTCTAGTTCAATCAGAGTTACACTTTACTGAGCGGGCAATGATGACATTAGCCTACGACGAACCTTAAGATGTAATTCTACCCATAACGATTGCTATAGCGCCAGAAGACGCTAGACTTTATAAGAGCCTACATTTCAACTGATTCTAGCTAGTTCTTACAGCGAACCCTGAGTTCGACCGTCTTCTGTCGCGTCCAGAGATCGACTGACTTCTCTCGAGTCTAAGCTGACTTTACTCAGCGTGGTCTATTCGTATCTTTCCCTGTATCTGTACCCGTCTGTCTTCCTGTCTGTATTGCAACTGGTTGTGCAATCGCTTTCCGGGTGGGCCGGTTGACTCACTACCAGTTATCAGTCCCATCTCTCTGTCTGAACAAACCAATTAATCAGGCGTCCTACCCCTACTTCGTTGGCACGTCCAGGCGTTGATATCAGTTGATGTTTCTGCACTGGCTGTCCCCTCTCTACATCCTAAACTCCATCAAACTTCAACAACTACTAAACTGAGTGAGTCTGGTAATACTTTCATACGTACTCAAATTAACTTGGTGATAGTACTTTGTCAACTAAAAGACAAATATTAAACTGCATTCTTTGCTCAACTAGCAGCCACAGTAATGAATGCAATATGGCCATAAAGTGTTGATTATAGGCGTCTTTGTTATGGCTGTAACAAGAGTGCTTTGACCCACTTGTAGGTTGTACAAATCTGCCTTAGTGATATCAGTGAGAAGCAAGCTGCAGAGCCAAACCTGCTAGAAACTAAGGCCATTGTAAAGCTAAGACAGTCTGAGGCAAATGAGATCTGATTCAACGAATATCCCTTATGTGAAAATGAGCTGATCTGCATATGGCCCAAACACGGTTAGAAAATGACACAACCTGCTCATGCATTCAGTATCATTTATAAGCAAACCATGCAACTGAATAGATGTAAGCCAATCAAATTTGCTGAGTTGTTGCTTGTGCCTAGGAGAAGGAATTCAGCTTCTGAAAGATTCAGAGGAAGCTTATTACTAGCCATCCGAGACTGAACACCGCCAAAAAAAGAGAAGCAAGCAGTTAAGAGCAGGACCAGACATGGAACTGTCAAATGAAAGGAATAGCTGGATTTCATCAGCACACAAGTGGTGGTCAAGAGAGACATAAGTAAGTAGTGAACTGAGTGGAGTTGTATCTAACGTAAAAGGAGTGGCCCCAGTACAGAATGTTGTAGAATACCACAAATCAAGACAGCAAGCACAGAAGCGAGTTGACTGATATGAACTGATTGAGTGTGAGGGTGCAATTAAGATAAGAACCAATGGAAAGCAGGACCAGAAAGAACGAACTGTGTTCAAGGCAGTGAAGGAATGCATTATGATCAATGGTATTGAAAGCAGCAGATAGCATATAGGTCAAGCAGAATGAAGCTCAAGTGGCATGTAAAGTCTCCACTCACAGGCTGCTACATATATGAGTACCATGGTGAGAAATGGTGCTGTGTAGCCATTTGACAAATGCATAGAAACCAATGGATTCATGACCACATAACTGTGAACCTGTCGTCAGTTCACAGTTCATAGCTGTCCAAAAATTCATAGACAAGAAAGGCCTGAAGTTTGCAGGACTTCACAGCAGATGGTATACAATAAGTTTTCAAGTGTTTGGTTATCTGTTTATGTTAGTGGCCAAAATGACTGGCCACTAATATAAACAGATGAGACCAAGAAGGCAATCACCAGCAGCCAGTGTTCTCATGTTGAGCACAGGACAGTTACCTGTTCAGTGACTGATGCTGTTGTTGGTAAAACGATCTTGTTCTGAATCAATCCTATTCTTACAATTTGAGGACTTCGAGTAGTTTCTTGTTCTGCTTCAAAAACGTATCCTGCCAATTCAAGGTCATGATCTCTGGCTAAGGCAAAGGCCGACTCTGGCAACTGTAGGCTCCTATTTCAAGAGAACAATGTTACAGAATAATAATGCATCTCAAAAGAGAAATCTTTCCGCTTCAGTTGAACCGACCACTTCACACCAGGTTCTAGAAAGCACGGCCCTGAGTAGAGGCAAGCATCACAGTGGCTGCATAAACCATGCCTCACGCATGATTCACAACCCCTGTGAAATCTTTTTCAAACAATAAAACTCAATTCTTTCGTAAGTCCAAAACATTTGGCCCAGGGGTCAGTGGCAAATTCAGAGTGAGGCACAGGGGCGGCCACTCTACCCCTATAGGCTGGCTACACAATGTTTATGGTTAAGCAAGTAAGCAAGTAGACTTTATCCACATCTGTCAAGCACCTTTGCATTATGGTGTATTCAAAAACAGTGAATTGCAGTAATCCAGTATAGAAACCATGGAGGAGGCGATGATGAATGTGGCTGTGAGGTTTAGCATGGTATGAATTTGCAAAGGTCACAGAAGTGCATGTAGCCAGATCAGGTAAGTTGGATGATGTTATCAGATAATCTAAGGTTTTGGTCGAAAACCGTGCTTAGGTTGTGGACATGAAAGTTCGTAGAAAAGGTGTGAAGAGAAGCAGAGTCCAAATTAAGACCGACAGAATAACATGCTATGGTCAACAGTATCAAGTGCAGCCGAGTCGTCAAAAAAGCAAAGGCAGAAGACTTGAGGAAGAGTTATGGCAGAAACAAAGTAGTTGTTGAATGAAGTGAGTACTGTTTCCATGGGGTGCCATCTGATGAATCCAGACTGGTTTGGGTTAAGGAGCTAGATGCTACTTATGCCTAGATAAAACAATTTGTTAGATCAATTTAAATATGAAAGACAGCTTAGAAACAGGTCATAATTAATATTAGACAGGATTCCTTATCAAGTGATGGTTTATGGGAAGAAGGTAACTAAAAATTGATTGAAGAGAAGGAAGAAATTGGCAGTGAACAAAGGATGTTAATTTTAATTCTTTTAGTAATAATAGGAACAATACTGCTGCACAGTATTTCAACAAATAAGTTGGTATAGGGTCAAGTTCACAATGGTTATCATATATGAAAGAAGGTTAGCAAAAGAAATAGCAAAGAAGGTTAGATGCTGACAGATTCACGGTGATACATCCAAACAGTTCTCATCTTTATTTTGCGAACCATTTATGAGAATCTGTCTCACATAGGGTTCCTGCTCTTGCCAACCAGAGTCTCAAAATACACGATTAATATAAGGGATGGGAAATGAGGGTTCAAGGCATTTTGAGTTTGAACTTGTGGCTTAAGTAAGTACAGGTTTTCTGCTGTTTTTCTGGCCTTTTGCTGAATGGCTAACTTTTCTCTTAGAACAATAATGTAGTCAGTTATTGTTTATCAATACTGATTATTTATAATTTACAATTAATGACTTAATAATTAAGTTAATTCAGTCTTACTCCTAGAGTGGCTTTGCAATAACATTCAGACTTACAACTTTGCGACACAGGCTATATGTACATATATGTGTGTGTGTGTGTGGTGTGTATATATATATATACACACACACACATATGGTGTGTGTTACAAATGGTTCCCCCATTACCAAAATCCTGGATTCACCACTGCCAGGACTGTTCCATAACAATTTTTATAGACCAAGGTACTAGCTTCAGTTCTTATAAGTAAATAAGTAAGTAAGACATTTGTTAACATGCCATGTACAGTTGTAGCACACATGCACTGGTAACATATGTCCAAAATCTTCACAGTTACAGCAAACATATTTAGAAAAGTGACACAGAAAGAGTTATGATAGGGAGATGGGCGATGGCAGCATCATCTTACCGTAAACGTTTTCCATAAAGAAGCGTCCACACAGTTTCTAGTTCTTTCTCTGGAATGTGTTTCTCTAGGATTTCTTCTAAACTTAAGTTTCCGGCCATGCCTTCCAACAGAAACAAGCCACTTCTGTAAAAGTTAGAGAGACAGCGGAACATCAAAGGCAGAAAACTAATCTCCAGATGCACAAGAATAAACACACCAACTCAATCCAATGGTCATCATCGGCCAAAACCTCAGCATTCGGTGCCTGCAATCCCACCGCCCAACTTTTGTTTCATGCACATTCACCACCACCCCACACAATTCACCCTAAGCTGCACTTTAAAAGCCCTGTTGCCCTTGTGAATCTTTGAAAATTCCATATGCACTGAGCTGAACTGATCACCCAAATTTATATGTTGTTGCCAAAGCCAGTGTCGTTTGCAGTGAACTACACTGAACTGCACTGAACTAAACTTCAGAAGTTTCTAAATATTTTTATTAACGTTTTAAGTAGTTTTGCAAGTCTTAGTGTCAGGTTGGGAGTGCCTATAATGAATTTCTATTGAAGTGGTGCTATATGAATTTGCAATTACAATTATACATAATATAATGCAACTAGACATTTATGTAGTTCCTTTTGAGTCACCTTGTCACCTTGTGCTGTCAGCTCTTTAAGCTCTAGCGACCGTCATGATCAATCTTCTCCATTTCTTTCTTTCCAATGTTGCGTCCCTTAGTTGTGCCAAGTTCATTCCAGTTGCTTCGTGTATCTTGTCCATCCATTTTTTCCTTGGTCTCCCTTGTTTTCTCTTTCCCTCTCCACAAGCCAGCATCATTTCTTTTTCCAATCCATCTGATCTCATAACATGTCCAAAGAACCTCAGCTTTGATTTTAGCACTGTTTGTTGTAACGTCTCATCTTGCTCAATTCCAATCGCCCTGCGTACCCATTCATTAGTCCTTTTCTCCGTCCATGATGTTCTCAGCATCTTCCTCCATATCCACATTTCACAAGCATTGATTTTTTTCTCTATTTTCTTGGTCATTGTCCACGTCTCACTGCCGTATGTTACTGTTGGTATAATCAAGGCCCTCACCAATCTTTTTTTCGTGTCTGTGCTCACATGTTTGTCTTTCCATATTTTTTCTAGTCCATTCATTGCGGCTTTTCCAATCGCCACCCTTCGGTTTATTTCCATGTCGCACTTTCCTTCTCTTTCTACTACTGATCCCAAGAATGTAAAGCTTGTTACCGTCTCTAATTCCTCTCCATCCACCATAAAACTGCCCTCCTCAGCTGTTGTCATCTTCGTTTTCTTTAAATTGAAGTATAGTCCTGCTTTCTCGCTCTCTCTCTTCAGCCTTCTTATCAGTTCTACCAGATCTGTTTTTTTACCTGCTAATAGTGTTGTGTCATCTGCGTATCTCAGATTATTCAGTGTTCTTCCCGCTATCTTTACTCCCTCTTTTGCTCCATCCATTTCCGCCATCCTCATTATCCTTTCTGCATATAGGTTAAATAGGAATGGGGACAGAATGCATCCCTGCCTCACTCCTTTCTTTATTTTGATTCTTTCAGTATCTCCAAATTCAGTTCTTATTACCGCAATCTGTTCTTCGTACAATCCCTTGAGAAGTTGTATCAAGTGCCTTGGTATTCCCATTTCTATTAATCTATTGAGTACATCTCAATAACACTTCACACGAGCCTACATGATGTTATAGTTCGTTAAAAACAACAAGTTGTCCGCAAGCGAGTGATTATCAACTCTGCTGGAAATCAAAAAGTTGTAAATAAAATGCCACTGATTTTGTTTCATTTTTCCATTTTATTCCTTTATTTATTTGTTTATTGAATCTGAGATGCGAGACAAGCGTGCACAAACTGAGCCCTGTGAGAAGAAGCCGAAAGGGGGCGTCGCTCAGACCAAGCGGTCAGAGCCCAGGGCCATCATCATAGTCCACTGTCATCTTGGAACACGTAGCCGTCAGCAACAGCTGGTTTGCAGAAGGAAGGTTCCAAGAAGAAGTGGATCCACGCCACAGGGGAAGCACAGACGCCACACGCGATGTTAAGACGTGCTAATAGGACACCATCGTCCACTGTATCAAACACTGCACTCACATCCAAGAGAGCAAGCAGTGTAACACGGCCAAAGTCGATAGCATCTCAGATGTCGGAGATCAAACTCAGAAGTACCGTCTCTGTGGAGAGCTCCTTTCTGAAGCCAGACTGGAGCTTGGGCATGAGATCGCACGTTCCATGTAGCAAGTGATCTGCTGGGCAACAAGTCTCTCAATGATCTTCGATAATTACATGACAATGGATATCGGTCATTAGTTGCCAATTACATCCGTATCCAGACCCAGCCTCTGCAAAGATGGTATAACGATGGCGCGTTTTTGATCCAGTGGAAGAAATCCATCAGCCAACGATGTGTTGCACAGCCGTACAAGAAATGGTAGTAGCTCATCAACAAAATCGTGGAGAAGGAACAATGGTTTAGGATCAAGTGCGCATGTCTTGGGTGGAGATGACAGGATGAGTGAGCTCAACTTGGCTCCAGTCACCCCACGAAAGCAATCAAAGCGGAATGACGTGGGCAAGAAAGAGGGCGGAAGAGCATGGCAGACCCCAGAAACCTTCTCAGTCACGTACCGCAAGTATTCCTTGGCCAAGAATGACAGGCTCTGCAAACCGAGGGGTCTGCCAAGCAGTTGAAAAAGGTCCTTCCAGAGCCACCTGCTGTCGTTGGAATGGCGGGAGATCAATGCATGTCTGTTCTAGACTATAAAACATTACATGGTTGATTCTTTGAGCATATTGCCTCTGGGGGTGTAAAGTGAGGAGGAAGCCACTGTGCAGAGGAAATGCAGAGTTGAGTGGGCAAGAAAGCACTCAGAATGGATCTGTGAGATGTGGAAAAAGGTGCTTCTCAGTGATGAAAATATTTCTGCCTCTTAGGAGATCAAGCACGTATGTATGTGAGATGATTTCTGGGTGGAGAACAAACCTGAGTGCATGAATGCGACCATCAAGCATCTGTTGAAGATCATGGTTTGGGTGCATGATCGCCAGCAGAGTATGGTGCCTGCACTTCACTGAGAGCATGGTAAACAGCACAATGAAATATATCAATATTCTGCAGAAGTGCATGATTCCATTTGCAAACCTGCTGTTGCTGACTGCTACGTATTGTTCCAAGATGATAATGTGTCAAGCCATTGTGCAAAAGTGGTTGTCGATTGGAAGAAATGGAACAAGATCATCACCCTTGAATGGCTAGCTCAGTCACCAGAACTGAATCCAATCAAAAATTTGTGGCAAAAATAGCTGTTGAAATATCCCAGCATTGTCCAGGAAGCAAGAGAGTTGATAGAGTCAGTAACAGCAGCTAGGAACTGAGTTATCACCAAAGACTACATCATCAAGCTGGTTCTTTCCATGCCTGCCAGGAGCAAGGCTATTTGCAAGAACAAAGGATGACCAATCAAGTACTAATCTACAGTATCACTGTCACATGCCAAAAAGGCCTTTTCAGAGCCACCACATAAAAGAAATAAAAATTACTACGAAAAACTTAGAGCAAACAGTGTAAAAACTAAAAATAATCAAATTGCACATTTTCATTTTTTATACTGGGCACTAGTCCTGTATGCTGTATTAGCACCTGCAAAACACCAGTGCCACTAGACATATTTAACGTAGCTCATAACTAAATAGCCAAAGAAGTTTAAATGAATTGTACGAGCATCATCTTACAGCATATATGTAGCATGAAAATGAAAAAATACTGAATTTTCAAAATTTCGCCTCCCAATTCCAGACTTTTGCACGCCACTGTATACATGTGTGTGTGTATATATATATATTATATAAAACTATTTATAGGCCTATGCTGTATTTACAGATTTGTATCAAACTCCCAATGTCCTTGTGAGCACCCAGGGAACAACTACTACCAGCGATCCAGACGATGAGACCGAGCATGTACTGAGAGAACGCCAACACAGTTTATTATTGGTCCGATTATGCATAAGTTACTCGACAAAGTTCTTAGCAATGTTAATCTTAATATGCGCACAGAAAATGTTCTATCTAAATCAATCACTGGTTTTTCCATTTCAGCAATGGCTGTATGTATAATAACCGAGTTATCGACTGGTCATCGGCAATGACTTCAAAACCACATCTATCATTGCCACATCCATAGTCCATGCAAAACTTGACTACTGCAATTCACTTTTCCTCAATATACACACAACCCAGATAAACCGCCTTCAAGCTATCCAGAATGCTCTCACTCGTGCTGTCACCAAAACTCCCAAACACCATCACATCACCCCTGTTCTCAAATCACTTCACTGGCTTAAAATACCAGAACGAATAGAGTAAAAGGTCTTATCCCTCACCTACAATACACTTCAATCCTCCCAACCTTCCTATCTTCGTTAATTATTTACAATCCAACCATACCATTCAACCTGCTCCTCGTCTGTCCTAACACTTCTTCGCCCTCCAGTCACTTCATCCTTAAAATTTGGAAATCGATCCAAAGCCATAGCTGCCCCACCCCTCTGGGATAAACTCCTGCCAGAATTACGACAATTATCTAATCCATCATACGAACTCACCAACACTTCACCTCTTTCAGTTTCTGCGCTGGTCTTTCACTCAAGACTGAAAACATTTCTTTTCCAAAAATCTTATCCTGATTCTTCCTCTTACCCTTATCTCTCTTCTCGCTTTAAATGTCAAACACCATCCACCGTAGCCGTCCGACAGTCTGACTGCCTGACTCCTGGATCTTGACCTGGAACCGAACCTTTTGCCTATCGACTGAGCGCCTGTGAATAAGCTGGTTCCCGCGACTTAACTTTCGTTGGGCGCTGCAGAAATCTCGAGATTACGATTACGATGTTCGGCCGTCGACAATCAATTTAGAACTTACTTTTCTCGTAACCACCCTGACAAAAACCAGAAGAACCTCGTTTCGACCTATTCAACGCTCTTCACTCACTCGCTCAACCTTTTTATTTTCCAAGGACCAGAAAATTTAGACCGTCCTTGCCTCGAACGCAGGCCCTCACAGCCCAGGTGAATGCACGTTCTAAACCAAAGTCCCTTCTTCGAATCTTAGGCTTCAAATCATTACAAGATGAACTTCAAGGACCATTTCCATCGTCACGTAACGCACGCAACGCACTAGAAAAGAACTGACAGGTACCATCTAGTTAAATTTACCAATACGATACAATACATGGTTAAAATGTAAGTGTAAATGTATAGGTTTTATATAGCGACCGTATGGCCTCGACCCTGCTCATTTTGCAATGAATTTATCGGGTGAGATCCTTCACCACCGCTACCCGTTTGAATGGGCGCCACGCCATCTAAAGTCCCCGTGCACGGACCGTACTAACCAACGTCGCACTCTAGATAAATAGGTCTAACTTAAGACACATCTCTTCCAACTTGCTTACCCACCGTAGCCTGGCTTCTAGTTTCTCTGACCTATAGGAGAAGTCAATAGATTAGATTAGAATAATAGCCTACCGTAGTCAACAACGCCACTACTTTTAACGGATTCTGGGTCCAAAGTTGACGCCCGATCGAGAAGCTGAAGCTTAAACGCTATATAATTACAATTAAATATAGTCAAGCTCCATCGAGGCTGCGCCAATGTAGGCATAGATCTAGCGAGAACCAAATTTAGAAAGCAACGCCAGAGGAATTGACAGGACGAAATAGGAACGCCTGGGTTGAGCAGGGTGGTTGCGTTATAAATAATTGACGATCGTAATTGTAATCTAGAGATTTCTGCAGCGCCCAACGAAGGCTAAGTCGTGGGGACCAGCTTATTCACAAACGCTTAGACAAAACAAAATTGGTAGGCAAAAGGGTTCGGTTCCAGGTCAAGATCCAAAAGTCAGACGGAGAGAGAGCGTGGCAGCTATGGGGATGGGGGTGTTTGGGATTGGAAAGGAGAGAGAGAGATAAGAGGGAAAAGGGGTGTCAGGATAGGATCTGTGAAAGAGTATTTTTTCAGTTTTGAGTGAAAGGCCGATGCAGAACTTGCAAGCAATGGAGCGTCGATGAGTTTGTATGATGGGTCAGAAAACTGTCGCAGTTCTGGGGAGTTTATTCAAATTCCCTTCCGCCATTTCCTTTCAAGAATCCAGTTCAATGCTTGATTGGTTCACTCATCTTCCGCAGTTCATATCCTGATTACTCTTCTTCCCTTATCTATCGTAATCGTAATTCCGAGATTTATAAAGCGCCCAACGAAAGCCGCACGGCGGGGACCAGCTTATTCACAGGCCCTCAGTCAAAACAAAATCGGTAGGCAAAAGGTTCCGGTTCCGGGTCAAGATCCAAAAGTCAGATGGAGAGACAGCGTGGCAGCTACGGGTGGTGGTGTTTGGGGTTGGAGAGCAGAGAGAGATAAGAGGAAGAAGGGACGTCAGGAAAGGATCTGTGAAAGAGGAATGTTTTGAGTTTTGAGTGAAAGGCCGAAGCAGAAATTGCAAGTGGTGGAGCATCGATGAGTTTGTATGATGGGTCAGAAAACTGTCACAGTTCTGGGGGGAGTTTATTCCAGAGTGGTGGGGCAACTATGGCTATGGAGCGATTACCAAATTTTAAGGATGAGGTGACTGGAGGGCGGAGAAGTGTTAGGGCAGAAGAGGAGCGGGTTGAGCGAAGCGGTTGTACTGTAAATAACTGACGAAGATAGGAGGGTTGGGAGGATTGATGTGTTGTAGGTAAGTGATAGGACTTTGTACTCGATTCGTTCAGGCATTTTAAGCCAGTGTAGTGATTTAAGAACAGGAGTTATGTGATGGTGTTTGGGGGTTTTGGTGACAGCACGAGCAAGAGCATTTTGTACGGATTCAATGCGGCTTATTTGGGTGGAGTCCATGTTTAGGAATAGTGAATTGCAATAGTCTAATTTAGCATGGACTATGGATGTTGCGATGGCTGATGCAGTTTTAAAGTCAAGCATAGGGCGGATTCTGCGAAGGTCACGGATATGCACAAGCAAGAGCGGGAGAGATGGGTATTGTGATAACAGAAGCTAAGGTTTTGGTCGAAGATCACACCTAGGTTACGGACAGAAGAGTTAGTGTTAAAGGTATGTGTGCAGGCAGAGTCCAGGCTGAGAGAAATAGAAGAATCTGAAATTTTTTTGAGCTGGTCGCGTAGGCCTATAAGTATGAATCCGGTTTTTGATGGGTTCAAGCACAGGAGATTAGATGCCATCCAGGAGGAGATCTGTGTAACCGTATGAAGAAGATGATCTATGGAGTCGTTGAAACAGTTCGGAGAAAAACAGATGAACAGTTGAGTGTCAACAGCATAAAGGTGATGATCCACTTTGCTTGCTTTTATAAGTGAACTGAGTGGAGTAGTGTAGAGGATAAACAGGAGAGGTTCAAGAACAGAGCCCTGTGGAACTCCATAAGTGAGAGGGCATGATTGGGATGAGGTCATACAGATCCAATTCCAAACACGGTAGTCGTATGACTGTCTGCCTGCCTGACTCTTGGATCTTGACTTGGAACCGAACCCTTCTTGACTACCGATTTTGTTTTGACTGAGCGACTGTGAATAAGCTGGTTACCGCAATATAGCCAAAGATCTTAGAGTCGTAGACTCTAAGATCTTTGATATAGCTTTCGTTGGCCGCTGTTGAAATCTCAGTTTTGCAATAATTACGATATCGATTGCGTTACGTACGATGCGGGCAAACTGTCAGGAGGGAAATTTACGCCGAAATGTCAAAATGTCAAAGACACGGCGCTAGGAGTGATATCCGGCGGCAGAGGCGGGATAAGTTCTCCTGATTTTGGAGGTTAGTTTCGCCGACGTAGATAATACAGGCAAGCAAATGTAAATGTACACGTTTTCTACAGCGACCATATGGCCTCGACCCTGCTCATTTTGCAATAAATTGATCGGGTAACACACATCACTGCAGCCCGTTGGAATGGCACCCATTTAAGGTCCCCGTGTACGGACCGTGCTAGCCCGAGAGTCAAATATCTGAAATAAGCCACGATCGGTATGCGAACAGGCATTGTGGTTTTACTGAAACAGACTAGAAAAGAAGGACGCCATGTTCCCCTTAATTAGTTTGTGGCAATGTGATAGCGAAGCATGATTACTGAGCGATAATGCACGAACTTGTCTTACAAATTGGATATCGCGCAACGGAGTCTGATGTGCACATTGGGCTGTAGAATATTCTGTATGGAAAGTAATAAGTAATTTAAAGTTGTCATATTTTTTATGTTTCTCCAAAAAAGTTTCTGAAAGAACACCAAAAATGTCAGATAGCATTTCCCCATGATTGGGCCGTTTTGGAGCTCCCTTACACATTAGGTGGAAGCAGTGAGATATTCTGGTGGTTGTCTGGTTGAATTACTCTTGGTGATTGGCGTTTTGTGAGAAAATTTGTGAAACTTGCTCATGTGTATTTTTTGCACATAAGTGCAGACAGTTGGCTCTTCTGTTCCCCAGTGTAGATGATTTTTGCTCATAGAACCTCATGCTCTTTGTTAATTATTATTATGATTAAACAGACATTTATGATGCACACAATCAACAACAGCCTCAAAGGCACGTGCAATGACCCTAAGAAAGGTCCTACTGAGTAATGTTATGATTTATAGATCAATAGGAATGTGCAGAAATCTAGGCAGGCCTATTAAGCTTTTTAAAACTTGTTATTGGAAGTGTTTTCTTTTGTGCTAGTCGGTAAGGCATTCCACACTGTGGGGCAAGAGTAACAAAATCCATTCAGGCTAAATGTAATGTAAATCTTTGGAACTATGAAATTTCCATTGATTGCAGAATGTAAGCAGTATCAACCGGGAACTGTCACAACCGGAGATAGATGGCGTCTTTCCATGAATTTGTAGTCAACTCTGTTAAAAAGACAGCCAATATAATTGCTGCCTCGTTGGATCTTGCTGAACTTGGCAGGCGGAGTGTGTTGATGGCAATGACAGACTGCTCATCATACATCAGGTGTAGTAGGTTGAATGTTGATGGGTGAATGACATTTTGCTATTTTTTAGACATATTTATTTTGCCTGTGTTCTGATTAGTTATCAATATTTTACGATGGAAAAAGGCAAGGACAACAAGAAGAAAGGAAAAGTTGAAAGCAAATGCTCCGAAGAATATGGACACCACACACCAGAGAAGGAGCTGGCAATTGTCGTGTTGCATGCCGGTGAAATGGAAGACGTGCATTATCTTAAGGACTACTTGCAGGTCAGTGCTTCTTTACTAGCAGAGTTAATAATTGGTTAAAAGGTCAGATATATGGTGATTACTAAGTCTCCTGCTGCTCAGAAGCAATGTCCTGGTCTTACGAAGATTCGTGGCTGAAGCAACAGCACAGAAACATGTAAATCCAACAGGACACATTGCTGACCTCCATAATGTGCTTATGCTGACACTAATAACCTTGAAGGCATAGTTGGCACAGATGACCTGTTATTTCGTGGATGGTCACAGCCTATTGTGCTCACATCATATTACTAAGCCGCATCTAGTTTTTAAACTGTATAATAGAATCATAATGATATTGTTTGCTGCAAACTCCACGACAGTGCAAGCGGTTGGATGGTAGTTTTTAGAGCTGATGGGGAAGGTTGAATTTTTTGTGTTAACTCATTACCGACCGCACGGTACTAATCGGTAGTAACGTCAGCCGACCGCACGGTACTAATCGGTAGTAGATGAGACTAGTCATATCGTAACCTCTTGTTTATTTGTAATCCTTATAATTTTAGAATTCTACGTCATTTAGGCAAATAGGTATAATTTTAATCCATATTACATCAGCGGAATCCCTGGAAAACACCTCAAAAATATAAAAACCAACCAATCAAATGGGCATTTAAATTGGCCAGCGTGTAGTTAAAAATGGATATTTAAATGTCCCAAAATGGCGAAGCGTTGTTTACCGGAGGAAGAAATTCGCCGATCGATCGATGAATGGTCGTATATTAACGAAAGTTGTGATTCTACTGATGAATAAAACATGTCAGATGGATCACACGAGACTGTTGGCAATATGAAGTGAACAAGTGGCACACTGATATGGAGTTTGATGACAATGGCATCCGCTATATGCCTGCGGCGATTGTGAGTCAGTTTTCAGTTACCCAGAAAATGTTGTGTTGAGAAATATAATTATAGGTTGGAAAAGAAGAGAAGATAAAATGATAAAGAATGGTGTTTACCTTATGTATTTATGTCAAACACTGACACAGATATCACAAGTTCAGTTAGTTTTGCTTTTAGGCTTTTCCTGTAATTTTCTTTAGTTTTCACCCAACGGTCTAAATACTAAAAAAATTGTATATCTTTCAGTTTTGAAAATATTTTTAAAATTTCTGTTTGGTTCTATCTGGCAACAATTTCTGCACATTTCTTGTGCCTAACTACCATATGTTGTCACTTACAATTCTTATGTAGACTGTCTTGAAGGTAAACATATAACAAATTTTTGGGGTACAGTTGGGGGCAACTTTGGATATCCAAAAACAAATTTTCCCCAAAAAACTTAACAGATGAATGTGGAGAGGAGATAAAATGCTAAAGAATGGTACTTAGCTTATGCCTACATGTCAAAAACCAACAGAGATATAATAAGTTCAATTTGTTTTACTTTTATCCTATTTCCTGTAATTTTCTTCAGTTTTTATGACAATGGTCTAAATACTAAAAAAATTGTATCTCTTTCAGTTATGAAAATATTTTTAAAATTTCTGTTTGGTTCTATCTGGCAACAGTTTCTGCACATTTTTTGTGCTCAATTTATAAATGTTGTCATTCAAAAATTTTTGTAGACTGTCTTGAAGATAAAAATATAGCAAATTTTTTGGGGGATATAGTTTGGGGCAACATGGGGTACCCCAAAATTTCTTTTTTCAAAAAACTCGACAGATGGTTGGGAAGAGGAGATAAAATGCTAAAGAATGGTGCTTACCTTATGTCTACATGTAAAAAACTGACAGAGATAAAACAAGTTCAAATTTTTTATTTTTTGGCCGTTTTTGCCAAAAATGTGGTGTCGTGAGGGGGTAGGTGAAAAAATTTCTGTGGTCGTTAAAGGGTTAAATAAGTAAAGCATTAATTTTGTTAACATGCAGTTTGTTCTTCAGCTGAATGAGGAATCTTAGGCGACTGTACATTTTGAGTTTGTAGAGCGTTGTTTGAAAGGAGTAGCTTCGAATGCATTGAAACCAGATTGTGACTTGTTCATGAGGATGTACTTGTCGATCAACCCACTGATTGGTTTACATCATTTTCCTTACAAGTACATACAAACTCATGATAGAATGATGACAACAAGTCTTCCAATGTTCTTGTGCCAGCTGCTAAAACTAAGATAGATCACTGGCCTACATGCACAGAACAACCTTCAGACATCTCTTTAGCGGGCCAAAAACTGTTCATGTTATCAAAAAACAATTGAAATATTATCTACTATATAACTCTAGTACTTGTGACCATGGAAGCAGCATGCTAGTGACAATGCTATAGAAATTGTCATAATTAAATTGCATTACAGTGGAAATTGATGAATAAGAGGCAATACGACATCTCTTAATTTTAAGCACAGTAAAGTGACAAAGTCATATGTCTGATACACTTGTCTCTTTAAAATCAGTATTATTATTATGGCAGTATGATTTCAACCTCCTTGGTGACTCAGTTGACCAAACATGCATGTAACAAAAATGTGTACAGGTTTTTAATTGAATCTGCTTGGGTTGGCCAGAAATTCTTGTCGAGAGATTGGCTAAACATACCTAGCAAGTAATGATGTGTGTCGTGATAGGATACGTAGTCAGAATCCTGACACTCCATAATACAATGATTGCTGCATGCATTCCGGACTTTGCAGCACTAGCAGCTGCACGTTAGTGTGATGGGGTGAATGTTTTGTGGAGGTAGCCTCAGACATTCATGTATTTGTTTTAGATGACAAAACTGACTGGAGAATTGAACATTAATGAGCAAGACTCCAAAGGCTGTACACCTCTTCATTTTGCAGTCGCTTCAAGAAAGGCATGTATATGATTTATAGTTCTTTGAGGGCACTGTTGTTTCTTTACACAACAAGTGTTTGTAGAAAGTATTGGTAGTTTAGGCTGCGTCTTGTCTGATGGGCTTTGATTCTCTTAGAAAGTTGAACGTTTGTAGTAGACTTACATGATGCATTGTGTTGTAAGGCGACTGCCCTCAATTTACCTATCAAAGTGCCTCTTTCCCGACTGGTTAAATAATGATTGAAATGATGTTTATGTTTTAAGATAGATGTGGTGACAACTTTAGTGGAATATGGAGCAAATGTGAACCTACGTGACTACATGGGATTTACTCCCCTCTTCTGGGCAACAGGTAGTAGACTGTTTTGGCCGTTGTCAGTAGACCTGCAAATAACTGTGGCTTGTAATGGAACGGAATATCAATCCAGTTATCTGGTCCTATGATCTGACAATAGAAGTGAGAAATAGAAGTCTTTCATTACCCCTAAAAATCCTGCACCAACATACACTCCTATACAATACAACTGATATTTATAACGCGCTTTAATAAAACAATGTCTTACTCAAAGGACGCGTTACAACGTAATAATTAGTTATAGTACTGAGAGAATAAATGAGTCTTAAGTTTTAATTTAAAGGTATCTATTGAAGAGCGTCTTCAGATAGATTCAGGTAGAGAGTTCCATTCAGCTGGACCAACTACTTCAAACATGTATGCTATTTAGATGCTGTATAGGTGCTATTTAAGTAGAGTCTTTTGATTCCCGCCACAGGAATGTGGAGAGATACCATATTCTTTTCTTAAGTGATGAACTGGCAAGGAAACAGTCTGTAGATGCAGTGCATCATAGGATTCACTTTCCAGCTAAAGCAAGTACCAGACTATGGTATATTGCTTGGCTTGGTGATGATGGCATGCAGTTGTCATTTATATCAGATGAACATTTGACTAACCAAGAGCATCGCGGTTTTGCACGTGGTGGTTAGGAAGATTCTGAGGCTTGGTGTAATGTGCAAGGACCATTGTGCTCTGCTTGCCTCTGCCAAGGTGGTTATCATTTTCATTCGTTGCAAAGACTTTAACTGATGAAGGTCTTAGACAAAATGGACAGGAGAACTAATCGGCCTTAGTCTTTGGAAAACAGAAGAGAACCATCTATGAAGTGTGAAGAACTAAAGCGGAGACACGGAATGTGGAAATGGCAGGAATGTAATGTTTCCTGATTGTCTGACTGCTGTTTGTAGTTAGTACATAATTAGATAAAGACTTGGCAGAATGGCCAGGATTTTTAAAGGTAAGGAATGAAGTTAAGCAGGTCAGGTAAGCTGAGAGGATGAGTTGGGTCTTAGTGTTGTCTGAGATTTATTTCTGAATTAGAGATGGACGTTTGCATTTCAGGTAGATATGCAGATGCTCAGATTGCCAATTACTTGATTGACAAAGGTCGTGCATCCGTCCACATCACGACTGAAACCGGAGCCTGTGCTCTGCACGGAGCAGCCCTGCAGGGCAATCTTGGTCAGCAAAAGACAACATTCAGCTTATGCTTTTCAGGGTTCTGTGGTTTGCTTTTACCTCATTCTGCATAACGTGGGCTCAAACTATTGCAGCTCTGAGGTGGAATAAATTTAGTGCATTGTAAGGGAAAGAAGTAGAAAAGTTGAGGCTGCTGGACTAAATTAAAGGTTAATTTTGATTCCTCAAAAACACTGGGAGTATGGAGTCCATTTATAATTTTTCTTTGAAGTAATAAACTTTTTTATTTCAATATAAACTAAGTGAGCGAGGTTTTTATGCTTTGTCTTGTTTGATGGCAGTCTTATTTGTATTATCTTCTCTTCATATTTGTTTAAGCTAGTGTAGGGATAAAAATTTATGTATGATATTATTTCTGGATTTATTGAGCGCCTCTATCTAATGGCAAAACGTCAATCACTGGTGCTGAGCAATTGTGTGTGAAGGGCTTGGTCAAGGTTGCTACATGGTAACCGTCTCGGGGAGGCTCAAACCCGAAAATTCCGCATTACAAGGTGAGCGTTCATACCGTTTGACTACTGGGTCACACATGACAGGACATTTGGTGTCAGATCCATTTGTAGTTTGACAGTTTCTGGAATATGATGAAGTGTAGATGTTGAATAGAGACATGTTGACTGAGGATGAAATTCCTTTCTCTGTTTTTCTTTGCATTAGATTGCATAACGCTGCTGCTCAAGTATGGAGCGGATCCACGGTTTGCTGACCACAACGGTAACACTCCTCTGGATTTGGCCAAGGATGAAGCTACGCGAGCGCTGCTTCAGAAAGTTCTCCGACACAATGAAGCGTTTGATGACAAAGCTGGTGAGCAAGGATTATGCTACTGAGGTGGTACTGATTCATTCAGAGAGAGAGAGAGAGAGAGAGAGAGAGAGAGAGAGAGAGAGAGATCAGAAAGACCATGGGCACTGTCCACAAGATGAACGAATCTGATCACTTAAGCCAGTCTGCAGTTTCTGTTTGCCACTCATACCGTCAGTCTGTGTGGAGTTAAGTAAGAGCATAAGTAAGATAAATAAGTAAGAGCATACTCTCTTAGGTGGTTGGATTGCTTCTTTCTTGCCCTCTTCTCATCATCATGCAAAGCTTGATGAGGCACCTTGAATGCTGCTCTAAAATATGAACAGCTTTTACAGTATCCACCCAAATTCAAGGTTTGCAAAAAGTGCTCCATTTGGAACCTTCAACACTTTGAATGCCACTGTTCGATTCTCCATTTATGTTTCAAGTATGAAAGTATCTTGAATTTAAGGACTGCCATTCATTATTTTGGCATCATGAGATTTACATGTTATAGTGTTTGTTTTGTGGTTAGGGTTGTTTCTGATGTGGAATATGGAGCAAATATGAACCTACTTGACTACATGGGATTTACTTCCCTCTTAGGTTAGGGTTGTTTCTGATGTGAACTGGATCCTGAATTTGATTTGTAGGTGATCGTTGTGTACATTGTGGAGTCCTGGGAGCTGGCTTTAAACGTTGTGGACGATGCTTTGTTACAAAATACTGCGGTCAGAAATGTCAGATTGCTCACTGGAAGAACGGCCATCGTCAGTCATGCGTTGGTCAGTGTTTAATATTCAAATGTTGCCTTCTGCGTTTTGACTGAGGCTTCAGTCAAAATCTTTCTCTGACTGTGGTGAAGCTGAGTCGTTTTGTTCTCCGACTCAGTTGTGGAACGTCAGACGCTTCATGATGAGCTACGTGTAGCAGAAGCTTCATGGAAGAAGAGGAGGAGGAACACTTATGCACATTGTTAGTGTTCGCTTGTGGACTGATGACTTTAACTCACTGCTGTGGCAGCAAATTGATGCATTCTACAACTTGATGTAACTGTGTTTGTCAGACTATAAAACAAACTTCAAGTTAAATAATAACTAATAATAATAATAAATAATAACTAGTACTAGTAAATTCTGTGACATTAGTATCGGATATACAAAGCATCAACTGATTGTGCGTCAAAGCCAAAAGTCAGTTTCATTTTAGAGACAGGGAGCCTTAGTTGTGTAAAGAGTAAGTGTAGAGTCAAGTGTGAAATGATGTCCAGTACTGAGCTGAATGAAGAATTGCAAATGGTTTGACCAGCAACTGAAAAACTCAGAGAACCAGAATAAGGCAGTCAGAAGGCTTACATATTTAAATAGTTTTGAGTCAAAATTGCTCTATTTGCTGTCAGCATCTATTTACGTAGTTTGTCTACCAATACTACATTCTCACTGGAGCTGCTACATGCTTCAGCTGATAATCACCTACTGTATGTCTCAAAGTGTACTGCCTTTTAACAACCTCTGATAGGCACTAGAATGGTATCACTGATAACAGTTACAGTAAGATTCAGGTGTAGTTTCTAATGTGGCCATGTTATTCATTTCTGATTGTAGGATTCATTGTAGCATCATTGTCAAATAAACTTAGTTTGACGCTTAGTATGCCTCAGATGAAGGCCTTCATCAACACTCCAGATCAGGAGAAAACACAAAATCCACTTCTCAAAAAGAAGAAATTCATTGTAAAAGTTCAAGTTCCTGTAGGTGAGACATAGTATTTGAGGAGAGCTTCCATTGAGAAGCATGAACCACTTGGATTATCATCCCCTTCCAGCTTGCTGTCATTTGCTGCCTGGTGTTTTCCCCTTCTGGTTCTCCTGTCTCCATATTTGCACACCCCATTGCTAATTAAATATTATTACTATTAGTGTTATTATTACTATTACTACTTCCATTGTTATATGAAATGTTTTGTAACACCAATAATAATGGCATTTCCACGTAAACAGAGCAATAAACTCAGTTTTTCATCAGAATTAATATTTCTTTGTCTAATGTAAAAACCTGGGTAGATTTTTAAAGCAGTAACATGTTGAATGTGCCAGTATACCTTGTGGCATGCATTTGCAAGCATGCAGAAAGACAGGCACATCTTGTCAGTTCCATTCATGCATTTGCTAGTTATTCTGAATTAAAACTTGTGGATTTATATTAACAGATGCAGCCAATCCTGGAATTCTCGAACTGAGCGGTGGACAGATGTTGGTCTACAATGCAGATCGCACGGTTAATGGCCTCATTGGATCTGATAAGAAAGGTTAGATTTTGCAAATAGTTTAATAACAGAACAGTTCTCTTCATTTAAAGTTTGAAAGTCTCAGATTTGTTATAGCAGATTTGGTGCATAATAAATTCTTTTAAATAACAAATGCGCAGTGGTTTACTTCATTTCTGTTTGGTTCACGTTCTTTGGTCCTGCTTTCAAATTCATTCCACTTAAGTGAAATTCAGTTCTTGCTCATCTTCCTCTTGGGAATTTAGCCGAACACAAGGACTGTGCATGGTTCGCTTTTAGAGTTCATTGTCCATCCAAACTTGCACATGTGCATTTGCTGTGATTGGAACGACTGACTGAACTGTCCACTATGAAAGAAGTATTGAACTTGCTTAGCTTCAAAGTCATCCAAAGCTTTGGAGTGGCACAAACCTGGAATGTGATTAAGGGGCTTTTGCATGAAGCAGGCCTAAGGAAACTATTGACAACATGTCAAATGTGCATATTATAATGGTCCCATTGGTCAAGGAGGATTTGTACTGGAAGTTTGGAGGCTCAGCCCCAAAGCCAATGTCAAGTTTATTATAGTAATTCAGGCTGGAGATAAAGGGTTAATATGAACAGAAAGGGTGTGCAGTTCAAATGATATGCTCACGTGGCATGGCGTGGTTGCAACCAAGCATTCTTTCACAAATTGGTCAGAGTGGGGCTGCAGCCTCTTGTTCGATTTGATTTCCAGCTGCCTTTAGGACAGCTCCAATTATGTAGCTATCTTGCAAACCAGCACCATGCACCAGCATGGGTTTCTTGCAGAGCCTTTACCCTCTTCCAGCATTGGTTTTACTTGTAAGAACTTGCTCCTACCTCACCAGTGCCAAAGGTGGTTTACTAATAGACTCCTTGTACAGCAGCCATATGGACTTCCCAGTGCCCATCAGTGTTTCTGTACATTATTGTTTGAAATGTCTGCCAACTTTCATTTTCATCACCTTGATTCAGTATTGTCAGATTTAGGGAACCACTAATGGTATAATAATTGAACAGAAAAGATAAACAAAAATAAATAATTTTACAGCCTGAAAATGTAAACAAACACTGGAACCCAATCTGTAATTCAATATTCCTTGGTTCCTTTTGTTCCATTTGGTTTCCAGTTGCCTTCAGGACAGCAAAGGGATCCTTTGGGGTCCATTGCTCTAATTTCTTAACTATTCTTAGCCATGTGTTGCTGGCCCATGAGTATGCTAACGACAGCTAGGCCTACTTGGGCATCTTTTTACATGCTGGTGACACTTTGTTGTGCAACAACCTGTCGACTTTCAGAATAAAAGTTGTAAAGAAACGTGCAATGAATCTAATGGTAAATTATAGCAATATTGTAAAATTAAAATTAACTTTTTTTGTAACTGTACCCACTTCAGGATTTTATGCTGTTAGGATTGTGCAAACCCACAAAATATGACTGTAATTGCTGTAGTTTTTGTTTCCAGTTCTTTTGAGACTGTTCTTGACAATACCATTTATATGCTACTTTTGTGCTACTCCCTGCCAACTCATGGGCCGGTACCAATACTGTGGTTAAACTCATTGGTTAAAATGACAGTACACGGTAGCCTAAACTGTGATATATTGCCAACCAGCAGACTGTTATTCACGATTGTGAATCGATAGCTACAGGGCAACTGAACTATTTTCACATGACCGATATCCATCTGAATTATTCCAGTTCTCAAGCCTCGTGTTGACTGCCATCCGAGTTTCATCACCTGTCCATGTCACCCATTCATGCCATTTAAATCCCAGACATATATGGTAAACACTGAATGTGGCTGGCTTATAACCAATGACATCATACCATCTAACGATTGAAATGCAATTAAAATTAATTATCATGTCTGAAGCCATCCTAAGAGTGGTTATTTTAAGGAATTACATCACCAGTTTACAGACGATACTAGATTGGAGTAAAATTGAGGCTACCTAACTCGACTTGGTATGCTTTACCATGGTGTGACTTGACTGGCAGTGATAAATTACATTTTATTATGGTGCAAAAAGGGTTAATTGCTTTTCATTTTCAGGGTACAAGGAGCTACGAGATCTCATTGCGAAAGAAGGGTTTATGGGAATCAAGGCATTTTTCTGGGCTGAATTAAATTCAGATTTAGACGATGGGAGTTTCAAGGTTTTCCACGGTCAGTGTGCCCCATATCAGAGTTGGTGAACATACTTTGTGAAAGACCGCTTTCAGTGTGGTTTCTGATGGCATTGTTCCATTGTCATCTGATGTCATGTGCCAAGATGGACCGAAACAAACTGTTCTGTAACGAATGGTGACATCAAGTATCATTCGAGTTGTGCTTAAGTTCAGGATCTCGTTTTTCTACTTATTCTCATTATTCTACACACTGTTTACAGTAGCTATGTTTTGTTCATTGTATGTACTTTAGAAGGGTCTTTGTAATAAAGCTACAAAATTAACAGCAATTCAGTCAAGATTATTATAATGGAAAGCGCCATTCCAAAATAAGACCCCAATCTCTAGAAATATGAACTGCTGAAAAACTGCATTGTAAAGGCAGTGAATACATGCTATGAATGATAAAACAAATTCCCAGTTATTCACGATTGTGAATCATAGCTACAGGACAAAAATATCTTTGCTGACATCACCACACTTCCAACCATTAATTCAAAAATTGGTAGCTGAACCATTGATTCGGTCCTTCATACAGTATTTTTCCAATCACATTAAACAAACCACAGGAGTACAAAGAACCAACGATCTTGTACTCTGCCATACCACATTCACTCATCCTGACAAAATGACCCTTGAGGTTGCAGAAGGAATGGCATGTTCTGCATCTAGTGATTTTGGCAACAGAATATTTTAATAGTGATTTTGGCTAGCTGGGCATTTACAACTAAACTTGATGTGATTTAAAAACGTCTGGTTTACTAATGTAAATCATGAATCATGACAAACACCTCTGCCATATTTTGATGATGAAGCAATGTTGAATGATGATGAATGACTGCACTGGAAATCACAACACAAATCTAAATCGTGGTTTTCAGTTTCGATGTAGGTCAGAACGTCCAATGGACAGATATTTCTTGGATGAAATGCATGTTTTTCATTCATTTCTCTTCTTGTTTCATGAAAGGAAAGCTTTTAGAGCATGATGTGACATTTGTGCTAAGGTTTCCAAAGCAAAATCTTCAGGCAGTGGCAGCAACGATAACAAGTCCGCAGACAGCCTGAAAAATAATGCAACACTGATAACAAACTAAATTCTTGAAAAACATGTTTCAATGTAGCACCCTACAATTCCTACTCATTTACTACTGGAATCTGTCGTGTGCTGAGGAGCAAAATGATGAAAGGCCACCACTAACATCATACTTAAATACAGCAGCATCAACGTTTTCTTGCATGTTTTTGATGTGCCAGAGTTCTCATTTACTGTCGGCTTACTTGTTACCACTGGTGTTTCTAGGAGACTGTGATGTGATGTTCTCATGTTTTGAAGAGTCATACCGTAAATATGGCTTACATCTATGTTAATCATATAATGCATTTTAGGAACCTCTCGGAAGTGCTCAACTATGGACCTTTTTATGCACATCACAAATGTGACCTACAGTGGTCCTGGCAAACAGACAGCCATGATCCTTAAGGGACTACAAAGACAGTTAAACTGTAATCAGAGAATTTTTTTACCCAAGTGTCGGATGTCCTCTTGTTAATAGTGTCATTACGTCTGTGATGTGTTTGGACATCATTGCTTGGCAGACGCTATGATTAAAAAATGCAGAAATAACGTTATTATGTCTCGGTTTACCACTGGAGTTATGCATTAGCAAACAGTAGAAAGCAGAATGTGTCTGAATGCATTAAAAATATATGCTTGAAACTGAACTTGTAAAATTGCTTGTTACAAACACTCGCATAAACTTGTCTAGGCTACTGAAGGACTAAACTATTTATTTTTTACTGCTCACAACATACAGTGATGTAACAACAGAATGGCAATATACACAAGGAATAGAGGCAAGTTGTGTTCATATGGAGGGGAATACTTCCTTTAGGATTCAGACCCTGGTACAGCTTAGTATGTTACATCGTGCAGTCAACGCCCAGGCACAACGCCAATGAGTGGTGGAAGAAATGAGGGATACTGCATGCTGGGCAAGACAACCCAACTGGAAGACCATAAAACAGAAAAGCGCATCATGGCTGATGTGAAGGCAAGTGGTTCTTACATAACAAAAACTGGGTTGGGCCTTTGGACACGGACTTACTGTAGAGCAAACATTTCCCCTCAGTCTCCACCTATGTACAGGTTTGTTCCTTTTTACCCATTTCCGTGCTCCACTCACAATTATCATAGCTTCTGCCATCAAGTCTAGCCAATCAGCCTTAACATCAACCGTAAACTGTTGACAGAAGATTTTCACTTCAAACATTTCACTTGTTATTACTTGAATCATGAAATGATTGTAGTACAGGTAATATTCGTCATTACACTAGCATTAGCCTAACTCAGTATTGGGATTGCGTTAAATCAGAGCACTGGTGACGCCACTCTTGCCTGACGACATCAGGTTTAAGCAACAGTGCAAAGCTTGTGTGAAAACTAGTTTCAGCTGCCAAATCTGCATATTTAACACATTGCTAATTGATGAAAGTTTTGCATCACCAAAAACTTTGTGAATAGCTTTGAATAAGTCATTACATAGCGAGAATTAGATTTATTGCCTGCTGTATTCTCAGCTACCCAAGAGCTACCCAATGAATTCTTGACCTTTGCAGATAAAATTTGGGGTTTAAGGCTAAAATTTATCAGCCCTCTGCATCACCCAAGTTCTTCACCTCCTGTCTTTGACTATTTTCAGCCAACAACCTAATAAAAAGCTCTCCTCTAGACACCATTCCTACATCTCTTTTGAAATAGCGCTGAGATGCCCTGGGTCCAACCATTATATCAATAATAAACTTCTCATTGCATGAGGGATGTTTCCTGCCAGCATATACTCATACCGTAGTTTATCTTCTGCTGAAGGAATCTCTCAACCCTGGTGACATATCTAATTACAGACCCATCTCAATTTTGTGAATTTGTATATAAAATTCTAGAATGGGTAGTTCTGAATTGTAGGCAAAGAGCTTCCAGCTCACTACCATCCCCCATTCAGTTTGCACTCGTAAGTCTCATCAACAGAATCTCCCCCTGCTACTCAAGGTGGGCTGGGGTGGACTTGTTCTCAATTTGTCTGCTGCTTTTGATACTGTGGACCACTCTGCACTGTCTCCAGCACTGGTTTGGAGTCTCTGGTCCCACCCTACATTGGTTTGCTACTCGGCCCAGTTCGTATATTTAAATGGTAATAATTCTTCTAGTGCTTTGTTGACAAGTGGTGTCCCACAGGGTTCTCTGCTTGGTCCTCTTTTGTTTATATTACACACCGCACCATTAGGTATATTGCTTAACAATCGTTCATTAGGATATTTCAGTGCTGAAGATAAGTCAAATTTCATTTCTTTTCAGTTTGTCTTGTCACTCGTATGTGGAGTTGTTGTCCAATGCCTTTGATGAGGTACAGTCTTGGATGGCAGCAAATAAACTCCTTCATCCATCAAAAACTGAATTTCTACTACTGGGCACTCCACAGCAACTTAAGTTAGAATGGCATAAATCTGTAAAACTGCGTGACTCACTAGTTGAGTTGGCAGCATTTGTAATTTGGGCGTTGTTTTGGATTCTACTATGTCTCTAACCGACTATGTAAATGGTATCTGTAAGTCATCATAAATGTATATTCGTGAAATACGCAGAATTAGGCGTTATGTCTCCATGTATTCTAGAATATCCTTAGCTAACGCATAAGTCTCTTGCCTTGATTACTGTAACTTCTTACTGGTATCGCAAAGTGAAACATGCAGAAACCCCAGACAGTTCAGAACTCTCTGACTAGAGCTAAAACTAACACATCAAAATATGAACACATAGCTCTGTACTTAAATCTCTGCAATGGCTTCCTGATCAGCAAAGGATTTGTTTCAAATTAGGGCTTGCAGTTCATAAAATATTCAACTTTTGCCAATCACAATACTTAAAAACAGTCCTCATTCCTCAGACTTGTCATTATTCAGCCAGGTCATCTGACAGCCTTTCTCAGACGATACCTAAGAATAGAACTGTTCTTCATAAACGGGCTTTTACATTTGCTGGACCTAGATTTTGGAACTCTTCCTGTATCTGTTCGTTTTACTCAGTTGCTTGTGTCATTTTGTTCTCAACTTAAAAGACTTGCCTCTTTCAAACTGTTTATCGACCGATTGTGGCTTGGTTTTGGTAAGCCATCGGTTGATACCATACATGTGCATTAGACACTGGAACAATTTAAGTTATTAATTAATACTACTACTACTAAAAATAATAATAAAATATCACGAACATCGTGTCATTGATTTTGGTGCATTATTAATCATCCACAGTAGAAATGATTCCTCAGGCACATAAAAATTAAGTTAGGAGCAGAAATTATATCTATAAATTTCTCATTATCTAACCAACCACTGTGTGTTAAGAAATTGGCCGACTAGTGCGTTTCACTGAAAGAATTACAAGTAAGTTAGAGACTGTGATAACAAAAGTTGGTCAGATGAGGCCTGACTTTAGAGGATAGGGCACAGTTTCCACGTACCTGTCCAAGTGTGTGTTGGAGAGCATGCTGTTAATGCGAGTGCTGAGTGAAGATGCCAGCTGGTACAGACTCTCCATTTCATAGCCAGAATTGTCCACCTGTCCCTAAATAAATGGAACAACTACTAATACAGATTTTTGGCAAAGTGAAGAGAAAGAGATCAGTCCAGAACCGTACATTCTAAATTCTTATAGAGAGAAAATACCAACCAAATATTTCTGAAAACAATTAAAAGCATTTCCAGCTGACTACGACATGTCCAGGTTAGTAACTCTACAAGAGGCACAGCAACATGAAATCCTGCTAATGGTTGGACACAACAGAGTTCAAGGTTTTAACTCAAATACAGCAGAATTGAAATGAGGAACAAGAGGCATTAGTAAGCACAGCCCCCAAGAAGAATAACTGTCCTTAGGCTCAAGATGCACCTGCATCAAAGAAGCACAGATTGCAAAAGCTTAGCACTGTGGATAAAACACTGACAAGCACAGTAAAGCATGGTTAGTACTTTCATGTATGACCATCCACTGGCAACAATCAGCCCACAATCCCTCTGGGGTCAATAAATGAGTATGGGAGGTAAAAAGAGATGTCCTGTCTACAGGTTAGTGGACATAGTCATGTTTATGCTTTAGCTTGAAGATCCTTCACACCACAGGACCACGTTTCTCTCGACAGCCTAGGGAGGCAAGTAAACAAGTGTGTTGTCTTTAGAAGACACTAGCCTGTCTTCAGATGCAATAACCAGTTGCACTGACATAAGAGATAAGTGAAATGTCTTCTATTAAAACCAGAGGTAACAACATAGTTTTAAGCAATTAGGCCTACTTGTTGCACTGACTGCTTGGCGTGCTGAAATTTGTCTATCAAGTCGATGTAGTCAACATAAAGACCGGCTCCAGTGTTCCAGTCTCTGATATGACAAGCCACTTCTGGATTAGCCAGCATTTGCAACAGCGCTTGTAACATGTCATAATTTTCTTTCAAACAACACAAAAATAACAAAAAATTCAATTAAACTGCCTTAAGTATATTGTAAGCACAACAGATCATTAGGATTCCGTCAGCCTTTATTCATCCAAAACACATGCATCAGAAATCACCAGATGCTCAGCATAAACATTACACAGTTGTAAACCTGCAGATTTTCAATAATGAATTTCTTTACTATAACGATGAGCGGCCAATAAGATCATGACAGAAATCAAGAGACACCTTTAGAGAACAGTCCAGCAGTTAATGCTGCATTAGATCATAATGGAGAGCTTCAGGCAAGAGATGATACACGAAAGTGAAACCTTAAATTAGAAGTACCTACCATTTACAACAGCCTCAGGTGCAACATTGCTTATAACAATTTCATGACACTGGTTCCACTTCTTGGCCTTTAGTAGGTGCCAAGCCTCTTCAAAGTGACGTCCTTCAGCCTTTGCCCTAATCGCCTAACATCACAACAAAAAGGTGGCACTGAAAATGGGACATCACAGTTGCCAGCAGCAATAACAATCCAAAGCACAAACTCAACACTTATTGCCACCTTCAGTGATCAATTTATTTCAAATGCAACGGGGGCCACCGAATCAGCATTCTTGCAGCACTCCCTGTCGGTACCTGGCTAAGGCCGGAAAAGCTAAAGATTCAACCAGTGGACCTGCCTATACCCGAAAAAGAAGAACAATCCCTTAAGCTAGTCCAGAGTCAGCCATGGATATGAAGTGTTAGCAAAGGATGGGCAGCCAAGTCCCCTCCCTCTCTGTCTCTTCTTCCCTCTGCCAGTATGCGGTCAGTGTACTCCACTCTAGCTGAGTTCAGTAGGGGGCACATGCAGAGCTAAAATCCCAAAACAAGTTTCTGCCCTGGAGGGGTTTGAACTCCCGACCACTAGGCTGAGAGTCCAGCATGCTAACCGCTAGACTATCATGCATCCCAGTAGAAGAATCTAAAACAAAAATGCAAGAACTACCCAGTGTTTAATTCATAAGATATCCTGCAGTATGGTAGCAGCCACTGTCCACAGCTGATCTGGCAATATGTTCAAAATGTTCAAGGAAGTAAGCTTGAATGAAAGATGAAAGAGATCACAGTCCAACCTTAGCAAGATGAATCAACTCAGGCTTCAGGTGAAGATCGTTTACAATGAAATCCTCTTTGACATCATTCTGTAGTAAGTCGATGGAAACATGTCTCAAGAGTAACTGATGAACAGCATTTGAGCGACTGATAATGAAAAATCAATCATCAGCAAAGTTAGCAGAAATTAATTGTCAGCATTGGTCATCACTTCAATCAACACTTTCAGAGCAGATCCTTCATCAAACGAGTCTCTACGTCACTTTTGCAGATGAGGTTGTTTCACACAAGAATCTAGCTCACCATTTGTTAAAGGGTCACACACAAGCAAGTCTGCACTGACTTAATTAAGTTTTTGGTAAGAGATAGAAAAGACTTGAATAAAACACGCAGATGTCTGAATACCTGTCGTAATTGTGAATATGTAAGAGGACAAAGACAGCCCAGTGCCAGAGACCCAGAGATTCCAGCTGGCTGGCATAGTTGGTGCAGATCATGCTCTGGTGGACATCGGACAGATGATGATAACCAAAACCCTCCAGAACTTGCAGCAAATGCCAACTGAAATAACGACAGACAGTCATTGTGACCAATCAACCTCATAATCAACATCACCAGCTTCATCATCGTCACCACCACAACTGTCATATTTTATCATGAATCCAATAAAAAGGCAGTACCGGTCTTCAGTTTCATCAGGGTTCCAGAATTATTATTTACTTTACTTATCTTTACTGCTTATTATTATAACTTACTTCAGTTACATGATGACTCTTATTCATCAAACTGAGAAGAGAACAGGACCAGCTACTCCTCAAATAGATTACAGGTCTTTACTCTGGTTTCACCTGAAGCCACCAGCTGCACAATGATAACAGTGCAAGTAAGACATCTGTTAACATGCCATGTGTCCATCAGCTGAACAGGGAATCATAACAGTGCTACATAAGTCATCAAATTAGATTGATATCCCTACATCCCTAGATGCCCACTTGACCAATCAACGAAAAATAGTCAAAGTAAAACATTATATTCCACCAAAAACATACCTTGTTCCACAGGACAGAAACCTCCTCCTCCTCCTCCTCCTCCTCATCATCATCAAACAACTTTTGTGGCTTCACAGTCATTATGGCTGCCGATTAAAACACTCAAACATGTTCAGCATCTGTAACTATTTAAATGTTGCAGCCACATTAAAAGTATCAAGTGCAGCAACCATAAAACAAACTGGACCACAGCTGTTTCTCATTCGGTGACTAGACAAACAGACAGAAGCAACGGACAACATTAGGACTAAACCAACTAAAAGACTCGGTCATAGAGCATAACCTGAGACTGTAGTCGAGCTGATTTCCAGACATTGTGCTCGGATTAAGAAGAATGTGCAGAGGGTGAGTTCGATCAGAGTACAGTTTCAACAGATGGTAACAGACATCAAGTACGTCTCTGTCGTCTAGAGCAAGTTTCTCCATGTAGCTAGGCCTTGGTGGGGCTGCGTATGCACCATGCACCGAATACCCTTCAAACGCCTTCTCGTATTCTTGCAAAGACTCCACTACTGTGGTGCTACTTGAGGACATGAACCTAAAACATATGCCATGCATTCACATAAATATCTTTTAGAATCACTACACATCACACTAGTTAGCTTTCATCAAAATGCTGGTTTACTAGTAATTTTAGTTACCAAACAACTCACGATAAAGACCAAATTGAAGAAAGACCAGACCACAACTGAACACATGTACCACATTGTGTCCATTCTAAAATCCTTACTCTTATGCGCAGCTGTGTTGCTGGCTCTGCTCCCCATTACCTCACTGACTTTTGCACTTCGGTCTTTTCATTGCCGGGCCATAGCACCCTCCGTTCGGCCACCCGGGGTCTCCTGTTTGTCCCTCGCATGTGAACTGCTGCTGCTCAGTCCAGAAGCTTTGCTTAAGTCGGTCCCACCTGTTGGAACCATCTCTATGGAGAGCTGCAACTTCAGCTCCTCTCTCCCCTCTCAGGTTCCACAAGTGCCTAAAGACTGTACTGTTTAAAAGGGATTCTACTTGTTTGGGTATGAAGCACCCATGTCAAGTTCATGCTCTAAGAGGCGCTTTAGAAATCTTAAATTACAAATTTAAAGCATAAAGCCAACAGACCTGCCTTCGGGCAGAGAACTCCTCATCATCAAATTACAAATACAATTACATTTTGGAAACACACTGTAATAACAAAACTCCTGCATGCATAGTTAGAGTTGATGGCAGCATATGAGGGAAGAATACAAAGCCTGTAAGCAATGAATTCCTGGAATGCAGCTGCAGCATTGTTCACTGAGAATAACACCACCTGCTGACCTCTGCCTATTGGAAAACTCTCTGCAATTGGTAACTGATGCAAAATACTCATGGCTGGAAATCACGAGAAGCGTTGTGGCCTAACAAACACTGACTGACATACTTCCGAAGCCAACAGTTGATGCTGCGTGGCAGACCAAACTCATCACAATTTAACTGCTTTTACGATTCACAAACAGCACTAGAAGACAATCAGAGGAAGGGCATCCTTCAGGGCAAATGACGAAACCGATTAGGCTTTGTAACTGATGTCCTGTGCAGACTGTTTTATAAACTGCAAACTGCCAGAAATCCAAAGTTCAAATACCACAGATGGACTGCAAGACATCGTTTCCAGTCCAATTCAGCACAGGTGTTGATGATGAGCTGATCTGAGCTCTGCCATATTAATGCACCAGCCAACAGAGCATACAGCCGAAGATAGTCCTTGTCTATGAAATTATCCATCTGAAAGTCAACACCAAAAACAGATAACACTAATTTCAACAAAATCCCTGCAGCACAATAATAATGAGTAAACCCAGCAGCTAAAACCGAATGCAAGAGTAAAAAAGTGCTGATGTCCCAATCTCTTCAGCCCATGACCCGGCAGTGGACGAATTCAGATGTCCTGGACACATCATGCCTTAAATGGGCTGGTCATTTACAGTGCATATTATGCTATTCAAAATTTCCATCTTGACTATATTGAAGTAGCAAGCAGCCAGGATGTGGCTTTACTGCAACTGTTTTGTGAAACAGAGTGTGCAGTTTGGAGCCACTCCTGTGAGGAAACCTTGAGCAAGTCCTTCACACACAGTTGCTCAGTGTTATCGAATGATGCTTCATCATCAGACAGTGGCGCTTTAATAATATTGAAATAACAAGTCAGTTTGTTGTGCTGCCAGTTCATATTCCATAACATAATAAGCCAATTCCTACACTGTTACCTATCAGGTAATACCAAAGCTTCAACCCGGATGACAATTGTTAAATTATGAGAGCTGAAAGATCAACTGACTGAAGTCTCGGTCCACATGGCAAGCTGTCGACGTATCATTGTTTTGCAGTCTTCTGATCCAGTGGCCTGAGCGATTAGCAGAGCCAGATGGTAGTCATGACAGGTCAGTGCATGCTCACAGGCTTTCTCTACTAATCCACCCGTCAGGTAGCTGAACACGACTGCTGCCCCTTCGTTACCCTAGGAAACACAACCACCATCATTTCCGATCAAAACAAGAGCATTCTGTCAGGTGCAGTACAATATCAAGAAACATGCTTGAATATAACATTAATTGGCAAGCTATAAGTGCCAACCAAATGGGTCTTCCATCCTGCGAATTAGAAGCACATATTTAGCTTCCAGTTACATGGACATTCATAATGCAAACGTGCAACAATAATCACACTAAATACATTCTGTGACAAATTCTTTATGATAAAATTATGCTATTACTGCAAAATGACATAATGGACTTATACAAATTTTTAGACAAAAAATTATCTTATCTAATATAACCAGCAATTGAATTTAACAAAACAGCATTTCTCGGACAAATGATACAACGAATCTAAATAGCAGCAGAATTCCCTCTAATCAGCAGAGAAAGACTGAAAGAGGCATATTCCCTTACATGAACGATTAAACAAATCACAGTTTTAAAAAATTAAGCAAGTGATTGGTTCTCACCTTGGCACAGTTCCTCTGCACTTCTCGTTCAATTGTAGGCTCAGAAGTGATCGTGAGCCAGTGTGCAAGGGCAACCTTGCGCGCCTGCTGGCAGACATAAGTGTCTTCAGTGAATTCTTCACTCAGATGAAGGTCGCCCCAAAGCGCTGTGCACAGGGTCCATGTCACACACATCAGATCAGCCAGATCTAACGACAACAGCGACACACACACATACATACATACATACATCTAAGAACACAAAAAGAAAATGCCAAAAATATAAGCAGATGCTGTGTAAGAATATAACACAAAACCATTTTCATTCTATATGTTACTGCAGATAAAATCCCATCAGTCTGCTTAGGCACTGTACTATATATTTATACAGGTCTAGGACATTCTCCCAGTCATTTCCCTATAGGGAAATTACTCCTAGATGCATGCATAATAAATGCTAATAAAATGTCGTGTTTTACAAACAGTACCAGTGACAGAAGTACACACTCACGAATGGTTTCATACATAGTTACTCACTGGATCAGACTCTATCGGTGTCTGTAATAAAATGCAATGGTTATGTCATTCAGTACTCGGTCAGTACATTAAAATGCAAAAGAATTGTTAATTTAAACAGGATCTACAGTATATAAGGGGTTAATGCCCTTAATACAAGCAGGTCAGTGTTCATGCAAAGACTGAAGTAGTCTATAACAGTTAAACTTATGCTAAACAATCAGCTGGGTGTCAAAGTAGCTTCGAACTGAATGACTTGGTAAATGGTCAAGAAAAGCTGTTAAAGAAATAAAAACAAGACTCACCACAGCTGCTGGCCAAACTCTGTACTTTCTCTGAATATGAATGAAGAAGTTCCACCCCATTAGATGGCACATAGAGTGGAAAATCCAGTTCAGCATTAAGAAGTGAATGTTCCAATTCCACCTGCAGACACTCGTTCAACAGATCCTGCAACAAAGCAAATCCAACAGAGAAACATCAATTGACAGCAAAAACGCCCAAGACTTCTCAAGTCTTGACCAAACTCATGGCAACAGAGAATCTGCCTTCATCCATTTCTCCACAGACTCTGCTTCTCCATCGTTTAAAAACATTTTGGGTCAACAAGCTTTTCGTCACCTGGTACAACTCTCTGACACTCTCTCCCCCACAGACTATTCATCAGAGATCAGTCTGTTCATTAGTCTTTATGCACCCCATGCCTCCTTACTACCCCCCTCAGATGCTGCAGCCAATTCAAATGGCAGAAAAATGGCAAAGAATTCAAAGTAACCAACCAACAGTTCCTCCTTGTTCTTAGTCATGTTTCACTTCTTAACATAATTGAAAAAATCACAGCTTCAACACCTGAAGTCCACCTGGTGCCTAGCCAATTCTTACAGATTTGCCAGTCTACCAAGGGATAGGCTGCTCTTCTCATGCGGTCACAAACTACAACCACTCGGGTAGTGATCCAGTTTATCTGGCAGTCTGGAACAGCCCAATTCTTACACATCCCCACACAACCTAACTAAACAGTTTTATCAAATTGCCGATGCTCTGATAAATCATCTGCACTCAACTCATCCATCAAAGCTTCAACCATCGTAATGGCTTGGATAATAGGTGTACAGAGAACTGAATTCTCAACATATCCAGGCAGAGGCCCCTAACCCTAACCCTAGCCCTGATACTCTAACCAGAGTCACTGGCAGTCGCAGATGCTAAACTGGGACCCAAACACAACCCTTCAACGGGAAAGACAGTGTACTCCAACTTAAATGGTTCTGATGGCCAGTGACTGGAACTCGCATGCACAATCATAACATGTAATGTATTTATCAACACATTTAGACAGTGCCTTTCAAGAACCTCACAAAAGCACAGCTAACACATCTAACTAACTGAACACAGAACAGCATAAACAACAAGCCCAGATGATGCAAATGCTGAAGTTACAACACACTGCCAATTGTGTTGAGAATTAGAACAACGAGAATAAAGCAATCAGCAGAAATGTAATTAATCCATTCTAATGTTGCAAGCAATATAAAGGTTGCACACAATACACTTCTGTCAGTGAAGCATTTTTCGACCTGTTGACCCTGACTGGCCATCAGAATGGCTTCAGAGGCCAGCACTTGGCTAACTGCTCGATCTGGCCTACTGGCTTCCGCTTGAAAACAACCAACTTTTACCCCTTTAAAGGTAACATTGAGTACTGAGTGGACATTTCAGAATTTGACAAACACAGTAGTAAACACCCACTGTGATAACTTTTGTTGCAGCAGACATCTTGGCTGAAATGCTGACAGATTCAATTACAACTTGTGCTGGCGAAGCGCATTTCAGTTTCTTCTTCTGTCCACTTCTGATGCTGCCAATCAATCTTGAAGCCATTGACTCAACACCATCTCCTACAATCATGCTGAAATCATTAACATTACATCTTCATCCATTAAGTTAATTGCTTTGATGCAGAATCACGGATAAAACATGTAAACACATCCTCAATGTATGCCTATGCAAGCTACACATGGAATATGAATCAATCCTTCCATCTAAAGCTGCAAATAATTTTTCCACAACTGTCTACAGATACAACACTTCATATCTAAGGCATCTCCTACACCTATAGTAACCGAAAGCATATAACTTTACCAGTGAGGAATGCCATCTACTAAACAGTGACACTTTCCTTAAACATAAAATGTGTAAACACACTCTGATCAACTGTATTCAGCATCAATCAGACATCCCAAGCTGTACTGGCGGCGCGTTCCTTAACGGATCACATACAAACTATGTCTGATCACCTACAAAGCACTGAATGGCCTCATGCCGGACTACATCTCTAAATTTTGTATTCGAGTTGGAGACAATGAGAACAGATGTCGGCTGAGGTCCTCGTCGAGGAACCTACTGCAGGTCCCGAGGTCTTCCACGCGGTTTGGCGAAAGCTCTTTCTCGATTGCCGCGCCCACTGCGTGGAATAGCCTTCCCGACCACATGAAGAATGCTCCATCCTTGGATACCTTTAAGAAAGGGCTTAAAACGTTTCTATTTAAATTATCGTATGACTCTAGTTAATTTTCTATTGTCTCTTGAACTTATGTACAGCGCCCTTTTCTTCGGCCTCGGCCGTGTTACAGCGCTATAGAAATATTTTTTATTATTATTATCAAAGTTCTGACTCTCAAGCAACTGCAGCAACTCCAGAGTAATTAGTCCCCTCCTCTGGGCCCTGGTATCAACTAGTCAAGAAAGTTTATTCTGCTAGCTATAAATCAAACCTTAACTTGGTTCCTGTTGGTGGCATTTAACATCGTCTAACCGAATCGTTTTAGACACACATTCAGGATGCGATTACGAGTTTTATCCATGATTCTGCATCAAAGCTATTAACTTAACACACTGTACAAAGAACTACCATGTAGCACTAAATAACTAAATATAGGAAAGGTTTAATTAGATCACATGAACATGCTCTGTAAGGCTCACTTCCAACTCCTTTTCATCGCCATTTTGCTACAGTGATTAGTCATGCTAGATATTTTTAATATGCCTTATTTCATAATGGTAGTCAAGCATCAGCATTCATACTGTTGATGAAAAACTACTGTAAATACTTAAGTATAATCTGACATTGCAAATAAGTCAACTCCTAAATTTTCGACCTTGGAAAGAGGAAAAGTCTATGACCCACATACAAGTCAAAGTGTGTTTTTACGTACAAATCTGGACAAATACTAGCACTTTTGAACTCCACCACTGCCGTACTCGGGTAGTGCCAGTCCCAACAGGATAAAGCAGGAGGGCATCTTTGTTATGACACAGTGTCATAAAACAGCAACTACACACATGCGCACTTTTAAATACCATCCAAAGGCACTCTGCTAAACCTTAAGTTGGGAACAAACATGTGCTGCCCATTCTCCCGTGAATCTTCGTTTTGCAGAGCAAATTCTACGAGGTTGGGTAAAATATGACACAAAGCTGAGAGAATTTGTGAAGAATGTAGTTTCAGAAGTTAAAATGGAGAAAAAGCATGTGCCATTTTATGGACCCTCACGTAGAGAAAAGACCCCCATGAGGGAGCTAACTGCTGCTGCCATCTGCTGAATGTTAGTACAATGACTCAGCTGATATTAGGCTTACGGAACACAAAAAATTTAAAAATTATAGAATGAACAATTTTGGAAAGAATTTTGGAAAGAAACAAAGCTAATAGCGAAAAACAGAAGAAAATAACAAAATACTTTGTAAAACCATCTGATTTACATGAACCTAAAAATTAAGGTGTGATTCTTGAAATATAACTTCTCTGGACACAGACAGTTGAATCATGTATTAGACGATGCACTGTCTGCGCTCACCTTGTCACCTTGTGCTGTCAGCTCTTTGAGCTCTAGCGACCGTCATGATCAATCTTCTCCATTTCTTTCTTTCCAATGTCGCGTCCCTTAGTTGTGCCAAGTTCATTCCAGTTGCTTCGTGTATCTTGTCCATCCATTTTTTCCTTGGTCTCCCTTGTTTTCTCTTTCCCTCTCCACAAGCCAGCATCATTTCTTTTTCCAATCCATCTGATCTCATAACATGTCCAAAGAACCTCAGCTTTGATTTTAGCACTGTTTGTTGTAACGTCTCATCTTGCTCAGTTCCACTCGCCATTCGTACCCATTCATTAGTCCTTTTCTCCGTCCATGATGTTCTCAGCATCTTCCTCCATATCCACATTTCACAAGCATTTATTTTTTTCTCTGTTTTCTTGGTCATTGTCCATGTCTCGCTGCCGTATGTTACTGTTGGTATAATCAAGGCCCTCGCCAATCTTTTTTTCGTGTCTGTGCTCACATGTTTGTCTTTCCATATTTTTTCTAGTCCATTCATTGCGGCTTTTCCAATCGCCACCCTTCGGTTTATTTCCATATCGCACTTTCCTTCTCTTTCTACTACTGATCCCAAGAATGTAAAGCTTGTTACCGTCTCTAATTCCTCTCCATCCACCATAAAACTGCCCTCCTCAGCTGTTGTCATGATCTTCGTTTTCTTTATATTGAAGTATAGTCCTGCTTTCTCGCTCTCTCTCTTCAGCCTTCTTATCAGTTCTACCAGATCTGTTTTTTTACCTGCTAATAGTGTTGTGTCATCTGCGTATCTCAGATTATTCAGTGTTCTTCCCGCTATCTTTACTCCCTCTTTTGCTCCATCCATTTCCGCCATCCTCATTATCCTTTCTGCATATAGGTTAAATAGGAATGGGGACAGAATGCATCCCTGCCTCACTCCTTTCTTTATTTTGATTCTTTCAGTATCTCCAAATTCAGTTCTTATTACCGCAATCTGTTCTTCGTACAATCCCTTGAGAAGTTGTATCAAGTGCCTTGGTATTCCCATTTCTATTAAGGTTTTCCACATCAACTCATGATCAATGCAATCGAATGCCTTACTATAGTCAATGAAGCATATGTATAATTTTTGTCCATACTCCTTTTGTCTCTCCATTATCCACCGCATGTTGGCGATATGATCACGAGTTCCGCGGGATTTCCTAAATCCTGCTTGGTTATCTGGAAGCTCCCTCTCTATTATGTTCTCCATTCTTTTATGTATTATTTTAAGTAGTATTTTACTTATGTGCGATATCATTGCTATGGTCCTGTAGTTTTCACACTCTCTCGCATCTCCTTTTTTGAATATAGGGATAAAGATTGAGCTCTTCCAATCCTCTGGCCATTTTCCGGTTGTCCATATGATATTGCACATTTTTGTTATTGTCTGTCATTGCGCCATCTCCTGCTTTTACCATTTCTATGGGTATCCCATCCGGACCCGGTGCTTTATTGTCCTTCAGTTGTCTAATTGCCCATTCCACCTCTGCTTCCAAAACGTCCGGTTCCTTTTCATGTTCTGATGTATCGATTCGTTCTTTCATTACTCTCCTATCTTCACTGTACAGCTCCTCTGTGTATTCTTTCCATCTGTTCTTCATTTCCTCTTCGTCTGCGATTATGTGTCCATCCCTTGACCTCATTGATCCCATTCTTGGTGTGAATTTTCTCGTTATTTCCCTCACTTTTGAAAACATTTCTTTAGTTCTTCCTTTCTTTCCCTCTTCCTCCATTTCCTTGCACATTGCATTTAGATGTTTTTCTTTGTCTATACGTGCTTGCTTTTGGAATGCTCTATTCATTTCTCGTACCTTGTTTTTGTCTCCTTCTTTTTTTGCCTCCTGTCTGCGCTAATATTTCAAAAACTTCCCAATATTTCAAAAACATCCCACTGTGTTAATTATTTTCATATTTAAATTACGAATTTATTGTTAAATTTTATTTAATAAGGTTATCAAGTTTTAGCATTTTGTGTTTATCGTGTTTTTAAATTAGATCACAAACTACATGTAAAATATTTTTAATAACAGATAAGCATACTGTAATTGAGGTTTGATTAAAGAATATTTTAGGTTATTTCAGCATTATACTGTTTTACACGTGGTTTCGATGGCATGCCCCTCGACTACTTCATGTTAATAGGACCATACTGTACATGAAAGACATCACACATCCTAATAATCACTTAAACTCAAACTGTCACTAAAATCATTTCACCTCTTTCCTGTGTAATCAGAATTTGTATTTTGGCAAAAAATTCTTATTTGGTGAAGGTGCATCAGTCTCAGTGCAGGTGAAAAACCCACAGCTTACTTACTTATATCTAACTGAAAAAACATTTACTAACGTTTTCTGCATGTATTTATGTCCCCAAGAACACAAACACGCTTCGAATCTTACCGTCGTCATCATCATCATCATCCGCTGTGGCCAGTGGAGTGCCACTGTGAGCCAAAGTCCATCCAGAAGTCCATCCGACACGCGATCGCCTGGAATGCACGAGACCAACGTCCATCAATAGATGCTGCTTTCCAGCCAACAACGATTCGTCATACGGAATGGCATCGAGTGCAACAGAACATCTCAGCTTTGCCAGCGTCCTCCTGTCTGCAGTCAGCGCACTTGGAACCAATGGATGGACTGACAAAGGCTGCTGCACCATGTTGTTTCTGGACACTGCTGAAAATGAAATAATTTCTGGATAAAAGTAGTTCCTTAGTACTTCTTGTGCACATTGGGCAACAAAGCATCTCCATTTCTGCTGCTAGGTTCTTGCCTTATTCCCAACATCTCCAGGCATCTCAGATCGCCTCTGGCCAAGTCTTTCTTGGCCTTCCTTTTTCTTCTTCTAATTCACCTCTAGACTGGCTCTGCTCTCCTCTTCCACAGGAACTGCCAAATGTCCCATCACTCCAATCTTCTTTTCCTTATATTCCATGTTTTTTATTATCTTAATTTTTCTCTTATAGTTCTATTTCATATTTTATTATGCCATGTTAAACAAAGAATTCCTTGCAGCTATCTCTCTATCTACTGTTTCCCATAATGATCAGCTTCTTAAATTCTTAAAGTTAAGTGCTTAATACTTAGCTACATATTGTCAGATCTTTGTCTTTGCGGTGCATTTGTTATCCTTTCAAATCTTTTCAAGTCTCCCAAAGTTAGCATCTGCCTTTGAGGTCATCCATAAAGGATGTCCACAGAAATGACCTACTTTTGACCTTGTGTCCACATTTGGTATTACCCTCCACCATCCCCTTTGTGACCATCTGTACTCCAGCAGAATAGTAAGGCCTAGCTTAGGCTATCCTGTTAATCTTTCTGGGTTAACTTTGCTACAAGGTGGGATACTTTCTCTAATTAAATCTAACACAATACAGAAGGTCTGCCATCAAGATTGAAATTGATGTTTAAGGCAGAGAAAATAACTACACAGAAATAATTGTTTGTACCAAATTTCGATGCAGACGTCCACACTGGGCATAACCCCTCCCCATGTCTGCATCTGGGTGGCCCTCCCTCCTCCGCTCTGCAGACATCTTTCATGGCCAAACTCTTTCCTTTCCTAAAGCATACATTTACCCCTGGTCACAGTTTCTCCTGTATCCAGCAATAACTACATGAACGTAAGTCATTAACAATCACAGTTTTCTTTACACAGTTGAATGCGTTCTTAATCCTGTTTCATCAGTTTTGTACTTTTGTCGTGGGAACACTTAACTCCATAGCAGAACTTCAGCCAAATGACACCAGGACCATTTGGCTCTGCTGAAGACTATAATTATAATTGACACTGTATGATAACTCTACACTTACCTTCACCTTGCCTTGATTTTTATAGGTAAATTCCAAATTCAGCCTTGCATTACATTAATCAGTTTATGAGTTCCAGTGTGTCTGATCAGCTCTGAGTTGATTGATGATCAGTGGAATCAGAACCACAGAAACCTCCTGTCTTATCCAATTAAACAACCTACTGAAGCTTTCGACTGCACAAAGTTTCTAGATAAAATAGTCTGGTCAACTTTTGAAATGACAAGTTTGTCCAGCAGGTACATCAAACTTTTTGAAACTCAGACTCTGGTATCTTGTTGTGATTGAAGAACAGCATCTAATAATATCATGGCTAACTTAGTAAATCAGTTCTACAGAAATTACATTTTACCAAAAACATATATAATTAACTATTTAATATAATTAATATAATAATATAAAATATATATTATATAATACATATTTGTAACATAATTCACTCCTCCATTCACATCATTTTATCCCCTTGGCCTTTGAAACCCTTGGCCCAATAAATAACACTAGCTTATCCTTCATCTCTGATTTGGGCCGCTGTCTATCTCGCATTTCCGGAGACGCAAAAGAATCTAGCTATCGTTTTCAACGGATCTCAATCATAATTCAACGCTTCAATGCCGTCGCCGTTCCAGATGGTTACTTCTGTCTCAGGACTAATTTTTTCACCAACTGAGGGATTATACCTACCTCGGGTCAAAAACAACTATTGAATTAATTCGGAATATCATAATAAAACTATGCTCATCATAAATGGATGTAAATAATAAGAGATATTTTTTACTGGCAACTTACAATCCTTTTGACCAGCAGGAGGACCTTCCGCTTGAGCCAGGTATAGTTTTGTTGGACTGCGCAGTACATCACCAGCCCAAGCCGACGAGTTGACAATCGTCTTCAGTGGAGACACTGAACATCTCTGGTGGTCAGCGGCAAACAACCCCAAAGGTACTTGAGCATTATCAAGCAAATGCTTCTTCTTTGCAAAAGGACTTTCTGCTAAATGTTAGACAACAAAATTGATACAAAAACTACATACAACCAAACCCATTGATAACAAGTGCTCAATTTTAAAATCAAATCATAGTCACTCCATTAAATATTTTAACTGCGATTATTTCCTTTTAATCATATAAAATTTTGCCAGCACGAACTAACTGTACTACAACAAGCCCTTAATGCTGCTGCGGCTGACAAATAACAAGACATCCTCAAACAATCAACAAACACTATATGAAGCAACTGGCAACACTAACAACATGACTTATAGCCTCTTGTGTTTAACCCTTTTCCCGTTTACCTCGGGAATACTCGCTGGCGGCGTTTGTTACTGCAGCCTTAACCCCGAGATAACTCAGGGATCATAGTCCTAACCTTACCCCTACAGTTTAGCATGAAATATCTTGCTTTATTATTACTCTCGTGTTGCTCTATGATTTAGATCGCCTGTGAGAACAAATGGCATCACTTTATTTCTACCATTCCGTGTTTGGTATTGGTCTCTCCAGTTGCAAAATATATTTTCGTTCATCTGAAAACATTTTCTTGAAACCTCAAAATGTTGAATTCTTCTAAGAAGCGTAACTTTCATATGCATGATGTCAACGTCATTCGAGAGCAGCCAAACAGAATCCAACTGGTAGCTGCAATTTTGCTGTTCACAAAATCACTGGATGGCAATAAAATATGGAGAGAAACACCACATTTTTCTCCAGACTGACATTCCATTTTGTGTAGCTTCATGTTTGGAGGTTTATCACACAAAGAAAAACTACTGATAAGTTATTTTCAGATACATTTCTTTTGCACTGTGAACAGATGCAAGTGCCATATACAAATAACAACAAAAAACATTTTTTTTGCATTTTATTTTTTTTCAGTTAAAACCAATAAGCAATGTCTAAACCTAACAACAACATGTTTATACAAAATTAAAGAAATGCCGATGTCAGAATGCTAAATTTTTTAATAAACTGGAATAGGGCTAAGCATCAGTTTGGACAAAAACCAACTCCTTCAAGATTAATATTTATTTGTCTACTGGCTAAGTTCTAGAACTATAAATAGTCAGGAGTGTGATGCTATAGAACCAAAGGAAAAATTTTGATAAGCAAAAAGTCTCAATATAGTATGTTCATATGCATAATGCACCGCTGAGTTTGACCTTAACATAACAATGTGAAATTCTGTGCACTGGCCTAGGAATTTAAAATCCAAAAATGAACAGACCACATATACATTGGTTGTTGCAGGAGCAATGAATCCTATACTTGTAAATGACAGAGATCTTGTAAGAGTTATCAAATTTCAAATCAACTGGTTTCACACTAAAGAGTACAAAACCAATTCTTGATACTTTAGACACTTGGTTGCACTATTGTCACAGCCTGCAACAGACCCACTTCCACCATTCTCATATGTCTCCAGCTGCTGTCAACTTTTCATAAGCATGAAAAACATAAGCATAATTTGTAAGTCGTATCAATTAATGATTTTAACTGCTCACCACACTGATACACCTCATCTGTGAAATTGTCTTGATCTGTGCCAAAGAAGGATGCTTTCTGCAGTTGAACCTGAGCAGCTGAGACACCAAGGCTCTTGGCTAAACAAACAGATGAGGGAGCATCTTCATCCAAGTGCTCCTCAACTGTCTCTGCAAACAAATACAAAACTATGATTTATACACACAGCTGTGATCGAAATAAGATGACACTTCTTAAGAATGAATATATCAACTGTTTTTGTGTCAGCATCATACATGCCTGAATCAAGGAACATCTGTGGATGGAAACCATCTTGCCCAATGATGTCTGACATCTCCGTGTCTTCTTCATCAACCGTGGATCCAATTCTCTCTCTTTGTACATCCTTCCGTGTATCTCCAGTCAAACCAAATGGATCTGTTTGTTTATCATTCACCTGAAAACAGAATTCAAAGTTTACAATGTGCCATGTTACACTGAAGACCAAAGAAATCATAGGCCAAATGTTACAGACACACCATTTAATTCTGGAGCCAAGCACTAATGGAGCCATCTGGCAATTAACCAACCACAAGATCAACTACTACAAGCATACTTCTTCCCAACATTCCCGTAAATAGACCAGGATCTTTCAGGATCTTCAGCCAAAGCTGCGACCAATTCTACTGCTTGGCAACAGAGGCAACTAAGCGTTACTTGGGAAGCAGCTCAGGGAAGTTCAAACATGCACACTACGCGTTCAAAGGCAAGCATTCGAATCAGTCGGCTACCATGTCACACGGTAGCCAATATGGGTTCAGCTGATGATTGGTTTTGCTGTCTCCCATGTTAAGAAAACAAGCAAAAATAAAGAATTCGGATACATTGACAAATCAAAGGATCAAGTTTAGTGAACTTTTTTGTAACCTAACTGAAAAAATCAACTCATCAATCTTAAATATTTCCACTCAACTGAAAGCAAAAGCAAGAATTGTCAGCTTCTTCTTCTTTTCTTCTTCTGGTTCTCTCCCCTCAGGCAGGTTCAAACATCCAATGATGCCACTCCTCTCAGTGCTGAGCTTCTTCTTTCAGTCTGCTGTATCCATCCATCATCATCCAATCCAGCAGCATATGTCTCGGACTTCCTCTTTGTCCTCCTTCACTCCATTCTGCCCTCAATGACAGTTCTCAAGAGTGAGTCCTCTCTCAGCATGTGACCAATCTGTCACCTCCTTATTGTAGCTATGATTAATCTTTCTTCACCAACTCTTTTCAGCACCTCTTCATTTGTTAAGTGCTCCATCCAACTAACTTTTTTCATCCTCTGCCGAATACACATTTCAAAGGCCTCCAATCTCTTTCTCATGGTCCATGTTTCGGATCCATGCAACAACACGCTCCATATCAGCGCTTTAATCATTCGTTTCTTTAAGTTCTTGTTCATTTTTCCTCTCAGTAACTCTTTTCGCTTTGAGAATGCGTCTGTACCCAATACTATTCTTCTAATTCCCTAGTGGCATTTTGCATCTTACGTGACAACACTCCCAGGTAGCAGAATTCTTTTACCTGTTTGTTTCCTCTCTGTTGATGCTTATTCTTACTAATGTTTCTTCTCCTTTGCTTATCTTCATGGTCTTTGTCTTTTTGATGTTTATTTTCATACAATATTCAAGTGATAATAAGGTGTGCAGATGGTCCATCATTCTTTCAAGAACCTCTTTACTACCCAACAGCATGACTTGATCTTCTGCGAATCTTAGAGCCTTAGTGCCTCTGACCTTTATTCTTTCTTTCATATCTTCCAGTGCCCCCCGGATAAGCTCTTCTATGTAGACGTTGAAGAGTAGTGGCGACAATGGGCACCCTTGTCTCACTCCCTTGCCCAGTTTTCCAGGCTCTGAATATTCTCCATCTAATCTTATCCGTATTTTCTGGCCCATGAATACCGTACTTTCTGGACTATAAGTCGCACCTTAATATAAGATGCAGTAAGGTAAAAACAACAAAATTTTTGTAAAATCAATACACAGATCGCACTGGTATACAAGATGCAACCATACAGAGATTTCCAGTCACAACAAGTATTATTATGTATGTGTATATTGTACAAAGACACACACATACACACAAATACACCATCAACCTAATATATCATGCTCTTATATAATGTGAATTTGGTTTTTGCATGGCCGCAGTCATAGGTTCTTGAGAAACATTAATTTCTATCCAGTACACGAGATCTTTCAACTGTTTTCGTTATAACATTCGTTATAACAATACACTAATGGCAACAGAGTCAGATGCTTTTACCAAACAGGACTTGGTCAGTACATATTTGGATGCTTTATCAAGTATATATTTCTGCATTTGATAACAGTACACTATGATCCAATGGTATTTTAACAAGACGCTACGGTATTGGTAATTTATCAATGCAACAATAAAATCTCCGATAATTCTCATTTACATGAAGTTTTTCTATTAAGAATAATGTAGACTTTGTTTATCTTTTATGCCATGAACGGTGTTGCATGAAAAGTGGTTCATCTACCCATGATCAGATTGAACGCAGATTTCCCCTAAGATGATGGTTTCTGACTAGGGTCTACAAGCAAGGCCAGAATTTGCACAGATGCGATAGACTGTCATTAGATGATAGTGCTATTCAAAAATAGTAATAGCCTAAAACAGAACCACCTTACTTAAAAAGGTTGTTAAAACAGCCAAGATCCTTAAGTTATGTGAACTTTAAATGGGGAATAACTTTGGATGGTCACTATTAGGAAATTTCAGAACAGAAGGAAAACAAAGCCAACAACACTTCAGCCAGTCCTCTTATTTAAGCCGTGGCTCTCCTGTGGCGACAAAAGAGATGCTGATCAAAAGCACAATTGCCTGTTGCTGAGTGCCTGGTAGCTTTGTAGGCAGTTGTTGCTTTGGCTGCTGCAACAGACTCTTGTTCCCTGCAGCAGGTGCTTGCACCACGTCTTCATCATCATCCGAATCATCCGGAAGACCATACTTTGAGAAATGCTTAACCTAGCCAAGAAATAGAAGAGATAACAAGTTTCATCATAACAGGCAGCAGTCCCACAAAACTTCCATGAAACAGCAAAACTGACCAATAACACTCACTCCTCACTATTTTATCATTCTGTGACTATCAAGTTTTATTCATTATTTTATTCACCATATGACTATTAAAACAACATGATATAAGAAAGCATAATGACCTAAAAGACAAGATAATTTCTGGTTCTGTAATGAAAGCTTATTCTGCAATATACGTGCGGACATTAATTCTGCTTTTGCACAAACAATTACTTGCAGCAGATTGTTTGGAGGGTGCTGCTGCAGCTGAAGCAGGCTTTTCTTTCTAGCAAGTGGTCTTACCACCTTGCATGATTTTCAAGACAGGCAGAGGTGATACTGAGAGCTAAACATAAAATGAGTGGAACAGTGGAACTCACCTCAAAAACCCAAGATCCAGTTTCATGCCGGTAATCGACAAACTTGGCACCAATTTTACAAGATGCTCTCTCCAGTCTCTCCAGGTAATCCATCTTCAACAGTCGGTCATACCCCTGTCAAGAAAATCAGTTAGACGTATTACCATGACTATCAGGATGAAGGATCGTCAAGGTAATTACGTCCTCAACTGGAAACCAGTGCAACGAGTTTCACATACACCAGATACTGCCCGACTTGGCCATAATTCAAGCAGTGTTTCCCAGGACGGAGTGAAGCTGATCTATTCAGAACTTCAAAAGGCCTATCAGCACAAAGCTGCAGTAGACTTGTGCTGCATGAAGCAGGAGGACAGGACAACTCTCAGAGTACTACTGAATTATAAATTTTGCCATGTTACCTTAATCTAATGCACCACTGATCACTACTGTACAGAAGCACAAGAAGGTCCTGGACGATATGTTGTCCTTTACATTCCCTATTAAGTTTTATTCATTATTTTATTCACCATATGACTATTAAAACAACATGAATGTGACAGGTCTAGTCTCCTCTCCTGCAGAGGCTTTTCCGCTGAACTTTTCTCAGACAGACACAAACTCGCCTCCACTGCCTTCACCTTCTGCCAATCAATGACTCTAACTGAAAGGCATCTTTAGCTCTAAAACTAACTTCAGCTTCATTTAGTAATTCTATCAAACCAGTCAAGAAATATTAATTTGGTTAAAACTGTCTCATTACCTTAATTGGTGTTCCTGAAGTTTTATCAACTGGCCAAACTCTGTCCAGTGTAACCTGAGCTTTTTTATTTAATCCTTTGCCAACAGGTGGCTTGTTCTCTTCATTGGGATAGACATCGATTTCTTTACTGCGAAAGTGAACTGTTATTAACAAAACAAAGAGCAAATAACTTAGGCTTTATAGCAGATGCATTCCTTTCCCGTTGTTGTTGGCAAAGCTCATTTCAGCCACTGCATAAACATGCGCTGGGTTAGAACAGCCTTGCCAACAGTCAAATCTCTACAACAAAGACTAACAACCTACTTCTTCCTCACAGCATCTCCCAGTATTAAATCTCTTTGTCTCCATTTGCTCAATTTGGATGTTTCTAACATTGGCTTCCTCATTAAAAATTTTTTTACAGCAGCATTAGAGGAAGTTGTTCGACTATGATCAAATGCCTCCTCATGCTGCCAGTTGCAGCTCATCCACTCACACGCTCAATTGAAAACGTCACCAATGGCAATAACAGACCAGTAGTGATATTTCCATTTTCTATTTCAGCATCACCTGCCTCCATATCTGCTCACTGTTCTTAATAAACCCTAACACCAATTATGCTGGCAAAAGTCTAAATAGGTGCAAAGGAAGTATTCATTTAGATTACATATTAGTGGCCTAGAGTTAACAGTTGCAGACCTGCGTAAGACAGGACTTTACCTATTTCATCAAGATTAAGTCCAGCTACATTTGTCAATCCTGGAAAGACAACATTGCCATATCCATCTCTTCCGACTACAAAGTTCTCCACCCAGCATTCTCCATTTTCATCCACCAGTTCAACAAGTTCGTTGAGGGACGGAAGCGTGTAGTAATCCGGTCGACGTAAGACAATGCCCGTCGGATGAGTGGTTGTCACATCAGCATCTCCATTCTAACAGAAAAAACACCATTTACAACTAAACGCTAGTATGTTATCATTCATGTCTTCATAACTTTCTCAGAACAACATAATCAGACCATCCATTTTGTCACAAAGAACAATATACATAGACTGGCATGCAACACATATAAAAACAAAAATAATATTACTTTTCTCCTACTAAGAAGGAAACCCAGGAAATGAAGGGCAAGACAGCAGTATGCAATACATAGATAGGCCAGTACTCTTATCAATTAATTCTTATTATTATTTAAGTATTATTAAAACACTTTTGCTATATAAATACCTAACACTTAACATTTCACACACATACAGCAACAGACTTTGTCAGTTTCATTCTTACATTAAATGAAAATATTCAAACAAATACAAGCAAAATACATAACAGAAAAATGATTCAAATGAAAACAGCATTTACCTCGGGACTATCGCCAATATTGTAGCTGTTCTCATATTCCTGTCACAAAAATTTGAAAGTGCAAGTTTTACTTGAAAAGCTTTGGAAAATAACTGGACCAGAAAGTCCAGTGGCTATAACAAGTCTCACACTACAGATAAGAATCCTGCAAGAGCCACTCTGATGATCAGTCAACTGCTAGGCTATTCAAACCCAGAGTCAGGCAGCCAAAACAGTTCGCTATTCAGGAAATCCTGCAAAAATCTTTGGCATCTAAATGTGTGTGTGTGTCTGTGCATGTGCAAGCATGTCATATATTTATACAGACAAAATCAGTTTCCCACATTCTTGTTGCTGCCATCCTTCCTAGTAAACCCATGTCATGTGCACACCTTCACCTGCTCAGCCAGGCCAGCTTGGCTCTACCAGGACATGCAGCTTCTACCGACCTGCTTGTCAGAGTTTGCCTGTAAGCACATTAGTAATGTAATGTAATCGAAAATTTATAAAGCATCACTTCAAGATAAACTCCTCAGAGGCACTCCCAGCCCAACAGCCCAGGGAAATAAGAAGGTCTTCAAGCGCTTGCGGAAAAGAGGGAGAGACTAAGAAATTCCTGGCGTAGGTCATTAGGAAGACCATTCCAAAAAGCAGGACCAACCACACCAAAACTTCTGCACCAGGCCGTAGTTTGGACCGCAGGGACAAGCACCGAACAAAGTAGTCTGCGGCCCAGAATATCGAAGGCCAGAACACAGAGCTCCCTAAGATAAAATGGGGCGCAACCTAAGAGGAAATTATGTACAAGAGCCAGGATTTTGAATTTTAAAAGCTCCCGGATAGGCAGCCAGTGAAGCTCTTCCGAAATGTAAGCAGAGATGTGGCCAAACTTAGGAATACCTCCGACCAGATGAGCAGCAGAGTGCAAGACTGAATGCAACTGCGAGATGCAGGAGAAACTCAAGCCAGCAAAGACAGCATTGCCATAGTCAATCCTGGAACAAATAAACGCATGGACCAGGATGGTTGCACCCTGGGTCGTGAGAAAGCGGCGGGTAGTGCGCAGTTGATGCAGATGGTAGAAACACGTTCGACAAACATTATTCACATGCTCCTTCAAAGTAAGTTCCTGATCCAAAATTACTCCTAGGTCACAGACTGAGGAAAAAAAGGAGATATCAGGGAAGAGCCTAAGTAATCTGGCCAAATCAATCTTAGAAAGCTGGGCACGGCTGCCAAACCAAATAAACTGAGTCTTACCAGGGTTCAGACGCAGACTGTTTGACTTCCGACGCCCGAAGCATCTGGTGAACTAAGGCAACAGATTCACATGCTGGGTCATGAATATATGCCTGTGTGTCGCCAGCATACTGGTGAGACACTAACCCGGCTGGAGACAGGATAAAGCCCAGGTCAGCCATATACAGAATAAAAAGGGAGCTAACACAGAGCCCTGAGGGAGACCCAAGGAGACCGAGGACCAATCAGAACGTGTTGAACCAAAGATCACAAATTATTGAGAGCGGCCAGAGAGGAATGAACGGAACCATGAAAGAGCCATGAAAGATACATACCACGCGTCAAACTTGCATCAGATTTGGTATCTTGTTTGTTGTGTGGCAGTGGAGGAGCAAAGTCGGTAGAAAATTTCTAGCACAGGTGCCACTACTAGGATGAGTCAAACCCCATCTGTGTTCTGCTGTAACTCAACAACATCCCGAGCAGCTCACCATCAGGTCCCTAAATGTGTGCAGCGCCATGTACAAAGGTGCACTTAGTCTTGATCTGATACAGTGGAACCAGTTAGATGCACCTGGTGTCTGCAAAACCTGGAACTCCGCTTCTGAGTTCAACAGCAACAAGTTTGACATGACCCAATTACATGACCAGACACGTCCACAGTTCCGCCCCCAGAAGAATGAGCTGAAACTGGCATCTGATGATCATGCATTGTGAGACACTAAACATCAGAACTCATCTGCTTCAGAACACAGCGACAACAAGCAGTTTCTACTTCCAAGCTGTTCGAATTATCACCAGTAACTTCTTGCCCTCTTCATCATCATCTACAGATGACTAGATCTGATCCTTAAGTACTTGCAACAGACTGGGCTCACTCTCAAAAAAAAAGATGGGATCAATGGTTTCACGCTGATCAGGTCAGAAACTCCAAAGAATCATGTAGGACAAGTTGCGGCACTTACTGGATTGCTGTAGCCATCATCATCATGCTCACTGTAGGAATCCTGGTGTTGGCTGTTATCAACGACTCCAATCAGTCGGTTTCTCGGAAGCAAGTCCCGAACAGTGTTATCAATTTCACTTGAACCAAACATAGACATATACATTCATCACAATAATTACAGAAAAAGAAATGCTGTTTATTAAAAAAGTCAAAGTTGTGCTCTCAAGAATTCTTAAAACACTTAATTTCAAGAAAATGTTTGTTCCCAGTAGTTATACCATGTTTCAATAAAGGGATGGCATTACCTGAATGTACAGTTATAAACTCATAATGGTACTCTAGCCGTACAATTATCCAACAGTTAAGTCCACAAAGGGTAATGTAAAGACTTGGGGGAAATACCTGTGAGCAGCATAGCAGGCTTCACGTTCCCCGGCCATTTGTCTCTCTCTAGAATTTTCTGCTGACTTTGCTGCTCCACTGCCACACAACAAACAAGATACCAAATCTGATGCAAGTTTGATGCCTGGTACGTATCTTGAATTCTCTAATCAGTTAAACAAGCTAGATAATTACTTTTACAACAAGATACTAAGTGAAACATCTGTGCATGCATCGGCATTTGCTAATAAATCGAACCTTTCTTGATAAGAGGTATTGTGACTGTAGCATACCTACATCCGATTCTCTGTTAACTTACTCTTGCATTCATGAATTCATCAAGTCAGTTCATCTATGCTGTGTTTTCTCTGTTGCAGCACTAGCTCTAGATATTATCAGTTTCTTAAATAACACAATTCAGGAGAAAAAAATTTTGAGGTTTTTCAAATATGCTTCAACTGTTTGGCAGTTTCTTCTGCAGACTTTTCCCAGATCTCAGTCAGACAACATGGTATGGTACATTTTACAGCACAGAAGAGCACATCGAAAGTTCAAAAGGAGAGCTAAGGGTTGAACAAGAAAAGATAAGTTTTTCTGTTCACTTAGTCCCTCATGTAAATCAGGATTCAAGGTGTAGCTAAGATGCTAAGAAAACAGTCAGTAATATTTCATGCAAATGGCTGTCTCTTCGTGCTGGCTTAAGAGACCGATTTTCTTCTAAGGAGTTCAAGCACAAACAAGTTTTTTCCCTTAATTTTGACACCACTTTCACTGAATCCAAATAGTCTGCAAAGTACACCACTAGATACAAGTAGACATTAGTGAAGAAAGAAGAGAAGGAGGTACCTGGTGCCAAGTGAATCTCGTGCACTACTTTGCAGCAGACCACTGTTGAAAGATGCTGATGGTAGACTGTTTGTGCTTCGAGAGCTACCTGCTCCTCCTCCTCCTCCGGACCCACTGCTGTTCTTAATAACAAGCTTCTTGAAATGGCGTCTTGGAACAAACGTTTCCCCATCAAGGTTCGACTCGTCTTCTTCCAAACCATCAAACAACTGTCCCTAAAAAAGAATACATTTAACAGCCAAGACGCATTATCCAAACACATAGACATGGACTGACGCATTCTACGTGCATTAGATATTCATTCTAAGCTGAAATAGACTCAACAACAACCAAGTCATTAACAGGACAATCAGATCACAGCATTTGGAAATCCAGATGTCGAAGACACCGTCAGACCATTGCCTGATACGTAAATTATTACCTGGATTATAGTTCAACACATTCTAATTCTGGTAATTTCTGTATCCTGCATAACTGAAGTACAACAGAAGCAGCATCTCTACCACCCTTTGCCAAGATATGAATCTTTAAACATGATGAGCTAAAACCAGAATCAAAATGAGAAGGCTGATCTGATGACCAAAGACATAGTGTCATAAGTTCAGTTTCTTCAATCTTTGTCTCCCAGTTAAAGTAGGCCACTGTTGCTAGGCCAGTGCTTAAACCCTTGCACTTACACTTATATTGAACTGATGCTAACCTGCACTTCCATAACCTAATTCAACACAGATGCAGCATTAACAAAACAATAATTAAATCCATGAAACTCTACAGACAGCCTAAAACGATTGCCAGTTAAGTATAAAAACCTAAGCAATTATTCTGAAAACTGGATTAAGATGAAACACAGCAGGTCTTTACCTTGCCACTGATGATGGATTGCAACGGTTTTGGTTTGATCTTGTAGTTGGGAACATTGGTCACCTTCAGCTGTGAACTGGCAGCCAATGTTGCTTTCTGTGCCTCTGGATTTGTTGGCCTCAGTAGCTCATCCTTTCTAGAAGGATCCTGATTCAGTAAACAACATAAATGTCATACTTAATTTATAAATTTGGCTAAGATGACTTCTGTCACTTGGCTTCCATCCAAAAGTATTTATGAAAGTGAACCTTGACTTTGGTAAGATGTAAACTTACAATTTCCTAGGAAAAAGTCAAGAAAAACCCTGTGCTGGTATAGAGCTCTTTTCTTAGCATTTTTCGGTCATCCAAAAATCGCTGTGCAAAAGCATCTGCAATAAAAGTCTGCACTTTATTTTCATATAGTTTATATGTTGCATGCATTTTTGCAAATTTCTATTGCTGTCAAAGGTGCAGTACACAAAAATATACTTATAGTATAATTTAGTACAATCTGTATACTGCAAAAGCTATACACACAGAAACATGGTAAATAAATAACTGCTAGTGTTATAGACAAATTCAGTCAGGCACAAAGCATCAGTTTCTCACTTGTAGTCAACAAATGATGGCATTAACAGCAGCTCCCTTCCCTCACCTGCTTCAGATTCCTGAACAGAGGTGAATCTCCATAGGGTGATGTGTGGAGGACCTGTAAATGCTGCTGCACCTGTTGCTGTTGCTGCAACAGGGCAGCTGCCAGATCAGCAGATGCTCCTCCCAGGCCCCCTACACCTCCGAGCGCTGCGGCTGACGTGCCAAGATTCAGTCCAGTGGCTGTCCCTGTTCCACCAAATCCTGACAAATAATACATTCCTCCTAATGAATTGCAAAAAGGATGATATACTGACATAGTTAAAGAACAGTTTAAGTAATTACAAAAATGCCTTCAATGGCCTTTCCTTCCTGCAAAAGGCAGTGACTGCTTTGTCAGATGGTGCTTCCACACTAAAACACTGTGCTCAACCTGGACTGGTTTGCTGAAAATCTCTGATCTGTGCGTGTGTGCGAGACACACACAGAGCAAAAACAACCACTTCCCTTTAACCCGATATCACTTGGATATTTTGTGTTGCTTTCCATGCTCAACTTCCTTAGGCCGCCTTTGCTTGACTGACCCTTGGAGCTGACTGAACTACGATTTGTTTTGGAGTGTCATCATCTGATGCCAAGTGCATTATTACAAAGGTGCTACAGAAGTTCTAAGATACGAATATATCTCGAAAGCTGGACCAGAAATTCTTCTCTGTCTAAAAGCATCTGGTCTTGTCTGCGTCATCCGATGGAGCATTGCCATGTGCACAATGTGACATTATGCCATCATAGTTTCTTTTGTGCAGCATTCATTCAGCTCCAAACCATTTACTTCCAGATCTGCTGTCAGTATTTTGTGACCAAAAAATCTCACATATTTATGCTGCATATCAAGTAGTTTAATACTTTATGTCTTGTTACGTTTACACTCAACTCCACTCCTACACAGACCCTTCCAAATTGTCCCCGTTCACAGTATTGTCCTTGGACCCAGCCAATAAAGAGGACAAGGGAGAGAACAAGACAAGGAGACAGAAGAAGATGAAACCAAGTGAAGAGGAAGATGGAGAGAAGCAGGAAAAGAACTGCAGTCAGTTGCTATCAGCAACTTAATCAAGAAGAAACAACAGACGTATACAGCCTGAGTTTGGCAGACTTGAGCTTTTCTGTTTTATCTGCTGACGGCTATAGACCATAGTTTTGGCTGACTGAAACTAAAGTTAGGGAATGACCTCAAACTAACAGACAGAACAGCACAGTCAATATTACCAGTAAATCCAAGTCCAGTTGTAGGCGGCTTTGCCTGAGGTTGTTGAAACAAGGAAGTGCCAGTGCTACCAAGGCCGCCCAGATTCAGGCCAAGTCCACCACTCCCAAATGGTGCTGCTGAGCCACCAAGAGTGCCTGACGTAGCATTCACACCAAAACCTAAACATAATGACTAAAAGCTAAGCATACTAAACAAAACTACAGTGTGTACACGTCAACGCGTTCCCAGTTTACCCATGATTCCGCATAACGCAAAGTGGTCATATGCCCCCCAAAGCTATTAACTTAACATGCCGTGTCAGTTAACGTGCATTGTACAACAACTGCAATGTAGCGCTAAATATAAGGGCTCACCGATCTACTACCGGGAATAAGGCTAATTAAATCACAGGAACGTAGTCTGTAAGACGTACATTGGCAGATGTAACATTCCATTCATTCCCGAACTTGGTACTAGTTGTACAAGCGGGAGGGAGTCTTTTAAATAAATGTGCATGTGACTCAACGGCGGGAGGGAGCTAATTAGGGCAGGAGGGATGGACAAGAAAGTCTGGCTGGAACTGGTTTCAACCAGTTCGGAGGGTGAATCGGCAGGACAAGGCAGGTATGCCTTGACCAGCGCGACTGCAAAGAAGTTTTACATGCAAACTGGTTGACACTCTGTTTCGAAGGTGTGTCCCCCCACTTAACTGCTGAAGAAAGACCTAATTTCACAATCCAATGGCTTTTGCCATGCAGCAATGAATATCTGTTTGCATTCTGAACCAAGAACTACTTTCATGATTCCAGGGCTTTTGCCAGGGAGCAGTGAATATCTGTGATCGCATGCCAAACAAAGAATTACTTTAACAATTCTAGAGCTTCTGACAAGCAGCAATGAGGAAGAGTTGCATTTTTAACAAAGATCTACTTTCATGATCCTAGGGCTTTGGTGAACAATAAGACAAGCTTTAACCCATTACCCGTTTGCCCCAAGTATACTCGCCGGCGGTAATCGAGTCCACAGCGTTTACCCCGAGATAACTCGCGGATCATAGTCCTAACCTTACTGCTACAGTTTACCCCGAAATATCTCGCTTTTATTATTACTATTGGATTGCTCTATTATTTAGATCGTCTATGGAAACAAATGGCGTCATTCTATTTTTAGTATTGGTATTTTCAGTTGCAAAATATAGTTTCGGTTCTCTGTAAACATATCCTAAAAACGTCATATTCTTCTATGAAACATAACTTTCGCACGCATGATGTCAACCTCATTCCAGAGCAGGTTTTAGCTGAAGATTCATCTGATGAATCGAACTTATCGTAACTAGAGGATTTGTATGATTTATCCAATAATTGTTTTTCGGAGGCAGGAAGACACTCAAGAGTCAGAACCTGATTGCGATGTTTCACTTTGCGTAGTTCCATGGGTTGAGGTGTATCACACAAAGAAACAATTCTTATACTTATTTTCAGGTACATTTCTTATGCACTGTGACCAGAGACAAATGTCATAAACAAATAATAACAATAAAACATTTTTGCATTTTATTTTTTTTCAGTTAAAACAGTCAGCAATGTTTACACCTGAAAACACCATGTTTATGCAAAATTAAATAAACGCTGTGGGCGGAACCTGAAAATTTTTAATAAACGGGTAAAGGGTTAAACTAAATCCTTCGCTTGATGAGCAACCAATGTGACGAATGCAATATTGGTGTAATATGCTGACTTAGGTGACTGCAATGGCCCTGGCCAGAAACAAACTGACATCCATCAGTCAAGAGTCATTCTCAACCGGGTTGCAATGAGCAATAATCGAACTTCAGTGATCATCTCATTTCAAATGCATTCCCTGCTTCAGATATTGGGTATGCTTCTTTACTGTTACCTGAAGCCAACTCTCTCGTTTTCCTTTTTAACCCTTTAACGACCGCAAAAATTTTTTTACCTACCCCCTCACAACCACACATTTTTGGCAAAAATGGCCCAAAAATAAAAAAATTGAACTTGTGATATCTCTGTCAATTTCTTACAAGTAGACATAAGGTAAGCACCATTCTTTAGTATTTTATCTCCTCTTCCCATTCATCTATCAAGTTTTTTGAAAAAAGAAATTTTGGGGTACCCAAAGTTGCCCCAAAAGTGTACCCCCCCAAAAATTGCTATATTTTTTATCATCAAGACAGTCTACAGAAAAATTTCTAATGACAACATATATTAACTGAGCACAAAATTGTGCAGAAATTGTGCCAGATAGAACCAAACGGAAATTTTAAAATATTTTCATAACTGAAAGAGATACAATTTTTTTAGTATTTAGACCGTTGTTGCAAAAACTGAAGAAAATTACAGGAAAAAGCCTAAAAGTAAAACAAATTGAACTTATGATATCTCTGTTGGTCTTTGACATGTAGGCATAAGGTAAGTACCATTCTTTAGCATTTTATCTCCTCTCCCCACTCATCTGTCAAGTTTTTTGAGGAAAATTTTTTTGGGTATCCAAAGTTGCCCCCACCTGTGCCCCAAAAAATTTGCTATATGTTTATCTTCAAGGCAGTCTACATAAAAATTTCAAGTGACAACATATGGTAATTGAGCACAAGAAATGTGCAGAAATTGCCAGATAGAATTAAAAAGAAATTTTAAAAATACTTTCAAAACTGAAAGAGATACAATTTTTTTAGTATTTAGACCGATGTTGTAAAAACTGAAGAAAATTACATGAAAAGCCTAAAAGCAAAACTAATTGAACTCGTGATATCTCTGTCAGTGTTCGACATATAGACATAAGGTAAACACCATTCTTTATCATTTTATCTTCTCTTCTCTTCCAATCTGTAATTTATATTTCTCAACACAACATTTTCTGGGTAACCGAAAACTGACCCACAATCGCCGCAGGCATAGCCTATAGCAGAATCCATTGTCATCAAACTCCATATCAATGTGCGGCTCGTTCATTTCGTATTGCCAAAAGACTTGTGTGATCCATCTGACAGGTTTTATTCATCAGAAGAATCACAACTTTCGTTAATATACGACCATTCGTCGATCAATCGGCGAATTTCTTCCTCCGTAAACAATGCTTCACCATTTTGGGACATTTTTAGCTACACGCTGGCCGATTTAAATGCCCATTTTGATTGGTTGTTTTTATATTTTGAGGCGTTTTCCAGGGATTCCGCTGATGTAATAAGGATTAAAATCATACCTAATTGCCTAAATGACATAGAATTCTAAAATTATAAGGACCACAAATAAACAAGAGGTAACGATATGACTAGCCCACCTACTACCGATTAGAACCGTGCGGTCGGCTGCCATTACTACCATTTAGTACCGTGTGGTCGGTAATGAGTTAAAGTTTAAATGAATGTTTTATCATGGCTCTGCATATCCTCACCTGTGAAACCTGTATTTGTTGGCTGGCCAAAGCTAAACCCAGTGTTGGATGCAGTTGACTTGGCCCCAAACAGTCCACCACTGGCTGCTCCTAAGACACCGGTCTGTGGCTGCTGCTGAGGCTGGCCAAAGGAAAAACTGGTTGGTTGTGCTGGTGCTGGGGCACCAAAACCTGTCGGCTTCTGACCGAACAGTCCTCCCTGAAACAACGTCAACAACAGCTACAAGTGCCACACAAGTTGGCAACAGCTTCACACCCAACACGACACAATAAACAACTTCCAACAGTATCCAAGCATCTGCATCCTCAGTGCAGGTAAACTGTAAAATTGTAAATTGTACACGTTTTTCTATAGCGACCATATGGCCTCCAACCGCGCACGGGTGAGATCCTTCACCACCGCTACACGCCATTTAAGGTCCCCGCGCACGGACCGTACTAGCCCGAGATTCAAATCTCTGAAATAAGCCACGACCGGGACGCGAACCTGGGATCCTCACGCACCGAGGCTTCCTTAGCGTACGCACTTACTGATGTAGCTAACCAGGCCAGTGGTGTACTCATCGTTACCAATACTCCGCAGAAACCTACACTTACTTAAAAAGGACCTCAAGTGGCCTAGAGCCATAATTATCTGATCTAGCGCAACAGATAGAAAGTTCTGACAGAATATAGCAACAGCTAATCCCAGTTGGTAATTTGATTGGTGACCGTCTATGGAATAACATGTCACTTTCACTCAGCCCTCCAACCTTACAGTGTCAGTAAATAAGCACCAAAGCAACTTCGGAGGTCAAAAAGATGTCCTGTCATTGATCGATCCCTCAATCTTGGACCAATCAAGATCTACTACTGAAGCAGTACCAGAGTGCTCAGAATTGTCTAATATTGTATGTATATAACTGGCTATACACAAAGCGCCTTTTAAGAACATTATAAATGTGCTAAAACAACAAGGCTATCTAACAGTTCTGAAAAGGTGTGATTTCATAAGAGTTGGAAATGTTTCCTGAGCCATCTCTTTCACACAAGTATGCCTTTTCAGAGCAAGATTGCTCCAGAAGGCTGGGCCAATACACAAGAAAGCAGTGTGCCCCCATGGTTGTATGGGATTCTGGGATCAACAAGCCTCCATGGGTCGCTGAACATTGATCACCAACCCATCCGGCATGAGACAGGAATGCAGAGCCCTGATGAATACAGGGGCAAAGCAAACTAGCAAGGTTCATACCATGAACAGAATCTTGAATGCGATCCAGTCCTCAACTGGGAGTCAGCACAGCATGTCTCACAAAGAACTCTAAACATTTCTGGCAGGTTGGCAATTCTTCTGGCAGTGCAGTTCAGGGCAGACTAAAGCTGTCGTATCCTGAACCTTGGCAAGCCTGCCAGGACAGCATTACAGAAGTCCATGCTTGTCAGAAGGAAGGAGCGGACAATAGTCACAGCAGCGTCAAATGATAAATTTTGCTGGTAAAAGTAGGACCTGCAAATAGTCGACGTACTCCTCCATGGACAGTTCTTCGTCCAGAAGCTCTCCAAGGTCCAGGACAACGCCATCATCTCTGTGTCTGTTCTAGTACCTGCCTGTCAGGTGCCAAGCCACATAGGACCTAAACTCTGTCTTAGCAGGATTCACCCTCAGTTGAGTTGAAGACATCCATTCCTGCACTTGTGTCAGGATTGCCTGCATTTTGCTGCGCAGGCCCGAAGAGGCCATGGCTTCTGTGGATGACAGACAGCAAAGGGGGTTCTGCCAGAACAGTCAAGGTCATCTAGGAAACAATACATGTATTTGACATGGTCCTCTGCTTTTTCACCACCCAACTTGCTTCGGTAGACCCCAATTCATATCCACAACATTCAAGGTCATAATTTATTGATTGTTTGAAATAGAGTATCGAAAATATACATCTTTTTGAAATAATGCATTTGAAATAATGCTGGGACTCTAAAGCTAAGAAATAAGCAACTGACCGTTGTAGCTCCAGTGCCAAAAGTGTTGGTGCTTCCAAAGCCAGCAGTTCCGAATCCAGGCGTACTTGAGGTGGCTGCAGTAGTGGGGCCAAAAAGACCAGCACTCTGCGTTGCAGGTGTCGCACCAAAAAGCCCCGGCTGCACGGTTACAACAGACAAACATTAACTGGTATTAAAACAAAAAACAATGCTAACAGGCTCATGAAGTTTTTCACTTTTACCCTTTTAAACAAAACACTTAACCCTTTAACGACCACACATTTTTGGCAAAAACGGCCCGAAAAATAAAAAATTGGAACTTGTGATATCTCTGTCAGTTTTTGACATATATACATGAGGTAAACACCATTATTTAGCATTTTACCTCATCTTCCCATCTGGCCATCCAGTTTTTAAAAAAAGAAATTTGTGGAGTACTCAAAGTTAGCCCAGACTGAACCCCCCAAAAATCTGATATATTTTTATGTTCATGACAATCTACAAAAACATTTTCGGTAACAACATATGTTATCTGAGCACTAAAAATGTGTATAAAATGTTGCCAGAGAGAATCCAACAGAAATTTTTTAAATATATCTATAAATGATGGAAATACAATTTGTTTAGTATTTAGACAGTAGTCGTAAAAATGTAAGAAAATTAGACAAAAGATCCTAAAAGTAACAAAGTTTGAACTTGTGATATCTCTGTCAGTTTTTGACATATACCATATTATCTCACGAACAGTGCATACTTTTTTCGAATAAAATCTGCTCAAAGTCTGGGTGAACACTGTACATAAAGAAAATGTTTGCAGATGTTTTAGAAAAACACCAATCACGCGGCATTAGTGAAAGTAACATGTCGAATGGCCTAAGTAAGAAATATCAATATTATCAACCCTATTAATGCCATATAATACAATGAATTAGTAAATAATAAAACAAGTAGTCAATTCTTTGAATAATAATTACATTAAAATTTTGCTTTAAATATATCGTACATGCATCACAGAAGACAAAGGCCTCTAACGTGGCGCGGTAGCGAATTCGACATCAGCAGCCATTTAGTCACACATTATTAGCAACTTGTGACAGTAATCGTAGGATAAATTTTCCAACATTATGCACGAGTGAGCATTATAAGCCGAGATAATACGGTAGATATGAGGTAAACACCATTATTCAGCATTTTACCTACTCTTCCCATCTGTCTGTTTAGTTTTTGAAAAAAGTAATCTTTGGGGTACCCCAGGTTATTCCATGCTGTATTCTCCCCCAAAAAACTAGTGCATTTTTAGTCCGAGAGTCAAAAAAATTTAAGTGATAACATATGTTATTTGAGCATAAATATGCGCAGAAAATGTTTCCATACAGAACCCAAAAGAAATTTTAAAAATATATTTATAAATGAAGATACAATTTTTTAGTATTTAGACTGTAGCCATTCTCTGACTTATAAACAAAAAGTAATCTCCATTCTTCAGCACTTTACCTCCTCTTCCCATCTGTCCATCCAGTTTTTTAAAGGAAATATTTTGGGTACCCAAAGTTACCTAAAACTACAGAACACAACTTTACCACCAAAGACTGATATATTTTTATGTTCATGAGAGTCTACAAACACGTTTCCAGTGACAACACATGTTATTTGAGCATAAAGAAATGTGCAGAAAATTTTGCCAGACAGAGCCAAAAAGAAATTTTTAAAATACATTTATAAATGAAGGAGATACAATTTGTTAATATTTCGACCAGTGGTAAAAATTTAAGATTTATATGTACATTTTGATTGGTTGTTTTTATATTTTAAGGTGTTTTCTAGAGGAGCCCATGACGTAATCTAGCCTAAAGTTATACATAGTTCCCAAAATGACAGTGTGTTATAAAACTATAAAAACCACGATTTAATAGGCGGCTACAATATGACAAGACCTGGCTACTACCATCTACTACCATGTGGTTATTAAAGGGTTAAGCAAGATTAATTGCTAGTCAGCTATTTTTCTCTTGCTATGCAGGCCTGGAGTTCTATGAGAGCACAGACTATCATCACCTTGAGGACAACTAGTTCACGGATATATAGTCTGTCGCAAGCCACAGGTGACTGGTCTTACTGTCTACCCTCTAAGCATTACATAACCACAATGCTCTGGACAGAACCAGTTGAGATCCCACAGGCCATGTGGGCCCAAAATCAGTTTTAAAGAAATGCATATAACGTATTGCATAAATACACAAAGATCAGGTAATCAGAAACCACTGAATATCACAGTATTGATGATATTAAATGAAATGTACCTTCACAGCACTGTTTTGTCCAAAGAGTGACGTGTTAGCTGTCAGACCGCCAAAAGGACTGGCTGTCGTAGTTGTAGCTGCAGCGCCAAACATAGACTTCGGCTGAGAACTGGCACCAAACAGAGAGCTAGCAGCTGGCTGCTGAGTCTGAGGCTGTCCAAACAACGATGTTGAGCTTCCAGTGCTTGCTGTCGCACCAAATCCTAAACACAGATGCAACAGATAATTATCCCTCTTTGTACACTAAGTATGTGTGACATACAAATGTAATTATCAATGTACGGCCAGATGTTCCTTACAATGCGCTTCATAATAACAGGAATGCTGTTGTAATTCAGTCAGGTACCCCAAGTATAAGGATTCTAACTTAAGTTCAGCTTCAAGTAACTGACTTCACCCTTGTTACAAGACAGTCCTTGATATGGCCCCAAAGACAGTGTGACAAGGAAGTTCTCGTTATCTTTCTTCATAGCTTTTCTGCAGACCAACAAATACTGGACTCTATCAGGGGACACTGACTCTTTTATTATGCTCTACACCATGGCAGTGACAGGCTCTCAGACGTTCATCCAAAGCTTCGGAATTGGCTATCCATTCAGCCAGGTCTAAGCTCAAGACTCACCTGTTTCAACTTCTTCACCTACCATAGTCTGCCCTTCCTGACTTACTGGATTTGGACTGCACCTCTCCAGTGGCTTATAACTTCAGACTGGCTCACTTCAAAGAGGCCATCAGTCAACGCACTGTACGTTACAACGATGCAACATGAGTCATTAGATCAGATTGTTACCTTAACTCAACTCCAGAGGAAACAAAGCCTGTGATTTGCTTCACCCAATACAGATGAGAAAATACAAATCCTACCACTAAATGCAGGTTTGGTTGGCTGTCCAAATACTCCAAATGCTGATGGCGCCTGAGTTGTCTGAGATGTCGACCCAAGAAATCCAAGACCTGTCTGTTGTTGCTGTGGTTGGGGACCTTTTCTGTTGGCTGCATAATCCTCAAGCCGCAATTCCTAAAGAAACGTTGCATATTTTTAAGATTCCTCGGTTTTACTTTAACGTTTCACCTTTGACCTATTAAATTTCAGAAACTCTGCCAGGGCAGCATGCCACATTTTTACTAAACATGACAAGCAAAAACTTAATTTAAAAAATCTAAATAAACAACCAGGATCCATTTGCTGGTCTGAAAGAATAAGTCAATTACTGGAAAAGTTTCTGCTTTGTTGCATGTCATTATGAACAACAGCAACAGGCATAAAACCAACAAATTCTGTCAATTGGAGGAAGGTTTTAATCTCTACTGCCATTTACCTGACCTGCATATAACATACATTGTGCAAATTCACAGCAACTTACTGATGGTGACCACAAACCTAGAGTTTAATTTTTTCTAAAAAGATTTTGGTGCATTCATGATCGGCAGTCAGCTGGTGGAAGTAAGGAATAAGGAATCACAAATAAAGATACTTTTATCATATTGATTTATGTCTGCTCATAATAAGACATAGTCAGTTTCAACACATCCAGCCATGTACTGCAGAGATACATTTCGACATATTTAGAGCCAAATATAGGAAAAACAGTGAGGGACCAAGAACAGAACCACGAGGAACACCACATGCGAATGGCACCGGGGAGGATATGCCACGAAATTTAATGTTGTGTGATCAACAGGACGGATATGTGACAACCATGCGTAGACTGGACCAGCTAGTCCATAGCTAGTAGTGGCTAACCTTTCCAGATCACCATGTAAAAAAAAGAACTTAGGTCAAGAAATCTAATGAGTACAGTGAGCCGTACCATTAGATGTCAATAGGTTAGTTGGACCAGGAAGCATGGTAGTTTCTGTGGAATGGCATAACCGACTGATCAGAAGTAAAACGAAACTGTCATTACAGTATTTAGTAATCCTGTCACATACAGATCTCTCTTATTGTTTTGATACAAATGTTACTGTTGAAATCCCTAAATCAGAATTAAAACCTGTCAGTTACTTTTTCATACCCATTTCCCGAATCATTCAAAACCAAGCTCTGACTCTGCACACAGTCAGAGAATGACTTATTTTTACAAAGTTTAATAACCAACATCTTTCAGCATAATCACTCAGAGATAAAAATATTTCCAGCTGAGAACAAACACAATATTCAGGAACCTATCAAACAAACTCTTTTCTTCCCTTACAGGTTACTAAAAGTACCTCAAGACTTTTGTTCTCGTATTCTTTCATTCCAGTGATGCACTGAAGCTTTGTCGCCACGCTCTGCTGACTTCCACCCTTCATTATGATATCAGTGCCAGGCACAGGAACAAACTTTATAACAGTTCCGGTTGCACCAGAACTGCCAGCACCAAGAAAACTTGCTCCTCCAAAAAGGCTGCCTGCAGTACTTGGCTGAGCTCCAAACGTACTTCCACCCATCGGTTGAGATGCGCTGCCAAAAAGAGATGCTGGCTGGGTGGCAACTGCACCAAAACCTACACACACACACATACACACAGTGGTTCATCATCTAACAAAAAACACTGATTGCCATCTAAAGCCTCACAATTTGCAACTACACCTCACAGACTCAGCTGTCACTAAATTAGTTTCTATTTAATCAGCCTATCTTACTACTAGCAGTATAAGTGCCAAAAGCCTAAATTACCAACATAAATGACAAATAGGTGTCAAAATTTGGGTAAAATACAGCCCAAGCTCTACTTCTTCTGTGAGCCATCGCAAACCGCGGAGTTGAAACAGAGAGTGCTGCTGTGTATTGAACGCATTTCGAAGTGGATGGCTTCCAACCGTCTCAGACTCAATCCATCGAAGTCTGAGTTCCTATGGTGCACCGCTCTCCGACGTCAGCATCTACTCAACGACAGTTCATTCGCCGTCAACGAGGCAGTAGTTCAACCAGCCGACACCATCCGCAACCTCGGAGTACACTTTGACAGCTGTTTGACCAGGTCGACCCATGTGAGTCAACTTGTTCAGGGCAGTTTCTATCAACTGCGTGAATAAAGTCCATCCGCAGACTGATTCCTACCTCGACAGCCATCACCTTGGTCAACAGCTTCATAGTCTCCAGGGTTGACTACTGCAACAGCCTACTATCGGGGCTGCCTGCTTGCCAGCTAGATCGGGTGCAGTCAGTGCTGAACTCCGCAGCACGTGTCATCCACGGCCGGACACCATCCGATCATATTAGTGACCTGTGCGACAATCTGCACTGGCTGTGCGTTCCTCAACGGATAACATACAAACTATGTCTGATCACCTTCAAAGTACTGAAAGGCCTCATGCCAGACTACATCTCCGAATTTTGTATTCGAGTCGGAGATAATGAGAACAGATGTCGGCTGAGGTCCTCGTCGAGGAACCATCTGCAGGTCCCAAGGTCTACCACGCGGTTTGGCAAAAGCTCTTTCTCGATTGCCGGACCCACTGTGTGGAATAGCCTTCCCGACCACGTGAAGAATGCTCCATCCTTGGATAACTTTAAGAAAGGGCTTAAAATGTTTCTATTTAAATTATCGTATGACTGTAGTTAATTTTCTATTGTCGCCTGAACTTATGTACAGTGCCCTTTTCTTCGGCCTCGGCCGTGTTACGGCGCTATATAAATTGTCTTATTATTATTATTATTAAGCACTAGAGACCATTCTGAACAGATATTCAACTACAGCCACTACTACATCTAGCATGTGTGATGGGCCACATGTGAGTCATCATACACACTTAGGCCTAATTCAAAAGTTAGTCACGCATTGTCCCTACCCACCAGCCAGCACCAAGAAAGAGCACCAATATTTTTCACCCCACAATGCACATGACAGCACACATACTTCTACGGACTCCAGAGACTAAAGAAATGTTATTTTATATTTCACTGATTGGTAACTGCCACTTTTAACCCAATGCCTCCCACCCCATGGCTTCACAGGAGACAGACAACTATGTTCATAAGCCATGAGTCCATGACTAATGCAGCAATCCGCTTAAAATTATCACTAAGCTTCCTTGGCCAGGTTTTCTGCATTGCATGCACGACCCGGGTACCACCCTTCAGTTGGATGTGCAGGCCTTCTGGAGCCCACCAACAGGCAAACTCATTACAGAGAACAGGTGCCAATTTTCTTATTTCCAGCTAAGAGCCTTCAAGTGCCTACTGACAGGTCTAATGGCAAAAGCCTAACTTACCAGTGAAAGTGTCAAAAGCCTAACTTACCAGTAGTGGAAGTGCCAAACAATCCTCCTGCGGTGGCTCCAGCCTGTACTGTTGGCTGCACAGCGGCCGTAGCTGTGCCAAAACCTGCTACATTTAAAGCACATGAAAAGTCATTAAATCAAAGTGCAAAATGCAGATAGATTATATCCATGCATCTCTGATGAAAAACAGGGCTCTTCTTTGCTACAGCGCAGCAAAGATATCTTACGTAGCTTGACAAAAAGCTAATGACTCAGTGTTCATACTATCAGTATGATTATGGCATCGATGGGCAGTAGTTAACTACTGTCATTAAGAACTAATAGTTTTAAGTAGTTAAAATGTAGTTAACTACTTCTTTTCAGGCGTAGTTGTAACTGGTAGTTAAAGCACAAAATCTGAGTCTGTAGTTAACTAATTTTTTCTAACTACTTTTCAACAAGACAGTTTTCCAGTTGTATACTTAGTGACTTGTCTCCCATATCTCATAGTTATAGTATAATAGTTTGATTAAGAATTAATAAAGTGACAATGTTTAGTTCAACAGTTCCTCACTGCAAAAAGATGCAGCAAACAGGTGAAAATGCATAAGAAAAAATTTCTGGAAATCTCTTCAACTCCTCCAACTTTTAAAGCACATCTTGTTAAGGTAATTTACACTACCCTAACTAGTTACTAACCTAACCACACAATTTAAACAGATGCAATCAACTCATTTAAGTGATAAATAATTATACACATGGTACTGGACCACTGGTGTAATTAATTTTGTGATGATGCCTGGATAGAACTATAATGCAAATTTTGGCAATCACTACTGTCATCTTTCAGTGGTTAATAACCTGACATAGCATAATGTTTTATTGCTCCTGGAAACAATACAGCTACACTTACAAGCTCAAAGGAACAGTGCTAGAAGCTTATAATCTTATACAAGACCCTCATTATTATTATTACTGTTATGAAGACTTGGTAACTATTTACAGTAGTTCATTATATATGTTTCTTAACTTCCTATTAATGATGATGATGACGATGATGAATGAATAAATGATGTAAGTTACTGCTATGACAGAGTGCTTTCATATGTCACATATGTTTAACCAGCAACTCAGTCCCCACATTGCAGAATGAGGAAAAATAGTTCCACAAGTAGCTAATTACTTTTGCTAAAACTAGTTACTGACTATTAGTTAAACAACTTCACAGTAGTTACTGACTATTAGTTACACTACTTCAAAGTAGTTTGTGTCCATCGCTGGATTACGGTAGCGGAGATTATGATAAAGGTAGAATGCAGGCATGAAAACAAGTTAAATACATGTCTCATTGGAACTCCTCAACAGGGTGGTCCCTAGGTTCAAAGGATCATTTAGCTCAGGACCAAACACGACCAAACAATTCAGCCAAAACAGACACTAAATAACCACAAACATTAACTAGAATACTTCATCAAATCCAACATGCGTACAAAACGAGGCACTGGAAATGCAACAGAAGGTAGCCAACTGCACCACGGCCTAACAACCAACAGTCATACGATGACAAAATGAACTCAAGACTAAAATAAGAACATGATTACACTGGCCAACAGAAAAATTTTTTTTTCTTGTTGCCTTCGGTTTTAGACCTGTTCTTGGGGTAATTTTGGGCGCTGATTCAGAAAATGTCATTGGATTGAGTGCATCAGGTCTAGTTTCTGAGATATCGTCGATTTTGTAAAGAAAACCCAGTCCACTCTTTAAACGATGTCTTTGGCAAAACTAAAATGTCATAATAAACTTTATTTATGGCTAATTATAATTCTTGCTGATTCATATAATGCCTACATCCTTATAATGTAAAATCAGCATATCTTGCCGCGTGCTGAGATATTGCTGATTCAACGAAATAACTATTCCGTAGCCTACAGCTTACTCAGCACTAAATTCATGGCCTCATTTAGAATTTATTTGTGCTTATACAGCGTTTCATGGTTTCGAACTATGTAAATAGATTATGCTGAAGTCAGCATTTATAGCCTATATAAACCGCCTCCTGAAAGCTAGAGCAACCGCAGTCGTCTTAGGGCATATTAAGAGTTGGTCGCAAGAACAATCTGTGAATGTGAGCATTAAATAACTACATGTTCTTACTATTTTTTAGGTTAGTCATTTAATTCCTCAGATGCGAACATCCTTAAGGTTATGGCTACTTCCAGACGGAGCTGCATTAACCATCCAGACATATTCTGCTACATTTGTGGGGAATACACACTAAAAGCAAACAGGAAACCGATTTCTGAGTTTGTAAAAAGAGCATATGTAGGTTATTTTGGTGTCAAACTTGGAGATCAAGATAAGCAATGGGCTCCTCATACAGTATGCAAAACTTGTATTGAACAATTGCGCCACTGGACAATTGGAAAGAGAAGCTGCCTGAAATTTGGTGTACCGATGGTTTGGAGGGAACAGATAAACCACATCGACGACTGTTACTTTTGTATGGTTAATATCATAGGCATCAATCGAAATAATCGTCACAAGTTGTCTTACCCTGATATACCTTCAGCCAGGAGACCTGTTCCGCATTCGGATATTGTACCAGTTCCACCTTTTCGCGAACTACCTCAGCTCTCAGACGATGAGACTTGCATGTCCAATATCGGACAAGATGACGAAAGTGAAGAAAGTGGGGGCAGTGACAGTGATTTCCAATCAACTTCACACAGTGAACGTTTTGACCAAAAAGAGTTGAGTGATCTGATCAGGGACTTAAATCTTTCCAAAGAGTCCTCTGAATTGCTTGCGTCCAGACTAAAGGAAAAGAATGCACTTCAGCCTGGAACGAAAATTACAATTTATAGAAACAGAGAAAAGGATTTGCTGCCATTCTTTACCGAAGACAACAACCTAGTATTCTGTAATGACATCAGCAACTTATTGAAGAAAATTGGTCTGTCGGATTACAGCCCAGATGAGTGGCGTCTTTTTATCGACAGTTCAAAACGTAGTCTGAAATGTGTGCTTTTAAATAACGGCAACAAATTTGGTTCTATTCCAATCGGTCACTCCACCAGGATGAAAGAAGAGTACAATGCCATCTCTTTAGTACTGGAAAAGATAAAATACAAAGAACATCAATGGGTAATTTGTGTAGACTTGAAGATGGTAAATTTCCTCCTTGGTCAACAAAGTGGCTACACAAAGTATCCCTGCTTTTTGTGTCTTTGGGACAGTAGAGCCAAGCATGAACATTGGACAAGAAAAGATTGGCCTTCGAGGAAAGACATGGTGGTTGGAGCTCAAAATGTAATCAAGGAATCTTTGGTGGCACGAGATAGGATCATACTGCCACCACTACATATAAAGCTAGGGCTGATGAAACAATTTGTCAGGGCTTTGAATAAAGAAGGTTCATGCTTCGAATACATAGTACACAAGTTACCAGGAATTACAATGGAAAAATTGAAGGCTGGAATCTTCGATGGTCCACAGATCAGGCAACTTATGAATGACCCACTTTTCATACCATCAATGAATGAAATCGAATCTTGTGCCTGGTCTTCCTTTGTTCTTGTAACTAAAAATTTTCTTGGCAACAAGAAGGCAGACAATTATGCACAACTAGTAGAGGATATGCTTCTTCATTTCAACAAGCTTGGCTGCAACATGAGCATTAAAGTCCATTATCTCCACAGTCACTTAGATCGCTTTCCAGAGAATCTTGGTGACTTCAGCGAAGAGCAAGGTGAAAGATTTCACCAAGACATCAAAACAATGGGAAATCGATATCAAGGAAGATGGGATGCACACATGATGGCAGACTATTGCTGGAATATTATGCGCGATTGTTCCGGCAGATGCCACACTCGGAATTCGTACAAAAGGAGCTTCTTCGGTGTCGAATGACTTGAAATTTTTATAACAAACTTGTTCTGTTTGGTATCATATAAGTACAGTTTCAGGTACTACCATTTTCTTTTAAGTATTTGTATTATTATGTTTATTTAGTGTATCACATAATAAATTGAGCACTACATAATTATAGCTATAGCCTTATGTTTTATGGGCGAGCAGAGGCAAGGACTGGTATATGGCATAATGTTCTATATCTCGAAAACTAGACCTGCTGGGAGAAAACTGGTGCCTTTTCTGGAATCAGCAGGTCAAATATACCCAGAAACAGTTCTAACATTTGAGGCAACAAATTTTGTGTTGGCCAGTGATCAGTGTTTACACTTGAAAGCACAACCAGGAGTCGGCTTCCATGCAGCGAAAGTCGATTGCAAGTATCCAAGTCATGCATGATAAGCAACCCAGATGTTTTTAAAAGCTACATAAATAAACTTCATTAAATATGACAGTGATGATGAAAGTAACTTAGTCTTAGAATATCTTTTAATCTTCATGCATCATTGATAAACAATGTCAGTTCATTTTGTGGCTGACTGACTGATAGCTGAAAAGAAGAGATAAAGAATAATGATTTTAACAACTAACTAAAGCCTGTGTTAGTAGCTGGAGTGGATCCAAATGTGCTCGTGCCTCCTCCAAATAAGCCACCTGCAGCTGCTGGTGCTGAAGTGCTGCCTCCAAATAATCCACCAGTTGTTGGCTGGGTGCCAAATCCCGTCGACCCGAAGCCTATCAACAAACACAATCATTTCTCATGCATACATTAGTGCATCTGCATTCTATTCAATGTTCCTTCTAAGCTGCGCAAATGCACAACTTTTGAGGATAACATGCACGTGAACATTTTCTGCTAACACCCATATTTTGCAAGCATTCAGATTACTTAAAAGTTAAATTTACTTCAGTGTAACAGCTTCTGGCATATTTAGCCTAAATTTAGGTATTTAGCTAAAGAAGACAGGTTTCCATGCCCCACGTTGTAAAACAATATGTCCGCCTAGACTGAGAAGAGACCTCCCCGTCTGATCCACACGATACATTCGGCTAAATAACTGGTCACACGTTGTGACATGGAACATTGTGTGCTAGCTGTCTGTACTCTGAATTCTAGCCTCTACATGATGGATGTTCAAATCAGAGGTCTAAGGATGACTGATAAGAGTCCTCTACTTACTGTTCAGTGGTCAAAGGCATATTACGTGACTCAGTCTACAGTGTAAGCAGCCTTTGTTTTTACAGTACACTGTAAGCCAGTAGGCCTACAGTATTCTTATACAGTCTAGTGTTCTTGACTGGATAGCTCTATACTCTTCATAGGCAACCATCTGCGATTAAATACAATATCAAAACGAAAATTATCCTACAGCAGCTTTTGGCCTGTGAACAAATTGACCCTTAACCGACGAGAGAAATTTTTCTGCCTAGGCCCTGACGACGAGCGATTTTACCGGAAAACGCCTATTAATTAAATTAAATAGTTTTCAACTAGTTGTATCTCAGTCAGTTCTTGACCTACAGACATGAGGTTACCATCAATCTTTACAGAAAACATTTTCAGTGACAACTCATGTAGTGTCAGCACATGAACTGTGCAGCAATTAATATCAGACAAAACCTCCCAAAAAAGTTTGAAAATATTTTCATAAATGAAGGAGATATAATATTTTTAGTATGCAGACAGTAGTCATACCAGAGGAGCAACAAGAAATGCCTAAAAAGTAAGAAATTTTTAACTTATCAGATCTAGGTAATTTTTGGCATACAGACTTGAAGTTAACATCATTCTTTAGCTTTTTATCCACTCTTTCAATCCTTCTGTTCAGTTTTTGATAGAAAAATTTTGGGGCACTCAAAGTTGCCTACTCACCCCATCACCTCCCAAACACATACATAGTAATAAAACCACGACATCAAAAACACTGCAGCATGCACACCAACAGGACAACAGTAACATTACAACAAGCCAGGCACACAGAGAGGCAAACACTGACGTTTGTTTCCTTTACAAATATTTGGTAGCTCTCAAAAGGGCCATTCTTATGAATGCCTGAGTGCACTGGACGGTCACCTTGAAGATGGATGAAGCCTCCTGACTCGACTCCTCTTTCTCAACAGACTGGACAGTTCTAAGAGGACAATTTAGAATGGAAATTTTAACAGTTGTATCGAAGTGCTATATTGCTTACCTTCCTTACACTCCACAGAACCACTATCTGATTTTGCTCGTTGCAAATGTGATAGCATAAAACTTTGCACAAAGCAACTTTACATGCTTCACATTCATATCGAGTCTTCTTGGGGCAGCCTTTGGGATTCTTGATCTTGTCCTCTAAAACATAAGATGTCAGAGGAGAAGTAGGGTTCTATTTTATTCTGTGGGTTTACCTGCCTTCTGTGCATTTGACCTACTCTGCTCACCATGCAGGCCTGGTCTGTTCAACTAGCACATCAAAAAAACTTATCCAAAAGCAGTTAGAAAAATTTAAAAAATGGTGCATCAGGGGCTGTTCCGCCACAGACGCTTGTAAATGGAACAGTTAGGGTCAAATGGGAAAATCTGCTACTTGTTCAGTCCTGTCTATCTCGCCCAAGTCATCCGCCTGACCCAGTTTGACGGTCCGCTAGCATGTATCCGTAGCAGAGTCGATGTCAGAATGTTCTTTAGTCAAAACCACTTTATCTTCTTCACTGGTAGCGAAAGACAGGTTTTTATTGTCAGATGAGTCAAAACTGTCATCTGATGCAAATTCATCAAGAATTTGCCGAATTTCGTCGTCAGTAAGGCCACAACAACAACACGCCGCCATTTTGGGTTATTTAAATTCGTGATTTAAATGTCCGATTTGATTGGTCAATTTTCATGTTTATGACCGAATTCTAAAAATATCTTCCACTTATTTCTGTGCTTAATTATAACATCTTGGCCTAATTGATGTAAGGTTTCAAAAATATAACGTCTGCGATAGGCTGAGAGTGGTCTAGATAATAGTACATGCCCACTACCAAATACTACCATCTCGTCGTGACACCTACACTACCAATCACTACCTACACGTCCGTATTGGGTTAAGACAGAGTGGTTAAATGAACATATAGAAAACAGAACTGCCTTCATTCGTTAGGGGTCATCCATAAAGGATGTCCGCAAAGAGGGAGGGAAGGAGGGTCAGGCAAATGCAAATAATTGCAGACAAGGAGGAGGGAGCGTTATGGCCTATGCGGACGTCCACATATAAATTTGGTACATGTACCCAGCTTTTAATACAACCCATACTTTAAACACCAACTTCAGTCAGATCGAAGACACTCTGTACTGCACTGGTTCATCAACAATACTGTTCCACTGCAGACAGCTAAAGAAACATTTCAAGTTTTCGACCTATCTTAAGTCACATCTATGTAGATCTGTTAGCCAAGGTTGGTGCCATTGTGGAGTTCTTTACAAATTGCTGTGATCATCTTTCAATAAGCACAGTGGCACTGCTATTAAGCACGCTAAACAATGAATCACATTAATTAATGCATGAATTGTGTTAATAACATGTTAAAAGCCAGTCTTAATAAAAATATCAGTTTGGGGTAACTTTGGGTACCCAAAATATTTCTTTAAAAAACGGAATGGACAAATAGGAAGAGGAGGCAAAATGCTAAAGAATGGTATTTACCTTATGTCTGTATGTCAAAAATTGACAGAGATATCACAAGTTCAAAACTTTTTATTTTTGAGCTGTTTTTGCCAAAAATGTGTGGTCGTCAGAGGGTAGGTAAAAAATTTCTGCAGTCATTAAAGGGTTAAAGTGACAACTGACTCACAAAACTGAAGTTGTAATAAAAGAGGCATTTCAAGATGCTTAAGCAATCGACTGCGGCCTTTTTGTAGCCTAATAGACTAACAGACGCACGCTGGAAGAAGTTAACCTGGATCAAATGTACACTCACTGGCAATCGAATAAAGGAGTCATCCATTAAGATGCCTGAAAAGGGTGGAGGAAGAGGTAACCTAAAGATGGACAAGGTTATGGACAAGGATGGGGGTTATGTCCAATGCAGACATACAAGTTTAAATTTGTACATGCTGCTATATCAGTACAGCTTGTACCTTAAACACTGATTAACTACAGTCAGACAGTAGTCTGTACTGCACTAGATCTAAAGTACAGATTCCCACTGCTGGACATGTCTGTATCAAAGTACCCCACTCTGTGTCACAGTTAGCCCCGCAAGATCAACAGGAAGCCTAAACATATCCGCAAAGGGGGATAGGAAGGGTAATGCCAAATGTGGATAAGGGAAAAGGGGGGTCCAAAGTATAGGTCATTTTTGCGGACATCCTCAATGGACAACCCCAAAGAAAACTGAGTGACAATCTTAGTAAAAGTTTAACTTGTCCTTAGTCTTTTTCTTTTTATACAACATGATTTTATAGCCTTTTAATTTAGGCCAAGAAAACAGATGTGCATTCTTACAAGGACCAGAGTGCAGGTCCCAAATATTTCTGCCCACGTGGTAGGCCATTTCATGCACAGCAAAAAAATTGAGAAAATATAAATTTATTTAGTTACATAAACTTGGGCTTTATAAATCTTCTTATAATATGATAATGATGATAATAATAATAAAACAAAACTTAGCCACTGATATGTTCTTACACGGCACAATATAAATAACCGGATTCATTTCTGTAAAATTTTTCAGACTAAAGTCCAAGAATTCTACTCAAACATCATAAGCTTTTGATGAACAAGAAACAGCATCTTCAAGGTTGAGTTTTAGTCATTTCACCAAAATTAACAAGAATCATTCACTTCCATACTGCAATTCCATTCACTGCATTGGCTTGCTATAGAAGAAAGAATCCAGTTTAAAACTTATCTCAGTTTAGCTCAGCTATTATATCAGTGTATTGACTGTATACAGTCAGTGGGAAGATCAGGTGCAAGGGAGAAGTAAGTAGCTGAGGTAAGCTGAGGCTATGAAATTGAATTCTCTAACAATTAGTACCCACTGCTGCCTCTCAAGGTAAGCTTAAGAGACTGCTCTTCTCTTCTTCTTCGTAGTTTATTTAGTAACACACATTGGCCGGCCAACTTGTCTTTCGTCTTTGCTCACACCTCAGGCTCACAAATATTGCACATCACTCACTGGATTCTCCAACTGTTATTATGCCCTGAACCAACAAAAGCACCGGGTTTCCACTCTTTCCTAGTCACCAGCCCAAGGCTCTGGAAGTTGCTGCCTGTTTCTGTCCACTCTGTTGCTTCTGTGATGTCCATTAGGTCAGGACTGAAATCTCACCGTTTTTGAATTGGTTATCCCCGTAGCCCGTCTTCTCGTTTCAGGAGCCTCATACTGTAGATCTCGTCTGCATCCTCTGTCCCATGGATTACAATTCTGGAATGCAATTTTGCACTGAAGCAACCAACAACCGATACCCTGTGTGTTAAGATAACAGCACTACAGAAGTTTCAGGATTAGACTGATGATGATGATGAGTTCTCTGCCCGAAGGCAGGTCCATTGGCTTTATGTCACCCGAGGATGAGATGAGTTAGGTGGTTTCCCGTTGCCTTCCTCACAGACAATTGTGGGTGAGCAACTTATCCAAGGTCCCTACACAGCGGTTCGAGGTTTTATTAGATTACATTTAGGTAACAGTGCTTCCGGCCAGTTATCAGAAATAATGATAAACTGTTGAAATCCCGTGTGAAACTCAATCTGACCTACCTGTAGTTCCAAAGGGTGTTGCACTGGCACCAAATGAAGGTCCAGATGTGCCTAAAATAACGAAAGCCTGCTTTATTGACAGACAACTCAAAGCCCTTAACCCAATACAGACGAGTAGGTAGTGATTGGTAGTGTAGGTGTCACGACGAGATGGTAGTAATTGGTAGTGGGCATGTACTATTATCTAGACCACTCTCAGCCTATCGCAGACGTTATATTTTTGAAACCTTACCTCAATTAGGCCAAGATATTATAATATCTTAAATAATAATAAAAATCTATAATAATAAAAAAGTACAGAAATAAGTGGAAGATATTTTTAGAATTCGGTAATAAACATAAGAATCGACCAATCAAATCGGACATTTAAATCACGAATTTAAATAACCCAAAATGGCGGCATGTTGTTGTTGTGGCCTTACTGACGACGAAATTCAGCAAATTCTTGATGAATTTGCATCAGATGATGACAGTTTTGACTCATCTGACAATAAAAACCTGTCTTTCGCTACCAGTGAAGAAGATAAAGTGGTTTTGACTAAAGAACATTCTGACATCGACTCTGCTACGGATACATGCTAGCGGACCGTCAAACTGGGTCAGGCGGATGACTTGGGCGAGATAGACAGGACTGAACAAGTAGCAGATTTTCCCATTTGACCCTAACTGTTCCATTTACAAGCGTCTGTGGCGGAACAGCCCCTGATGCACCATTTTTTAAATTTTTCTAACTGCTTTTGGATAAGCTTTTTTGATGTGCTAGTTGAACAGACCAGGCCTGCATGGTGAGCAGAGTAGGTCAAATGCACAGAAGGCAGGTAAACCCCACAGAATAAAATAGAACCCTACTTCTCCTCTGGCATCTTATGTTTTAGAGAACAAGATCAAGAATCCCAAAGGCTGCCCCAAGAAGACTCGATATGAATGTGAAGCATGTAAAGTTGCTTTGTGCAAAGTTTTATGCTATCACATTTGCAACGAGCAAAATCAGATAGTGGTTCTGTGGAGTGTAAGGAAGGTAAGCAATATAGCACTTCGATACAACTGTTAAAATTTCCATTCTAAATTGTCCTCTTAGAACTGTCCAGTCTGTTGAGAAAGAGGAGTCGAGTCAGGAGGCTTCATCCATCTTCAAGGTGACCGTCCAGTGCACTCAGGCATTCATAAGAATGGCCCTTTTGAGAGCTACCAAATATTTGTAAAGGAAACAAACGTCAGTGTTTGCCTCTCTGTGTGCCTGGCTTGTTGTAATGTTACTGTTGTCCTGTTGGTGTGCATGCTGCAGTGTTTTTGATGTCGTGGCTGTACAGTGCAATTCACTTAAGACGAAAACGGATAGGACAAAATATCGTTTAGTAAGAAATGAAAACCTGGTCCGTTCCAATGTAAATCGATAATAACATTAAATTATTCTTTTAAGACAAAACTGATAATAAGAAAAGATCGGTTATTACAAAAATGATTTTCGGTCTCTTGAATTTATTTCAGTGCTAAGTCCATCTGATAAGACGAAATGTTGACTGAAACACAACAGCGCAGCTTTCAGTAAAGTTTCGGGTTCGCACTTCCGTGTACACCTACGATAGTTTGACATCGTCGGTCTTTGATGAATGTCACCACTCGAGGAATGAGATAGCGTACATGTTTAAACTGTAATTGGGTGATTGATTACCAGTAAGAGACTCACATACCACAGCATCAGGCTCGTGAAAATGGGTTGGTGCATGAGACCATAGACATTATAATTACCATAATGATGCCTAGTAGGCCTATAGGAAGTAAACTTTTAGCTGTCTACACCAATGTGGCCATTTCATTCGTGGGTATATTTTATCTAACAGTGAAGGACACTAAGCCAGTCATGTGGCACAGATATGGTAGTGAGATATGTAACCACAGTGGAAGTGCCCTATAGCTAGACGCATTAGACAGTTCAAATATCTTCGACTACTCTAACCAGATTAGCGCGCCTGCTGTTATCAGACATACATGTAACTTTCAGAGCTCTTTTCAAGTAGCCTAATATCCTTGTTGACAGGTCTTTGTCATACGGAGAAGACATTCGTCAATAGTCAGAATCTCCTAAGCGTCTTGCAAAATACAAAGGCATCTGGCCCAAATCAATCAGCACGTACATTTACGTGTGCTGTACCCTTGTTCAAAGGCTTCTCGATGTCGAAATAGTGTCGTAATAGAATGTATCGGCCTTAGCCCCTCCATAAAACCTTAAAGTACCCGTCGCTTGCTGCTCCAGCATGAAAAAGACTAGTGGTTTACGGAGACCCGCGTCTAAAAATGGCCGCTAAAGTTTGTAGCCTACCGTAATGTAATGTACAGTAATGCGCCATGGTAAGTTTTGCAGCCATAACGCGTTTCTGGTTGGCATGCTACGCTTATGTTTGCCTAATGGTTAATACGAAATTCGGTTAAGACGAAATGTTTACGCTGGTACCCTGTCTTTCGTCTTAAACAAACTGCACTGTATTACTATGTATGTGTTTGGGAGGTGATGGGGTGAGTAGGCAACATGAGTGCCCCAAAATTTTTCTATCAAAAACTGGACAGAAGGATTGAAAGAGTAGATAAAAAGCTAAAGAATGATGTTAACTTCAAGTCTGTATGCCAAAAATTACCAAAATCTGATAAGTTAAAAATTTCTTACTTTTTAGGCATTTCTTGTTACTCCTCTGGTATGACTACTGTCTGCATACTAAAAATATTATATCTCCTTCATTTATGAAAATATTTTCAAACTTTTTTGGGAGGTTTTGTCTGATATTAATTGCTGCACAGTTCATGTGCTGACACTACATGAGTTGTCACTGAAAATGTTTTCTATAGGGGTTTGAACATGAAAAAAGTTTTCAAATGGGGTGGGTACAGTTTGGGGCAACTATGGGTACCTCCAAAAGATTTTTCTCAAAAACTGGAAAGATGGTTTGAAAGAGGAAATAAAATGCTAAAGAATGATATTAACCTCAAGTCTGTGTGTCAAAGAATGGTTAAGATCTGATAAGTTAGACATTTCTTACTTTTCAGGTGTTTTCTTATATTTCCTTCAAATTGTACGACTTCATCTTACATACTAATAATACTGTATCTCCTTCATTTATGGAAATATTTTCAAAATTCTTGAGAGGTTTTGTCTGGTATTTATTTCTGCACGATTTTTGTGCTGACACTACATATGTTGTCACTGAAAATGTTTTTCCATAGGAGCCTGAACATGAAAAGTTTTAAACATGGGGTGGGGTACGGTTTGGGGCAACTTTGGGTACCCCAAATTTTTTTGTATCAAAAACTAGATGAATAGATGGGAAGAGGAGACAAAATGCTAAAGATTGATGGTAACCTCATGTCTGTAGGTCAAGAACTGACTGAGATACAAGTTGAAAACTATTTAATTAATAGGCGTTTTCCGGTAAAAATCGCTCGTCGTCAGGGCCTAGGCGGAAAGATTTCTCTCGTCGGTTAAGGGTTAGGGGTCTTCCATTACATGTTTTTGCTTCGATCATTTCATACCATAGACAGCACCTTGTTTAAAGTCTTTAGAACAGAGGTAGCAACTGTTAACTCAAACAGATGTGTTTTCAAGCAGGTATTCTGCATGGCATTTAGGTCACAGAAGCTCTGAAGAACGGGTTGCAAGAAAGAATTGCGAATTAAGATTTTAATACATTACATCACAAAATAGGCAGTGGGGAAGAGCAGAATTTCAAGTTGTCATATTATTCACCAAAATATGTACAGATTATACAAATCAAAGTATACCGAACGATGTGTTTGCAGCATTGCCAAAAAGTCCTGTTGTTGACTTATTAAACATTCCTGCAGTTTATGACCTAAAATGCAAATATATTGGGGCATTTAGAAAGTATATCACACATGATGATTTAAAGCATTTATTTATAAAATGTATATATCAAAATACAAATAATACTTTGGGTTAAAAGTTCATAATAACAGGCTAAACACAACATTTCAGCTCACCATCCAATTCTAACTGAACAAGAATCAGAATATTCAACCAGTCCCATCTTGGCTTAAATAGTACTGTTCATTCCAGAAACCAATGGTAGCCAAAACAGTCCATTTCAGCCTCAAACTATTTCGGGAACACCTGAGTGCATTGTAGCTTCTTCTGTGAACTTGCACAATACTGGTTTCCCAACTTCCAACGGCTTCAGTAAGCTCACCTACTGTTACAATTTTGCATCTGTGGTGTGCGTGGAAAATTTTCTGATGCTATGGTGTTGCACCTGTGGCATGCAAAGGGTTAAAAGGCACAATGTAAATGCCTTGATACATACACTGATACATGCACAGATAAATATGTATGCACCACACTGCACATTAAGGCATCTGGGTAGTCAGACTCTGATAGCTAAGAATTATCCATAATTATAACATTAACTCCTGTGGCACCAGGGTCTAATGTACCAAGGATCACACAGTGCCAGATCAAAATCAAGCTACAAAGTTAGGTCAATTTTTAGGAAGTCCAATCTGCTCAAAAAGAGAAGCAGCCACACTGCTGTCTTGTTATGGACAAAATTGTTTGTTTTAATACCAGACAATTTATGTTTTTGCTACATTAATGTCTACTGTTTCCAGACAATATTTTAACCCCTTAACTGGGGAATAACTTATGCATTAACAAAAAGCTCCTAGGTATTAATTTAGCTGAAAAACACACTTTGCGTGATGCTGCTCAAACTTATTAGTAACTCAATGTCCATTGCATTGCCCATCATCGTTTCCTCATCCTCGACGCTATATGCCTCAGAAACTCTGAACATGCCGTCATCATTCAACTTTAGTTGGGAACCTGTTGGTTGGGCTCTGCGTATGTGCGCGAGTCTGCCACTGGTGACCCCTCTAGTCATCTGAGCAATGTTTGCTAATGGATGAATGCTCCGTTCTTAATAACATTTAACATTGTTAGCTCAGAGAGCGCCTCTGATGAGTTTATCTTGAAGAGGCGCTATACAAATTTCAAATTACATACAATTCTGACAACTATTTTTTCAGTTTGTGCTAGTAATTCAAGACTAAATATGTAAAAATGTTCATAATGAGTCTCACTGTCACTGCTCAGAACAAACAATTATATTACAATTTAGTGTGACAAGCCTTGAAACATAGTGCAACGTCACACGTGGGACAATATTTTGTAACTGTAATCGTAAACACAAGCTTTCTACAGCACCCAATGAAAGCTAAGTCGCAGTAACAAGCTTATTCACAGATGCTCTGTCAAAACAGAATCGTTAGGCAAGAGGGTCAGAAACTGTTTCAGGTCAAGATGCAAGATGAGCTTTGTTGTCCAGCAGTACCAACTACAAAAGCAGTTTCAGTTTCATTTTCGGAGTTTGTACCTCTGCATTCGCTGGTACTGTTTGTGTTGTAATCACTGTCCAAACCACCGAGTTCAAATTCTGATTTACCAATCTCTGAATCTGGAGACAATAACAAAATAACTATCGTCCACAAAAAAATTTCCTCCAAGGCCTCCGTTGCTGTTTGCTTACAACCTCTCGATGCCATGCGTTTATTTCCTCAAAGAACGCTAAAGTGATGCTAGACTGTTGTGAACAAAAGGCCTTTACTAATGGATAATTCTTGTCCCACCCATAGAAAATCTAACCTAGAATAATTTTAGCCCTACACAATGCTAATCTAAGATAATTCTATAGCATGTTTATACGGCTTCCCAGGCCAACAAAAATCAATACCTTGATGGGTGTATGTATATGTATATATATACATATACATATATATACATACATACCTATATATACACACACTTCCATATAGATTGGACTTCCTCAGCTGTATGTGTATATATGTACATATATATATATATATATATATATATATTGGACTTCCACAGCTGCAGAAAGGCTATGCTATGATGTATACTATAAATTCACAAATGTTTGCGTGCCATTTATTTAGCGAATTTCGTGAACGGCTAAAAATCGCTAACTTTTCTGGCACCAATATTTTCCGGCATGATGCATCATTTAGCGACACTATAATCACAATTTAATACAGTATCTTTGTTTTTTCTAGTCAATGAATAAGTGATAAAATGAGTTCAAATAAGCAGCCGTTTTAATGACCAAATTGTTACAAAATTTATCAAATGTGGAAGAAAGAACTGCATGAACTAATCGAAATTAGAAACAAAACCATTACTGCTAGCAATAACTGTTTGGCGGTGGCTGCACTCTAATAACTCTCGCAATGTGCGGCGGCCATACTGTTTTTAAGTATACGCCTATAATTAATGTCGCTGCAGCGGGCGACACCGAAAACCGACGGCCAAAATAGAATGGTCCCCAATACAATAAGCAAGCCAAAGGAAGCAGGCGCATTCAACTACTTATGTCCAAAGCTATTGTCGGGAGAAATTTTGTGAGATTTGGTAACAGTCCACAAATCTGGCACCGTACCAAGGCATTATCATGATCCAATTAACCACCAATTGCTGAAATTATGAGTTAGATGATTTTTAAGAGGTTGTCCTGAATCCCCGCAACCCGAATCCCCGAAAACGCTGAAAATACACAACAGTCCGGCTTCCCGAAAACAGTTTTATAAATCCCGAAAACCAGTATGGACTACCTGTCTAATCGGCAACACTAGCCAAACGTATAGGATATCAATGTTTCCTCCATGTAATAACATCTAATCCCGTTGTGTAGCTGTCTATCCGTCAGACTTTTGGATTTTGACCTGGAACCGGACCCTTTTGCCTATCGATTTTGTTTTGACTGAGCGCCTGTGAATAAGCTGGTCCCCGCGGCGCGGCTTTCGTTGGGCGCTGTAGAAATCTCGGAATTACGATTACGACATTGACTTTCAGAAAAAGGTCCTAATTCCGTCATACAAACGTTATCTTCTTGCTTTTCGGGAAAATCCGTGTCGCACTCAGAAAATCGATTTCGGGGATCCGGTCGAAACTCGTTTCGGGGATTCGGGGATTCGCTACGCACTCATTTTTTTAAAGACTAGTTTTCAGTGGAAGATCCAATTCGGACTGTCAGCACAAGGCAACGCTGCTATAACCAAAGTAATACACCTTAATTCATACGCGAAGAACGAAAACTGGCATACCTTACCTCTAAAATTTTACCATGTAGAAGAACAGAAGCTGATATTTTCCGCTTTAACCGTATGAACTTTAAAACCACAAAAATCACATTCAGCCAATGATGGTTTCGAAATTCTCTCGAGAATTTTGCGATGTTACCGCCAAAGACAACAGAATTTGCAAGCGTTTGTACAAGATAAGACAGTGAAACAATTTATGTAGCGCTATTTGAAATAAAATCAGCGCACAAAAAAGCGAAGCCGAGAGAACCAGGCACAACCTGCAAATTCGCTGTGTGTAGACTTGGTCTGGGTAGGTTTTGTTTGAGTCGAGGTAGATAGACTCTTCTCTCTATCAACCTAAAATTCTTCTCGTCTACTACTTTTCATTCTTTTTGCACACGAAACGAATGTTTTTTATCGCATAAATCCTTAAACACATTGCTGGAGATTATTAATTTAGAACGTGTGTCTGTAGCTAACTGGTTAGACTAATCGTTTATCGTTGAACTTATCTAAAATTTGCTGCATTTTGTTTAGTTCCAACAGAAAGCCACTCCCGCATCAGAGTATGTCTGTTTCTATTGACAACATACCTATCTCTCAAACTAAGTCATTTAAGTTTCTTGGTGTTTATCTCGATGAGCATTTAACATGGAATGAGCACATAAAGCATATATCAACTAAAATTGCTAAAAGCGTTGGAGTACTGTCACGTGTTGGTCATGTCTGACATTTAGCTATACGTATAAAACTTATATTATTCATTCATTTATCCCTGTTTATCTTACTGTAATATTGCATGGGCATCTAATTATCCATCTCGGCTGAAGAGACTTGTTCTGCTTAAAAAACGCATAATCTTAGGCAGATCTCCTTATTCATCTACCGAAAAATTTAAAGACCTTGATATTTTAAAAATTGATAAGATAAACAAATTACAGATCGGTGAATTTATGTATAGGTTCACACATAACTTACTTACTTCCGCCTTCTCTGGGTATTTTTCATCCAACTTTGTGTACCACACTTGTAATACCAGATCGAAGGTAATTATCATAGAAGTTATGCTCGCACAAACAGTCATGTATTTTCTATTAAATGCGTCGGTCCTTCTTTGTGTAACTATTTATCTCATGACATTCGTGTTCTGCCCAATATAAAATTATTTAAACATTACTACGGTCCGGGATCTCGGGGTTGCGCTGGATCAGGAGCTTACCCTGTCTGCTCATGTTAACACAGTCTCTCGCTCTTGTTTTTACTATCTTCGTCAGCTCCGCACCATTCGCCGTTCTCTTTCCTTCCACGTCTCATTGGGGGCATTCCAAAATATGGCCACATCTCGTATTATATTCGTGACACTCTTCACTGGCTCCCCGTCCAGCAGCGTGTCCACTTTAAGATCCTCTCCCTCATGCGTAATTGTGTTGTTGGCTCTGCTACCCTTTACCTCATTGACTTCTGCACTTTGGTCTCCTCGTTGCCGGGCCGTAGCACCCTTCGCTCGGCCACTCAGGATTTCTTGTTTGTCCCTCGAATGCGCACCGCTACTGCCCAGTCCAGAAGCTTTGCCTACATTGGTCCCACTTGCTGGAATCGTCTCCCTCAAGAATTGCGACTTGAGCTCCTTTCTCTACCCCTCTCAGTGTTCCGCAGGCGCCTGAAGACTGTACTGTTTAACAGTGATTTTACTCCTACGGGTCGGAAGCACCTCTGTTGAGTTTATCCTCTAAGAGGCGCTTTATAAATCTCAAATTACAATTACAATTATATAAGCGCATATTTGAATAAACACAAAAAGTGAATTTATGTGAATTAATTCATTTTGTTATCTATGTTTTTGTTATTGTTACAAAGTTTCTGTTTGCTCAAGTTCAGTTGGACTATAGGCCTATTACTGGCCTAGTTAGCTACATCGGTGCGTACGCCAAGGAGCCTCTGTGAGTGAGGGTCCCAGGCTCGCGTCCCGGTCGTGGCTTATTTCAGAGATTTAAATCTCGGGCTAGTACGGTTCGTGCACAGGGACCTTAAATGACGTGGCGCCCATTCAAACGGGCAGCGGTGGTGAAGGATCTCACCCGATAAATTCATTGCAAAATGGGCAGGGTTGAGGTCATACGGTCGCTACATAAAACATTTACATTTACATTTATTAAGAGTTTCTGTTTGCTCCTATTAAGTTGAATAGTTGTCATTTCAAATAGCATTCCATGTGACTTAGGCGTCCAAAATAAGCGGAACAATGGTTCTTAGTTTCTTGGTCTGCCTGTTGTATCCCACATGAATTTTTATGTAATATGTTTTATGGTGTTATTTTTGTGATCGTAATCGTAATCTTAATTCCGAGATTTCTACAGCGCCCAACGAAAACCGCACCGCGGGGACCATCGTATTGACAGGCGCTCAGTCAAAACAAAATCGATAGGCAAAAGGGTCCGGTTCCAGGTCAAGATCCAAAATCAATAAATGAATTGAAAGAATGAATGAATTAATTAATTATCGTAATCGTAAACTCTAGATTTATACAGCGCCCAACAAAAGCTACGTCGCCGAAACCAGCTTACTCAGGGGCGCTGTCAAAACAAAATCGATGGGGAAGAAGGGTTCCGTTCCAGACGAAGATTCAAGAGTCAGGCAGACAAACAGTCAGACGGTTATGGTGGATGGTGTTTGGAATTGAACCGGAAGGTGAGATAAGGGAGAAGACGAAGAATATCACTAATTAACAACTTCTAATGCGCCGATGTCTAATGCACCGATGGCGCACCAAAGCCAAGCAATGGAAATAATTTTTTTTATAAATAATAAGAATCAGGATAGGATTTGTGGAAGAGGAGTGTTTTCAGTTTTCAGTTAAATACCTGTGCAGAAATTGCAAGGGGTTAAGTGTTGGGTGGTTCGTATGGTAGGTCAGATATAACTGTTGTAATTCTGGTGGGAGTTTATTCTGGAAGGGTGATGTAGCTATCCATGGCTATTAAGTGATTTCCAAATTTTAAGGATGAGGTGACGGGAGTGAGGAAGATAGTTAGAGCGGGAGAGAAGTGAGTTGAACGGAGTGGTTGGATGTAAATAACAGAAATTTTTACAATGTAGAAGAATCAGACGTTGATATTTTCCACTTTAACGGCGTGAACTTTAGAACCACAAAACGCACATTCAGCAAATTATGGTTTCGAAATTCTCTCAGCTTAATCGTAATCGTAATCTCGAGATTTCTACAGCGCTCAACAAAAGCTAAATCGCGGGAACCAGCTTATTCACAGGCGCTCAGTCAAAACAAAATCGATAGGCAAAAGGGTCAAGATCCGGGAGTCAGGCACTCAGACAGTCGGACGGCTACGGTGGATGCTGTTTGAAATTGAAGCGAGAAGAGAGATAAGAGGAAGAGGAAGAATCAGGATAAGATTTCTGGAAAAGAGGTGTTTTCAGTCTTGAATGAAAGACCTGCGGAGAAACTGAAAGAGGTGAAGTGTTGGTGAGTTCGTATGATTGACCAGACAACAGCTTAAGTGCAAACCATCCTAACAGCTCCTTTCCCTCTTCTATCTCAGGTCTTCTAGCAACCGGACTTGGTTCTTGACATTGGCATCTTTGGAAAACCCCATTGACTTGACCCAACGCTCGTTAATAAGCTAGTGCCTTGCGCTTATCTTTTAAGAAGTTAAAAGCTTTAGAAATTTGTAGTTTACGATTGCTATTACTGACGAAGCTATGAGCGTTAGGAGGATTTTAATGTGTTGTAGGTAAGTGATAGTTCTTTCTACACTTTTGGTTCAGGTATTTTAAGCCACTGAAGTGATTGAGTATATGAGTGATGTGATGGTGTTTGAGGTTTTTGGTGACAGAACGAGTGAGAGCATTCTTGGTAGCTTGTGAACACTGTGTGGAGTCTATGTTCAGGAAGAGTGAATTCCAGTAGTCTAGTTTAGAGTGGACTATGGATGTGGCGATGGTAGATGGAATTTTGAGGTCAAGCATAGGTCGGATTCTGCGAAGTCTCGGAAATGCATAAAGCAAGAGCGGGAGAGATGGGTTAAATGGTAAGAAAGTGAAGTTTTGGTCGAAGATCACACCTAAGTTGCGGACAGAAGAATTAGTATAGTATTAAAGATGTGAGTGGAGACAGAGGGTAATAGAGGGATCTGGAATTTTCTTGAGCTGGTCACGTAGGCCTCTAAGTATGAATTCGGTTTTGGATGGATTCAAGTACAAGAGATTAAGATGCAAGAGTTTATGTTGAATTGTGGACATTTTGCATTAAACTTAAAATGGAATCATGCAAGTTTTGCATAACTTTCTAAGGAGGGACTCATTCATAATAGCGACAAAAATAGCTAGTTTAAACAGCTTTAAATGCTAGCGACACCTAGTGCCAGTTTTTGCAGCTGCTCACTGTGGAACTACGTTAATTTATGACAACAGTGGCAAACAAACGAATTGGGACATTACTACTTTGATGGATACTAATGACAAAGATTTTACTAATAATCTGTGCTAGAAGTCGTTATCTTACTAGCTTACTTTCTGACTCTAGACTGACAGTTTACATACGTCGATCTACAAGGTCAAAGATGGTGACCTTGACATCGTCCTTGACCTGGTTTGGGATGCCTGGGAGTCGAGGACAGGTGATGCTGCTTAAGTCGATCAAATCGGCGTTTGGTTTGAGTTGCGATGGCGATCAAAGTGCTGAGGGTGGCAACTAAGCCTTTTGATGGGCAACAGCCAGGGACGAGTGGGCTTCGGAAGGCAACAAAGGTTTTCATGCAGCCGCATTACACGGAAAATTTTGTCCAATCGACCCTTCTGGCCATGGGAGACCAACTCAAGGGATCGACTCTCGCCGTCGGTGGAGATGGAAGGTTTTATGGAAAGGAAGCGACGCTGAAGATCATCCAGATGTGTGCGGCCAACGGGGTCAGTTTTGTCCACGGGAATAAGTGCTTCGTTAATACCAGGAAGACTATAGAGAATCTGATTTTTTCAAGCATAGATCGGATTCAGTGACAAAGACTTGGAGAGGTAGACGAGGTCGACTAGACATCATTAACTATATATATGATAACTAACACTGAGTTCAAAGTTTTCAAAAAACGTGTCGTCAGATGATGCTGTGATAAGAATAGGCCTACACTAGAATGTATACCAACCATTAGTTCATTTCAACAGTTATTCTATTTTATATGCATTCATCAGCATTATATTGTTTGTTTAATGGTTGTATGTTAGCAAAGTAACTACAAATTCCAAGAATTTCACATTAACATTATTATTATTTCTGTGTTTAATAAGTGCCACTATCTAGTGACTAAGCATCAATTGATTGCACTGAGGAATTGTGCATGAAGGACAAACTTCATTCAAGATCATCCTGGCACATACCTCACTTGTTGGCAGTGCCACGGAATACATCAGGAGGTTTTATGTTCCAGTCTTAAGTCAGATTGATTGGTGATTGCTGTGCTCTGCAGCCCGTGGAGATGAGCAGCTGCTGCGCTTCTTCGCTACAATTTGCGACCACTGTGCCTTCCCATGTTGAACGACGGTCTCCCATTGCACTTATGTAATGTTGCATTTGACTAAGTGTGGCATATATTTTCAAACTGTCTTAAAACATCCTTGTTAACTAGTAAATCTGTTGAATAGCCATTAGTTCAAAGCTTTTGTGATGTACTAAAAAACTGTTGTATTAAGTGTCTTGATATGTACATAAATATGTATGACCATCTCGGGGGAGGCTTGAACCCACAACTGGCATTCCAAGGTGAGCACTCAAACCAATTGCTACAATGTCACAACCAATCAGCTACCATGTCATAAATCGAAATCACGACAAAATTTCATTTGAGAATGTCTTGGCCTTATGTCACTAAAACATCGTGTTAACCCATATAAACTTTTGTTCTCTGTTTTGATTTTAATTGCTAGCCCCCTTTCAAACACCACTCATTTGCAAAGGAAAGAAACGTGGACAGAAGAGTGACGTTAAGCCAGCATAAGGACATGTATGCATTTATAGATGGGTGGCAGTGCTTTCAGTTATTTGTGTTTTGTTATAGGTGTCAAAAGTTATAGTTGCTCAGAATGGTGTTATGTCAACTCCGGCTGTTTCCTGTGTGATTAGAAAGTACAAAACGGGCGGTGGTATCATCCTGACAGCGTCACATAATCCTGGAGGGATAAATGCTGACTTTGGAATTAAATTCAATATTTCAAATGGAGGTAAACATTGTCAGCATAATCTTAATTTGCTTTTTTCCAGGGTTTGCCAGATTTTCTTTTCCCAAAATGAGGATGCTTAAAAGATTTCTCTCAAAAATGAGTGTAAATTTTTATCAAATTGCAAAGAACATCATGGAAGAAATATATGCTGCACTTAGTCAAATGCAACATTACATAAGTGCAATGGGAGGTAAGTGTGACATCCTTAACAGTTTCACTATTATCCTTTTTTTGCCAAAAATTAGTTGGGGTCTGTTTACAGCTTAAAGTTTAAATTGTAAAGTTTAGTCTTGTATTAGTAGGCATTACAAAATACTGCATATCTAAGAGTAGAAAAACACTTCATGGACAATTTGATGACAGTGTCTGTAGTTTTTGAGTTTGTTAGTTGGCATGTAATGTTTTGGCGGAACAATGCATTTGAGTCCTGTGTCTTAGGTCCTGCACCTGCTGGTGTCACTGAGAAGATCTATCATTTGTCGAAGCAGCTTAGCGAGTACTACATCTGCCCAGATCTGGTGGTTGACATTGGTCAGATTGGGTCAAAGCTGTACACAGTCGATGGTTTTGGTGACTTCGGTGTCCAGGTCATTGACTCTGTCCAAGACTATTCAGACTTCATGAAAGAGATCTTTGATTTCCAAACTATCAAGTCGCTGCTGACTGACAGCAAACATCCATTCAAAATCCTGATAAATGCCCTGCATGGAGGTACATGTTTTGAATTTAATGGCATTGCATTTTTTGGAACTGTTCAGGGATTATTTTTAGCTTTTTATTCTCAGCTTATTATAACTTTTGAAGAAGTTTAATAATGTCTTGGAGTTTAAGAGACTACTTTCAGCATCTGGTATCTGTAATCGTAGATGCTGTAGAACTTTAGTAATTGAAACTGCATGTTTCTTTCAAGTTTTTGTTATAGATCGTGACAAACAAAAACTTTACAGTATTATGAGATGGCTGTTTTCATCTCTGTCCACCTCCCACATTCTTCTTCATTATACAGTACAACCCTTCTCTCAGTTGTCCCCCCTTTCTGTCATATCAGTCCACATTCATATTTGCTTTACCAGTAGTTCCATGCCAAGTGTTCCACTGCATATTCTACTTTGGCAAACACAGGGCCATAATAAAAACTGTGAAGTCTTCGGTTGAAGTTCTGTTTGGAAATCTTGGTTTGATTGCCCGTACAGCAAATGCTTGAACTCCAAGATGAATGAAACCTTCTAGTTTATTTTGTTACTTGTAAAAAATGGAACTCCACAGGACCAAACTTGATCTGCAGTCATTAGCCTAATCTTACTGAGAATTAAATCTGTGTTTGTGGGTCTGTTTGTTAGCGCTCTGGGTCTCTTATTGAAAGGTTGCAGGTTCGCTTCTGCTGAGCTGATTACGTGTGGTAACCCTGGACAAGTTTTGCTTGGATGTGACTGTATGGCCAGGCACTATAATTGGCACTGGTGTGAGCTGGGAAGTAAACAGTATGTCCTGCGATGCACTGGCCCAGTGTCCAGGACCTTGGGATTCCTCAAGGGCCAAAGGCTAGTAAATGAGAGCCTCCCCTACATTCCACTAGGAACATGGGAGCTTTACTTTGCTTTTTATCCTTGCTTGTGGTGTGCTAGTTGTTGGACCATATGTAAAGAAGATTCTTTGTCATGAACTTGGAATGCGGGAGGAGGATGCGATCAATTGTGTTCCTCTGGAGGACTTCGGTGGAGGACATCCGGATCCTAACCTAACCTATGCAGCCGACTTGGTTAATGAACTCAAAAAAGGTGTCCATGACTTCGGAGCCGCTTTTGATGGTGATGGAGTAAGGCTTGCTTTTTTCTCAATATTCATAAAATAGATTACTCTGTACATATCAGCCAATTATTTTATTAGGCAGCTGACTACAGAATTCTGCTACTGTAGGAATTAGTGCTTAACACTGATTTGTGTTTTATTTTTGTCTCATTTTGGATTCGTTCTCCACAATTGTGAACAAGGAATACAAAAGAATTCAAAAGTAAATTGCAAGAATCCAACAGGTATCCAAAGGAATCTGAAAGAATTCAAAAAAAATCCTGAAGGAATCGAAAATGGAAATCCACCCTACTTGGGTGGTGCCAGTCCTAAGCCTAGCTAGAGGAGGAGGTTGACGGTAATCATCTTCATTATGATGCAGTATCAGTGAACAGAAACTACCACTACTCCAAAATGAATTCAGAATCAAAACCGAATTTAAGACATTCAAATGAATCCAAAAGAATTGAAAATGAGTCCAAGTCCAGTCAAACCTCAAGTTTACATTTGTGATCATGCCTGAGAAAAATCTCAGAATCGAAAAATATCAACACTCGTAGGTGTAATGTTCAACTTCAGGCTGCATAACTAATTTTGCTTGTAAAAATCTATTTAATTTACATCAGACATTTAAATTTTAGGTGAGACTTCAAAACTTTTAATGTAGAGATGTGCTCATTAAATAGCTGTAACTTTTTTCCTATTTGTGATGGGAACATGTGGCATAAACCGAATTCATCAGCTCTTCCAGCCCAGTGCTATGCAGCATTGAACCAATTTCGAATTTTCTGATGTTATGAGAATTTTCTAAGGCATAGCAACATTTATTCTGAATGCTTAGCGTATGTTTTCTGCTGTGGCTTTAGTTCTTCCCCAGTTACCAATGACACAATGACCGACAGTGAATGATAATAGCTTTTACTGAATTTATTTGCTTTATTTCCTGTGTAGGACAGAAACATGATTCTGGGTAAGAACGGCTTCTTTGTGTCACCGTGTGACTCTTTGGCCATCATTGCAGCCAACTTGGAATCTATTCCCTACTTCCAAAAGACGGGCATCAAGGGTTATGCGCGAAGCATGCCTACAAGTGGTGCTGTTGACAGGTATGAAAAGTTTCTTCAGTTTGCTTGAATTTGGATCACAATCGATTGATTATATCTGAAAACTTCTGTGATAGTGCTCAAGGAATCAGTCAGTTTTTGCCTTTAAGTAAAATTGATTTGCATACTGAAATCTGGTTGACAGCAGACAGGGTCACCTTTTTTATTTGACAACTCTTTGTATCTAAATAGATGATAGGCATATTCTGGATTGCTTGTGTGTTTGGGATTGGCATTCAAAAACCAGGAAAGTACAGGAGATAAATGGGTCTATCGATCTTTTGTGAATAGACTTTGATCTTCTGATGCTGTATGCATGCAGAGTGGCTAAAGACAAAGGAAAGGAGATGTTTGAGGTGCCTACTGGCTGGAAATTCTTTGGCAATCTCATGGATGCTGGCCGCCTCTCCCTTTGTGGAGAAGAAAGCTTTGGTACAGGATCGGATCACATCAGGTGAGATTCATTTTGTGTATAATCCAAGAAACCTTCCAAGAAGGCTTGATATTGTGCACAGTCTGTTAGCAGTAACTACAAAAATAAAAAATAAGATTATTGTTTAACCCTTTAACATTCGCCAAAAATGACTTAATTCCAAGCACTGACCATTGGCAGTTTTGAGTAAAAACAGTAAAAAAACATACATTATACTCACAAGTATCTTCATAAAATTTCAAGATAAATGCAATCTGTAAAAAGATTCCTGTAGTGTTTTGCTTCTAGTTTCAAATGTCCCATTCATTCCATTCCATGTTTGATTGCATATTCACTCAGAATGGTCTGATTCAAACTGATAGAGATCACTGTGGATTGCATATGTCGTCTGAACATAGACTGTGATTCCATGGATGTGCTACTATCTGGAGGCTATTACTGTCTCATGAAATACAAGAGAAGATGGTAGACCTGTATACAAACATGACGAGTGCAGTTCACTGCGATGGTTCAGGGTGGATAGAGGAGTGTGACAAGGATGTAGAATGCCTCCAGACCTGTTCCTCCACGCTATTGGATGAGATTGTGCAGGAGACAGTTGAGCAGAGACACCTAGGTTCATGTATGTGGTTGGAGTGGCTTACTGGTCTGGAGTGTGCTGATAATGTGGCTCTTCTTGCCAAAATGCAGGAGATCCATGTTCTGTCTTCGAAGATAATGGGTCATGAAGAACTTGAATTTGGACTAGAAATTAACTTGGCCAAGACAAAAAATCCTGACAACAATGGACCTATGCCTAGCTCCGGAATCTGGATCATATACAGGGGGTGTGAAGCTAGGTGGGGCTGGTTCTTGGGTTTTCCTACTTGTCACAAACAGTGGTGGTAGTACCTGAGGTTCACTGGCACATGGCCATTGTCAAGGAATGCATGAGCAACCTACAATGAGGGATCTGGAATACCAACATCTGGCTGGACACCAAACTCTGCCTATTCAAGGCATACTTATGCTGCTTGTTATCCTGTATGGAGCAGAGACTTGGATGCTCAACAAGGACTTGGAGGTGAATCCTTTCAACATTTCAACAATCCTTTCATCCTTTGGAGGATAATACTGCACTGCACGTTCAGTATACAGCTCACCAACGTGGAGGTGTATTGATGCACGATGCGCATCCCAGTGTCGGAAGGGATTCAGAGAAGGAGGCATTGGCTGTTTGGATGAATAACATGTTGTATTAGCGAATCAGACCATGCTAGTGCTCTGCAAGTTATGGTGTCCAGCCCCCAAAGAGGTTGGAAGAGTCCATCTGGATGCCTTCACCACACATGGACATGATCAGTGGTGTCCAACCTTTGCCTACTAAATTCAGACTTCATATAGCCAGGAGATGAGCTAAGAATAGAGGTGATTGGCAGCACGCTGTGGAAACAGCAAAGCTCCAAAGAAGGGCATGCCACAGATGATGATGATGATGATGATGATGATTCAGTCTTTGAGAAAAATATAGGGGGTTCCTGTGTTTTCACTAATACAGCACTCCTCAGGATAGAACAATTTTTGCATTCCCAAACACATAGGAAAATTTTGTGTGCAACAACCTATCAACTGTCAGTGCAGAAGCTGGAAGGTAAATGTGCTGAATTTAATGGTAAAAGTACAGTTACAGCATCTTGCAGGCTGTGCTCCACTTTATCTTAGGAAGTTATGTGTCACAGCCTTATTCATTCCTGGCCATAGATCCATCCGTTCTGCTGTGCAAGGTTACCTGGTTTTCCCACCAGCTCAAACTTTCGTTGTGCAGCGCTGAAGCTTTGCTGTGGTTGATCTGACTTTCTGTCCTCTATAAGTTGCCCAGCTTCTTGGTCTTTCTTTCTGTGTACTTCGTTGGGACTTGAAAACCATTCTGTTCGGTTGTGGGTTTGTTTGGTCTGGTCAGGAGTGCCTCTGATGAATCTCTCTGGAAGAGGCACTATATAAATCTGTGATTACGATTACAATTACACAAAGGTATTACATCATACAGAGTATGATGTATTACATCATACACTGGAGTAAAGTTTATATTGTGTTGGTACTCATTTACCAACCACAATGGAATGGCAGGCTGAGTTGGCTTTGAAATCCTGGCATTCCACGGACAGTCAGCCATGGCAGTTCAGCTACTAACTGGACTTACGTCACTGTGCTTGCTTCTTCATATGCACAGACTACAGCAAGGCACCACGCCACCCGAATTAAAACTCACTTGCATTGCTTACAGTTACAGCATCTACGGCTGTAGCCAGGTCATTAATTTGTTTGTTCCATGGAGATGGATGTTTGTTTGCTGTTTGATTCCCCTAAATATCGTATGGCCTTGAACTTTGACATCTTGCCTCACTTGATGTGAGATTTACTTGAAAAAATATTATTTTATGATCTTACTAGAGAGAAGGATGGTTTGTGGGCTGTGTTGGCTTGGCTTTCTATCTTGGCTGTGAGAAACCAAAGCATCGAGGAAATACTGAAGCAACACTGGCACAGATATGGAAGGAACTTTTTTACCAGGTAGAACTGCACATTTATTTTTTGACTAGCAGTTGTCTAATAAAGCTATGTAATTGTGAATGATGATTGTCAGTGTAGCCGGTTCTGATTTAAATTTCATGTCTTCAAATAAAATTGACAAAATTTGACTTTTTTACCTAAGATGTCATGATAAGTGTTTTGTTGGATTGCCTGTTGGACCAGACAGGTGGTGTTCAAAAGAACACCATCTCATGGTGTCCTACATTTTATGTGGGCTTTGAAGAGGTTTACTGAATAGATTAATTTCCTTTCAGTTAGCAATTAAGAGGAAGTTGTCAGGTCATGTATGTATTTATGTGTACATGTGTATCTGAACATTTATATCTATAGAATCCTTTGAGAACCTGGGAGGGGTTCTGAAATTATTATTATTTTACTTGATAGATTAATTAATTACAGGAATTACCAACTTTGTTCAGTATTTTCTGAATCCATAAATTATATATTGTAAATAAAGACAATTTCAATGTCTGGTATTTTCTGTTTGTATTCTTTACCTGGTATAATAGAGCATAATCAGCTGTTTGCTCTGCGTTTGAAGTAACAATTTATATAGCATGCCACACAGTATGGCACATCCAAGGAGGGAGGGATGAACCATATTTTCCAGGCTACAAATGGTACCTTTCAATAAAATGCAATGAAGCAAAAATGGGAAGTTTTTTTTATAAAATCAATAGATTAGACACACCAGTAACGAAGTAGGGTGTTGGTATGCTGTCCGATTGGAACACCAATAACTGCATTTGGCAAAATCACCTATATAATTCTTAGATTTGCTGTGACTTGGTAAAATTCTGTTGAAATAAAATTTGTTTCCCTTTTGAAATTAAAGATTTGCAACACTTTAATGCTATTCATTAGCATCATCCAATAAGCTGTAACCGTAGCAGTAAATGATGGTCTGGTCACTCTGCGGCTAGCACGTAGCCCAGTCATGACTGCTGCAGGCAGGCAGGGGTGTTGCAAGGCTGGTAAACTCATGGTAGCTGCACATGACATGCCCAAAGAGGCATTAAGGAAACCACACATTGTTCACTAGTAGCACTGACGTTAATTATGGTAATGTTAATTATGTGCCTGTCCTGCCTGAGCTCAGCGGATGTATCACCTGGGCAGCCTGATTCCCAAGGCAATGTTGTTCAGGGTGTTCATGTCTGAAAACAAGAGTTATTAATGTATTTAGAGCATTATTTAGAGCATTATCTTGCTGATCTGCCTGGCACTTTTTATATGCAGTTTTCTTATTCCTAACTACCATCTGTACCTTCTCTGTCCGCCACCAGGTTTCTCGTTCTTGTCTCTTCTGACGTCTTGTTGTGCCGCACATCTTTGCTGTGTTTATGATGCTTGTTTTCAGTTTATCCCTTGTTACTTCCTCTGTTTCAGCAAGCCGTGTTTGCACTTCCAGTCTTTAGGCATCTCATTCATCTCCCTTTAGTTTCCATGTTTGATCTTAGTTCTTTTGTTTGATCTTAGTTCTTTTCTGGTGTCGAATCTGCACTTTTATATTCATGACCAGGACTCTATGCTGGCTGACTACTTGTCTTGAAGAAAAGAAATTGTCTTGCTTTAAATCACAATCATTTTGGGCCTTAACTACATTACAGTATGGCCTTTTGAAGTAATTAGACACTTCTCATCTGGCAGCTGGTACAGTTCAAGTGTTTCATATTAGGTGGTCTATGTCTGAGCTTACTCACCACACAAAGACTAGGGCTACTTTTAACTGCGTTTCGAGTAATATTTAAGCAAGTAATAATCAAATTGGTTGTCTGCAACGAGGAGAATACATTTTAATTTCTATCCTTTTTATTCATCTTTTCAGCACTGCAGATTATCTACCAGGATAGTCCCAATTTTTTTTAAAAGTTCTTGCTCAAGTCGCACTTTTGAGTAAGATGCACCCTATGAAATACCATGACTTATATATATGGTCAGGAAAATATGGTACTCCCATAGATTCTGAAGTAAGGAAAACATCTTTTTTGTCCCCTAGAATTTTGGCATAAGCAGATGTGTGTTTTTATAGGTGTAAGTCAGTTTCGCGATTGGCGATAAAACAAGCTGGTTTAGTTTTATTAATGTTTATGAATTCGTATTTTGAAAACGAGTGGGCCTGCTGAAAGAATTGGTGTAGTTTTATTAATGCTTGAGCCCCTAAATAATGTAAACTTTAACCTGCCATAATTTGAGCTGAATCCCAAAATGCAGGGACATAGGCTGCTGTGCCTTGCTTAAAATCCAAAGAACAGAAATGAGCCATTTAAGCATTTTGCGTGGGTAAATGGCGGGAGTAACTATGACTCTCTTGTGTGAGTTTTGTTAGTCTGTTCCCGGTGAGTCTACCCGCAGAGCAATGCCTGGCTGGACGAGTGGTGTCCTATGAGGCTAAGGTCGCTGCAGTAATATTTGGCAGCACTTTCATGGGCTTTAACGGGACCACTCATATACATAATGGCTACCCTAGAGTTCCAGGCGATTTGCTACTCGTACGCTTTGTGGCTTGGAGCGATCGGCCAATGTTAGATGGCAGTCGGGCATCCCGCCTCACCAGAGGTTGATTGGTTGGATACCATGAGAGGAAGAGCTTAGTAGTTAGTAGCTGCGTGGTCTCGTCGCGGTGAAAGCGAAAAGCTCGGAACCGAGTGGTGAGGTCAGCTTCGACCACATGAACAGGTTGCCGCAACACCCATTTGCTCTATCTGTCTTGTCAGGCAACCGGGGCAACCAAAGGCTCGTTGTGTGCAGTACTGTGTCCCACGAGGGACCGTGTTCTGCGAGGGACCAATTGCCATACAAGATGGAGGGGGATGGGCCCACCGCTACCCACTTAATGGGGAAATGTTAAAAGTCGGGTCGAGTGCCAACTGATCGGTGCAGTAGTGATTGCACCTTTCTCACTGGTCGTCATCAGGACAGAATATGTAATCCGGGGTGGAGGACTGTCACACACCTTTATTGATGGGCCACGTTGGACGTGCCTGTCTGGGGACGGGTGCCAGTGGCCCGGTTCGAACTGGAGAGTGACTTAGTGGCCACCTGTGAAGCAATTGATGGGCTCGGAGTGTGGCGCCCTGTTGCGTGCAGGGTGAAAACCTGGAACCCAAGGGCGAGGGCACTACGGCATCCTCTGAACTGGTGTCAGAAACTGTATCGATACACTTAATGGATGAGTGCCTTGTGCACGGGTCCGCCTCCTGGCCACTTCCGAGAGGGAGGAGATTTGCCCATAGCTAGCTGAATATCAAAGTGAAGAAATTCAAAAAGCACAAGGCAATGGCCTGGAGTGACTAGTACTCTCTTAACCCCTTTACCGGCTAGCCCGAGCGGCACTCGTTATCTTTCATTATTTGGCTAGCCCGAGTGGGCCTCGGGTTGTACTTTGCAAGCGGACAGCTAATCGGCAAGCCCTAATCAGACTCGGGGAAAGATATATATGGGTTTAGTAATCATTTATTCGCCAGGTGGAACTTATTTTTGGAATATTTATGTTGCACCCTTGTCGAAAATGGCGTCGAAGAGAGCATACAGCGCGAGCCAAGTTCGGCAAATTCTCTTAGATAGCAGCGATGAATCGTCGGTAGTTGCCAGCGAAAGTGAGGTAGAGTCGAGTGAGGATGATTTCGAACATTCGGATGGCAACGAAAGCACGGAAACGGTGATCTACGATGCTGGATCAAATTTTGCTTGGTCTGATAGACAATGCAATCAACCCACGCGACTGGATTTCACTGGATCTCCTGGACAAAAGGCAGCAATTCCAGACACAAGTGATGTTTTACATTACTTTAGATTGTTTCTGACTTGTGATACGTTAGAAATGATGGTTGAAGAGACAAATAAACGTGCCGAGGAGCTGAGTCAAGGCCTTCAGAAACCGGACAAGCGGACAGCTAATCGGCAAGCCCGAATCTTAAAAAAATAAATGGCCGGATTGGTGACGGATTGAAAATTTTTAATGGACGGTAAAGGGGTTAAGGTATCCAAACAACAGAAGTGAGCCATTTAAGCATTTTGCAGATAGAAAACTTCATTTAGAAGTGCATTAGTTTAATCTTCCAATAGTGGCTAAAAATAAAGAGTGAATCCCTGAAAACTGGCAGATCAGTACTTCCTAAACCTCTTACAATAGACAAATTTTGCATGAAAAATGGTTTAAACTTTTAACTTCCGAAGTGCAATATCCGTTTGAAAGGAAAATTTTGACCCTCCAAGTCTATAGAAGAATTTTTATACAACCTACTGACTGTATCGCTATGTATTGTTTTCAACCTGATGTTCTATGAAAATCTGTGATTGATAAAGCACAAAGTGCCATTGCCAGTATTTCATGGTGCCTCTAGTTGTATTCTAAAGTCTGTGGTTTTGAATTGAATGTCCATTACTGCAAACCAGGGTATTGGCCGGAAGATGTCCTTTCGCAATTGGCAATAAAACAGGATGATGTAGTTTTATTAATGTTTGTGAATTCGTATTGTGAAAACGAGTGGGCCTCCTGAAAGAAGCAAAAAGCAGCATCTGAGTGATAACTGAAGGCTTCTTCGGATACATCAGCCCAAGTGGCCTGAGTGAAAATTCCCTTTATCGGTGCATGAAATGCGCCATAAAGCAAATCAAGCAAACCTTTTTGTGCCACAGTTGATCTCGGCAAAATTTAAAGAAACAAAATTATAAAATGGTTAGTAGCCTATTGTTTTTTCTAACGAAATATCATTTATAACATAATTTGCAAAGTTACCACATTTTAAATTTACTATAGGTTATTTTTGCAATTTGGCACTGACTTCTTGAATCAGCCATTTCGGCACTAAACCCCAGAATTGTGGCCCTCTATTGGCAAGTATGTGTATGTCTGATTTATAATTATAAGTTTCAGTTTCATGTTTATGTGCCATGGCATTACACTTAGTGTTCATTGATGGGTGAAATAGTTTTGAAAACTTTTAAAAATAGCATTTTAAATACTTTTGAAGTATTTAACATACCAGTTCACATTTTTTTCACAACTTTTCAAAGTATAGGTGTTAGTGTTTCACATAATATGTTATTGAATAGGTAAAAGGCCTAGTGTGATTCACATAATAATAAATAAATTCTGCCAAGTGACATTCTTAAATACTAATTATATTGTTTTGTTCTCAGGCAGACTAATAGATCTGCAGGCATCATTTGAGAAGGCATGCAAATGACTGATGCATCGCAGGCAAGCAGGCTAGGAAATGAAATCTCGAATCATCTGATCAAACGTCACAGTACTAAAGCTTAACTGATGCCCCTGTCATGCTGACACTAAGTCTTCTTGAAATTCTGACTTGGATTCAAAATTGTATTAACTTTGTGCCATCGGTTGATGCCTTGTGCATTAGACACTGGCGCATTAGAAGTTGCTAATTAATAACTTAAACCCCAGAATTGTGGCCCTCTATTGGGCCATACAAAGTCTATAGCCATTAAAAAGACATTTGTAGTATGCCATGCAGCCAGTTGCTATGGGATAGGTGTTAGCAAGGCAAGAAGGACTTGGGTTGGGTTACCTGCTGCCAAAACTGTTGTGAAGACAAAGTTGCAGAGCTTTATAGAGCAGCCTAAGCCACCACAGTTATGTGGACCAGTGGTCCAAGATATGCTTGTTGGTGTTGAGCAGAGGTTTGCCAAAATCTTTTACCCTGTGCACACTTGTATACACAGCATTTAAATTATTTGAAATTACTGTTTGTTAACTTTACTGTGTTTGCATATTTTATGGACAATAAAGGTTAACTTGTCTACTGAATAGTATTGGTGAAAGTATTAGTATTGTAATACTTTTAAAAAATAGTATTTGTATTGGTATTACCAAATAATTTGGTGTTGGTATTGGCAATAAATTTTTCCAGTATTGTTAAAAGCCTGTTTAAAACAAATGTTAATACAATAGGTATACCATATTGTAATACTGCAAAAGGTAAGGGCCAGTACTTTTTAACCTACTTATGACTATCAGCTTCAAAAAGTTAAACTTGAAAAGTTCTGGCTCTTAATTTTTTGCTTTATTCATTTCTAGGGCCTCAGTTGCTTTTTCAGCTGCTTCAGAATTTCTGGAATTAACAGTCTTCTATCAGCAGCTACAGTTCTCAGAGACATGGTTCTTCTAGTACTGTCTTTGTTGTCTGATGATGATGATGATATTTTTTATTTTCTTGATATTTTTTTGGCTAGGTATGACTATGAGAACTGTGAATCTGCTCCAGCAGAACAGATGATTCATGATCTGGAAAATTTCATTGTTGATCCATCAGTCATTGGAAAGTCCTACTCCTATGAGAACAAAACATTCAAGATTGCCAAAACTGACAACTTTGAATATACGGATCCCATTGACCATAGCATCTCCAAAAAACAGGTGTCTAGCAATGTTGTCAAGAAGACTATTTATAAAAGTTTTTGTCTTCCTTAACAAGTATTGTTTCACACAGGGTTTCGAATAGGAGACAAAGGTCAAAGGTATCGTCGTGGGCAACCCTCAGAGGTGAAATCCACGGAAATTGAATGGCTGGAAGAGCATTGTTTTAGAGATGAGAAGACCCTGGCAGAGATGCAAAAGTTGGGAATATTGAGTGAAGTGAAGGAATGGAGTTCATGCGGTAGGTTGTAAAGTAGTTATTAGGGGCTGTTGATCTCAGACAATGTATCACGGAAGATGGCTTGCTGTTGTAGGGAATCAGAATCATATTTGAGGATGGGTCACGCATCATTTATCGTCTGAGTGGGACAGGAAGTGCTGGAGCAACTATCCGCATGTACATTGACAGCTACGAATCAGACAAAGAAAAGATTCTTCAAGATGCTCAGGTAATTTGGGTGTAGAGGTGGCAGCTGCTTTTTAATCACTTTGAACATTACAGGCACAGTGGTGTGATGTTACGACTGTCCTCGTTAAAGCTTTTGGATAGCAGGAAACCAATTTCTGAGTCCTTAGTGTAGTCGGCATCGTCTTGCAAACCGTCCATGGCATAGTAATGCCACATTTAAAGATGGCTACTGTACCATTTCTTTGAGTGAATCGTCCCATGCTAGCTTTACCCATTCACAAACCAAAGGCAGATCAGGGTTTCTTTATGTTCCCACCTTTGTTTAACATTGCCATACCCGATACATCCACTCCATCCAAAATGTACGGACACGCTCTTTAAATGACTTGCTCAGTAAACTTCTAAAGGTTGTAGCACAGAAGTTAACCCAGCTTGGATTACTCACATATTTGTAGGTGGACCTTTAATCTAACGGTCGGTTAGATGCGCATTGAACTTGTCCCACACTAGTAGACCTAATTTCATGAGCCGAAAACCTGACCATTTGTTCAACACGCGTTCAAACCAATCCTTCATTCCATTATCATCCAACCAGCCTTTGTTCATTCTTTCATCATTCCTTTCAGCGACCTTTCACTTAAAACAACCATTGATTAGTTTCAACCCATCTGCTAAAAAGCGCAGGACCACAGTGAAATGAGTCCATTAATGGCTGTAATTTTTACAAGAACGATGCCTTATCCTACAGTAGTGATGTGAGCGTGAAATATTTCATTTGAAATATTTCATTTCTGACAGGTTTTTTTGAAATATTTCAATGACCAAAAAAAACATGTTTTTTTACATCTCTAGTTCTAAGTTCTATTCTATTCTTAGAACTTTTTGTAAAATTTTGTTTGCCGGATTATTATTGAGTCTAGTTGACATAGTATTTGTGATTTATAATTTGTCTTGTAAAGTCACTAAAGTGTTTCGAATTCTATACGATTGACTGTGTCCTAGGCTCCTAGGCTAGCAGAATTTAGCTAAAATCACATTTATTTCATTTATGACAAAACAAGTGATTAATAATAAATGTTAAGCATAACAATGAACAATAACATCTACTTTATTAGATCAAACTGTAATTTGTGACATTTGGTGAATAAAATATGTTTTTCAACATATAATGTAACTCTCATAAAAGTCATTCTTAAAAACAGGTAATTAGAAATAAATTGAGTATCTCGAGGATGGTCATCACTAACACAATAATGCATATAATATGTAATATGAGAGAAATAAATAAACTGTTATTATGGTTGTAATTAGTTGTAAAATGTAAAAAAACATAATTTCAAATGTTTCAAAGGAAACTGAAATATTTCAAATAAAACTGAAATATTTCATTGAAATATTTCAACGCCAAAAAAAACATGTTTTTTTACATCTCTATCATACAGCATGTATTGTCCAGTTCACATGGAGAAATGCACTATAAAATCGAAAGATCTAGTCTGCATAGAGAGCACTGCACTTGGTTCAAAAGAACAATAAATAACGACTGATGTTTGATGATGGGTGGTCACATGGTCACAGTATTTTAAAGCAGATATTTATTTCACTTTGTTAAAAATTAATTCTTTATAGCAACATCTGTTTTATAACATTATTTATGAATTTCTTGACTGCGCACATGTTGTGCAATATCCCATGGACATGTCATGTGATCTCCGATGGGTGTATTGAAGTCCTCTCTTTCATGTTTCTTTGGAGGATAAATGTTGCAATCTTGGCTTGACCCTCTTACAAGTTAATCCCCCAAATTTAAACTTTGAAAATTGAACAATATTTGTTGACTTATACATGGAGGTCTACAGTATGTCATTCTTTCCCTATGAAGTGACTTTGTTCTGTCACAATTTTGTTTGGTCAGGTTATGCTGAAGCCGCTGATTGAGATTGCACTTCAGATTTCACGCCTGAGAGAACTTACAGGTCGTCAGCAACCGAATGTCATCACTTAAAGACAGAAAGTGCTTTCCCAAGATCACTGATGCTTCACTCCCAGATTTCTCTGCACTTCCAATTCATTGTTTTGAATATATGTATCAGATTTTATAACCCCATTCCCCAGATTTTACGTTTCTTGTAAATTGCATGCTTGGTACTGAAGCAGCTGCCATTTAGAATGCATTGAGTGCAGTCTCCTGAGTTCTTGCAACTAGCACATTTCAGGGGGAAAATAAATCCGTGATGAGGTCAGGTGTGTGGTTATTGTTTTGCTACACTGGGTGATGTGATCATCTTTAAGCATTTTTTCAGTCATTTCATCAGACAAAGTCCTTTGCCACAGCTGCCTGTTTGGCTTGCAACAATGCCAGTTTAACAATTCCATTGTAGTCTCACATAACATATTTCTCTAAATTGTTGCCCTGAACAAGAAGCGATCAATCGCTTGAGAAAGTGACTTGATACTGCAAAATTAGTTGACATAGGATGCTGTGAAGGCCAGTTGTCATTTAATGCACAACAGCACTGTAACAAAAGTTTAGATAAGACTAGCTGAAAAGGTCAAGGTAATAGTTCTGTTAACACGTCTGTAGAAACTTTTACTAGGCATTTGGTCCCAAGATTGAAGGACCTTCTATCTGAATCGTAGGCCTGAGCTAATCTAATACTCAGAAAACATTGTTTAATATCCCAGTTAGTGTTAATGCTCCTTTACTGACCCTAGAGGGATGGTGACTTTAGTTGGTCACTCATCCAAGTATGCACTAACCTTATTGCCTTAAGTTCAGTGTATGCCAGTGTCATATTCACAGTGCCAAGCTGACATCTTGTTGATGGTCACTAGAGGTACATGTGATATTATTGTGCAGTTGAACTGCTTACTAGCTTTGTTTCTGATATGATAGCCTCTGTATGCTGTATTGATATCTATAATGAAGGCAAAGCTGTCTTGGCCAAAGTTTCATTTTGTAGCCAGGCTTTGGCAAGTATTGCTGCAATGAGTGTTCAGATGGTTTATTAATCCAGGACCATTGCTATGATCTACTTATTGTCATTAACAACTTGGGGCTATTGTTGTTGATGGAGACCCGTAATTTAGCCAAAATTAGATAAGTGGAATTGAGATAGCAGTGTCTTTTGACCCTTTAGCCAAACCAAAATCAGTGTTGGAATGGAACAGTTTGTCTTTTCGACTTTTTCTAAATCGGGTTGGTAAAACTGATCATGAGGTTTTCTAAAGGACTTAAAAATATACTTGAAATGGTCTTCATTTGTTTGGGTTGATACTTTAAAAATGTAGTCTCTGGAAAAATTATGTATAATGGCTGAAACATTTGTATTTAAAATTGACCGAGGATATTGTAGAATCATGCATGTATGCTTTACGATTAGCTGGGAAGCTGGTGACTTGGCTATGCTTCATGACTGGCTGCAGATGCTCAGTATTTTGTTGGCATTTCTTGACTTGTATTAGATACTGTTCAATAAGAATCCTCACATACACATTGAGTGTAGTTTTTTTAATAATTGTGAAACCCGTTATTACAGTTATTCTTGAGAACAAAATCATCACGACAAAAATACCCTCAAAACCTGCCTTTCAGTTGATTTTTACAAGAAAGTATTGCAGTTTTGCGCTTACCAAGTACTAGGACTTACTTTGGTTAAGTTTTGTATGAGCATGACAATTTTTCAATTTTCTTTCAAAGTTTGGAATCCTAGACGTGGTACAACATTCCCCAGTCGCTCTGTGCTAAAGATGACCATCGACCAATGATGAGCCTAGTAACTGCTTGCTTACCAAGACCTCCAAGGTCATCATCCATCTGTTCCCAGCATTAGGGGGACCCAAACCTTTCCATTCTTGCCTTCCTTCCAGAGAATGACATGTGAAACTTGGAATGGAGCTTGATTGATCCTGCATGCTCTAATCAACGGTAACTTTTCATTCCTGATGGATTGTTTCTTCCACTGTTTTCATTTTTACTGTTTCAGCTGCAGAGTGTTTGGGGAAGCTGTTCGTGAACTTAAAATGGGAATTTTTCTGTTCAGTAATTTGCGATTAACTCAATATTTATCTAAATATCAAGTACTACGCATACTTGACTTCTTTGGTTCTAACAACTATAAAAGAACAATCTCCATAACTTACTGACAACTTTTAATGTACTTTCCCAAAGATTCCGCTTACTGGCTTTATTTATTAAAGTACTTAAATTACTTAAATTATTAAATTACTTATTATTGCCTTATTAAACTGGTTTTCTGGTGTAGGACTCTGCTAAAAAGCTCTCCCATCAAAAAGTCTACCTGCACATGAGCTGCTGCTTTGGCCTACTTTGTATCCAACAATCATTTTTTACACTGCTTTTTAGATGATGGGGTCAAGAAGTTTTAAGCCCCACACCAACAGGTTCCAGAGTAGAGCACCAGCCACAAGCCATTTTCATGCATTTAGCAGCAAGTCTTAACAACGTGGCAAGGAAGATTTGGTTTAATTTGTAAAAAACATTGGGAAATTTACAATGAAATCACTTCGATTGAGTTCAAATCTGAAAAAAATATTTAAACTCATCTTATGACTATTGTGAACTAGTGATTTTGGTGCACTTTGAGAAACAGAGATAATATAAACAAAGCAATTTTGATGCAGTGGAGTTCAGACTTGTGTTAAATTTGATGCACAGCTCTGGAATTCAGAGTTTTCTGTAACTGTAAATTTTAATGCAAAGTTCAAATGCCATTTAGAAATTCCAGGATGAGAGACCAGTTGGGTAACAGGGGCCAGGGTACCCATTAGGAGTTGGTTGCCGAGCTTTTTAAACGTTTCACTGTGAATTGCATTGCAGAAATACACGCAGTTTGATCTGGCCAAAGCAACTGCCTAGTGCTAGCATTTCAGTCAAATGCCATACAAACCCAGGACTAAAGCACACATCAAGGACTTGCTGATTCCTGTATCCTGCTGTCTACACCTCATCTGATCACTGATCCTTGTTTAAGCCATCATGTTGCTTTATCCTACAGTGCATCATTACCTACAAAACACCAGAAGCAAGAATGATATATTCAGAAGCCTAAATGCATTTAAATACAACAGTTAACTAGAAAATAAAATGTTTCACAGATTCAGATAGTACAATCGATCATCACCAGTAGTATATTAGACAGAAAATCTCGTACAACAGTTCCAGTGAAAATCATACAGCATAAAGCTTTAAACCAACAGAAAGCAGTTAAACATAATGAGAAACAGAGAAAGTCAGTTTAACAGCATTAGAAAAAACAGTGAATGATGTTATCACCTCGACTCCAATCGACAAAAGCATTGTAAATACAAGACAAATAAAGTGAATTGCCTTCTGTTCAACACAGAAAAGGATGCTTAGGCCATTCCGGCATCAGTGGTTTTTATGCATATTAGTTCCACTTATTAAGTAACTGATAACACGAAAATCGCTTAACGCAAAATGTGTCGATCCCAAGGAAGAAAATGCAATACAAAACCTTGCATAACACAACATGTTGATTTATTTTCAAGATTTGGCTCTGCTTATCCAAAGCGAAATGGTTGTAGTTTGCTTCATGTTTCAATTTCCAGACTGTGCGCTTGTGGTGGTCGAGACATCCAATTCAGTGCTGTGACATTTTGACCACCATCTGTTAACTGTTCAACCGCTAATGTTCCTTGTTCCTGGGTGCTACGTACGCTCGTGATATTGTGGGCGTGGTCTATGCTGACCAATCCCGTTACACGCTTTTCCTGTTAGTCCAACGCGTAAAGAAAGTATGAGATTTTACGAATTCTACGAATGCTATTTCAGTGTCTGCTTCCACTGTCCCTTCGAAAGTTAAGTAAATATCGGGGCTATATCTAAAAGTCTCTAAGTGACGGCCTATCTCTGCCTGTATGTATGTATGTATTATCACTAAATTTGTAAAGCGCCTTTTAAGTAACTCACAAAGGCGCTGCAGCACGGCTACCTAACGGTGTCTAAAGAGGAATGTCTTGAGACGGGCAGAAAATGTTCCCTGAACATGTATCCAAGTGTCTGCTTCTAAGTACCTCTAAGTGTCACAGGGTCACAATACCCTGTCAGTTTCTTAGTGTTTGCATTAGATTCGGTTCGAGGCTTGCTCCAATCCTCTAGGCTGTGATTGGATTTGTAACCCCGTTGCTCTTTGCAATCGAGCATTCCGTTGGTAAACCCATGTGCAATAAATATTGTATACTTGGCGTTGGCTGTGATAGGGAATTCGACCATTCAGCCATTAGCTGCTGGAATTTCTCATCGTCCGCTGCAGCTGTTCGAATGGCCAGCCGTTGATCGTCCGTTAGGACATGGAGAAATAAATAATGGGGTCCATGGTTATGATCAGTAGCTCCTTCGGGGGCGCAGCTATGAGAGGACCGTTACGGTCATTAATTAGCGGTGAGGTGAGACAGCGTGTTGACGACAACTAAATGCAAGCAGAGTCGTAATTATGTTGCTGTGATCGCAGTAGAATGCACTGCAGTCGGTTGGTATCGGACAACAGAGCCTTTGACGCGATGGAGATTAGCGGTGATCGGTGTCTATCACTATCTGCTTAGCATAAGAGTCCTGCCCTGCCCTTTTCTTAGCTAGCGACGCATATTCGCCTGGTTTTACATAATGCAGGAAATCTGTTCCTAGCCCTGTCTGGCTAGCAATGATTGCTTTCGATGATTGCTTTCATCGTGTCGCGGTAGGCTAAGCCAGGCGCTTGCATCAGCATCTTGTTTAGCCGTCGAACGCCGTACCGTGAATCTCAGGCTCCCAAGAGGTCGTCCATAAAGGACGTCCGCAAAAAATGACCTAATCGTAATCGTAATTCCTAGATTTCTACAGCGCCCAACGAAAGCCACGTCGCGGGGATCAGCTTATTCACAGGCGCTCAGTCAAAACAAAATCAATAGGCAAAAGGGTACTGTGGACCCTCCCTCCCCTTGTCCCCATCTGTCCGCATTTGGCCTTACCCTCCCCTTTGCAGACGTCCGCACTCCAAAGCCAGTGGAAAATAAAAGATCAACATCGTGAAAAACGTCATTAATAAACTACTCGTTCTATCTTATTTAAAAAGAACACCAAAATGGCACCGTACATGGCTAACAGATCTACATAGATGCAAGTTAAGATAGGTTGAAAACTTGAAATGTTTCTTTAGCTGTCTGCAGTGGAACAGTATTGTTGATGAACCAGTGCAGTACAGAGTGTCTGCCGTCTGACTGGACGGTGTTTAAAGCACGGGTTGTATTAAAGGCTGTGTATATGTACCAAATTTATATGCAGACGTCCGCATGGGCAATAACCCTCCCTTCTCCTTGTCCGCAATTGTCCGCATATGCATGACCCCTCCTCCCTTCCTCTCTTCCTCCCTCTCTTTCTCTTTACGGACGTCCTTTACGAATGACACCCAACTCACTGCTTCCGTGCTGGAGCTCACAAATAAAATATCGCCTGCCATTCATGCAGTTCCGTTAAGTCCAGGAAGCACTAAGCGTTGCAGTTCAGCCGCTACGTCGGCGCTGACCTATATTTGTGTATAATTAAATTGGCAAACTATATAAGCAACACAGCGTACATAAGATGTCGTTAAACTGAGGAACTACTGCTACTAGGTTGAATAAGGGATGTCGCGTGCTGCGATGCCTATGTCGTGAAGGATCGATGCGGGCCTTCTGAAGACAGAGTGAACGAAGGTTGCGAGCCTTCACAGATACGAGTTGGAGTGTTTTTTGAGCGAATTCATAGTTCATACAAATACCTATATACGGACGAGGGTGACGTCCGGAGAAGCCCGTGTTCGATACGGTCCCGTTTATGATAAAATATACGGACGAGAGTCGAGAGAGTCCAGGGGAAAAGACTAATCTGTGCGCTCCCGGCGGGACGACCGAGACAATAACTGTCTGGTTTCGGGCTGAGCGTGCCGATCCGGCAGGGCGAGGGTCCACTCTGCCGTAGATCGCGAGGCTGTCTGAGCCATGACAGTTGGGACGTTGAGATTGGACAGAATCCGGGGAAGGACCTCGTTCGTCAAGTAAAAGTTTGGCATCGGGCCTACCCCAGTAGTCCGCTAGTAGGCCTATCAGATAAAACAGGTCTGTGTGAAACGAGTGGGAAAGTTACAGAAGCTACCCCATTGACCCCGTAGGAGAAAATCTGGTCAGTGCACTTCTGAGAACGTCGCAGCCGTTGTAAACCAATCTTTCTGATTTCTGACTGGCTCCGTTGGTCCAGCAGGGCTCGGTCCCACCCTATTAGGAAGTCGCGAGATGGTCTGAGTAAGTCACGATAGTTGGAAATTAGAGGCTGGGCGAAGCTCGGGTAAAGACGACTAGACAGGTCTGTGTGTCATAACGAAAATGATTAGCGTTACCTTCCTTCTCCTCCTTTGTCCTGGTGAACAAATCGTGTAGACTTAGCTCCAGTTCACTACACAGCAACTTAAGAAGTTTGAATGTCTTAAATCCTTAAGGCTGGGTGACTCGCTTGTTCAGTTGACTGATACTGCTCGTGATTTGGGCGTTGTTTTTGATTCTACTATGTCTCTCACAAACTATGTAAATGGTATCTGTAAATCATCACACATGTATATTCGTGACATACGCAGAATTAGGCGTTATGCCCCCATGGCTTCTAGAATGTCCTAGGTAAAAGCATTGGTCTCTAGTCGCCTTGACTATTATAACTCAAGTTTTGTTGGTATCACAAAGTCAAACATGCAGAAACTCCAAAGAGTTCAGAACTCCTTGGCTAAAGCCATAACAAATACTTCAAAATATGAGCCTATGACCCTGCGCTTAAATTGGCTTCCTGTTCAACAAAGAATTTGTTTCAAATTGGGACTCAGTTTATACAACATTGAATTGCGGCCAACCACAATACTTGAAATCAGTCCTTATTCCTCAGACTTACCATTATTCTGCAAGGTCATCTGATTGTCTTTCTCTGGTCATACCTTGGATTTATAAATGTTTTCGGTAAATGTGGTTTTTCGGTTTTTGGACCTAAATAATTGAACTTCCTCCCTGTGTCTGTTCGTTCTCCTGAGTCGCTTCTGTCATTTCGTTTTCAACTTAAAACTTCAACTTTTCAAATTGCTTATCCACCACAGACTGCCTCTCTGGATATTAACCTGATTGTGGCTTGCCTTTGGTGCGCCATCGATTGATGCCTTGTGCATTAGACACCGGAGCATCAGAAGTTTCTAATTAATTATAATTATATAAGGTAAGGTCGACGCGTAAATTTAACGCGTAAATGTTTTATTGTTGGGATGTTGTATGAATATTAAGTTTTCTTGTGTTCTTAAATACTTGTAAACCGATGTGCGATTAGCTATTGGTTAATAAAGAATATACTTACTTACTTACTTACGTCAACGGCCATGGCAACCATCTGAAGGCGGTAAACAATGGAAACTAATAATAGCCACGTTTCCTGTTACGTTATCACTACGTAATACAGCCAAGTGAAGAGGACGCCGAAAATGCCGAATTGGGTTCTAATTGTGGTAGCATTAGTTTCTTCGCTTACCATCGTTTTGTTCTCACTGAAAGCAACGTGTATCAGCAGCGATTACTGTGAAAGAATTCCAATCTGTTATTTGATCTGTACTATTCTTCTGGCTTTAGTAGCATATTTATATGGTAAGCAAACAGGACAGAAAGAAGCTCAGCAAGGCTGTGTAGAGAGTTACTATTCGCGAGTTTTCGTTTGCCGTAAAGGGATCCACAAGAACGGCCGACCTTGTGCTTGCTAAAGGTAATACACTTAACTACTGGTCTTTCACTCAAAACTGAAAACATTCCTTTTCCAGAAATCCTGTCCTAATTCTTCCTCTTCCCCTTATCTCTCTTCCAACTCCAGTTTCAAACACCATCACCGGTAGTCGTATGATTGTCTGCCTGCCTGACTCCTGGGCCATAACCTGGAACCGAACCCTTTCTGACTGTCGATTTTGCTTTGACTGAGGCCCTGTAAGCAAGCTGGTTCTCGCGACTTACAAATCTCGAGTTTAAGATTACAGTTACAATTCTGTGGGTTTTATTTGTTTAAAATGAACAGAATTACACAGGTCTGACATCCGAAATTTAGTGATTTCAACCAGCATAACTGTAACTGTTTAATACGGAAGCCCATAGGAGACATGCGATTAATTTTATTCATCTAGTGCGCACTGGATTGCATAGATTATATCTAGTGCGCTCTAGATATTTATCTAGAATAATGAATAATAGCGAATTCTTGCAGGCTCGTGAGATCAGAAGTGACGTTCGCTTTATTTTGCCAAATATGTCCAAGCTAGTCGAATGTTGTAAGCTTCAATTTTGAATTAAATGTACAATGCTCATCATGGTGGAATGGAAAAAATGAAAGTGCTATTTTGGTGCCGGCAAGGCGTTTACTATGGCAGCGTCTGTCGACACCAGTTCCGCTGCAGCGCAACTGCAAAATGACCAGCAGTTCCTGACCGACGAAGCAAAGGAACCGGTTTCAGCTGATCGACAGCGATTCAAGCCCCCCTCTGAACTACAGCAGAAGCAGCAGCACCCAGGCGATCGAGAACAGACGTCAAAGGCAAGCAGTGGTCGGATCCATTTCACAAAAATGATACAGATCTCTAATGCAAAAATTTAATTGTGTTCATAGGCAGAAACCGCAATAGAGCCATTGTAGGCTCGAAAGCCCACAATAATTTAAGCGCTATAGACCTGTATACGGGTTTAAGTCACACCATTAGGCTACAGGTACATTGCATCATTTAACTCCACAAACAAGGCAGGCGCTCGATATTGCGAGAAGCCGCTTCTTCAAGCGAACATAGGGAGGGAAAAGGCGTGGGGAAGTCTTCAAGAGCGCGCAGTCTACTAAGACTAAATTGCAGTTGCAATATAAGATTTATAGAGCGCCTCTTAGGGAATAAACTCAACAGTGGCGCTCCCGACCCGAACAAGTAAAATCAAAGTTAAACAGCACAGTCTTGAGGCGCCTGCAAAACCCTGAAAGGGGTAGAGAGAGGAGCTCAAGTCGCAGATTTCGAGAGAGACGGTTCCAGCTGGTGGAACCGACATACGCCAAGCTCCTGGACTGGGCGGTAGCAGTTGGCATGCGAGGGACAAACAAGAGATCCATGCAATGAGCCGAGTTTACGCCAACGACTATGTTGCGTAGGTTCAGATTCATTAGCTTTTTCCTAACAACAATTCTTCCCAAAGAAAACGTCTTTCATAAACTGCTCTTCTCCTCTCTGTCAATAAATATTCGAACACAATTGTTTGTAATTGTAATAATATTTCCTAAACTGGCTGGAAACGCATCACGCAAAATCTTCCTCAGTCTCACCAGCCTTCTTAAATTCGCCAGCTGTCCACTTAACAGACGGAAAATGCTGCAGACATCAGAGGTGCTTTGTACCTGGATGTCATCCAGCCGCCTACGGATGGACCTCACGAAACCAAGCTCATCTGGCCTAAGAGCCGTGGGCAGATTCGAAAATTATTTGCCTGGTCTGCGGCACTGCTCAGCTAGTGTTTCTTTCTCTTCTCTGCGTGATCTGAATGGACCGTGGACCACGAATTCAGCTTCTCAAAGCATTTGAACAGTGTGTATGCCGAACGGGCTTTTACCGCCTGCGTCAGATACGCCGCTCGCATAAAACTCAAGTCTGCGTAACTTTGATGTAGACATTCATTTGGACCAGGTTAGCGAGAGTCATTGGAGAATTCACCGACCTCTGTCACGTATGAGACCCCATCAAGAACGAGATCATAGCAGGACCCCTGTCACGTATGAGACCATAGCAGGACCCCATCAAGAACGAGATCATAGCAGGCCCCCTGTCACGTACGAGATCATTGCAGGCCCCCTGCACGCGACCCAATGCAAGATTAACGCGTCCAGAAGACCCTTGCGAGAGCAGACTGTGGGATTCGCAATCGAAACATTTGAAAGAACGGCGTGGTTAACGTCAACAAACAGGCGGCGTTAAGTGCTAGACTGGCGCCGAGTTGACTTGATAACGGAGCTTAACAGAAGCAGACGGTCGGAAAGCCTTCACAAACAAATTTACCGTATACCCAGCTATTTGAAAGTCCATTTCATTTACAGAGTTATGAGAAGATATCTACTGATTGAGATATAATTAGACCTACATAATGATAAAAAAAGTAAAATATTGGGAAATATTGAAAAACGCAGAAAAGTTTGAGAGTAGACTGGGCACATGAGGACTTTTTTATAGTAATCGTTTTTAGATATTCAGATATCAGTTTAATGCATTAGTTTAAGGCATGACATTGCTGATAAATTTCTGTATGGTAGGACCAACTCCATCGACCCCTGAAGCCTATCCAGTACTTCATTATGCAGAGGTCCATCCAACATCCTCGTAAAGTCCGACTCACACCTCAACGTGGTCAGAGAGTGACACAATCAAGTAGGGAATTGCCTGCTGAGGCCATCTCATAAGCGGCGAAGGCTTCGGTCAAAGAACCGACTAGGGCGCTAGCGAAGTTGACAGGTTCTGCAGGAACCCAGAAAACAGTTGGCTAACGTGGGCGGCGAAGGCCTGGGCAGCAGCAGCAGCAGGTCTTGCATCACAGTTGAGCGGAAGATTGCATCATTGTGGTAAACGGCTGACGTGATAAAGGGAAGGCCAGTCTAGTGTGGTCTTTTTTCCTTCTGCGAGGTGGAAGACGTGGGAACCTGCACATCATCTCCCGATTAGCACCGTGGATAATAAGACAGCAGAATTCACTCCAGCTCGGACGGAGTGGGTTCACAAGAAGGCAGCTGGAGCCGTGATTGGGTATGAGCCAATAAACGACAGAGTCCTGGTTGCAAGGATTAATGCAATGCCGAGATACCTCACTATGGTTCAAGCGTATGCACCAGCCTCAACATCTACTGAGCCACTGGGGAAGACAGAGATCAGTTGAATGAGGAGCTGGACGCCGCAGTGAAGCAAGTCTCGAAACGAGACGTCCTGTTGTTGATGGGGGACTTCAACGCGAAAGTCGGAGAACATACATCAGATGAATTCGCAACCGTAGTTGGAACAGGTGGTTTGGGAGTGTGAATGGAAGCAGGTGAGAGTCTGCTGGATTTTTGTTTGGATCATGAAGGGAATCTGTGCAACACGTGATTCGAACATCACCCACCGCGCTTTTGTTCGTGGACGTCACCAGATGGCCAAACACGGAACCAAATTAATTGCATTGCAATAGCACAGCGTTGGAAAGCTGGCATCAGGAACTGTAGAACCTACCCGGGGGCGGATTGTGATTCTGACCACAATCTGCTAGTGGCCAAGATAAAGATTAGATTGGTAAAAATAAGAAACTGGAACAGCCAGATGGTTAAATCTGGAGGAGCTAAAGGGTGAGAAGGCTACAGTTTACACAGTGGAAGTTAAAAATCGTTTTGAGGCATTAGAGTTGGATGAAGGGGAGAGAACACAAGATGAGCTCCGACAAGAGACCAAAACAATTCTATTTGATGGAACAAAGAAAACATTGGTACAAGGAAAGGTCAGAGTCGGAAACCATGGATATCTGAAGAAAGCTTAATCAAGGAAAAGAGAGAAGCCAAAGCAAAAACGCTAAACAGTACAGGGAATTGAACAGGGAAGTTAAGAGAAAGCTAAGGGAAGATAAACAAGTGCAGTGATGAGCTGGAGGGAGCAAAATCGCAAGGAAAACATACGACATCTTTTCCAAACAGTCAGGACACTCACATGGAAATTTCAGCCTCAGTTAATCTGCATCCAGTCAGCATCGGATGAAACGATCACGGATAATTCATCAATTACGGAGTGAGAACTGTGAAGAATTGCATGAAGACAGTGATGTGAAAGACATCGACAGGCAGTTTACACGTGAACCAACTCCACTAAAATCCGAGGTGGTTCGCGCAATTGGTGAGACAGCTAGTGAAAAGAGCACCGGTCCAGATGAGGTTCCAGCCGAGTTGTTCAATCATGGCGGAGAAACAACAGTGGAAAGGGTGCATCGAATATGTGAGGCATTATGAAAGACTGGGGAATTGCCAGCAGATTGGGAAAACTCAATCTTCATTCCTCTTCCAAAGCAAGGCGACATGAGACAATGCACAAATTACCTGACTACAGCCTTCGCCTTACATGCCAGTAAAATAATCTTAAAGAACATCTAGGAAAGGATGAGAACGAAGACAAAATCTGAGGTGGCAGTTGAACAAGCTGGATTTCGCAGAGGAATGGGAACAAGAGACCAAGTTACAAATCTTAGAATTATCATGCAGAAAACTAGAGAGTATCGCGGCCCATCTGTATGTTGTTTGTTGATTTTGAGAAGGCTTTGATTGCGTCTTACATGAGAAGCTCTGACTGGCTATGATAGACATGGGTTTACCCTATCCTCAACCTGCTTGCTTGGCTCTACTGTAAATAGCAAACTAGAGTGAGAGCAGTCGGTGTACTCTCACGATGGTTCTATGTCGAGAAAGGGGTTCGACAGGGCAGTGTGATCTCGCCATGCCTGTTCAACGTCCTGGCAGAGATGGTCATGAGGGAAGCGGGAAGCGCTGGACGGTTATGATGGTGGAATTCAAATAGGAGGCAGAAGAGTTACAAATCTGCGATGTAGACCTACTGATGGCATTGTTCTGTTAGGAACCTCGGAATCAGAGCTGCAGGGGAGAGGGGATCGTCTTTACCGGGCAAGCAGCAACCAGGGCCTCTTGATTCTTGTGGACAAAACCAAGATGATAGCAACAAGTGGTGCAACCTGCAGCATCAAAGTACAAGGAGCAGGTTGACACATTTCAAAGTCTTGGCTCATTTATAACTGAAGACTGATTGCAGTGAAGAGATTCGGTCAAGACTGGCAAAAGGGCAAGGTGTTGGGGCAGCATTAAACAATATATGGAAAAGTCACGGCATATTGCTTACAACAAAGATACGACTTTTGAAAGCTCTTATATGGCCAGTGGCACAGTGTGGCTGTGACAGCTGGCCATAAAGAAAGATGAAGAGACACGAACCAATGCATTTGAAATGAAGTGTCTGTGGCAGATACTTAGAGTACTGTGAACTGCTAGAAAGACAAATGAGTGGGTGTTAGAGACAGCAGGAGAGAGGAGTCTGCTTGGATTAATCAAAAAGAGGAAGCTTTCATACTTCAGACATGTGCTACGAAAGAGTGGAGAATGCTTAGAGAAAGAGATCATCCAAGGCACAATTCCTGGATCCCGAGCTCGGGAATACCTAAAATGACATGGATCGATAGCATCAAATCGTGGCCTGAATTATTACAGGAGATAAGGGACAGAAGCAGGTGCCACAAAATTGTCCATGCTGCAGCCAATCCTCGTCTGAAGGACGTTTAAGACAAGACAAGACCAACGTGCAGCTTTTCCAATGCTTCATTATGCAGAGGTCCATGATGCAGCCTTCCCAATGCTTCATTATGCAAAGGTCTATAATGCAGCCTTCCAATGCTTCGTTATACAGTTGTCCATCCTGCAGCGTTTTTAGTACTTCATTATGCAGACGTCCATGCAAGCATAGTACGATATAAATATTATTGTGAAGCAAGTAGAAAGGCGTTTATTAAGGAACATTTCAATGCAATCTCGCTAAAATATTTAAATGACACAATTTGTTACTGAATCATACTTGCGAATAAACTTACGCTAACGGTGTTAGATGATGACAAATATAAGGATGTTGATGAAGATGATGAATACGCATTGACCTCGTGGCTGTTGTAGGCTTCTGTTTCGTTGTTGGCAAAGAGTCTCAACTACCCACCACCTGCTCCGCCAAACAACCGCAAAAGTAAAAATTTTCGAGCCGAAGACTACGCTTTAATAGACATGCATGCTTTGAGTGTAAGTAGGCTAAAGTATAATCGTTTTGTCGCTTTGTAGAGTCTTAGACCATTTTCACAAACAGAACATCCGCAGAATCAACTTACTTAACAGAATTAACCGACTGCAATTAAAGTAATCGAGCTATCGTATTTTTCACAATCTCAGTCCTCAAACTCAAACATATGTCGATCATTGAATGCTCTGCATAGAACAAGACAATTCAGTGCACTAGCTCGGTATCTGATGCAAAGCTTTGGAATACACTACTGCTGCCGTTGCTACCACTACCAATACTACTAAAACCCCTACTACAGCTTCCACTGTTCCCGCTGCTGCTGCTGCTGCTACTACTACTACCACTACTACTACTACTACTACTACTACTAGTAACAATAATAATATCATTGCTACTGATACCATTCCAAGTACGACATCCTTTATTATTGCCTCTTACTTCCGCTCCAACTTCCAAGCAATTCCACTACTGCTGCTACTATTACAGAAGCTTAGTGCTTGCAATTCAAAGGCGCGATGAAATGTGAATTGATTTAAGGTATCGTGCTGGAATTGACAGGTCCCGGATGCCCTGCTTCACCAGAGCACAGAGGCTTTCATGGTCTATCTGTGTCCTTCACCGCTGTCCGAACTGGCCAGACTGCGTTCTATCTATCGATGGATGACATCCTTCAGACTGGAAGATCTTATCAAGGACCAGCTTCCGGGTGGACGTGAGGCGTTGCCGCAGACTCCGCTCGAACTACTCAAGAAGATCTTGTCACAGACAACAAACTATGCCGCCGTTTTTACGCAATTGGCCAGGTTGGAATCGGCTGAGGTGCTTGATGTACCTGAAGTCGCTTTTGTTATGCCAAACATATCATCACCACCACCACCACCAACATCATCATCATCACTGCCGCGCATCAGTCTCCCTAAGCAGAGCGTCGGCGAATGGGCAATTTACGACTAATAAACATTCAGAATGCAAAGGACACATAACACTTCAAACAGAAATCAAATCACTTATTGCCCGTCTCTTTAGTCGTAGCCAGACAACGGATTTGTATCGGCCTACATGCTAACACACAGACGCCTGTAAATAAGCTGGTCCCCGCGGCGCGGCTTTCGTTGGGCGCTGTATAAATCTCGGAATTACGACGCACTTCTCGTGCCCCTCTTACTTCGGTAACTTTGGTGACAAGGTTGACTGTGAACAGATTGAGTGCTAACCATTGTTCTGTTGCAAAGGTCTGCCCTCTAATTGTCTAATCCAGTCTAATCTAATGACTTCTATAGCGCCGTTATCATAATGCCCAAGGCATCAGTCAATGGTCGCTTCAAGTGAAATCGTAGTCAAAATCATTATACATTGGAGCAGCCAGGACAAATTCCTATAGGTAGGATGGGTCAGAGAGACTAGAAGTTATGCTACGCTAGGTAAGCAAGTTGAAACAGATGAGACTTAGGCCTAAGTTTAGACCTGAATGACATCACGGAACTGACAGAACGAACAGAACTTGGCAGCGAATTCCAAAGCCGTGGACCAGCAACTGAAAATGCTCTGGAAAGCAACAACGTTCTGATATGAGGGTCAAAAGGAGTCACAGTGTCCGCTGATTAAGTGCAATATTTGTTGGCATGAAGGATGGTATAAGCATGGAACAGAGATAGGTCGGCTGATTTAAATGTAGTACTTTGTGAATTACAAGACAGATTTTAAACTGGATTCTTTGCTCGAGGGGCAACCATTGTAACGAATGTAATGTTGTTACAATATGCTGATACACAGATGTGTTTGTTATGGCTTTGGCCAGTTATGAACCATTTGTAGTTTGTACAGACCTCTCTTTATGATGCCTATAAGAAGTACGTTACAGTAGTCAAGCCTGCTGGAAACCAATGCATTAGCTAGCGGGATTAGGACAGTGTGAGGCAACAGAGATCTGATTCTACGAATAACTCGCATGCAAAATTGAGTTGATTCGCATTTTATTATTATTATTATTATTATTATTATTATGATGATGATTATTATTATTATTATTACTATTATTATTATTATTATAGCCCATTTGGATTATTATTATTATCATCATCATCATCGTCTTCATCATCATCCTATATGTTCATAGTAGAGTTCCGGAGAAGCAGATGGCGTTCCCACGCTGGACAGCCAGAGAGTCTTTGAAGCAGGTAGCTGGTCTCCAAAGGATCGTGGGTTGCCATTGTCATCCTTCGCCCTAACTCCCACATCATCATCATCATCATCATTATTATTATTATTATTATTATTATTATTATTATTATTATTATTATTATTATTATTATTAAACAGACATTTATAACGCGCGCAATTAACAACAGCCTCAAAGGCGCGTGCAACGACCGTAAAAAAGTCCTACCGAGTAATATCGAGTAATATCATGGTTTATAGATCAATAGGAATGCACGGAAATCGAGGCAGACCTATTAAACAGGTAAGTTTTAAGCTCATATCGCCAACATGATTAGAAAATAACACAACGGAGTCAACTATTATGCGCATTCATTAAGACTGACAAGCAAGCCGCCCAACTGAATAGATGTACGGCAGTTAAATATACGGAGTTGTTGACTTGTGCCTAGAAGAAGGAATTCACTTTTTGATGGATTTAGAAGAAGTTTATTACCAGCAATCCAAGACTGAACATCACCAAAAACGGAAGCAAGTATTTTGAGAGCAGGAGTAGATGTGCGACTATCGAATGAGAGGAATAGATGGATATTGTCGGCATACAAGCGATAGTCAAGAGAGCCATCAGTAGGTAGCGAACCTAGTCTAGTACAGTGTGAACAGGAGTGTAAACACCATAATTCAAGACAGCAGGCGCAGAATTGAGTTGGTTGATATTGACAGACTGAGTGCATGCGAGGGTGCAGGTAAGATGCAAACCAACGGAGAGCAGGACCGGAAAGACCAAACCAATGTTCAAGGCGATGAAGGAGTATGCCGTGATCAACAGTATCGAAAGCAGTAGATAGGTCAAGGAGAATAAGATCAGTTACTTTTCCTTGGTCCATGAAGCTGATAATGCGTCCTCTGAATATTGATCAATTGTCATTCGTAAAGGCGATTGATTTTTATGACCTGGCTTTTATGGGTGATATATAATTGCGCTGATCGTCATCATGTTGAGCTGGTTTTCGATCGCCTTTTGGTGCCATAGATCGGTGGGACTGCGTTGCCTGACGATCCCTGGAATCACGAAGAGCTCCGCCTATTCGGTCGGCGACCCAATCGACAGACAGCGAATGCAGGGTCAGTGGAACGCCGTCCACGTGAATGGCGACTGGCGATTCATCGATGTCTACTGGACGACGGCCGTCAGCGAAAACGATGACTCGTCACAGCCATGGATCCGTCTCCAGCTCGGCCACGGCGACTCTGTCGCTGCAGCCAACGACAACAGACAGACGGACGAACAGCCCGCGCAGCAGCAGCAGCAGCATGGAAAGGTGTTTAACGAGTTCTTCTTCCTTCCAGATCCAGATCAGTTTGTACTGACCCATCTGCCGGATGAAGATGCCTGGCAACTGGTCGATCGCAGCCGCATTTGGACGCCAGACAAGTTCCAGAACTACCTGTACATAAGGGAACGATTCTTTGAGCTGGACATGCAGATGCTGCCAAGCAGTAAGACCAACTGTGTGATAGAAACGACTGAAGGAAAGACCTTCGTCGTGTTTGGTCTACCATCGAAGCGAGCAAAGACCTATCGTTTCACGTACGTGCTGTTTCGTCATAAAAGCGACTACGATCCAGCTGTACATTCTCTTGTCTATGAACGCTATTTACTCTTTCGCAAGAGAAACGACCGCATTGAGTTAGACATAAGCTTCCCCGTAACTGGACGATTTCTGCTAAACATCTACGCAAAGGAGACGCAGTCAGAACAAGACTTCTGTCAACTCTGCTCATACGTCATCGATTGCAAGACACAGGCAGTAAATGCCGAGCCTCTTCCGGACTGTCCGGAGATTGGATGGGGTCCAGGTTCGGAGCTGGAAGCAGTAGGGATGCTTCCAAAATCCTACACGGAACCAGTAATACAGGTGAAGAACGGCGAATTAGAGATGAAGTTCGAAGCCAGCGACCTGAAGGTGGCCATGCTCTATGTGCTATCGGATGAAGTAGACGAATGGCACGGCAGTCGACACGGGATTCTTATGATGCAGCAGCAGCAGCAGCAGAAGAAGAAAAGCGCTTCTTCTGTCTCCATCAAACTTCAGCTTCCGAAACCGGGCACTTATGCCATAAAACTATTCGCCACCAATCTCGTCGCAGAAGGCGACATTCCCAATGTCTTGAATTACTTGGTGAAGTATCTAGGTAACGCGAACAGTCTCTCCTGCAAACCGTTTCCTGTTATTCACGAAGGGATCATTGGTACTCAGTATCTGTCTACGGTGCTATCAGTGACCGTTTCATCGACCGCTGACCTACAGCCGATCATAAAGACATCAGACGGTAAATTGGAAGTCAGACTGACTCATGAAATGGACGAAACTGAATTTCTGTTTCACCTGAACAGCATCGAACTGAGGGAAACCGATCTGGTGCAGAGTTGTAGCAAGGAAGCCTCAGGTCGTGAGACGAAACTCTCTCTGAATTTGCCTAAATCTGGTCAATATGCGCTGAACATATTCGTTCGGCTAAATCGTAGCGATGATCGCATCTATGTTGTCCAGACTCAACTGATTCAGTCGACGCAGAAGATTCAGGGAAAACAGGGGGACGACGATGACAACGAGGACCGCAGGATCGCTGCGCGGCGAACCCTCGTGACGTCGTCGTGTTCGTCTTCAGTAAACGTCTGTAGGTCGGGTGTAATAGTCAATCAGGTGCTGACGGTCTATCAAACGCCCGTCATTTTGGCAACAGCCATCAGTGATCAGTTTCAGATTAAGATTCCGCCGGGAAATAATCCGCTGGTGGCAGAGTTACAGAAAGAGACGGCAATCCTATTTCCTCAAAGTCATCGCGTCTCGAAGGTCCCGCGAAAAGACTACGAACTATTCAGCTTTCAAGTTTCTCAGAATGGCCTCTACAGGATTGACTTTTATGAATGTCTTGCGGTCGGGGCATTGATCCACTTGGCAACATACAGTATCAACAGAAGAGACCCTAGCGAGCAAGAGCTGAAGGAGTTTGCAAGCACAGCTGAACCACACGAAGACACATCTGAAGCGATACAACATGACTTCGAAAAAACAGAAGCCGTAGTTGTGGCTGATGCAAGGGAAGAATTGCAACACAAAGAGGCTGACACCGCAATCCAGCAGCAAATTGCAAAAGCATCGGCAAAGCAAAAAGACGTTGCATGGAAGACGCCAGAGAGAATAAAACCTGAGAAATCTACAAAGAAAACGATCGCCGAAAAGAAAGAAGACATAGTTGCAAAGACACCGCAAGCAAGCACTCCGATAGAAACAACACCTGATGCAAATCAAGTAGAAAGCAATGAAAATGAGAGCAAGGCCGAGCCAAAGCAACAGCCGATACAACTGGAACAACCAAGAGATACTGAAAGAAAGGTTGAAAAGCTGCAAGACACGAAAGAAAATCTATCGCCGAATATCACAGAGGAGCATGTAGCTGCTGATAAGAGTAAAGTGTCTTTGCAAGAGGACATCATAGTTGGACCCGTCACGGATAAAGAAAACTTAATAGTTGAACCAGAAAGGGAAACACACGAAACTGTGCAGGCGCCTTCAAAAGAGAAGGAAAAGAAATGGATAATGAAACTCTTAAAGAAAAGTGAAAAGCCAACAGATAAATCACATTCTGCCAAAGAATCAGAAAGCAAAGCAAAGCAAAAGTCACCTGCTAAGAAATCTGCTGACGAGGAACGCAGTGAGTAAAATTTGTTTCAAGATTCTATAAACAAGCATCTCCCTCCCTCCCTCCTTCCCTTCCTCCCGCCCTCTTTTCATCCCTCCCTCCCTCGCTCCCTTTCTTGCTCCCTCCCTCCCTCTCTGTCTCTCTTTCTTCTTTTTTTAACCCTTCACAGTCTTCAAAAGGCAAAGGAAAGATATGCTTGTTTACACGTCTCTATAGAATCTCCTCAAAGCCTGGTCCCAAGTTAAAAGAAAATCTGCCGAGGCACAAACACGACCATGACAATCCATCGATACAACATTTTGCAAACATCCAAACTTGCATAGGTACTCTACTTACCTGGAAAGGGTGGAGCACTGACCTGACACGAGTGGCATGGTCTTCTACGTGTGAGAAGGGCTTAATGATGCTCAATTTCACTCGCCCGCCTAATAAAAGCTCGTTTAAAAACGCATCAGTGGCTCTCCTGATCTTTAGAGCCTAAACTCATGCAACCACCAGAAAGAGCACCAGTTGCCAAGCAACAGGCTGGACCTGTGGAGGAAAGAGGCAAGACCTGCTGAACAGAAGAGAAAACTCTATGGAAAATGAACGTAACAGAAAACAATTAGGAAAAGACGGATTCCAGTTCAGAACACGAATCTCTCAAACCAGTACAGCTTACAATGGTACGATTTGTATCGTGTATATATATATATATATATATATATATATATATATATATATGTATATATATATATATATATATATATATATATATATATATATATAGAGAGAGAGAGAGAGAGAGAGAGAGAGTCAGTGAGTGAAAGAGAGAGAGAGGGAGAGAAAGACAGAGAAAGAGAGTGGCCATTGTCCAGTGTTGGGCACTAACTACTTTAAAGCAGTTTAACTACAATTACCAAATGTACTCAATTCCATGCTAAATGTTTATTAATGTTTTGGCTTCCGGGGCTCCTTCTCGGTCCCAGCCGACGGGGCAGTTACGACACTTGTCAGACCCTGAAGCCATTAGGGGCTTAGCGCCTTCGGCAATCGCTGTTCCAGACCCTCAATTCTCATCCAGTTACTGGATGTCTTAGCCAAAAGGTCACAAAGGCCGCTGTGCGTAGTCTACCATAGGTTGATTGAATGATTGATTGGGTTTTACGGCACATCAGCGCATAATTGGATACTTAGTGCCTTGACTTAATATACTTTAGAAACATAGATTATATATGCAAATAGTAACATATTAGTATAAACTGCAAATATGCAGTTATAACATAGTAAAAGTTCAATACATAAGTTAAAGATTTACTTTAGATTCAAAATAGACGGCTAATATTTCGAATGAAAACGTTACATTCAGAATATCTGTAAAAAGTTACCAGTGACACAATAACATTGACAGGTTTAAATAAATTGCATCTACCATAGATGTACGTTGACAGTATAATAACCAACTGAAACAAATTCAGATGACCTCCAAACTGCACAGCAGTTAAGTTGTCTGTTTGACATACTTGACTACTGACTTGAGCAACACATTGTTCAACACTGACCCATTGTATTACACATTCATTATGACTTGCCTGTCTTATCCCAATCGCAGTACGAAGGTAGTTCCCTTATGCAGTATGCATGAGGGCCCGGAGTGGTTAATCCGGCCCTCAAAATGACTGCATGTAATTTTGATGGCGCGCTTTGTGCATTGTCAGCCATACACGGCTCGAATCTGCTTTCTAGTCGAGTACCACCAGTCGGAAGCGATTGCCTTATTAAGCATTAAATATTAGGCCTACACTTGCATCTCCAAATCGTTTCATTATGACTCCATTGCACATTAAAAGACGCTTCAGTATTGGCACGCAAGGAATTTGTCTGAATTGTTTTTGGCAGAATTGCTTGAAACTGCTCTCAGAGCCAAACTCGAGGAAGCTATGAAAGGAACAGAGGCGGAAAGCATTCAACAAGTACTGAATGAAATCAAAGTAAAGAAGTTGACGCTCGATGGAGACATCACTAAGCAGGCAGCCAAAAGAATTGAATGCCTCCTTATGGCCGACAGTAAGTTACACCGTTTCATTCAGGGAACATTTGCATTTGGAACATTTTAAAGATTTTTGGAGGTTTTCATGTTTTAAATATTTCAATACGTCGAAATTTACAAGCCACTTTAAAACATGTTCCTACCATATGTAACAGCTTTCAGCTTGAATGCAACGCCCCGTGAACCGCTCACCGGGGTTTTGATCCTGGCCCGCACTGGATTCTTCATCCGAGGGCATCACTTGTCCTCCCTCTGTTGCCGTCTCGTTCCCCGGCGGCGAGCATCATCTGTCGAATATTCAAATTAATCGACTTTCGGCTTGAAATAAACAAGTAAATAAAAATACAGCTTAAGCGAGCGATACGATTCGCGCCATCGATGTAGGCAAGACCAGCGTCTGCCTGAAAGTTGGTCGTATCATCATCCTCACCCTCCTCCTCCTCTTCCTCCTCCTCCTCCTCATCGTCACCATCATTATCATCATCCTCATCATCAGCATCATCTGTAGCATCCCTCTGTCTGGAGCTTGTCGTTTCCACAATACCTTGTCCATCCTCTCTATTCTGTGATCGTATCTGCAGGTCGGAGTCGACCATGTGTGGCCAATGCCTCCAGCTGTTCTCTTCCAACCTCTTAGGAAGCTTGCTATCGTGGCTGGCAGAGCTCTGCCATGGTCCCGTTCGCCGTCTTAAGGCGCAATGTGTCAAAACAGTTGAAGCCTTCTTCTTTCAATCATTTTCGGCACTGTAGTGTGCATTGTGCGTCGTTATAGTCCCGCGTTGGTGAAATGAGCTGCATACTGAAGCGCAGAGAAGGCCAGCAAAGATCTTCCGGGACACTGAGAACAGGGTAATGCCGCCATAGTTCTTGCACTCTTAGCTGCTGCCTTTTCCCTTATAAAAAGGAAGCATAATTCCTTTGTATCAACGCGGAGTTCCAGGCGTCTATAGTCGCCCGGATGAACCATTTTGTGCCGACCTCTGATTTGACCGGATTTAAGCAACTCGGCTAATGCGCGGCGGATACCTGGTGCGCCCCTCTTCTTCATCTGATGCACCTCAGCCGCCACCTCTTGTTGGGTGGGTGGGTGGGTGGATGGGTGGGTGGGTGGGTGGGTATGCAGTCGATTGACGGATCCGGCTCCGTTAGTTGGAAGCTCGGATCCACTGATATCAGCAGCGCGGTTGAGGATGACCTCGTGGTATCCCACCCACCGTTCAATCTTCCGTGTTTACTGGAGTCAAGACCCGTGACATCACGGAGAGCAGTTTCCGGAAGTGGCGATTGTGTCCTTCAGTTGCCCATTTTAAAGAGCAGCCCCAGTTTCTGACGCCACGACTGTAATTGTAATTGTAATTTGAGATTTATAAAGCGCCTCTTAGAGGATAAACTCAACAGAGGTGCTTCCAACCCGAAGGAGTAAAATCACTGTTAAAGAGTACAGTCTTCAGGCGCCTGCGGAACACTGAGAGGGGTAGAGAAAGGAGCTCAAGTCTCAATTCTTGAGGGAGACGATTCCAGCAAGTGGGACCAACGTAGGCAAAGCTTCTGGACTGGGCAGTAGCGGTGCACATTCGAGGGACAAAGAGGGGATCCTGAGTGGCCGAGCGAAGGGTGATACGGCCCGGCAACGAGGAGACCAAAGTGCAGAAGTCAATGAGGTAAAGGGGAGCAGAGCCAACAACACAATTGCACATGAGGGAGAGGATCTTAAACTGGACACGCTGCTGGACGGGGAGCCAGTGAAGAGTGTCACGAATATAAGACGATATGTGGCCATATTTTGGAATGCCCCCAATGAGACGAGCAGCAGAGTTAAGTACAGATTGCAGCTTGGCAGTGTTGGCTAGCGATAGGCCGGTAAAGATGGCGTTACCAAAGTCCGCCCTAGTGCAAATGAGGGAATGGACCAGAGTGGAGATAGCGTGGAAGGAAAGAGTACGGCGAATGGTGCGGAGCTGACGAAGATGGTAAAAACAAGAGCGAGAGACGGTGTTAACACGAGCAGACAGGGTAAGCTCCTGATCAAACACAACCCCGAGATCCCAGACCGTAGTAGAGAAAGAAATATCCGGAAATCTCTGGCGTAAGGAGGAAAGATCAATCTTCGCGAGCTGCAAACGGCCACCAAGCCAGATGAACTGGGTCTTATTACAGTTCAAAAGGAGGCGATTGGAGGACATCCACAGGTCAAGGACAGAGGTGGCATCGAGAATCCTCTGGACAAGGGCAGGGGCCGCCTCCGCCGTATCATGTGCATAAGCCTGGGTGTCGTCTGCATACTGAAGGACGGCAACACTCAGTGGGAGGAGGGTCCGAGCTAGATCAGAGGTATATAAAATATAGAGGAGAGGAGCTAGGACGGAATCCTGGGGAAGACCAAAGAAGACGGGGGACCAGAGGGACAGTTAGGGCCCAAAAACAATAGATTGAACGAGGGTTTCAGAGCAGATGATCTGCACTCCTTCTGCTGGCGCCTATTTACCTCCGTCTTCGCACGTAACTTGATCAGGCGCTTCCTCTGGATCAGCTGCCACATGTCACATATAGCGAATCTAGTCCTTTCTGGTCACCCCATCAAATCCCTGGTGTTTTAGGCTGCTTCAGTGAAGTTGTCGAAGAAGGTCCCCCATCTGTCATTCACTGCCCTTTTGGTGAACCTCTCTTCAATGTCTGTGGAAAATTGAAGTTCAGTGGCCGGATCTTTCAACCTATTGATGTTGAATCGGGGCTTTAGTGGAGATCTTCTATTGTGGATACTACGTTTGACCTCTAGTCTGGCTACAACTGCTCAACTGTGGTCGGTGTCAAATTTCATGCTGCTTTGCAGTCAGCAGATTTTCGACAACCTCCATCTGGTATTGACGGGAATGTGGTCCAACTCCTTCCTCGTAAGTCCAACATTTGAGAATCAGGGCAATGTATTTCCTGCAATGTACTTGACCACAAGTGTCTCTTCCATTTTGGAGCATACCATGGTCTCTGTTTTATTGATATTTATTTAAAGACCCTTGCTTTCCAGTGCTCTCTGCCAATCAGTGAAACGCCCTTGTATCTTTGTCGCTGCGTCGTCTGCCACTATGAATGAGGTCATCAGCATACAGCATATCCCATGGTACTTCTCACATTTTCCGATATGGCATCCGTTATCTGTATTCCCTGATGTCCACTGTTTATGTTTTTATGAACTAGTTCAGCTATACCCGGAACAAAGCATCCATATTTCAGTTCTACTTGTTTTATACAGGGCATTGCATGTGTGCTTATTCCACATATAGAATGGAATGGAAATTGGAGAAGAATCGAGTTACAGTCGTGTGCACGAGGATTGCAGATGAGCCATGCATCTATATATTTGTGCGTTTCTCTCCAAACGACTCTCAATTTTCGTAGCATCTGGATAATTTACCTGCTTCCAGCCAACTCTCGATTCTTCTCCAATTTCCATTCCAGTTACTGTTAGCTCCTTCTCTGAAACGTCCATTAGGTGTTTCTTCCGAGAATTTACTGTCTTCGATTACAGTAAGGCGAGAACTGTGCGTCTGCTTCCATTCCCATTATCTTCATAGGTCTCAAGAGACAATTGAACAGATGTAGCAATGAGGCCATACAATCCATTATGTACCTTTTACGTCGTTAGGCAACGGTCTGTCAACTTCTGCTGGGCCTGGATGCACCTTCTTTCTTAGCCTGACCTTTAAATTTGGATGGACCTCAAGATGCTGTTCTGTCAAACATCTGTTGGATTTCGTTCTTTTAGAAATATTGCCAAATCCCTTGAGCAAATATTCAAGTACTGTTCTTTAATGGCAAGCGAATCCAGACCATCCAACGTTTTCTCCGTGAGCGATAATTCCATCTATCGACTCAGGTAACTCCGCAATCGTCTTATGAACGGGAAAAGTTATTCTCCGAGCTTCGGTCTAACCGTTCAAAACTTATCTTTGAAGCTTTCTTCTGTTACATTAAATATCCTGAGTAACGCGTCTTTATGGCAGTCAGTAATTCGCGTCCTGTATCGGCAAATGGGAGCAAACTTGAGAACAGTCCTTTGAAAAGAGCTGGGATATATATTGCCCAACTGTGTTTTTCGCCTCTGCGTATCCGCAAAACGTTCCAAGCGAAACGAATAACAGTTCATCGTTTCGTGTTTCGTCAAAAGGAGGCAGTTTCAACCCTTTGGTACATGGTTGGTAAAGTTTATTTCCATAGCTTCATCTTCCTGCGAATCGTATGCTTCGCCTTCAGCTCCTTCTTCTTAGGAAGAAGTCTCCAAATTCTTTTCCATAGCTGTCCGTTAAAGGTCCCAGTGCAAGCTAGAGTTTTTGCTTCTTCAGTCCATGCAGTGTAGCTCCTTCTAAGGCCAGCTGCTACAGTTCCTTCAGTTTTTCTCTGGTTCCTTGTCTCCTTTTCTTTTTGCTACACGGTCCAACCGTTCCTCATTCTGTTGTTCGGTTATCTAGTTGGACAGGAGCTGACTGAATTAACCCAATTCTTTGCCACAAGGGCGAAATTTGTCATTACGAGGAATGTTTGTCTAGAACACAATTTACCGGTTTCGAACTAACGGTTTTGCACATAAAGCATCAGTAGAACTTTGTCCTACAGTTACATTCACCGTGATAAAGTTCCGAGCCCCGATATCTTTTCAAATAAACCGGAGTTCAAAGACTAGGCGTGCTATAACCAGCGTACGTATTTTGTCTATAGTTGTACAGCCATGATTCGAATAATTCAGAAGTAGTATAGGCGAATTGTTTCAGCGGCAAACGACCCAGTCACAAGTGGTATACATCAGTTATGAAACTAATTTCGTCGGTTTCGTCAGATGTGACCACGAAGCCTATCGGGTTCGGTTCCTACGTCGAATTATAAGGGACGGTAGGAAAAAGCAACGACTCAGTGTTTATTTGAACAAAATAAGAAATCTTATACCTCACAGAAATTTTGAAAACTAGTTTCAATTCAAATAAAACACTTTAGAAAGCGAGCTTTAGCCAACAGCTTTATCAGCTCAACTGACTTCTCCTTTCAAAAACCCTAGTCTTCTTCTGGGTCTAAACTTCTCTTTTCCACCCTATTCAAACTAACCAATCAGCCGCCTTTGTCTCGATTCTTCTGGGTCTATACTTCTCTTTCCCACCCTATTCAAACTAACCAATCAGCCGCCTTCGTCTCGATTGAGTGATTAAGGCATAACTCAAAGTGCATACTCCAAATGCATGAAAATACAAATATAAACAATAGCTGCCTATCAGGGCACCAGCCATATGTTACAGATGCCGCCGCTCTTGGTCCGCGACGAGGAATCCCGCTTATGTTGCCGTTAGCCTACGTTCGACTACACGCCACCCTTGGATGTGCTGGGTTCCAGTAGCAGTTCTGCAAGCACACGCTTCCAGAGTTGGCTTCCATGGCGGATCATAAGTCATGAAAGGGGCAGCCAAGTAAAGAAGATTGTGCTCTATGTCAACAAAACTGTGACGACGTTTTCAGTCATCGACGCTTAGACGACCATTTCCAAGTCTTAGGAATAATATTCCTTATGACAGTTTTTGTTCGTTGCGGGTTTGAAATGACTCGCCTTTCCCATTTCTTTCGCCACAGGCATTTCTGAAGCCCATCTTGAGAAATTTCGCACCAACCTGTTTACTGTTTCGAGCGGGGCTTGGGTCTCTTGGTTCTCTCTGTGACGACGCAGTTGATTGTTCCTAATCCAGATGGAATGATAAACTTATGAAATTAATCGAACATTTCAGAGCTGAGAATTGCCGTGAAAGCGAGAGACCTGGCGCCGCTGCGTCAGTTGGTAGCTGACGCGAAGAAAAGAAACTTGCAGAGCGAAATATCGGACGACGTGAAGGCGGCGGAGGACGTGATCCGTCGACTGGAGATGATCAAGCAACTGACTCAGGTCATCGTTGACATGGATCGTCAGTTGGTGGCCGAAGTCAAGTCCTACGTCAGTCCAATGCCTCCCGTCTACAACGTCATAGCCGCTACGTTCATGCTGCTTGGGGAACCCAAGGCCAACATGAAGGTACAACAAATTATTAGGCCAATTCGCAGACATTGTTAGTCCTCTTTAGGCGTCGTCGAGTAAAGAGCTTGTTTTCAGATAAACGCTTAAAAGTCTAGGGTGCCTGCTGCTAGCATCAAGACCCTTCGCGCTTCCTAAGATATTTCAATGTAAGTGTATCTTGTACATATATATTTATAGTCCCTATGTTGTGTATGTATTGCATATATTTTCATTTGTATCTTGTACACACACATACACACACACATACTGTATATATGCATATAATTTCATGTAAGCAAACCGCATATTGCAAACATTTCCAAAACAAACGCTGATTTCACGCCGTTCTAGTTCCAACATTTTCGTTGTAAGGAAAAGATGAAGTGTCCGGACCTATACATGTATATGCAACATGCTAATGATGCTAAAATGATACAGCATTTGAAAAGGTAACCCTATGCAGATATCGTCTAATTCAACTTGAATGATTAGAATACACGTGTGCTATTAAGACAGGCGTCTGCTCGTTGCAGAAGTTAACGTGGTCCATGCAGGTGCTGTGCTATTCTGCACTCTGCAGTTCTGTCTCAAGTCCTCAGCATCAGAAGCTTTCGTAGTTTTATTAGTGAAAGTAAAGAAACGTCTGTTTGAAGATTGAAAGATAAATAATTGACCTCGTGCACTAGACAAATCGCCTTGTGGGATACTTTAAAGAGCTATATAAGTGTTCAGACAGACACATCACACACACATACTTAAACGCACACCTATGTACATACATATGCCTACACACATACATACATGCATGTATATATTCATACATAGACACACATACATATATTATACATACATACGAATGGTTTTAACGATATTTCAGGACTGGAAATCTGTCCAGCATCTGTTCATTCAGTCTGGTTCGGACAGCTTAAAGCACAGGGTAAATTCCTTTGACTTACAAAACATCGACATCAGCGTTGCAGTATCGGCCGAAAACCTCTTTCTGTCCTTCAAGAGACAAGAAGTGGAACGAATCAGCACCGGAATAGCCCTCTTCTATGACTGGGTGAGTCTCTACTCAAGCAGCTTTAAATATCCCACGGAGGCTGCGTAAGCCTATAGATGTATGTATGTTCGTATGTATGTGTGTAAGTGTGCATGTGTGTGTATGCATGTATGTGAGTATGCAAATTAGTACGAATGTATGTGTAAACGTAACTGAAGTGTAAACGATAACATAAGGATTGTTCGTTTTGCAGGTATGTATAAAATTTTATTAATAAGACGTCTGTCGCGAGTTATCCGGAAAACATCACAGAGGAGATCTATGGTTCTTTGTAAAGATTGAAATTCGATGACACTACGTATCTGCAGTCACACGTTTTGCCACTATATTCAAGTGTAAGATTGTTTGTGCCAGAGATTCAGGTCTGGTTGCATTACCTTACTCTTCACACCAATGCTGCAGCATGGTTTCAAAATGTGCTTCATCTTTGGTTTGTATATTGCTTTAATTAATTAAAACATTGATACAGAATGGGAGAGATGGAGCAACACAGTCATAAAAACTGGTGAAAAGATTCTAGGTTTCAAAAGAGGATGCAAAAAGGAATCGTTGATCTCGACAGAAACGTGGTAGGCAAAAGATGAAAGGAAACTTCTTAAGCAGAAAATGGAGCAGACAAGGACTAGTGCAGTTGGCCAACAAGAATTGACTGAAACATACAGAAAAAAGGATAAGGGAGTTAAGAGATGTAGACATGAAATAAATACATCTTAGAGAGAACAACTGAAGCAGAAGAAGCAGGAAAAAGAGGAGATTCCAAAACTTTTTTTCGTATAGCGAAGGAACTTTCAGGAAGCACAGGAATTCAGAACCTCCCGATAAAAAAGATCGATGGACAGATGACAAGAATGCACGAGGAACAAATGAGATGCTGAAGAGAACATTTTGAGAGTATCCTAAACTGTCTAGAACCAATAACACAACTGGGAGGCTTGGACTGGGAAGAGGAAGCTGAGGAGTTGGAAACAGATATAGAAGATATCAACGAAGAAGAGTTACGAAGGGCAATCAAGATTCCGAAGGATAGAAAAGCTCAAGCAAGTCAACAACCTGCCGACTCATCGACGTGACGTTATAGAAACTTTTCTGCACAAGCGTGCACTCAAACCTGACTTATTAGCAGAAAATTGCTTCCACTGTTTGTATGTATGAATGTAATTTTGCATGCACGTATGTATTTGTATAAGTTAGTGTGTGTCATCTTGGTTCTTTAATTAATCTTGACGCGTGTTGACCGCTGTAACTCCATCCTAGCAGGACTGCCAGATTTAAGAATACGTCAGCTTCAATCAGTCCTGAACTGTGCCGCCTGAGTAGGCGCCAATCAGCCGAAATGTTCCTATATTTCCGAATATGTTTAAGTGCTGTTGGGGTGTTGCACTTGTTTATATCAGTTAGCCGTGAAAACAGCACTTTGTGAGGCACTTAAAAGGCGTAATTGAATTTTTTTTTAAATTCACGTATGTAAACATGTATGTATGTATATATTTTTGTGTGTGTGTATGTATGGTAACTGTATTAACAAATTTAGCGCCTCTTTAAGAGAAACTTATCAGACGCTCTTCCGACTTGATAACGCAAAACCATGAGCTACGAACAAATTGATGTATGAACAGAAGGCCAATGTATGTAAAGCGGAGAACAACGAGAACAATCGTGTAATTAATTTAAGCGCAGCTGCTGTTCGTTTCCACGCTGAACTGAATCTGTCAAGAGAACTTTTGTTTTAACTTTCGTTGCAGAATGTGAATGTAGTGGAAGAGGTCAAGTCCTTATACGTCCAGTCAGGAGGAAAGCTTCGTGAGGTTCCAGGATACCGTGAGCATCCTCATGACCAGCAGCAGCAGTCAGCGCCCGACCAACGAAGACTGTCGACAGCATCACATCGATTTCCATTCCCGGTTAAGAGCGATCACCGCATGTCGCCACTCCCAGCAACTCAAGACCACCACCACCAGCAGCAGCAGCAGAATAGAAGGCCTTCAGCATCCTCCGTGTCTTCACATCGCCAGGTGCAAGCTCAGCAGCAAGGAAGCGACCATCGCAGACTGTCAGCCTCATCAACCGGCCAAGGAACTCAGCCGAACAGAAGAACTTCCTTGTCTCCATCTCCTGATAATCAGAAGAGAAAGTCGGCGACTGAGAGTGACCAGAGACGGCTGTCTGCATCATCAGTCCGATCAGCAAAGCCAGCATCGAACAGACGACCATCTCCCGCAGCTTTCGACGACCGATCGCCTCCTCATCCCCAGCAGCAGCAGCAGCAGCAGCAGCAGCAGCAGCAGCAGCAAGGAAGACAGACTTCGTCCGACAACAGAAGACCGTCAGCATCTTCCACTTCTGCGTCTCACAAAGCATCAAAGAAAATATAATGAACAATCGATCGTAAAACATAACATGAAAACGAAATCACTCTCGTGTACCCATAAAAGCATTTAATTCCTGGTTATATTCTGCAAACTTCATAAGTGCCTCTCATTCGTCTAAATAGATTGCATGACTTAAACGGACGAACGGCTAACACGTTAATCCCATCTGGGCTCCGTTAACTCGAGATCCGAATGCAATGAAACAAGCCACACTTTCTCAGCTCAGATCTCAATTCTTCTTCCGCACAGCTAATCTTCTCAGGTGACTACGGCTCTCGAACTGGACTCTACAGCTCATTAGGACTCCACAGCTCAAGTTTAGCTCATCTCCAGTAGATTCATTCATCGTCTTATGCTTATTCCAATAAAAATTAGTTGATGTAAAAGGAGATCTCTTGATGGAAAAAATCTTCCCGATATCAGAAACAGTAACTGGCGTCAGAGAGAGCAAGGGACCTCTGTCCTGCAAAAGTTAAGCTTCTTTTTCTTCCTGTCTGCTCCTGATCTTAATAGAAACATGCTCACAATTACTCTGATTTTCTTTGTAATGAGAATCGTAATCGTAAACTCGAGATTTCTGTAGCGCCCAGCGAAAGTTAAGTCGTGGGGACCAGCTTATTCACAGACGCTCAGACAAAACAAAATCGACAGATAGAAAGGGATCGATTCCAGGTGAAGATCCAAGAGTCGGGCAAGCAGACAGGCAGTCAGACGGCTACGGCGATGATGTTTCGGGTTTGAGAGAGAGAGAAGGGAAGAATCAGGATAAGGTTTTTGGAAGAGTAATGTTTTCAGGTTGAGTGAGAGACCAGCGCAGAGATTGCAAGAGGTGAAACGTTGGTGAGTTCGTATGATAGGTCAGATAATTGTCGTAATCTGTTATTGTAGGTTGCAGAAACTAGCTTAAAGAATACATGGAAAAAATTGCGGCATGGCGGGCATGGCTGTGCCGCAGACACTTTAAGCAAGCTTACAGTGCTCGTTCTCTTACTCAGCTACCACAAGAAATGGTTCCTCTTCTCTAAACCTTCTTGACTGGGGCCCGTTTTGAATTGCTGTACGCGCCGCATACATCATTATTGCTGGTCATGTCATAAAATATAATTATGCGAAAAATCATAGTCATTCTGGTTCGATTAAAGTAAGAAACTGTAGTTTAAGAATGAGTATTAACAAACAATAAAGCAATGCAAGTGGTACGTGCAAAAGAATAGAAATTACGCGCAGTATTGGGTTCTCGAGGAGATAGGCTCCTCGTTGCAATACAAGCTGCAACCTATGCACGCATTGTCGTCTGGACTAAGCATAATGTATCTTTGGACCATGCATAATGCAACCTATATTATGTAGTCTACATGGCTTGAACTGCGTCCATACCAATCGCTATATGCACTACTGTATGAAGACTTCCTACTAAAGCTCATGGTATAATATGAAGGCAATGAGGACTGCCAAAGCCGCTGAATGAGGTTGGGCATTAATATTTATAAATTTATATCAAGCAAAATATATTATATATACATTATATTAAGGTAAGCAGGAATTTATTTCATTTGAAGCATATTGCGCGAGAAAAGTCAGTGTAAATCTGAGTCTGAGGTGCGAATGGATGTTCGCTAGGGGCCAAGATGAAGTCGAGTAAACGTCAGAGTAAAATAGTTATAACAAGTGATTTAAATGATGATAGCGAATTAGCAAGTAGGACCTTTTGTGGCAGATGACTTCAGATACGAAGAGCGCAGCAACTAAATGCACGAGATCCTCCTACAATTATTCTGAACCTAGGTTCTAGGTTCTTGCAATAACCCAGTATCAGAAGAACGCAACAGTCTAGGAGGACGATATATGGTGTGGCAACGTTTTAAGATATGATGTAAGGCTGGTGTTCTGGACTTTAAAATAATAATAATAATAATAATTCTCATCAGCTCCCTTAGTTCATCTGCTCTTCTTCATATTCTCTGCTGCTTTCCATGTATGGACCATCCCGTTCTTATCCAATTCGATCAGATAATGCGCAACGGCTTCATAAACAGTCTAAACATCGCTCTTGCAGAGAGCAACTGGATTCAAGCCACTCTGCCCATATGGGATGGGGGGTTTAGGCATTCGACGCGCGTACTCGCTGGCATTACCCGCCTTCTTGGCCTCAACCGCAGGCACTTCGTCATTGCAGGCCTCCATCCTGTCTCGCTGTAAAGTGCCACACGATCGCTCTCTGACACTGGCCCTGGATCGGTGGTCAGCCGAATTGGGAGTTATGTACCAGAAAGCTCTCTCTTACACAAGCAATCCGCTTGGGACCGACCCCTCATCCAAAGAGACCTGACAGCCGTAACATCAACTATAACATCTGAATACCACCCAACCAGAATATGAGCTGTCACTTCACTACATTCAGGTTCTTGGCTTCTGGCACTTCCGATCAGTGCCTGCGGCCTGAGACTTGATGACGAGGCCGTCCGCATAGCAACTGGCCTGCGCCTCGGGGTTGATCTCTGGGCCCCACACAAATACCCTTGCGGCGCGTTTGTCACTTCTGACGGCTCGCATGGCCTTTCTTGTCACCTGGGCCATGGTCGGATATCAAGACACGCCCTTATAAACAACATCATTTGTCGTGGCCTTATCAAGGCCGGCTATCTCTCAACAAAAGAGGCGGCGGGTCTTGTCAGGTCAGACGGGAAGCGTCCTGATGGGGTCACTCTGATCCCGTGGGAGAGCGGAAAATGCCTGGCCTGGGATGCCACTGTCATCGATACCTATCGTATCAGGGCTGCCCAGACCGCAGGGGCTGCCGCTGAGATTGCGGCCGAAAGAAAAATAGCCAAATATTCTGCCATTTTACCCGCATATTGTTTTCTGCCCTTGGCCTTAGAAACTCTCGGCCCAATAAACCAAGGCTTTCCTTAACAGCCTTGGCCATCGCCTCGCCCAGATAACGGACGACACGAGGGAAACCACTTTTCTCTACCAACGCTTATCGACGGCCATCCAACGTTTCACCGCAATTGCTTTTCACAGCACTTTTGACATCGAGCACGATATCACTGAAGATTGGCCATCCCAGAACAATGCAGTCCCTAATTTCTGAAATCCTGAGGGATCATAAATACCTTAGGTAAAAAAAATAATAATGAGACAATTTATATGTTTCCACGGATGTGCCATTCGTCACATGGTCATGGAGATTGTTCCATGCAGTGGGTCCGGCGGCAGAGGAAGAACATTCGTCGAACCTCGCGGAGGAAGATAGCGGGACGAACATGTCGTTGATTCCTCGATGAGGACCGCATGCAGTCGATATGTGTTCTGGTTGTCTGCTGCTCGGATGCAGAAGTCGGATATAATTTCATAGAATAAGAAAGTCGGATAAGACCATTCAAAGCCTTGTATGTGATTAGACACAGTTTGTCAAGCATGCAATCTTAAACTTAATAAGTCATTATACAGAAAGCCAGTGAAGTTCCCGAATTTTTAGGAAAAAGAAGAACATGTAACAACCAAAATATTAGAATTTTGAACCACTTTGAGCTTTTTTAGATTAAAAGAGTATACATACCAGATATTGTAACAATTGCATTGTCTAACTGAGAACGAACAAATGTAAAAGCAACCGTTTTAGCCATGTCATCAGTCAGAGATGCTTGATGTGACGAAATGCCCTGATGTGGCGGAAACAAGACGTGCAAATCGAAGATACGTGTAAAGCCATGGTGAGCGAATTAATTATCGATGGTGACACCAGGAGTTCTAATTTTGTCAGACAGATCTAATGGGATTTTGGTCAATGCAAGGTCAACAGGTGAATATGAAGAAAAGGAACTGTCTACGCTGGTGGGTTGTAGAAAGAATAAGAAATCAGGTTGACTAGAAATTACAGATGCAGAAGGGTGGACAATTATGTAGCGAATGTCACACTTTAGCCACGAATAAGATATGGTGAAGATGTAGATGAGCTTTGCTTGCTCTGCTTTGGATTAGATCTAGACGGGGCTGGCGCCAGAGTATTTGGCGCCCTAGGCGAACCTGTCGCACTTACCGGCGGTAAGTGCGATAACTAATTAATATTAAATCAACTAAGTTAATATAACCTTCACACAGGGATGCAGCCGTTTCTTATTTTCGTATAACTCATTTATTAATAAATGGTGGCAAAACGGTGGCAATGTTTAAAAAATATTTCTTTATGTAGCTTTTCTGCCGCCCCCCAGAAATGGGCCGCCCTAGGCGACCGCCTAGTTGGCCTAGTAGTCAAACTGGCCCTGGATCTAGATATAGTTGAGCTAGTTTGTTTGCTTTGTTTTGATTACGCTTTGTTTCTCTCGCTTTACTCCGATCGGTCCTGTTAATGTAGTCCGAAAACTTCGAGTAGGCCCTTCTTGTCATTTTGACGTGTGTTCTTCCCATGCACTCGGTCACACACGACGACCCACGCTCTGTATATTCACATGCACTGACCGGACCAAACACGACGTGAAATTAGACCTACACGTGCAGACAAAACACACAAACGCTGCTTTGTACTTTTAGCACAGCGGGGATTAGGAAAACTGTCATGTTTGCTTTTCATGCTGTAGAGGAACTAGATCAACGTCTTTCGACAGGCTGTGTACGGCACAATTGGCAGGTCGACAGCAGCTGCTTTGTCGTAGTTAGTTAGGGTCAGTGGTCGTCTGGTTGTTATACACAAAGTTAATTCACAGGTTAATACCTTTAAACGAGGTATTTTCGGACCGCAGAGCGACTATCATCAAATATTTTGTAAGTTTAAATTTAGTCCGCTATTTATAAAATAATACTGAAAGGACTCTTTAGTTGGTCAGCGGCTTTGCTAGTGTCGTGTTCGGCGAACATTATAACGGATATTTTGAATGCGACTATAGGCTTATAGCAACGATCGAGTGCAATGTAACTTCAAATTAAGCTTCACATCGAAACAGAAGTCATTTGAGAAGATTATAACGAAACCTGGTCTCATGCGAACACGAGCATTCGAAGATAAGAAGTGATTGTGATTACGATCGCACGGCATTTGGGCGGAGATCAACAAGAGATCCTCTAGAAACGCAGTGCTACAAAGTCGGCGTTGAACACGAGGATGGAGGCGAAGGAGAAGGAGGTCCGTGCTCTTAGTCGATCGCAGAGCTTGACCGATATTCAGCGGAACCTTCGTCTGTCTTATTCGGAGAACTGTAACACTTTCAGTAAAAACTACTTTGTGCTCCCCCGAAGCAAATCTGCCTTAGATGTTCGTTTGGCAGACAAAGATGACACGTTTGTAGCTTTTCCTCATTCAAGGCCCCTGAAGAGGAACTGTGCGGTGAGCTGTCAAATCACACGATCTCTTAAAAATGAGGCAAACCCATCTGGGGAAGCTGCTCTTGTGGAACAAGACGGTAAAGATCAACCGTCTTTGTATGGATCAGTTCCTTTAATCGGAGTGAAAGATGGCATAGCACCGCAATCAGGAAATTGTTTAACTATGCCGAACTCCGAATTGAAGTCTGACCAGCAACGCAAGATACGCTTCCGTGTCAACTCAGAAACTCAAGCTCGTCCTAAATCCACAGAATTGAACTCAGGGAAACACGCTTCGTTGAACAACGTACATGGGATTGGATTCGATCTGGTTCCAGAATATTTGCGAACGAATAAAATCGAAACCAACTATTCCAGTGTACAAGACATGGAAGTAATATTAAGTTCAGAGGCAGCAATGGAATACAGTGCTGAAAATGCCAACTTTCAGCCAACACTGAACTGTCAGTTGGTTGGCATACAGCCAAAAGGACTCCGACTGCAAAGAATTCTCCCAGGACCTGTCATAGTGCTTAGAGATGATGTGCTCTATTTTCCATATAACAACAAATACAGACGTGCAGCTTTAAACGTTGAAATCAAACCGAACGTTGATGCACTTGACTCCCCAATCCCAATCAAGCTGATTAAAGCCAATACATTCTATGACAAATACTTCAGGATTCATTCGTCCAGCAGAACAACGAAGCTATGCTGTTCTCCTTACTTGTACAGCAACATCGGTCCGAGTTCGCTTGGGGCAGACTATTTCACTAACGCATACAACAGCCGCAGTAGACATCATACTAGAATGTATGAGAACAGAGCTTCCAGGCTATTAATGCCTTTGACTACGCCTGTCAGACATCTTTACGGCAGTACAGGGACCTTGTCTGAAGTCAATAGGAGGCAAAATGACGGACACTCGCTCCTCACCTGGAGAGGCGATCGCTACCATTACCCATTCAACATCAATCAGCACAGTATCACTTCACGAATCATGACAAACCAGAACCAAAATGAAGCAAAGGAAAAGATTACAGAAGGCAAGACTAAGCATTCGGAAACAAGGCAAGTTATGACAAACACCACATCAGAAAACACTGAACACAGAACGAACATAAACGATTTTCAAAAACTGACTAACCTTAGCCCAAAGAATTGGATTACAACAACCACAGAAATTGTTACTGAGAGGAAGAATCCAAAACCAGTTGAAAACCGTTGGAATACAACAACCACAGAAATTGTTACTGAAAGGAAGAATCCAAAACCAATTGAAGACCGTTGGAATACAACAACCACAGAAATTGTTACTGAAAGGAAGAATCCAAAACCAGTTGAAGACCGTCGGAGTACAACAACCACAGAAATTGTTACTGAAAGGAAGAATCCAAAACCAGTTGAAAACCGTTGGAATACAACAACCACAGAAATTGTTACTGAAAGGAAGAATCCAAAACCAGTTGAAAACCGTTGGAATACAACAACCACAGAAATTGTTACTGAAAGGAAGAATCCAAAACCAGTTGAAGACCGTCGGAGTACAACAACCACAGAAATTGTTACTGAAAGGAAGAATCCAAAACCAGTTGAAAACCGTTGGAATACAACAACCACAGAAATTGTTACTGAAAGGAAGAATCCAAAACCAGTTGAAAACCGTTGGAATACAACAACCACAGAAATTGTTACTGAAAGGAAGAATCCAAAACCAGTTGAAGACCGTCGGAGTACAACAACCACAGAAATTGTTACTGAAAGGAAGAATCCAAAACCAGTTGAAGACCGTTGGAATACAACAACCACAGAAATTGTGACTGAAAGGAAGAATCAAAAACCAGTTGAAGACCGTTGGAGTACAACAACCACAGAAATTGTTACTGAAAACTGCAAAGGTAAGGTAGAGGAATTTAAACAGGGTAACAATGCATATCGAGAAATTACAGAAAATGCGACAGAACAATCAAATCATGCAAATCACGAAAGCATGCATAGGCAAATAACAGAAAAGAAGAAAGGACATCATCATCTCGATACTTTGGTTGTTTGCAACTTTGACAGCAAACGTTGTTTTATTCCGTCAAAAAGTGATAACAGCTGCACGGGAGGAGGCGATTTCAACACAGATTTCAGCCACCAAAAGCTATCAAACTTCAACTGTGTTCCAATTAACATTATTAGCAATTCATCTATACCTGACAGTCAAACAAACCGAGAAGAAAATTTCAAGGTTAAAGACACTTGGTTCCATTTTGAAGAAGTCCAGCCAAAAACTGGAACTCTCCACTTGCTAGATGTTGGTTCGCCAAGTGTAAAACATCGCAACAAAGTTTACTTAGACCTGCCTGAAAACAGCAGCAGATTTCCAATTATTCAAAAAGCCTCTTCTTTTCCGGAACTTTGCGAAGGAAACAACTTTTTCTCAAAACCAGACAGGTCAAAGTCAACAGATAATATAGGACTGTCTGAGAATACTGGTGCAGAAACTGCTTCCACCGACAGCATTACTTACATTTTCGTAAGTCGAGCCAGAAGCCTCAACTCAATGACACTAGACAACGGCAGCAACGGACGAAAAAAACTACTTCGACCAAAATCTGAGCCATGCTGGGAAAATGTCAACGAATATGAGAGCGATGATGAATATTTCTTAATGTCACCCAACGACATATCCGAAACTTCAGAGCATCTAAAGTATACTGCGTTGAATGAAATCAGGAAACACGACATTCAAAATGATGACGATACTGAAGAATCAAGTGATTCTTTGCCAAGAAATAACATAAAAAATTCAAAAAAGCCACCGAACAACACCCCTACTCAGCCATTAACAGCATTCAAGGAATACTATCATTCAGAAAACGATACTAAAATATCAAGTCAAAGTGACACTTCATCTGTAACGGAGACTTCAAGGCCACAGTGTCACTTCAAAAAAAGTGTAACTGAAAGAAGCAACAAAATTACTATACACCCGAACAGCTCCTACGATATCTCACACTGTGCTGAAGTCCTTGTTTTAGTGGATAGGCCAGTTACTGACAGGCAGTTGAAGTCACAAAGCCAGGCAACAGACGAAGACTTAATAAAATCTGTCGTATCAGCCTACCTTTCAGACACCACACAATTTGAATTTCTGGAACAAAGGAATGACCTCAAAGATAACACAACGCAGAATCCAAGGACAAAAGGATCGGACATGCAAGATCAACAACGAACTGGAAAGTACTCATGTTCTTCAGGGGTTAGTGCATCAGGTTCAGCCAGGCGAAATATTAAAATTATCTATAACGATTCCAACGATCCACAGTCACCAAACGACTCCGTAAGCACCAGATTCCTATTCCAACAAACGCCAAAGACGGACAGAGTTACGAAAGATAGGAAACAATATTTACGAAATTCTTCGGTTCAGATTGATCTCAGCCACCAGAGGACAGCTGACAGCGTTGATCCATTTGCAACCACTTCACCTGCCAACGAAGCCTCTGCCTCGACAAGGGTGGAAGGTCGAAAAACTATAACCATTCAGGACAAAATGGACTCTCCTAGAGTTTTCACTGTTTGTCACAAGTGGGACAAGGACCAAGGCATTATCAAAATCTATGTAAAGGAAAAACCGGCAAGAGTTCAATTTCCAGCACCAACAGAAGTGAAGCAAGATTTACACACAGGCAACCCTCAGAAAGTCAGATCGGATGCCGAAATGTTGGTTGAGAACAAGGCTTCGGAACACAGTTCCTGGAAAAGCAAAAATGAGGAGATATTCAACTTTACAAAATCTGAAGTTGATGGCAGACTAGCCGACAATGAGCTTGAAAAATTACGGAAAGAAAGACAAGAAGTTTTAAGACTCCTTTCAAAAGACCACAAGCCATCTCAATTTCAGGTAATTTGTAAAATTTGGCAAAGTAATAAACTAAAAAAATTGTAAATTGTACACGTTTTTCTATAGCGACCATATGGCCTCCACCCGCGCACGGGTGAGATCCTTCACCACTGCTACTCGCTTTTTAAGATCCCCGCGCACGGTCCGTACTAGCCCGAGATTCAAATCTCTGAAATACGACCGGGACGCGAACCTGGAATCCTCACGCACCGAGGCTTCCTTGGCTTACGCGCTTACTGATGTAGCTAACTACCAGTTTTAATGTCATATATTCTGGCCCCCAATGTGGATATCATTCTTTGGTTCCACCTAGAGTAAAGAAACGTGTTACCAAATGTTACAAATTAAAATTAGAATCGTTTTGACCTACATCCGATGTAGCCTACCTTATCTGATTGATGCAGGTAGCTAGGCCTGCAAAACGGCCACATGGCTTAAGCATAAGAAACGGCCGGGTGTCTAAACCCTTTGTAAATCCGATAGACTTATTTATTTTAAATTTGATGTGTATGATTGTGTTGTCAAGATTTCCGCCCACAGAAGTTTGAGAGCGATCAAGTTTAGCGGCGGCGACCCAACGGGGGCCAAAATATACACATTTCGTGTCATTTTTGATGGTTTTAACTGGTCGTGGGCTCGCAAACAGCCTAAAAGCCTCTTGATGACATATGCTTAGTTGCTTCATTCAAAGCTGCTTTATGCAGAAGACTGTTTCTTCTGTACCTAAAGAAACTAATTTTGCTCGTTTTCTCCATTCGTGACCGTGTCTGTGTTACATAATTATAACGGCGTCATTCATGGGCCATGCGGTGTAATAACGATGATGATGATGATGATGATGGCGGCGGTGGTGATGATGATGATGCTCAGTAATTAGTTTCAGTCTTGAGGAATCGAATGTTGGCCTACCTCCGAGAAGATAATAAAATGCGCTGCCTGAGAAGCTGGAAGTAGACAGGATAACGAAAACCAACAGGGGTGTCGACAGACTGCATGGGGCCCGAGGCAAACAGTCATGTGTGGGTTCTTCTACAAGTAACACATAAAATACTCATAACAAGAGTCCATATAAAACATTCGTGGTAGCATAACCATCGTAACCGTGATCTTCAAATTTATTCAGCGACCAAGACACGTAAGTCACCAGAACCAGCTCATTCATAGGCGCTCAGTCAAAACAAAATCCATAGGCAGGTAAGGTCAGGTTCGATTCCAGGACGAGCTCAGACGACCACTCCAGCCAAGCTAGCGATAGCATCCCTCCACTGTCAAGCTAAATGGATAAAATCATTCTTGCAATCTGCCAATACTTTTAAGTGCGTCTGCTTGATCAACTAGCGACAATGCTGACGTCAAGATTTCCTGACTAAGGAAATTTTCAATCGTAACCGTGTTATTTCCCCTTCCATAACTCCTCCCCAATCTCTTCTTCCTGCCTCACCTTTCTCGGTCTCTCCTCTCCCGTTCCCTGTCTTACTTTTATATCCTCTTTTGATTCCCGTTATATTGGGGCCATGAAACCAATCGCCAACAATTTGTTCGATCAATGGCGATTTCAGATGACAGGCTCGTCATTCGAACCCAAGTCGCAGAGATAAAAGCCGACGCTTGGCCTCCGTGTCACCTTTATATTGTCCTTGTCTCTCTATCGTTCCAACTTTGGTAGGTCCTATTAGTACTGCCGAAGCAAGTAAAACATTGTCTATGTTATATGTCTATGTTATCTATGTAATATAGCTTTTTGAACAATGCCGTCATGTCTAGGATGATTTGCTCCATTACATAAACATGTATACAGAATATATTTGAAAGGACTCTGTTGAATCAGCAAATTTTAAGGGCACGTTTGTATTGAACTTTTCCACGACGTCATCAGATTGTTGACTTGTGTCTGATTGGCTGGCGAGTGCGCCGTGGAATTTTCTGCGTCAAATCGATTAGTCATCAGGTCGTTATTTGTGTGTGCACCCTTTGCGGTTACTGGATGCGTCCAGCTGCCGCCACGCATTGATCACGTGATGATTTGGTATGTCATCGGCTGGTGCACAATTGATCACGTGGGCGCTCGCGGGTTAAACGACGCGCTTCCGTTGGGATGACACAGAGGCCGGTCTAGACCAGTCTTTACTGGTCTGCTGTGGTGGCAGAAAAGCCTATAAAATGCTACCCCAAGGTTATTGTTTCAGACAGCGCGAACAAGATTTTTTAACGGTAACCAGTCGTGAGCTTAGTTGATAGTTGAGTTACAAACGCCGTTGATAGATTCGTGGGTGTAGAGACACGTATGTCGTTTCATTAAGTTTACTGAAGAAAATCAAAGACTGTACGTCTTTCTCGAGGTTACATTACCCTACAAATCGGGCGAGTCGACAATTCGAAGCCCGATCGAATGACAACTTTGAAAGATCGTCGACATAATTATAACTGACGACCATCACAGTGGGATATGTCTTTCTCCGGGTCACAAAGTGATTGGTGGACGACGAATCAAAGAAAGAATTCGACCGGGTGGACAATTTCAGCCAACGACTCAAGCCGAACGATCGAAGGTGACTTTTAACGGAGAACGTTTCCTGAAAACAAGTTCGGTCGCTGAGCTGAGCATTCGATTGAAGTCTTCGGAAGATCCCGTCGTTGATCTTTTTTTTTGTCTTTACACCGTAAAGTTGTTGGGTGATAGGTTCCTAAAGAAGATCGGTTATTATATCCTGAAGAGCAAGATGAAGTGGAGGAAGGAGAGAAGACAGACGATGTGACAGGAGCCAAAGATAAAGCGGAACATATGGAGGAAGATGAAGATTTAAACACTGAAAACTTATTTAGCACTGAAAATGAGTGAAATGAGTTAGAAGATGGTATCCAAGATCTACTATTACTTATGAAATATTCACTATTGTTTATGAAATAACAGAAGGAGAAATTGTGGGAAATGGTAGGTGTAAGAAATTCTGTATTATGTGTCGTTTGAGGGTTTATTTTATCTTAATTCTAAGATTTTAGATCAGGTTGTATTTTAACGGAAGGTTATGCCTCCTTCCGACATTTTAACATAGATTGTATTGGACCGATTGAGCCAGTCATTGCAGGCCATGAATAGGCCTATTGTCTTGGTGTTAATTTGTGTGTAAACAATGGCCAGCAGTGGTTTTGCTTTAAAGGTTAACAGCAAAAGTTGTTTGTAATGCACACTGTTTGGAGTTATTTGTAAATGTTGTGGTACCATCTGTCATTAATAATGACGAAGGCACAATTTTTTCTAACATATGAATTTATGAAACTGATGGGTCCAATACATAATTCAATGCATCGGGTCACCAGGAGGTGTCTAGATGAGTAGAGAGATGGATTCAATCTTTGAGAAAGGTGGCCGTTTACGGTGTGGGCGCTGACCGAAGTGCCGAATACAACAGAGGTCCCTTCTTATATGTTGGTTTGGGATGATACCTCGGGAACCAATGACGATTCTAAAAGAAACATGGTTTCACTAAATTCTGATACCGTCGAAATTGGGACGGAAACCAACAGTACATTTGACAGAATTACAAGAAAATTTGTCGGAAACCCATGCCGAAGGAAAGAATATTCAGAATGCGGTCCAGTACAATAAGAGAGTAAAAGATAAATCTTTTGAGCCGGGAGAAACCATAATTGTGCTGTACTCGACTTCCTCAAATAAACTCGCGTCTCGTTGACACGGACTGTGTACTGATTTGCAGAAACGGTAGAAAACTAGAAACACTCATATCTTACTGACATGGTGATGAACAAAAACTGTTCATGTGCATGTTCACAAGATTCGAAAATATATTACACATTCTTTGCAGCTCCATTGCCGAAAATGACGAAGATCTGGAAGAAGTGAATTATAAATCAGTTGAGTCTGAAACAGATGCAAACCTCTGTGGAGTTAAATAATGAAAAGATGAACCATCTGGCAGTAAATCAACAGAAGCAACTAGTGGATTTGTTAACAAAGTATGCAGATCGTTTTTCTGATAAACCTGGTTCTGTACTGTTATTGAATATGAAATTCTGTAACGACTTGATTTTAGAGAGAGAGAGAGAGAGAGAGAGAGAGAGAGAGAGAGAGAGAGAGAGAGAGAGAGAGAGAGAGAGAGAGAAAGCGAAAGAGAGTGAAAGAGAGAGAGAGAGAGAGAGAGAGAGAGAGAGAGAGAGAGAGAGAGGGAGGGAGGGAGGGAGAGAGGCCCTACTGCTTACAGAGTACCTTTGACTTATCGGCCTGAGGCAGAGCGTCAGATAGACGAACTTGTAAAGCAGATGTTGTCAGTTGCATGGCTATAGTCCGTTGGTTATTGTTAAAAGAACGATGGAAACCTGCGACTTGCTTGTGATCATCCTTACGTAACAGATTTACTGTTATCAGTATCCGATCCTTGTGGTTTCTGGTGTTGAACAAAATCAGAAAGCCAAAGTTTGTGTATTTGACTATAGAAATGCTTATGTAAAAGATTCGGACCAATGGAAAAAGCTTTTGTTTCACACCACGGCTTATTTGGTTGGACGCGTGTAGCGTTTAGCATAACTAACTCAGGCCATTCTTTTACGAAAGCCATTAATACTGTGATACAACCTGTTAAAGCGTTTTCAGAACCATATTTCGACGATATAGCAGTAGGCCTATATAGGGGGGCCTACTGATGAATAAAACACACATTACGACATTTGGAATTGTTTTAACAACAAATGCGTACAGGCCTACGCAATTTATCATTGAATCTAAAGAAATGAACATTTGCTAAGCCAGAAATTAAATTCATTAGTCATGTTGTTGGATGCAGAAATGTGAAAGTAGATTCAGATGAGATCAAGTGTATGTTGGACATGGAACGACCGAAGACCAAGAACTAAGTAAAACAAGTTTTGCGACTATTCGATAATTACCGAAAGTTCATCCCTGATTTTGCAAAGATTGCCAATCCGTTGTCAGATTTCATTTGTATGAGAATGCCAGAGAATTTTTGTCAGATTTCTTTTGTAAGAAAGTGCCAGAGAATTTTGTTGGGCAGATAACACCGCAAAGAATGTCGTTTTCGTCAGTGTTGAAGGCCGCACTTAAGTCAGAAGGGGCGAGGAGGGTCACTTGTACCCGGTCAGCAGCCCTAAAAATATCTGCAAAATGCGAGTTCAAACAGATTTAGTGGAACAAAATATTCCGAACCCCGATTGTTGTTTAGGTTAGGAGGGAGATTGCATCAAGATAACATGCGAGTTGCATCGACAAATGTTTCTCAAATATCTTCGACATATAAAGATAAGTTGGAAATAGGTCAGTAATTAGGCCTGTCACTGTTATCAAGACCGTAACGCTTAAGGGAAGGTAAAACAACACTAGCCCGTTTATGCGAAGCAAAAAGCTACACCTCAGCCAAAGCAGTGCTGTAGACTGACACTAAAGGCAGAATATCATCGACAGATGACTGGCGCATATCTTCGATGGAGGGTTTACAACTGACATCATGTTCAGATCGAGTTCCTGGCTCGGGCGCCTGGTCTGAGAACGAAGACAGCCAACTTGGCTGACTGGCACTTCCTAGCAGATGTTAAAAGAGGCAGAGTCAGGATAGCCCTGACAGCCTCTGAAACCACAAGGCCTGTGCAAGACAGGCACTTGCTAGTAGCCGACCGATTGTTCGCAGAACTCTGAGTTGACGAACGATGCCAGGCAAAAGGCTCAACTCACCGTTGCTTTCCCAAATTCAGGATTTCTTGGTCGCAAAAGTATATATAAGTCTTGGGTCAACACATAAGTTCACACGGGAACTAGTCCACCCGTTATGGGTGGACTGATTCAAAATGGCGATCGGATTCCGAGATACGCGACCTAACACCGTCCAAAACGCAGGAAATCCTAAGTAGGCCTAAACCTAACAAATAACTCCGAAAAGCACACAAAGCACCATATATAACAGAATTAGCTAGCAAATACTGGAAAAAATTTGCGAAAAGCAAAATAACAGCCGGCTGAAATGTTCGCGTTCGAGTAGGCCACCTGTAGGCATCCTATCCATTAGGTTTAGCTGGTTTGATGACGCATTAATCTTGAACTGGACAAATACTTCTAATATTAGTAAATAGTAAAAATGAGTATGACTGTAACATGCACTACTGCACAGTCACTATAGAAATGCATGCGACAGCCACAATTCATTTATCTCAGCTTATAAAGTACACAGATTCCGAGTTCTTTCGTGGTTAGATGCTTAAAACACAACAGCAACAAAAACTATTCTTTTCTGTTCGGTAGATGCATTACCAGTCGTCTTCCGTACAGCGCTACCAACCTAGAGATCTCTGCGATCAGCCATACAAAACCGTTTGTCTCCCTCTGATATCTGAGACTTTCTGTCTGAATTCTCTTGACGTGGATTCAGCAATTCTGCACCAGCCATCTGGAATAGTCTTCCTGTTTACATTACTTACAACAACATCTCGCTAATATATTCGTAAAACGCTTAAGACCTATTTTCGTTGTCTGACCGTTGTTGTCTGACCGTTTATCTGACCCATGTCTGATTCCTCGCTCAGCTGATGGACACATGGCGTGTCAACAAATGCAATACTTTCTTGCTTACTACTTACTTGCATGGTGTGCAATAAAACTGTTAAAATGAAGCTGCTTTTGTCTTGGCAATACAGGTTGAACTAGCAGAAGCTGAACTCAATTACATCAATGGCCAGACAGACGATTTACTGAGTAACATCGACAGACAGTCGCTACTGTGTAATGTGAAGAAAAACACAGAACAAAATGCAACAAATGAAATTGAACTTGAGCTGAATGTTACCAACAAGAACTATCTTCATCGATGCAGATCTGACAGAAATTTACTGGGAGAGGGAATGACGATCACAGAGAGAGAAAAGCGTTCGCCAACAGACAATAACAGCCTTAACAGAGCTGCACAAGACACTGTAACAGGCTTAGTCGGCTCTTCAGGCACTGACTGCACGAGACCGATTTCACATGGTACGAAGGATGTAAGCCCACAACCAGAGGATCCTCACAAATGCTCATCATGTGCAGCAACAACATTCAAGTGGACAGTTCCAAGAACAACAGGCCAGTGCATCTATTGCAAAGCTGCTGATTGCCCTGTCCGTAACAACCAGACGACTGCACGGAACTCGAATAACACAACACAGCACAATGTTGCCACCCGTAACTGGAAGAGTGTCCAGTCCGTTAGCAAAAACACAAGGCTGTATGGCCAGGAATGTGTGCTCTGTGCCTTTCAGAGGAATTTGTCTCAAAGCAGCTCAGACCTACCTGGAGCAGAAACACAATTCCTCCATCTATTAAGCCACAAATCTCAGCCAGATATCAGTATTCTGGACAACCGTGCGATGCACTGTTCTAAGGGATGCTGTGTGCTGGGAAAATCAAGACATCTGCCACGAAAAAATCCACAGCTGGATGCCAACAGAAGACGCCGCACGTCCTGCACTGACAGATCAATGTCATCATCGTACAGTACTTTACTCAGTCCTACTAGACAGCCGTAAGTCTACAGTACTGTCGTCGTCTGCTTCATTTTCACTGAACTATCATCATCATTAACTTAGGACTATATCATCTTCACGTCCACCAGATTCATAGGTATACTTTAAGTTCTCAGAATACGTAATCATCTTCATCGACTTGACCGTCTGCGGCATTGTCTCCTATAGAATAAACTTCAATCGATAGTCACAGGCAGCAGTAACAAGAACTATTATTGCTAATGTAAGGTTGTATTAAGCATGCGTGATTCTATTCCGAGTTATTACATATATTGTTCTAACTCACTGAAATCATGTTTACTATTCAATCTACTGTCTATAATAATTAACTTTATTAGTTTAGACATACCTAACAAAGTAGACCAAAAGTTAATCAGCCTAGACAACTCTAACAGAGTAGACCAAAAGTCTAATAAATCAGCTCGTGTCATTATTAATGTTGGAACTACCTTATACAGTGAACAAACTCCGATAGCAAGGACAATTATCACTTCATGCCTCCAAAAGCCATTGCTTAAAGCAGATTGGTCTGGTTTCAGATTTAATTGGGAACCAAGACATGAAAGTCTATCGCATGCTTCAAGTTACGATTCAGCAGTTTTTAGCGAGCCAGCCTTTCGTAAAGGACAAGCAGCAGAGAAGATGCGAGTGCAAGTGTAAAGGCTTTGCATTGATGAGCACTAAGTACTTTAAAAGTAGTTTAATTACAACTACTTTTGAACTACTCCAAGTAGTTTAGCTAGTAGTTAGTAACAATAAATATAAAAAAATGTAGTTGTTAAAATATTTGTGTAACTAGTTTTGCTCATGCCATAAGAGTTCTAGTCTGCATTTCACTAGTTATAGCGTATCTACATTCCTCTTTCACAAATCCTATCTTGGCATCCCTTCTTCCTCTTCTCTCTCTGTCCACTCCAACCTCAAACACCATCCTCTGTAGCTGCCACGCTGTCTCTCCGTCTGACTTTTGGATCTTGACCTGGAACCGAACCCTTTTGCCTATCGATTTTGTTTTGACTGAGCGCCTGTGAATAAGCTGGTCCCCATGATGTAGCTTTCGTTGGGCGCTGTAGAAATTTCAGAATTACGATTACGATCTTTGAAGCAAGATGAACTATTATGCTAAACATTGTCATTTACTTTATTGGTTATAACCATACAATTATTTTATAACTGGAAATAAAAACTAACAAGCAGTATTGCCAACTGTGACCGTAAAATGTAAAATAATTTGAAGACGCCGAGGACAAGTTGGTATAGTATGCAACTGAAATATTCTCGTACTGAAGAGTAGTTAGAACAGTAGTTAACTACATAATACTGAGATTTTGTAGCTTAACTATTAGTTACAAATATTTTTTTAAAAGTAGCTAACTACTTTGACAATTTAAAAAATAGTTTAACTACCAGTTGTTAACTATAACAGTTCACTACTGGGTCATTCCAGCTCAACTCAACCAATTTTGAGGAAGGTTCCCGCCTGACCATCTCAGAATTGGCTGAAATTTTAACCACATGTTGCAAGATGTATTGGATGGAAAAGCCCAAAGTTTGTATGCAATGTTTAAGATACTTTCCAAGATATCACTGATTCCGTGACCCCACTCTCCAAAAGCATTTTGCGAAACTTCGAGATGTCCACTTTTTGAGAATTGATATCTCCAGAGCTGTTAGACCAATTTAGATGATTTTTTTCCAGCTATACAGTTTCTTGTGCAGATTATAAAAATATAATTATTATTATTATGTGTCCTATGATTTCAGCTGTATTAAATGTCAAAAGTGCCTTCACAATCATTTTATTTCTAAATTTTGCAATATTCAGTTATCAATATCTTCACATGTACCAATCATAATACAGCCAATTTTTATATGTATACTGTCTATGTGACTGGCAATTACTTGGCAGAGTTTGACTTGATTACTTATTCACATCTGCTTCATACAGGAGGTCAAAGTTCACCAAATCTGACAAGGGGGTCAGAGAAAACATATTCCCAAAAAGGTCCATAAAAATATTATTTTTTTACTGCATTTTCTGATAGAGCATAGATTAATTGATAAGTGTTCCAAAAATCCCAATGGTGTTTTTTGTGTTTGAACAAGTGATTTTGGTGCACTTTGAGAAAGAGAGATAATATAAACGAAGCAATTTTGATGCAGTGGAGTTCAGACTTGTGTTAAATTTGATGCACAGATCTGGAATTCAGAGTTTTCTGTAACTGTAAATTTTAATGCAAAGTTCAAATGCCATTTAGAAATTCCAGGATGAGAGACCAGTTGGGTAACAGGGGCCAGGATACCCATTAGGAGTTGGTTGCCGAGCTTTTTAAACGTTTCACTGTGAACTGCATTGCAGAAATACACGCAGTTTGATCTGGCCAAAGCAACTGCCTAGTGCTAGCATTTCAGTCAACCACCATACAAACCCAGGACTAAAGCACACATCAAGGACTTGCTGATTTCTGTATCCTGCTGTCTACAGCTCATCTGATCACTGATCCTTGATTAAGCCATCATGTTGCTTTATCCTACAGTGCATCATTACCTACGAAACACCAGAAGCAAGAATGATATATTCAGAAGCCTAAATGCATTTAAATACAACAGTTAACTGAAAAAAAATACTTCACAGATTCAGACAGTACAATCAATCACCACCACTGCTGTATGAGATTTTCTGTCTGGAACTGTTGTGTGAGATTTTCCGTCTAACAGACAGAAAATCACATACAACAGTTCCAGTGAAAATTGTACAGCATAAGGCTTTAAACCAACAAAAAATGCAGCTAAACATAATGGGGAAAGTCAGTTTCACAGCATTAAGAAAAACAGTGGATGATGTCATCACCTTGACTCCAATCAATCAAAAGCATTGTAAATAAATACAAGACAAATAAAGTGAATCGCCTTCTGTTCAACACAGAAAAGGATGCTTAATCCATTCCAGCATCAACGATTTTTTATGCATATTAGTTCCTTTATTATGAAACTGATAACATGAAAATATTGCTTAATGCGAAAGCGTCCATCCCAAGGAAGAAAATTCAATATAGAACCTTGGATAACACAAACTGATGATTAATTTTCAATATTTTGCTCTGCTCATCCAAAGTGAAACGGTCGTTGTTTGTTTCATGTTTCACTTTGCCAGATCTCTAATCCCTAATCGCTGCTGTAGATGTATTGCTTTTAGCTCGCATAGGCCGAGGTGTTCAGCAGTCTAATTAATATTCCAAGTTTATGAGTCTCCAAGGTTATTTTACTCTGTTACAACTCATTTTCAAAACATGGCAGTGTCATCATCATAGGATTTGAACTTTCATTAACTTTGATTTTTACTGTAGAATCTTTAAATTTTTACAAGTTTATCTTTCAACTTTACATTAATTACCATCACAGGAAAAATTCAAAGAAATTGTGCTGTGTAGTTTGTTTACATGCATGCATTTCATTACAAGTGCCATATCCAACAATTGTTGTGCATACATTATAGGGTTGTTACATGCTTTATATTTATTTATTGAAAGCAAGTGTAACATGCACAATGTCAGTACACCTGAATCTGAGGTGCGGATGATGTTTGCTAGGGGCCAAGATGGAATCATGCAAAAGCCAGGGCGAAGTAGTTAGGCTTAGCATGTGATTTAAAAGATAAGGAGTTTGCAAGTAGGGCTTTTTGTGGTAGACGATTCCAAATGCGAGGAGCACAGCAGCTAAAGGCACTTGATCCTACAATTGTTCTGAAACTAGGTATCAGAAGAACGCAAGAATCTAGGAGGGCAATATGGAGACAGCAAAGTATTGAGATATGATGGAAGGCCAGTGTTCTGAGCCTTAAAGGTCAAGCATGCAATTTTAAACTTAATATACCACTCAACAGGAAGCCAGTGAAGTTCACAAGGTGATCTAATGCATTTGATGAAGAAGAACACGTAACAACCCTAGAAAGAGAGGTTTGAACCCTTTGGAGCTTTTTACATTAAGAGAGGATATACCATATAACCCTGCATTTGCATATTCTTATCAAGAACCAACAAGTGCACATGCCACTGTTTTAGCCGTCATTAGTCAGAGAATGTCTGATGTGATGAAATGCCTTGATGTGGTAGAAACAAGACCTGCAAATCGAAGATCATAAAGTAAAGTCATAGTGAGCGAGTTGTCAAGGGTGACACCGAGAGTTTTAATTTCGTCTGTCTTTTAGTGGGATTTTGGTTCCTGCAAGGTCAGTAGAAAAATGCAAAGAGAAAGACTGCATATGCTGGTGAGTTGTGAAATGAATTCCCTCTGACTTACCTGGGTTGATTGCAAGATCATTAAAGCAGAACCAAATGTGAAGAGAGGACAAACAGTGTTCGAGTTCTGTTTTAGCTGAGGAATCTATTGCAGAGAGAGCAATGTAGAGTTGAGTATCATCAGCACACCGCTGTATGGTGTATGCAAGCAACATGACAAATGGGCAAAATGAAGATAGAAAAAAGGAAAGGCTCAAAGACAGAACCCTGAGGTACACCTGAATGACAAGCAATAGAATCAGAGCGAGATAAGTTTATTGTCACTTGTTGAGAACAATCATTGAGGTAAGAAGATATCCAGTGAAGAGCAGAACCAACAGATTATGCGTATAGAGTCGAGACAGCAGAATACCGTGATCTACAGTATCAAATGCAGCACTCAAATCAAGAGAGATAAGAAGAGATGCTTTGCCAGAATCCATTGAACTACATATACTGCTAAGCGTGCCAGTAAGAGCAGTCTCAGTTGAATGATGCTTACGATAAGCCGACTGAAAAGGACTAAAATTAGGAGAAATGTTACATGCCCCTGAAGACGTATGAGAAAAAGGCATTCAAGCAGTTTGGAGATATTATTCAGATCGGAAAGAGGTCAATAATTAGCCAGGCAGTTCCTATCAAGATCAGGTTTTTTTAGTAGAGGCATCACAACAGCAGCTTTAAAAGCTGAGGGAAATGGCCTTCACAAAAGGAGAGATTAGCCAGGTGAGCAGTGAGGATAGAAAACACACTGAAAAGGATTTAATAAGGGAAGTTGGAATGAAGTCCAGTTGTGATGATTTAGATGGGACATTTCTGACGAGTCTAACAACTTCCTGTATACAATTTTTTTTTAAATATAAAAATATAAAATATAAAACATTTTGCAAACTGGAATTGAAAAACAGTCAAGACGAAATTCAGTTAACACGAATTGTCACACTAGTCACCTGCATTTCATTTTAAGTGATTTGCATTGTAATACCACAAGCACAGAGCATTGTCTGTACTCCATGGCCAGCCCCTGTTGTCACATGGGGAAGGAGAGCTTGATTACAGGCTATGGACGAAAGTGGGTAGGAGTTTCAGCTACAAGTTGCCAGGAGTATCATGACAAGAGTTCTGTATCTTCAAAAAATGTAAACTTTTAGTTCTCTTGTCATTTCACTCAATCTGCTGCCTCAGCACAATCACAAAATGCAAGTGAGTTTACATCAAGAATCAAAATTTTACAGCCAGTGCAGTGCAGAAGGATACTTATTGAACTGCACAGGTTGAGAAATATAAGCAAAGCGAAACTGATTGTGTGGTCAAAATGCAATTATGCTAAACATCAAATCATGTTGTGAAATTCCGATCTTTTAGCATGAATCACCTTTAACAGTGGAATGTAGGTTAAATTCATAACAGAAAAGTAACAAAGCTCAGTGCCCCAACAGCATTGTCATATTAGAATATATGATGTTCATATGAAAATATTCTCACTTGGGCTTCATGCATCCTACATGTGGACCCACGGGAATATGAGCATGTGGCTATCAATTGTCCTACGTATGATGTTGTTGTTGGGACAGGGTTAAATGTGACCTTCAGCATCTAAATAGCAAAGTCTCTCATATTATAAATGTTACCATGACATTGGCTTAGAAACTAACTTACAAAAATACCTTCTATATACATAAAAACTTTAAACTTGACAGGTTAAAATGAATGTTTATATTTGGAATGATGTCAGTGATGAACAAACTAATTAATTTACAGTGTCAGATGCAGGTAAGCAGTGAGCCAGCCAGGCAGGAAAAGCAATATCAGAACAGCAGAATGTGTTGCCGGCCAGCGGCCAAAATAAGCAAAAAATGGACGATTATGGTGCGATGATGACACATCAATCCTAAACACATCAGTTGTAATCTGGCTTTTGGGACTATGTTCACGTGACTCCTCATCAAAAAGCAGTGACTGAGACCCATCCTCCTCCTCCGCATCTTCTTCTGTTTCCTGGTCTTCGTTGTCACCTGATCCACTGCCACTCTCATCTTCAAAGACAAATGCACCAAACATCAAATGCAACAATAACCAAAGCTGAGGCAACAGAAAAACTCCATCATGGAAAAATAAACAACTGTAGATTCATCTATCTTAGATAAAAAGTTTATATGATCAGCTAACAACTGTCCATCAAATTACAGAGTTTGACACTGAATGCAGGGCATCAAATTATACGGCGAAAACAGATGATATCTGCCATATCCTCAATTCAACATCAGTAAGCTAAAGATTCAGCCACGGAGCAGGCATTTAAAGATGACATCAGAGTGAGGTCCACGAATCTGGCATTGAGTGATAACAGCTTGGAGTCCTTCTGTGACAACTTCACAGATGCGGCCAAATAGCACCTTCGTACAGTAACAGTGCAGAGGAAAGAATGGCTTAGCTATGATACGTGGGAACTCATCTAGAAGAAAAGCCAGACTGGAAGCAAAGACGAATGACTAAAAAAACAGCAGCAGTGTAGGACATACTGATGATGTGACAGCTACCAACACTGGGTGGAACAAAAAGCAATGGTGGCAAAAGCATAATGGGCAGCTCAAGGACACCTTGTCTAACTTTAGGAGGCTGCACTCCACCATGACAAGTCCGATCAAGAACAACGACGGAGCAAGAGTTAGTGACTGAGGTATGCAGGCTGAAGAACTGCAAAGCCCCAGGAATCTGTGGCATCACAGCTGTACTGTTCAAGGCTGGCAAAATGCTGGCATTGTATGGCTTACATTTATGTTCAAGGGTATCTGGAATACTGTCTGTGCCAGCTGACTGGACCAGAGGCAACATACTCCCATTCTCCATAGGTAAAAAGCCGCTGGGATTTTAAAAACTACTGCAGCAACTACTACCTCGGAAAGTCTAAACAGGTACATCGTATTAAAGGTAAAGGAGCACCTGTCAAAACTTATAAGCACAGAACTCCTCAAAAATCAACAGCTGATAATATTTCCACACTGATTAGTGTGATTCAATCAAGATGGGAATACTGGCAACCGCTGTGGATTGCATATGTTGATTTAAAGGTGGCCTTTCACTCTGGAGACGGTGCAACTTTCAGGAAATTGCTCCTGACTCTTGGGATTCCCAAGAACTTTGTGGATCTTAGTACCTACACTGACATTAGACACTGTAAGCGCCCTAGAAGTAGCTTGCTACTGACGATGCTATAGAAATTGTCGTCATCACACTATATAGCTCTACAGAAACACAATGAGTGCTGTACACATTGATGGTATGACTTTGGTTTTGTTTAGTGTGGAGAGCAGAGCAAGATAGGGCTGCACACCCCCTTTTGTTCTTCCCAACAAAAAATGGATCAGACCAAGGAACATACTACTGCTGAAGGATACACAGATGCATGTATTGGACTGGAGATGTTCTCTGACATCGACTTCTACAATGATGTGGTAGCAAGCCTGAAGTCCAACGATGAATAGCAATTGCCCATAACTGCATGAACAGTCTAAATCAGGAAAGCTTGAGCACAAACATTAGGCTGGACAAAAATCCCCCAGTTTAAAGCATAAATACTACAAGTGCTCCTTTACAGGACTGAGACCAAGACACTCAAGAAGGCCATTGTGAAGAAGCAGGATGCCTTCCAACAATGCTGCTTGGGAGAATCATGCAAATCCCGTCTTCTGTGTGCATCACTAATGAAGAAATATATGGGCACATGATGCAGATCCCCACACAGGAGAAGATTATAACAAGGAGACTCCATATGTTTGGCCACTTTGCATGGTGCAACGACAGATAGGACAACACAAGAGTTTCCAACCACCAATTCCGTAGAGAGGACTTAGCTGTGTGATTGAGATGCCACAGTCGATCACGTCGTCAAATGCTGCCCTCACACTGAAGAAAGCAAGCACTGAGACATGTCCACAGTCAAAAGGCATCATACATATCCGAGATGAGTCTACGCAAGACCATCTCTGTGGAATGTCCTTTCCTGAAATCACTTGTTTTGATCAGTTTGAAATGTGTGCCTCACAGAGTTAACTGATCAACAATACAGACGTATGTATATGTACACAGGCCTATTTTGTTACATATAGCATACAGGATAGGGCTGAGTCAAACGATATATAGGCTGTTGTATGACTTCTGTACATTTTGGCCAGAAAGCTGAGCTTATAAAAAGGTGTCATGTTTAACACTGACTTAAACTGGATTTTGGTTGTTAGTCCTGCATGACCATTTTCTTGCTGGTCTCTTGACTAGTCTTTCTGTCTCCATGCGTCGATGACTTGATTGGTTCTTCTGAGCCATTTTTTAGAGTTCCATGTTAGTCTAACAACGCTCGAGCCCAAGTGGTAAGATATTTTCTATAAAATTAATTTTTCTTTCTGCAAGATTGAAGGATTGTCAGAGTTATCAATGGCTGTAATTTAGTTTTAAACTGCCTATAAATACATGTTTTAGTAGGGAAGCATCGTTGTCGATGCCCTATTCATTATTTCAAACTTCAGTGGCACAATGGACGATCTGTCTCCATAAACCTCTCTCCTGCGTCACAAGGGCTGCCTGTTCCAAGGTCATTTCCATCCATTCCTTCAATCCATGCTTCATCTCTTTCTTGTTCTCTCCGTTTCTCCTGTGAGTATATCTTTTTCCAGGCAGTAGGGAAGCAATATCACAAATATTGTTAAAAGCAGCAGTAAATCCATTGTAAGCAGAATCAGGATCACTTTTGCTCATGATATCGGTCCAAGTCTCTTGCTCTAATTGTTGACTAAATTGTGCTAAATATATTTTAAAATTATCATGATAAAAGATTACTTTTCTCCAACACTGAAAATACTCAGATTTTTGTTTAAGATAAAAAATAGGGAGACGATCCATAAAGTCAGTATATAACATCCCTGATTTATTGTCTGCAAGAGCATTGCTATTTTATCGACGATTGTTGCCAACTACGAAGTAATCAGTTTAGGCATATCAAGCATTAGTCTAAAGGAAAAGGGCATTTAATTTATTTATAAATCTGTCTGTAGGGGGGTGGTGATTGTCTACCTTACAAAGGTAAAAGTTAAAATCATCACATAGACAGGATGGGTTTTTCATATTAACAAACTTAGGCAGTATTTTGTCAAAAATTTCAAAAAAGTATCAGGAGATCCATTTTGGGGTCGATAAACTACACCTAAAAATTCAGCATTTTTTAAAAGGTTTGCTTTTACAAAAAGATGCTCAGTCAACTTGATTTGAGAGTAGTATATCATTAATTAATAAGGCCACACCTCCTCAACCTATATGTCTTGATCTAGCCTAGTTTTGTAGCCTGGACAGTCAATAAACACTTCAGTATCTGGTGATGACTAGGTTTCAATTAGGGCAATCATGGCAAATTTTTAATTATGCAACAATACACTAAGATAAATTTTTATAGCCAAACAGTTTTAGAAAAATTTTTAATATTTAAATGTAAGATTTTTACATCTGTTATTAACAATTTACAGCAGTTTCAATCATTTTATACAGTTTGCTATCACGGAGAGGATCACTGACCAAACAGGATAAAATTTCTATAATGTGCAACTGATAACTCTCGTTCAAGAACAAATGGAATTGCAAAGTTAAAATTCTGCTGCATATCACTAGCATCATCGGGAATCAATCCATTATCAACACTGGTTAAAACCAGTAGCTCATCATCAATACTTCTGAATGGAAACTGTTTTACAGCATTTAATACAAAACCAATCTTTAGAATACTTGTACCTGTCATCAGAGGAGCCTAGGCAAGATCAGTGATATACACCACAACATGAAGGAACATGTCACAGTTTTCTGAGACTTTAACAGTCTAATGTGGCAAAATTCACATAATTTTGCTAAATTTATTTCAGATTTATCACGACAGGAAATTACTTCTCTCTGACATTGGAAAACTATGGTCTGGCTCAGTTTTCTTGTCATTTTACGTTTATGAGACTGTTCCATGATTAAAATTAATCAGCTTGACAGCGTAATACAACATATGATTCTGTACAAACCAGAGTTCCTGCAGAAGAGCGATAACAAAAACCTCCTTGGTGGAAGTCAAGTTTAAATGGATGTTGTTTCTCAGAATATATTTTATCTAAACATCTCAAAACTAGATAGGTGCTTAAATCATTATAACTTTTCACTGCATGTATGAACATTCACGCCGTGAACAGATGTTAACTATAGGCTAGCAAAAACAGAGGAGGAATGGTCTGCATGCATGCTAATCTCCCATTAAAGTACCTCAACTCAAGAAACTGTGAGTCAAGCTACATATGTAAAAAGCTTAGGAAGTAGAATTTTATGATAAGGCTGGTATTCTCCTACATACCTCTAGACAATCTGCAGCATTGTATATATGTATTTACGCAGGCATTCATGCCTACCTGCATGCTTACATGTACAAGTGTACTTGTGTAAGACATTCCAGCAATTGAGATACAATGTTCATCCATAAAAACATACACATATACGCCAACATAAATACGAGTACATACACATCGCTACCTATAAAGGACTGTCAAAGAGGTAGAAAGAAGAAATGCAAACTAACATACCACTGCCACTGTCAATCCAATTGGCATCCATCCCACTGACAGCCATCTTCAGTTTAGCAGTTATGGCTCGCAGATGTGCTATCTGTTGATCAACAACAGTAGTCGACGAAAAATCAACGTCTGGCAGCTGAAGACCCACATTCAACGATTGAGCGGCTGCTGTACTAAGGTAACACAAATCACATAAGAAAAAACTTCTAAATTCTCTTAGTTGTATATTTTATAAACATATAATTGTAAAACTGTACTAATTCGGTTTCAGCATTATGACTGAGGGTGAATGACACAACATCCCACTGCTTCACTGTGCTTTACACGAATAAGAAAAATCTTGGCAACTTCTGGTGACGAATAAGATTTGTTCCAGAATGATAATACAAATTTATGGGAGCACATGGACTCATTTCAAAATCTACATAATTTGCTTTCTTTTGAAGTAACAGAATGTGTGGCATAACCTTAATTTGTTCCATTTCTTTCATATAATTCAGGTCCAGCCTCATATCTCGTCTTTTTACAGCTGCTTATCTACTGCAGGCTGCCTTCTGATCTGTCTGACCTTTAGAGTTTTGGCCTGGAGTAAGGGCCAGTGGATTATCAACATTAGTGCCATTTCACTTAAAAGTGATCATTGACTGATAAATTTTATATTATGACAGTGGCACTAAAGAAGTGTTTGAATCTGATTGGATTGTCAGGTACCATTTGGCCTATATAAAAACTAAATGGTCTGAATCTGACAAAAAATTCATGAGGCCCAGCATACCTTGTAATCTAAGCACAAAAGCATAAGAATTCTTCATTTGATTCATTGCCATCAGTGTCGAACTTGCATAGATTTATTTTCCACCAGTGTCCAATTCTTCCACTGATTTATTTTCCACCAGTGTCCAACTCTTCCATTGATTTATTTCCACCAGTGTCCAACTCTTCCACTGATTTATTTTCCACCAGTGTCCAGCTCTTCCATTGATTTATTTTCCATCAGTGTCCAATTCTTCCACTGATTTATTTTCCACCAGTGTCCTACTCTTCCACTGATTTATTTTCCACCAGTGTCCAACTCTTCCACTGATTTATTATCCACCAGTGTCCAGCTCTTCCACTGATTTATTTTCCACCAGTGTCCAACTCTTCCATTGATTTATTTTCCACCAGTGTCCAACTCTTCCATTGATTTATTTTCCACCAGTGTCCAACTCTTCCATTGATTTATTTTCCACCAGTGTCCAACTCTTCCATTGATTTATTTTCCACCAGTGTCCAGCTCTTCCACTGATTTATTTTCCACCAGTGTCCAACTCTTCCATTGATTTATTTTCCACCAGTGTCCAACTCTTCCATTGATTTATTTTCCACCAGTGTCCAACTCTTCCATTGATTTATTTTCCACCAGTGTCCAACTCTTCCACTGATTTATTTTCCACCAGTGTCCAACTCTTCCATTGATTTATTTTCCACCAGTGTCCAACTCTTCCATTGATTTATTTTCCACCAGTGTCCAACTCTTCCATTGATTTATTTTCCACCAGTGTCCAACTCTTCCATTGATTTATTTTCCACCAGTGTCCAACTCTTCCATTGATTTATTTTCCACCAGTGTCCAGCTCTTCCACTGATTTATTTTCCACCAGTGTCCAACTCTTCCATTGATTTATTTTCCACCAGTGTCCAACTCTTCCATTGATTTATTTTCCACCAGTGTCCAACTCTTCCATTGATTTATTTTCCACCAGTGTCCAACTCTTCCATTGATTTATTTTCCACCAGTGTCCAGCTCTTCCACTGATTTATTTTCCACCAGTGTCCAACTCTTTTGTTGATCTTCACCCACCAGTGTCGAACTTTTATGTTGATTCTTCCCAATAACTTCTGTGGTGCCATTATCTTAATGCACGAGGCATAAATCGATGGGTGGTTTTTAATTAAAACCATAGGCAAACTCATAATCTGCTGGAGAAGGTTAAGCAAGTTGAAACGGGTGAGTCTTAGGTTTAGACCCGAATGACAGTGAAGAACTAATAACACACAGAACTAGGCAGCGAATTCCAAAGCAGGGTGACAAAACTTCTGCAAGTAGGCATGTGCATTGCCCATCTGGCATCAAAATCTTAAGTGCATACTTACATGCAAAATTAGTTATGTAGCCTGAAGTTTATCATGAGAACTTTTGAGTCATATATTGCGCATCTGTAGGAAAATTATGACAGAATATTTTCGGACCTATTTTATGTGTAACTGATGCACTGTCAGTCAGACGGCAGCCAATAAAGTACATCATGCATAGCATCAGGAACATAACTGAATTCAGAAATGCCACCAAGAAGCATTCTGCAGTTGCATGCAGCACCCACAATCCAACAGTCTCATCTGGCCCAGGGAAGAGTCTGCACTGCCCTTCAGAAACAAAGTGCTGAGAATTTTAACATTTTCCCATAAAGCCACAAAATTTGTAACTCACAGGATACAGAAATTTAGTTTTAAAATGGTATCTGAATCTTCCACAACTAACAATGAATAACAAATCAATGCTAACAACAGCTAAACACCAACATGGATCAATAGAACTGACTTATAAGCTAATTAGCTACACAGAAAGCTACACAGAAAGATGCTACACAACAACATTATTTAGAAAACACACAACTGGATCACAACTACCGGAACAATCCAAAATTTTAAGTGAATCAATTCATGGGCTTTGAAACTTTACAGGGTTAAGATCTGCATTTCTTCTGCTAAGGCATGTCGCCCTCAACATGGCTGTTATATTTTGCTAGCTTGTGATGACAGAATGCACCATATGTTTTGTATCTCAAAGAAATCATCTTTCTAATTTTACTTCTTTCCCAGCCGTCTTTTGTGAAAAATCAAATAAGCTGATTCAGTTGTTCTAAGTTTACATAAATTAACTATAATTAAAAGAAGCAACTGAACATTTACATCCACACCTGGATAATTATTACTCTAACCATCTCTTAAAGGCATGCTCTTTTACAGAAGGAATTAACAATGAAATATCAGATGTTTACCTAACCAGGTGGGTACCGTTCCAACAGCTGCTGGAAGAATCACTGGTTTCCAAAAGATCATCACATGTAAGGTTCACCAGACTCTTCCAGAAGAACTTTGTTTTCTGCACAAGAGATCGAAGGTCTCGAACTAAGTGATCGAGGCGTTTAAGATCCTCGCTTTTGTCTTTCTGTTTCTTTCGTGATCTCTTGTCATCAGACATGATCTCGGTTGCATTCAAACTTCGTCTTCTTCTCCTGTCTGCCATTAGTTGTGGCTCTCCACATTCAGTAAAGATCTAAACAGCAGAGAAATGTTCACAACTGCAAACAGGTGGCATCTATAGTACTTGGATGGTTGACCATCCATGGAATACCAGGCCATCTAGGCTAACTAGGCTACCACAAAGCCCTGCATTCCTTCAGGGTCATCATACGAGTACTAGCATAATTCAAGAAGTCAAAAGGACATCCTGTTGTTTTGGCTGCTGTCATAGTGTCTGTCCTTCAGCCATTCCTCTCAAATCCTGGTAGCAAACCTCTGAGGAATTTCTATACCGGGGAGGCATCTCGCTAAGCAGAGTGCCGAGTTGGCCACCATTTTCTTTCATGTTCAAAAAAGAAGTAATAATCAATCTTTTTTACTGTTTGCTTGAATTCCTTCAAGTTTATGTCACTCTGTGTCATACTTTACACTTCTATAATTAATCCTTGAGTATTCTGCAGATTTCATGCAGTACCTGGATGATGCTCTGGACCTCTCATAATGCCAGCAATGTTGGCCTTGCGGTGCTCTTGAGAAGTGAGTAAAAAATGCTCATCCTTCAATAACTTCTCAAAGGCACTAGAAAAATGTCTATTTAACTCCTGTAAACAGGTGCAACTTACGCCATGCAGCAAGTGCATGTATTGCTAAGTCAAAACGAAGTAGAAGATTGTTCCTAGTGGACTGGAGCTCTCTCAAACCAGGTCATCAAATCCCTGGCAGGAACTGTTAATGTGGTTCCATAAATGAGAAAGCATACATTTATCACACATGCCCTCTCAGAATACTGCCCTTACTGTTTTTTCTGTCTGGGTAAACTCCCATTGCCGTATTCCTCTCCCGAAGTTACCCACTCAGCTGTGGGGGCCAGGCTTATTGGATGGCGGCCTGTGTTCTCCATGTTGCCCCTGCATTAACAGGTATTGCAGCTTTTACTAGTTTGACTGTGCCACTAGTTACCCTACTGCACCCTGCTGGAGGCACTGTTGGTCAGCGACAGATCATTCATCAGGGAAGATCCCTGCTTATTTCGTAGCTGAAATCCCTACTGGAGGCTTTTCCACGATCCGCCACTGGATTGCACTGGGTTGCAGTACAGCTCTGCTTGACTCCCAGCATTCCTCCAACAATTCAATGCTATTCTAATAAGAATGTAAGCCAGACAAAGAAGCACAGAATACCTGTGTAGAAAGTGTGTCGAAGTTAGCCTGGAAGTTCATAATGGCTTCGGATATCTTGACCTCGATTGGATCGACCACATTTTCAATGTTGAAAGGACCTTCAAGCTTCTCAGCCACTTTCACTAATTCATCTGAATTATACCAAACACAATCAACTGATCAATCAACATTCAAACATTCAAAACATTCAAAAGTTAATCAAGGAAAATGCTGCATTGAGGGCACATAATATGCTCCAGTCTTCTCCAATTTCCAGGTGAGTCACTAAGACTAATAAGTAAATTTAACCAGCAAAAGACTGAGACATCTAGTGTATTTACGCGAAGCAATCACATTCTGTATGAATCTATGTCCAAGTATAACCGGACATTTACCACAGTACACAGTATACAACATTTGTTGAGGACCTCTCTAAAACATTTTGGAACAAAAACTACCATTACAGTTCCATGCCTACTCCATCCTTCCAACTACTTGCATCTCTAGGGAGACATGCATGCTAGGATGGCATTTAATAAACTTCTTCTGAGCCTGTCCAAAACCGAATTGCATATTTTGGGCTCAAACCAACAGCTGCACAAGTTCAACTGGCTTACTTCCATTCACTTGGATGGATCATTTGTCACTTGTACCGGCTCATTGTGTTATTTGGATGTCATATTTAATTCCAGAATGTCTTCCTCTGTGCAAATACCAGCCATTTAGAAATCTGTTCATTTTCATACATGAAACAGTCATAGAACCAGACCTCATATGCTCTTTGCCTGACAAAGTCTTGGTTTTATTTGCTAATGATCTAGTTTCTATTCATCTTCATCACTGTAAATCACTTATCAGTGGCATCATAAAGACAGATTTGCTGCACAAATAACAAATGCTTCAGAAACCCTTGCCCAGGGTTTTAATGAGAAGACCCAAATTCCAACACATCACTCCCATACACGTAGTCATTGCACTGGCTTAGAAGTGACCATCAATTGATGACTTGCTCATTGAAGCAACAGTACAACAGAAGTTTCCAGATTAAGTAGATTAGATCAAATGTTCAGAGATAATAGAAAACAACATATGACAACAGATTACCAATGAAAATAATCCAATTTTCACTTAGATCATTGTACAAAAGTTCCAAGCATTTTGAAGTGATAATCAGACAGTACATCTGGCATGGTCTGGCACAAGGAAAGCCACTGCACTGTGAACAATGCAGCATCCGAGTGACTTCTCGAATGCAAGAATCAGTCATTCTCATCTGAAACAAAATCACTCACTAAAAATGACAGACCAAATCCAGCAAACACAAGAAAGCAGGCCATACTAAGCTAGTGACTGGATTTCGGCAAACATCCAAAGCTACTCAAAACCTGGTGAACTAAGAGATTGAGATAATCTGTTTTTATTCAGGTCACATGAAATGAGGCTCTGTGATTTTTATGCAATGCATTACGCAACAGATACTATCTGAGTTTCTGGCACAAATCCAGCACAACAAACTGTCTTTCATACAGAAAAAACTTTTGTACGCAACAGTTTCTTTCTAAATTTTGCCTTGCAACCATTGTTTAAGCTCTCTGTCTCTCTTTCTGTCTGTCTGTCTCTGTCCGTCCATCTCTCCCTAATCAAACGTCCAGGTGTAAACTCTTGCATTCTTGATCATATACCAGAATACATAAGACAGATGCCTGCTCCAAGATGAAAGCAAGTAACATGAATATGATGACGAATACGATGATGATGAATATGATGCAGACGATGATAATCATGATGATGATAATCTTTCTCATGTTAGTTACCTTAGAAATGGCATCAACGACATTACAACCAACAGCCAAGCCCTGGGCAAATGTCTTGGCTGCAATGAAGGAACGTTTGATTTGACGTAGAAGTGTAGCTGGGACGTCTCCAAATGGTTTTATCTTATCAACATTGTCTGAGATGCAGTTAAGGTAGATGTTGTCAAAGTCATGCTGAGCATTTAGCAGAATGAAGATGCGCTGCATCAGAACCGAGAAAAACTCTTCGAGTGCAACAGAAAGGTCAACAGTACCAAGTCCCTTGAAATAGCGACGCAAATTACGGAATAAATCCATAAATATATCAGAATTCTGCTGATACAGCAAGCCGTATGTCTTCACAAACATGTTGTGCAAAGTTACGCTTGACTGGTCCAACATTCTTGTAAAAAAGTCTGTGAAAATAAAACAAATTTATTCCACATAATTCTGTGCCATAAAAAGGTCAGAATACAATAGTGGGTCTTAAATGCAGTTAGTAAGTAGGCAAGTTGCACCTTTTGTAGCAGATGATTCCAAATATGTGAGGAACAGTAACTAGAAGCACATGATCCCACAACTGTCCAGAAGCCCAGTTCTTGTCAGAAGGCATGATGTGAAAGAAACAACACCAACAAATGTAGGGTATGTGTGCAGTCATAGTGAATAAGTTATCAAGAGTTACTTTTTAGCTCATGTTCAGGATTTTGGTTCCTGCAAGGTAAACAGATGAATGTGAAGAGAAAGACTGCATATGCTGATGGGTTGTAAACAGAACTGCCTCCAACTTATCAGGGTTGATTGCAACATCATTAAAGCAGAATCAAACATGAAGATACACCAAGCAGAGTAGGAGTGAAATGTGATATGGAAAGTGAGGTAAAGTTGACCACTGTCATTAAATCGCTGGACCACTGCATTACACATGCATGTGATGTGACAAATATCTAATCTAATCTGAAAACTTCTATGTAGCACCTTTATCAAATTTCAAAAGGCTTCAATTGATGATCGTTCTAAGAGAAACCACATTCCAAAAGCATAATTTACTGGACAGAACCAGTCAAGATCCATGAGACCCCCGAGACCAGAAGACAGATTATGGAGGATAAGCAATCCAAAGAAATGGAAACAGGCAAAATGAAGATAAAAAGAGAAGAGCCCAATGACTGAACTCAACATCACCCCTAAACAACTTGTTGATTTTAAATATGTTGATTTTAAATTTCTTGTCACATTTTTACATAGATTTTGTCATTTTTAAAGGTTAAATTATTAATTTTAGTCTTAAAATTTTTGACTTTTGGTAGTTACTTCTTATCTTCTGTGTTTGAGATAAGTTTTTATTATGTACTTCTTCTTCATGTTGATTTACAAGCCATTTGTGCATGTGCAGTGGGTTCACCTGCACTTTCTGTGCTTTACGACTTGAATGTGCACAGCAAGTCCCCTCCACATTCTCATAATTTTATGGTTTTAGGTCCACACTAACATGGCTGGCATACTTTCAATTATCTGCACTCACGAGTCCCCACGAACAGAAGAACTGTTCTTTTTGAAATGTTCTGTTTGGCTTATCTTGAGCAAGACTAGGTCATGTCTTTTTTAACTTGCTGCCCCTCTTTTCCTGGTTTGTTAATTTCTGTCATGGTGATTGCTGATTTAATTTCTGTCATTGTGATTATGGCAGCTCCATTATGTTGCTTGCTTTTGTGTTGTGCGTTGTTCCTGGTCATGCTCCTTACCAAATCTGGTGGAGACAGGTCTGTTACTGGATTTGCACATGCATCGAGATCTCCAGCATATGCAGTCTTGCTCTTCACATTCATTTGTTGACCTTTCTGTTGCACCCGATGAGTTTTTCTCGGTTTGTCGTGTTTGGTCTTTTCCTGAATCTGTTCGTTCTGCTCAGTTGCTTGTTTTATTTTGTTTTTTATTTTGTTTTAAATGCAAGACTTACCTTTTACAAATTGCTTATCCACCATAGGTAGCCTCTTTGTCTTATTGCACTGATCATCTGGATATTGACCTGACTGTGGCTCAGTTAAATCATGTCTATGATAAGTGGATTAAAAAGAACTAAAATTCAGATATGTTACACACCCTTGAAGTCATACAAAAAAGGTGTACAAGTAGGTGATAAATATTACTTATACTGGAAAAAGTTCTTTAATTGACCGGGCAGTCTTGGTCCAGATCAAGCCATTCTAAACAAAGGTGTCACAACACCAGCTTAAAAAACAACCGTTACAAAGCAGAGAGTGGCAAGATGTATGTATGCATGTATGTATGTATCAACACATTTAATACGGTACCTTTAAACTATGTCTAAAAGATGAGCGATGAAGATGGATTAGAACATTAGAACAGGATTTAGTACGGGATGCCGGAATGTAAGCAAGTTGTAAAGACTTAATAGAAATGTTTCCAATTAGTTTTGCAACTTTCTGTAATGTAACAGGGTAAATCTATATTGACTGAATATCGTCAAGTTGCAAAGACGTATTTGGATCTATATCGATTAAACACTGCCAATTATCCAGCCAGATTAACTGCATTTTTCATGCATTATAGTACAGGTGTTTTGATGCCATCCAAGCCCCAAGGGCTCCCTCGTCCATAGTCTGCTGCTTGTACTGACTGCATGTTATTAGATGCTGTTCTTTAACTGGTGATAATAAGCACAATTTTGCACATTATGCAAAATAATGAGTGAAGGTTATTTGCCACCTAATACTGATTCAAAACTGTTTCAATGAATAATTTGCAAAATGGCAAAATCAGTCAGCTTCAACCAGTTGGCTAACAAGGGATCAAGACAACAACATGAAATTCATAATAGCATTAACCGAGAACTGTCAATGCATGCACAAAATATCAAAAACATCATTTATTGAAAACTTTTACATTTGGGGTAGTCAAGTGCCGTCTATAAGGGCACCCTGACGGGAAAATGCAAGAAATTGTACACATCTGATTAATATCAACAGCAACTCGTTACGTACTTGAATAACAGATGTGCACTAGTTAGAATATTATGCAGACGTCATTACGTATCTTTGCAATTACATATGGACACGATGCTGTCAAACATCAGCAAAATGGTATTTGGAACAATACTTTCAGTTTCTTTTTTATAACAGCTGTGCTACAAACTGTTGCATTTCAAGAAACAGAAACTGAGTAAACATTGGAAATTTCAAGCACCACAAAAACTGATTAAATACTGACAAATTTCATTCAAGACTCCTGAACAGCATAAAATTTTAAAAATATACAATGGGAAAAAACAGATAATCTGGTAAAAATTTCACCTTTCATTTGTACTTGTAATCAGAAATTTGTATAGCACCATTTCATGAGAGACTAACCAGAAGCACTCTCTAGATTAACCTAAATCATGTTAGAGTTTGTTAACAACAAAAAGTTCATAAGTAAGCAACCAGTGCTCAGATAACTAGAAATGTCACCAGCCAGAGGTTCCCATCAACCAACATATTCTCATCCAGAGTTCATTGAGGACATCATGTTCAGAATTCCATGACCCTGTGACATTAAGGATGAGGAGTGACAATAGATGATGTTGTCTGCTGCCTGGGGCACACAGATGCTTCACTGTCCACCAGTGCCTCACATATGGAAGAAGATGCAGTGTTCCGACATCTCTCAAAGCAGGAGCTCCGTGCAGGGCTGGCATTTGTCAACAACTGGCCAATAATGGATGTAGTATCTCTCAATGATTGACGGATGATGTGACTTCAGACTCTCTTTGCTCTTCCTTCACCAAATTGAAAATTTCATGGTTACAGAAGGCATGCATAGTATGAAGCTCTAAACTGTCCAGATGACAGATGGACCAATCCAAACTGATGATCAAATCCAACTATACACCCTTCAAAAAACCTGGAATCCTTTGCAGAATCAAATAATATCTCTGAAATGCAGACTCGATTGCATTATAAATCCAAACATACAACAATTACTGAACAAATTCTGTGAGAGTTTATTTGACAAAATGAACATGAAAGACAAAACGACAGCCAACATGGCCACAGACTAAATAAAAGTATTATTCTGCAAGTAATACTTAAGTATTATCTACACAGAAATACTACAAAAATCTGAGATAATGTGATGTAAAATTGGTTTTCACTGGTAGATCTGATGTCACTTGACCCAAAGGTTAAAAGGTTGTTACATCTTTAACCAGTCATAATGTTCGATGGTAACAAAGCCATCAAAAGTCAACTCACCATCAAATTTTAATCTACTAGAGTTGAATACGTCTGCAGGAGAATTGGTTAAATTAGTCAGTATCCATATAAATTCCTGTTGGCTTCTCATTTGTAGGTTCTTTTCCACTTCCTCAGTACAACATCCACTGCCACAGACTGAAAATATTAAAACACAATTTGTATTTCAAAACTACCCATACAGGCCAACAACAATCATTATTAGATAGATTATAACTATTGAAACGATTACAGAGATGTGTACATGATAGGCTTATCAACTGGCATAATGTCAATTCCCTTCTTCCCAATCAGTCTGCCTATCCCCACCATTTTGTGTGAATGCTAATGACCGTACACAAGACCTCGGTTGATTTCTTGCAATTCACATTTGTTAGGCTATACATGACTGCGTGGTTGATTCACTGAGCATCTTAAAAATGCCTCTTTTATCTGTATTCCAATGTTTTATAACAGAATCGACATGAATTTTGTGTGTCAGTTGTTGCTTTAAGTAATCCAACTTCCATTCATCTCATTGCTTACCAGAGGTGAAATCAACATGACCGTTGACTTTCACACATGTATTTCAACATTGTTGCAATTGTTATGACATGTAAATACTTTCTCTGTACTCAATTACAACAGTTCAATCTCAACATGTTTCGCCACTCTGTCTTAAATATTTCTCAAGCGTTTTCCTAACCAAAAAGTCACCATCGAATAGTTTTCGTTTGACATTTTACAAACTGTGGAATATAGAGAGCTAAAACTTGTAGTCCAGTCACGTACACTAAGACTATCAATAAGACTAAAATAGGCCTACTAACTAACAGTGACTGTGTTATCAAAAGAAAGGACAGCTTACACTGTAGACAGAGTAACATTATAATATTATAATGCCAATTTACTCATGACCAGCTTATGGAGGTAGCAGACAGTATTAGATCGATGTATCACGAACCATCATCCATCATGCACAGGTTATAGTTCAAAGTACACCGTGCTATGGTAAAATTATTAAGTGGATGAGATGAATTTAGCTGTCTTGGAGGGCACCTCACAACCTGTCTGGCTAGATAACATGCCTTATGGTTTTACAACATGGGGCATGAAAACTTTGGCCTTCTGAACATAGTAGACTAAACATGCCAGCAGTTTTAACATTGAGCTAATATAACTTTGAAACAACATGAACAATCATGAAATTTGACTGCTTGAAGGAAATAGTTGTGTACACTGCCCCAAAAGTCGTGTGCACATGCTCACATGCAGCTTTGATGAAACACTGCTTTCAACTTCTATCACCAACCTACCTTGCTCACTCGTGCATTCCACTCAAGCTTAATCGCACTAGGAAAACTTCAACCTATATCCTCTGGCCAGCTGCTCATCCCACCTACTAAAGCAGTACTTCCCAACCTTTTTTCAACCTTTCTAAAAACCATTCACCAGACGGCACACTGCATTTATGGTACTTATCATATATATTATATATATATATTATATATACATATATAGACCGGTCAATCTATAATGGGGTTAACCATTTTAACGATTTGATCTAATACTGATTGAAGGCTGGTACCCATTGTCTTGCTAACAAGTGCTTCTCTGTGAATAAAACAGTGCGTTGTGATAATGTGTGGATTTTCGCATTTTGCTAGAGTTCCGAAACCAAGCACATTTCCGGTCATAGACGGAGCACCATTCGTGCACACTGCAACACTATTCCCACAAGAAACCATTCTGGCTGAAAAACACTGACACACAGGTGAAGATGTCTTCCCCTTTTGTTTCAATCAGTTCCTTGCAAAACAAAAATTGCTCCAACATGTGTGTACCGTTTTAAAACCTTATGAAAGCCATTAGCTGCGATTTTCCGCTTACATTTGTAGGTTAGTCAATCAGCAGAGCAAATCGTTTACAGGTTTGGAGCAAACAACAGAAGTTACTGTACTTGAGTAATTTATCATTCTGGAACAGCGCTTATAGTCTGATTGAGTGATGTTATTATCATTTAAAACTTCTGATTTCCAACATTCGGCCGTGGCACACTTCTACTGCCCTCGCGGCACAAAAGTATGCCGTAGCACACAAGTTGGTAAGCACTGTACTAAAGACATACTAGTGGTTTTGTGTCTTTTTGCACACTGGTCCATGTTAATGGAATTCACTAGGTATATCAGCTTTACGGGATCATAATGATTCTCTTACCTCATTCACAAACAATTGAAGCCTGATCTTCTTTCAGCTACCCATGCCTTTTAGGTCATCGTTTTTGTGACTGCTAGCGAACTTTGATGGCTTCCTGTTCACTATTTTCCCCTCCAAAATTGTGGAAATGTCATAAAACTTTAAAATTAAATTAAGAGGTTTATGACTTTTCCACAATTTGGGGGAAAGTAACTGCAAATTTTCAACTGTGTTGGCCCCCCATCCATAGACTTATGAGGCCTTATACCTAAAAGAACTACAGCATAAATTTTTTACTGCTAGCATGAACGATAGTTTGGTTACGTTTTTTATATGTTTTGCTACGTCATCAACTTTAGTGTTGATTCTTTAGCTACTGACTCTTGCACTAATTTGCTAGGCTTTACCTTTTCTACTTTGGTAAATATGATTTAGATTGATGTCAACTAACTGAATGTTATCCTACAGAGCCAACAGACTGACGTTCGCTAGGCATTATTTCAGAAATTCAAAATATCAGCAACAAGCATCATGCAGACGGCTTCTCCATTGAATGTAACCTGCAGTGTAACATTTTCATGAATCATGCATTCTGAATAGTTTGGGATCAGATACGTCTAGTACGACAAATTATTTAGGGTTAGATAGAGGTAGCTGTATGGGGCATGGTGGTGTACTGGTATGGTCTGTGCCTTGTAACCAGAGGGTCGCGGGTTCGAATCTGCCTCCAGCCACTGCGTAGCGACCTTGGACAAGGTGTCACCCACAACTGTCTGTGAGGAAGGCAATGGGAAACCACCTCACTTCCCTCATCCCTAGGAGGCAAAAAGTCAGTGGACCTGCCTTCAGGCAGATAACATCATCATCCTCATCCTCACCGTCATCATCCTCCTCTTCCTCATCATCACAGGCAGTAGTAGTCATTATCCAGTTTTGACAGAAACATCAGTCCAGATTATGTCTACACACTTTTCACTTCCATAGAGTGTACTGCAAACATGTGTCAATAACACTAACCTATTCCCTAGACCAACGTCAAACATGAAGGTCTATATGCTCTTGCATAAAGGATGGTTCAATCCTGAGTGATTTTCAACTGATTATGGCAAACCATTACTTCATCACTGAAGCAGAAGCACACCAGCACCATCGGCATGAAACAAGGAAACTGAATTCAGATGAGGTGGCAGACAGACGTCCTTGGAAAATGCTCAACATTTCAAACTTCAAAGCTGACATCCTTGCATCCCCTGTGGTTGTGCCCAGCATAGACAGCTACCAATCTTGCCATCCAGCTAAATTCAACTGTGTCTGAAATTCTGGATAAACATATCTGCTAAGTCAAAAAGGGTTGCTATGCGCCCTTCCCAAACCTAATCAAATCTAATCTAATCTAATGACTTCTATAGCACTTTACCATAATACTCAAGGCATCAATCGATGGCCAGTATAAGCCCTGGTATAACTGATATTGCGGCTGCCAGGAGGCTATGCAGCCAATTAAAAGGTGTTGGCGACACACTCATTTACCTTTCCATCTTGTCAAATTTAGACGCCAGTTTCACACTGTCCATAAACTTATCTCTACAGCTAAATCCACCTACTTATCTCATCTGCTCTCTGAGAGCTCCTCTTCTCCAAGGTTATTATGGAATGCTCAAGATCCTACATTGTGACAGACAAATGCATTATACTACCTAGCTCCACATCACATACTTCCGTTGCCAAAGGTTTGTACAATTTTTTCTGACAAGATCTCAACCATGAGACTTAAGTTTTCTAATGTTCTTCCTCCAGTCGCCTATCACATCCTAAATCTCCTCCACTGTCAGTCTACTGGGTGTCAGTCGATTCCAACCAATAACTCTGAGATTTGTAATCTCATTTTTTTCATTTCACATCCAATCAGTGTCTACACTTTGCTCAGCTGATGGACAAGTACGTGCAATAAAGAGTGCTTTCCAGACTGATTTCATGTACTTGATTCCTGGCCTTTTTTATTTGCAAAATGCAATGGTTCCGGGGCTGTGTCCCTAAGCCCACTGATGCAGCTTACCATGTCCCTACTAGTTTGGGGCTTCACAATTTCAATGTTTGCTGGACCCCTTTGCTAAAAAGTCGCCTACACCACTGCTGTTGACAATAACAATTAGCAACTTCCAATGTGCCAGTGTCTAACGCACAAGGCATCAACCGATGGCACACCAAAGCCAAGCCACAATCAGGTCAATATCCAGAAGTTCAATCCACAAGACAGAGAGGCAGCCTACGATGAATAAGCAATTTGAAACAGGTAAGTTTTAAGCTGAGAACAAACTGAAAGAAGCGATAGAGCAGAATGAACAGACACAGGGCCAGGGTTCCAGAATTTAGGTCCAGCAACCGAAAAAGCACGTTTACACGTTTACGTTAACAGTTACATCATACCAGCCTACTTAGTGACCGTTAGCAAGACCTACAGTGAATTCTGTGATTTTGCAAACACTACTTTCTTTCGGTTTCATATTGATAAAGCATTGTATCATTGTCTCTGCCTGCACTAGTTCTCAATGGCCTGGCTACCACAGTTCAAAAATATTTGTTTGACAGCGATATCTGAGTGGAACTCTTTACCTGAATCTAATTGAAGATGCTCTTCAATAGATAATTTTAAATTAAAACTTAAGACTCATTTATTCTCTCAGTACTATAACTAATTATTATGTTGTAACGCGTCCTTTGAGTAAAACATTGTTTTATTAAGGCGCGTTATAAATATAAGTTGTATTGTACTGTATTTTTGTCGAAGCTTCTTAAAACAGAATACACTCGCGGCATCAAAGAGAAATATGCAAAGCACAAACCTTGTGAAGACTTGTAACTGATGTCTACAGAACTTCCACAGTATACAGCCATATCTGCACAACTGTTATCACGGGAGGAATTACTCTGGACATCAGACTGATCTGTCAAGACTATTTTGACGATAAAAACTATCAAAATACGAAAGATTTCAACCCGAACACCTTTTCGCTTTGGTGAGTAATTGTCTCCCCCGATGACTCGGTCTCTGGCCATCGCCAACAAAACGTGGGGGCAGATCAACTCCAAACAGAAAAGTTATAAATTCCTCGAAATATACACAACCTCATGACGCCGTAATACTCAAATCATAGTAACTATGTGGCATTGTGGGCTTAGTTTAAATTCTTAAAAGCTACCTCAAGCGGCTATCAGCGTTACACATGTTTAACATCACGACCACACACGTACTAAACTCCAGCAACGGATACCGATATATTTTCGTTACTCTTTCCGGCTTTTTGTATGGCCATCTAGCGAAATATTAATAAAATATTCGGCTTCACACATTTCAAAAGATTTTAACCGACTGAAATGTTCGTGAATCAATAGGAACTTGTCAACGTGGATATTAACCAAAATTTGCCCAAACACGGTAAATTAAACCGAACTGTGTGAGAGAGGTCCAATTTCGTCATAATCAGCAATTAGTAACTTCCAGGGCCTATGAGAGGGGGTGCAGCCGGTTCATCGCTCCGGGGATTTTCGCCGATCCCACTTACGTTCAGCAAATATGAATATTTATGAGGCAGCGTGCTACGTTCGGCTTACCGCGTTGATAACGTGGGAGCGCCCAAATTCGAGCCCAACTTACAACTATACCAAAGATCTTAGAGTCTTAGACTAAGATATGACACTCAATGTATCTGAATGTACACACCACCTACCTTGGGATGTGTGGCGCCACCATACGATTGGATTGATAGAGTTTGTAAACATGGCTTCGAAGCCATGAGGGATCTGTTGTGCTGCGATTAATTGCAGCGTAACGACGTACAATGCGCAAACGATTTCACTATTTAGATTTCCGAAAGATGCTGAAAGGTATGTACAAAGTAAAGTATAAACTATATTATTAAATGTTCGATGACTGCTGTCGGTGATACACATAACATACATCACATCACACCCGATAGATCCATTGAAAGATGGACAGGGTCGAGGCCATACTGTCGGTATAGAAAATCCCGAATACATCACTCTTCTCTATCAATCATCGCTCAGGCTTTTCACTCCTAAAGCTGTTATACGTGGTCAGGGGCCCACAAACAAATGCTGTTTAGAAACATTGGAAAACGTTTGTTTCGGTTCCTCAACCGAATATATCACTGGAGATGTTGGCGACCGGCAAACGTTCTGTATGCAAAGTCTGTTCTGGCTTTCAGATCTTGTCTAAGAACGTATCTCTTCCTGGACTTATTTCCTCCATAGGTTGTTTCCATGTCATATCAATATGTAAATTTTGCTTATAACTTGCCCGGCAACATTTTATTGTAGAAAATTAATAGTTATCTGCTGTTACTGTTTTATTACATGAGAACAGGTGTAAGAAGTGGAGAGTCAACACGCGCCGTTCGGACCTGGACTGCACAAGTGTTGAAGTGCTGAACAAAACCTTCCGACTGTGCAGTAGGCATTTCGAAGATTCACAGTTCATTAACACCAAACATGACAAGCTTATATGGAATGCAGTTCCAACACGGTTTGACATTCCAAACAAGCCATCATCGATCACACAAAAACGATGACACATTATCAGGCATACACCAAAGTCAAATGTTTCTGTCAAAAGCAGCAAATTACAGCTGCTCAAAAACGTTCCTAACGAACACAAGGACAGTGATGAAGTTCTTGATGTGGAAGAGTCTCTTTCTGCAGCTGTGACTGTCAATAGTGTTTTGCCTATTTCATCATCTGCTAACCTGGAACTTCTAAATGACCAGTCTGAAGGTTGCTCCACGAGGTCGTCATGTAACCATTCAGACAAGAAGAAACTTAAGAATGAAATTGTCAGACTACGAACTCGACTGAGGAGACAGACAGGAAAGGATCAAAGTACTTCAAAATGCAACAGTGTCTTGATACGGAAGCAAGAAGCTGCTTCCTGTGACCGTTTGATAGCAGAACTGTGCAACCATCTTCCACCATCTACTGTCTCTTTTCTGAAGACACAGATCAATATGGGTCTTGTTTCCAAACAAGGTAGACTTTGGACAGTTAATGAAAAAATATTTGCAATGTCTGTATTTTATCAAAGCAGAAAATGTTATAAGCTGTTGCAAAATATTTTCTGTATGCCATCCAAAAGGACTTTGCAGCGAATGCTCCAAAATTGCAACTTTTATCCCGGCTTTAGCAAGCAATTTTTTGGTACTCTAAAAATAAAGATTCAGCAAGCCTCTGAGAAGGCTAAAGACTGTGCTAATTTTTGATGAAATGGCATTAAAGCAGAAATTTATATACAACAAAGAACGGGATTGTATAGAAGGTTTTGAAGATTTTGGTGTGTTTGGAACTACTCGGTATACAGCAGACCATGTTCTCGTATTTATGTTGCATGGAATTTCTGTGAAATGGAAGCAGCCTCTTGCTTACTTTCTTGTAAGTGGGTCTATCAAACCAACTATTTCGTACAGCCTTTTGCATGATTGTCTGGCAAAGTTGGAAGAAATACATTTATTTCCTAAAGCTGTTATATGTGATCAGAGGCCCACAAACAGATGCTACTTAGGAACATTAGAAAATGTTTCTGTTTCTCAACCATTTCTGTTTCATGGTTGCAAAAAGTGTGTGTGATCTACGATCCCCACATTTGCTTAAAAAACATTCGAAACAACTTTTAAAAACATGACTTTGTATGGGGTTCTGGAGAAAATAGGCAAAATGTGTGTTGGAAGCATGTGTCATAATTTTATGCATTTGACAGAAACCTGCCCATTAGAATGGCACCTTGTCTGACAGATAAGCATCTTGATATGCCTCCATTTACTAGCATGCATGTCAGTCTTGCTGCACAAGTTCTTAGTCACTCTGTGGCGGCAGGCATTCAAACACTTTGTCACCTTGGAAATACATGATCAAATTGTACTTGACAGTTCGAACCCACAGTAAGATCAAAATTCTTAACCAGCAACTTCAAAACTCCTGCAGACTTAAGATTAAGCACAATCGTAAAGCAAAGAAAATTTTGCATGAGTAAGCAGTTCAATTTATTTTTTTCATTTGTTTGCCTTCTGTTGGTTTGGTAATGGATATAGACTTCTGAGGCTTTATTGTTGACATTGTTTCTTTACTGAAGATAAATGTGATACCAAAGATCTTTGTGTAATACTGTTCAGCTGCATACACGTAGTTCAATGTTAATGTTCTTAATTATATAGTGAATTTTTTTTGCAATAAAAAAATTATTCACTTTACTTGTATATCCAAATTTCAGGCCGAGAGCGCTTACCAATCGGCTACATTATTTGTCGTTTATAGTAGTGAAATGCCGCGTCTATCTTTGCTAAGAAGCTATCAATCCAATCACTACGTGGTGCCACGGTTTGTGAACATTTGACCACCACCAGGCCGAATACACAGCGGAGATAGGAAGTGTCATATCTTAGTCTACGACTCTAAGATCTTTGACTATACCACATGCGGCATTGTGTTGTCAAAAACGACAATGTTCTTTTCTAACTAAATTAGTCTCACCTGAGCAGATATTGTTTTCCTCTATATTTGAAGCAGACGGTCAAAAAATATCTAAGTCGCGGGAACCAGCTTATTTACAGGCACTCAGTCAAAACAAAATCGCTAGGCAAAAAGGTTCGGTTCCAGGTCAAGATCCAGGAGTCAGACAGTCGGACGGCTACGGTGGATGATGTTTGAAATTGAAGCGAGAAGAGAGATAAGGGGAAGAGGAAGAATCAGAATAAGATTTTTGAAAAAGAAGTGTTTTCAGTCTTGAGTGAAAGACCTGCGCAGAAACTGAAAGAGGTGAAGTGTTGGTGAGTTCGTATGATTGACCAGACAACTGTTGCAATTCTGGCGGGAGTTTATTCCAAAGTGGTGGGGCAGCGATGGCTATGGAGCGATTTCCAAATTTTAAGGATGAGGTGACGGGAGGGCGAAGAAGTGTTAGGACAGATGAGGAGCGGGTTGAACGGAGTGGTTGGATAGTAAATAATTGACGAAGATAGGATGGTTGGGAGGATTGAAGTGTGTTGTAGGTGAGGGATAAGACTTTGTACTCTATTCGTTCTGGTATTTTACGCCAGTGCAGTGATTTGAGAACAGGGGTGATGTGGTGTTTGGGGTTTTGGTGACAGCACGAGCGAGAGCATTCTGGATAGCTTGTAGGCAGTTTATCTGGGTTGTGTCAGTATTGAGGAAAAGTGAATTGCAGTAGTCAAGTTTTGCATGGACTATGGATGTGGCAATGAGAGATGTGGTTTTGAAGTCAAGCATAGGACGGATTCTGCGAAGGTCGCGGATATGCATAAAGCAAGAGCGGGAAAGATGGGTGATATGATCAGAAAAAGTAAGGTTCTGGTCGAAAATAACACCTAAATTACGGACAGAGGAGTTAGTATTAAAGGTGTGGGTGGAGGCAGAGTCCAGGCTGAGGAAGATAGAGGGGTCAGGAATTTTCTTCAGCTGGTCACGTAGGCCTATAAGTATGAATTCAGTTTTAGATGAGTTCAGGCATAAGAGATTAGATGTCATCCAAGAGGAGATTTGTTTAACCACACAAAGAAGATGATCTGTAGACTCATTGAAACAATTTGGAGAAAGAGATGAATAGTTGGGTGTCATCAGCATAGAGGTGATGGTCAACGGAGGATGCTTTAATGATTGAACTGAGTGAGGTAGTGTAGAGGATAAACAGAAGAGGTCCAAGAACAGATACTTGTGGAACTTCACAAGTGAGAGGGCATGACTTAGAAAAGGCTTCCGAAGTTTTAACAGAGAAAGAGCGGGACGAGAGATAAGACTGTATCCATAGGAGAGCAGTGTCAGCAAAACCAAACCAGGTTGAAAGTCGGTGGAGTAAGATATTGTGATCTATGGTGTCAAAGGCTGCAGAGATATCAAGGAGACAGAGGCAAGAAACCTGTTGATGAGAAATGGCAGAAACAAGCTTGTTGTAGAGAGATGTCAGCAGGGTTTTGGTTGAGTGGCGTTTAGTAAAACCAGACTGGTGTGGGTTAATGAATGAGTTAGAAGCTAAATAGTCATTGATTCGAGAGAGGACAATCCGTTCAGTTAATTTGGAGACGAAAGTCAGGTTAGAAACAGGCCGGTAGTTTGAAAGAATTTCCTTGTCGAGAGATGATTTCTTGAGAAGAGGGGTAACAAGAGAGTGTTTGAATAGGAGGGGGAAATTACCCGTAGATAAGGAGAGATTAACTATTTTGGTAATGATTGGGACAAGGACAGCTGCACAGTCTTTCAGTAAGGAGGTGGGTATAGGGTCAAGTTCGCACTGTTTGTTTGGAAGTGATTTTAACAGGTGTAATATTTCAAATATTACAAATACTTGTACACAATTCAATTTCATTGGCCTGTCTCTCCCTGCACCTCACTGTCAGTTCTGTGCATACTATATATGCAGCGGTTCACTGTCCAAGGCTAGACGTTGGAAGTTATCTTAATCTGCCTGCCTCTTTGAGCCACATCTGCAGGGATGCATTCTCTCTAAGGGTGCATGCACACGGCCGCCAGTAGCCCAGTACGTTGTAATTGGATCATATGTCTATGGCCGCCAAATCTCCCTCTCACGGCTGCATGGGGACCTCTGCATTACAACGGCGATATCTATGTACAGGTGTATGTGGCTGTTGGCCATAATTTACACATTTTATTTCAGTCTTGAAATACAAAAAGTAAAAATTACAAATAAGCCGTCGAAAATGTACGCTTACAAATCAGGAGCCCTACAACGAAAAGAAAAGAGAAAACAAGAGGCAAATGAAAAAAGGGACAACAAACGCTTTTTCAAATTGGATTAAATGCGCCTAATAGACTTACCGAAGTTACCGGGCTTACTGCAAAAGAAGTCTCACCAAGCCCACCTGTAGAACTTGAACCAGAAGGAACTGTTGAAAACCTTATCCCCAAACAGGGAGCACCCATAGCAGTTGAAAATGAAAACGAGGAACAGAATGTAACAGATGCTAAATCAGTGGATGGAAGTGGAGATCAAGGAAGCAAAACTTTGGATTCGGGAGATACATACAGATCATACGACTGTTGAAACGAAGTCAAATAATGAGGAGAGGAACATTGTTAGCAGTTGTTAGCTTGACATTGGATGCCTCACAACCGAGTTTCCTTCACAAACAGAAATGGAAAAATGTGTTACCAATGATCCAGTTCCCAAAAACGTTCCTAAAAAAAGACACCAGCGATCAAGTTTTCCCAGAAGGCATACTGAGATTTCGAAGCACCAATGGAGAACAACATGTGAGAAATTGGCTTGTTTGGAGTCAACAGAAACAAGCATTACAGCGTATATTGTTCTCCATGTCGATTATTTTGGCACAATACTAGCACATCAGCATGTAAGTCTGCACTGGCATCAGCTGAAGGCTGGACGTCTAGTGGAAAGTGGCGGAAGCTATGCAGCATGAAAAAAACACGAAAAAAGCAATAGCCACAGGGAATGTTACTTGGCTTGGCAAGAACTAGAGAGATGCCTGTTGTCTGGGAGAGGAGTTGACACCATATTAGAAGCATCAATCAAAACTGAAGTAATATTCTGCTGACCTTAGTGTTCAGGATTTCATAACAGAAATGCTATATTTACCCTCAGTACATAGGGCAAATTTTGGAAGTGCACAGTTAACACCATTAGACCTGTTGAACTTATTAACAGAATCTTTCTGAGCTATTTCCAAATGTTTCTGTCAGCTTAAGAATACTGCTAACAATTCCAGCAACAGTAGCCTCTGCAGAGAGATCATTCAGCAAACTCAAGCTGATTAAGGATTTTTTAATGTTTACACTGTCTAAAGAACGTCTTGTGGATTTGGCCAGGCTGAGTATTGAGTCAAACATTGCCAGAACAATTGATTTTGATACTGTCATAAGAAATTGTTCAGAAAAGAAGGCCAGAAAAACTCCTCTGTTAAGTAAATAAGCCTATTAAGTTTTTTGAAAGCATGAACATATTCTTATTTGTGGCTGGGAGACAGTGGGTGTGGCTCCCCAGGTTTTTCTTTTAATTGAGGCTTCATACTTCCATTTGAACTTCTGATTGAAGTGAAGGCACTCACTGACAGAAGACCATATACTGTTGTCTAACAAATGTCGCATTGTAGTATAACAATTTACAAATGTTGCACTGTAGACTTTGTGTTATAATGGGTATTAACACAAAAACAGGACGCCTATTGGGGGAAGGCCCGTAAGGGGGGCCTGAAAACAGTCTTGAACCACCTTACAAATTTTCTCTCAGAGGCCCTGGTAACTTCTGTTGCACTGGTGCCTGATGTATAGGGCATCAACTAAATAAGGTCACTCCACTAAGGCAAAGATGCAGCCTATGGTGGACTGGCAATTTGAAAAAGGTAAGTCTTAAGTTGAGAACGAAAGGACACAAGTGACTGAGCAGAATGAACAAATACAAGAAGTTCCAAAATCTAGGTCTAGCAACCAAAATGCTTATTCACCAAGAACAGTTCTAGTCCTAGATATGATCAGAGAAAGGCAATCAGATGACCATGTAGAATAATGATCAGTCTGGGGACTGAAGACTGATTTTAAGTATTGTGGTTGTTTATAATGTTTTACAAACTCTTACCCCAATTTAAAACAAATCTTTTGCTGAGCATGAAGCTATCACAAAGGTTTAAGCAAAGGGGTCATATGCACATATTTTGACGTATTAGTTATGGCTCTAGCTAGAGTTCTGAATTCTTTGAATTTTCTGCATGTGTGTGACTTTGTTATACCAGTAAGGAGCAAGTTACAGTAATCAAGGTGATTAGAGACCAATGCATTTACAAACGGATATCCTTGACGACATGGAGACATAATGCCTAATTCCGTGTATTTCACGAACATACATTTACAACAACTTTACAGATACCATTTACATAGTCAGTGAGAGACCTAGTAGAATCAAATACAATGGCCAAGTTACCAGCAGCATCAGCCAACCCAACAAATGAGTCGACCAGTTTTAAGGACTTAAGCCACTTCTTAATTTGCTATGGGGTGTCCAATAGTATAAATTCAGTCCTCGATGGGTTGATACCTCAAGACAGAAAGGCTCCTACAGTACACACAGACTAGCTAAAAGTGATCCATCTTGAAGCTGTTCCATTTGTCTCTGAGAGAATCCTTGATAGCAGTGTCAGAGAAAATGCTGTCAATGCTGTTGTATGATAATCTGAATAGATTCTCTTTCGTCAGCTCAAACGTCATTGCTGCGTGCAGGTATTCAGCAGACAATGACGTAGAAAACACTCCCTTGTCATCAGTCTAGACCGACACAAACACGAAGCACAAGTTACATTTTAATTTAAATTTATACAGTTTTGATAAAGCAATGAAACAGTTACAAAAACTTTTTAAAACATTGATTTGGATAGATAATTTAAGATAATTTAAATTTAGATGGTAACTAAGTTGTGAAAATGTTTTTTCTGTATATTCAACATTATAATGAGATGGTTTCAGTCTGCTTACACACAGAATGCATGGATGGTTTCTCTCGTACCAATAATCAAACTGATGCTGGCCATATTCGCTCACTGTACCAGATTTAACATTTGATGTTAAGCAGAACTCTAAAAATCAAAACAGCTCTATATCAAGTTATAATAAAGAGAAAATCTTAATAAAATAAACAAGAAAATTGCAAATATTCATATTTAAACTTCTTTGTAACCATATTTAAATTCCAAAAATGAAAGCATCTAAAGCAGAATCCATGCATCCATGCACTATTTAACTAAATTCCATCTTGCCATTCCACCACATTCAAACTAATCTGCGACTTTCATGGTGCCATTATCAAGGCTACAGAAGTCCAGTCAAAACCCCAAAATCCAGTTTGTCTGGGAGACCAGAAGTGCAGCAATAGCATATCCCTATGGGCAGTACAGCACAATGACCACTAATCCAGCTGACATGAGACTCAAACACAAAGCTCTCTTGTATATGCTGGGGCACTGTCAACAAGTGAAGCATATTGCTGAAGAAGAATCTTGAATGTGATTGATTCCATAATAGATAGGTGCCAGTGCAGTGTTCGCTGCATATATTTTGAACCATGCAGAACTTTGCCTGCACAGATGAGGCACATCCAGATGGAAAAGAGACTGCACCGTTGACCCAGGTCTAATGCAGATGATAGTAGAGGTATCTACAGAGGGAGTCCATGCGCTCAACCTCTGTCCAGAAGTCACCATCATTGTTCATTCATCCTGGAAAACTTGAAGCCCATCAAGAGGTTGACCAATAAGTCTGCATGATGTGCTCATCATCATCGTCGTCATCACCACTACCACCACCACCACCACAACCATCATCTGTGACATGCTCCTTTCTGGAGCATTGCCATTTCCACAAATGCACAACCAGCTGTCTCTATTCTGGGCTCGTCTCTAGGCTGTATGTAACCTAAAGTTCAGTGGGCGCAGGTCAGCTTCCATTGTTCTTGTCAATGTGTGGCGAGGGTGTCCGACAGGTCTCTTCCAACCTCTCAGAGGGCCAGGGATTATTGCTCGCAAGGCCCTGATGACTTGCTGAGATGCTTGATATATAATATCATGGTCAGCTTTATAGACCAGCATGGTTACATTAAGAAGTGTGAGCAGCATAAGTCCAGAATAAATGGCATCACAGATACCCAAGACGATTTTGAGCAAGGCCACCTCTGCAGAATATCCCTTCCTAAGAGGAGGTTGTAGCTTAGATACAAGGTTACTTGTTTCTAAACAGCAAAACATTGGCCAAGTGACTATTCTCTCGATAACCTTCAATAGAAATGCAAGGTTTGAGATTGGTCAGTAGCTGGTGATGTTGTCCAGACCAGCCCAGCTTCTTCAGTGGTGGCAGAACATTCCATGCTTTTGACCTGTTGCTAGAAACCAATTGGCTAGTGACGAATTGCAGAGCTGCACAAGGACAGAAAAGAACTCATCAACGAATTCATGAAGGAGGAAGGTTGGAAAGGGATCATAAGCAGGTTTTTGGCTGAGAAGATAGAAGCGATGTTAGATCTTCATTGTTCACCATTGTGAACTGATCCCCATAACACTGTGTTGACAAGCATGTGGGTGGAGCTGAGCCATCTTTCTCTTTGTGGACATCATAGGCGCAAGATCTATGGACCCTGCAACATGTGCAAGTACCCCAGAAATATTAACATTTCATTCTGGAGTCGCCAGCTGTCGTTCGAGTGGATCTCTCAAATCACTCTTCCTTGTAGCACTGCTCCTTTTCGTATAAGAAAGAGAGGTTTTTTGCAGAAGCCAAACCATTCACTTCAGTCTGCCTTGCCCTTCTCTCAAATTGGAACCCAGCTCACCTGACTGTCCTGTGCATTGCTCTGCACTCCGAATCAAACTACGGAGTGAAGTGGTTGCAGCTGATGTGACAGAAGCAACCAGTCAGTGATGAAACTCACAAAGTGACTTGCTAAGGCTGCAAGAAAGTCTCTGGACCCACGATGACAGAAAGTGCAACTACAAAATTGTGCATCGCTGCTGACTCATTAAGATTTAAAAAAATAACAAAATTGTTTGAAAATATAAAACATATTCACTTTCGTGTTTGGACTATCACTTTGTCAGAAGATAAACTAGAAGGTTTTGTTAAAAGCCAAGACATGCAAACAAGATTTTGAACAGCATTTTAAAAATAAATATACCTATAGGAATTTTATGAGCAATAACTTTATCCACAAGATCAGTTCTTCCATTCATGTGACTGGGATGAAGAAATGTCGCATGACCGATTCGATCTGGTAGAATAGAAATAAGAGCTTCCACTTCTTCTGTGCATCCAGGAACCTTTGAACATAAAAATTTCTACCATTTTCAACTGATCTCAACATAACAAAACAATAAATTGGTTTTATGGGATAAATTGTAAAACAATTTTATTCATTTTAAATTCATCTACCTGGTATATACTCAACCTGAACATAAACATTTTTGCGTAAAGAGCTTTCAACTTGCTCACCACTGCAGCTTGGCTTCTGGTTTCTCTGACCTAATGGAATTTGACCTGGCTTCTCCAATGGATTATTTTAGATTGCAATTTTCACTTGAAGCTACCATCGACTGATGACTTGGGCATTATAAATGGTGCTACAGAAGTCATTAGATTAGATTAGAAGCTGTCCTGCAACGGCAGCCATACTATTTGATGAATAAGAAAACGAGCAGATTGCCCACATACAGTGAGTGAACAACCTACTCCTGTACCAAAACATTTGACGATACTATTTATGTTGAAAATAAACAGTGTGGTTGATAAGATGCCACCTAGACGTACATTGATTTCTTGTTCAAAGCTGATGGAACAAGGTGTTTCCTATTCATAGGTTGAAGGTACGGTCTGCTAGAAATCTGGATATAAAGGTAGGTAATCTTCCACAAAGGCCAGCTTCATGCAAAACTCTCATGATACCATACTTCCAGATGGTGCCATATTCTTTTTCAATATCAAAACAGATGGCAACGAAATGCTGTTTTCGGATGAAGGCCTGTCTCCCAATAGATTCAAGATGGACTAATTGATCTATTGCACATCGTTGATGACGGAAACCACTGTGGTTTTCAGTCAAAACATTGTTGCTCTCTAGATACCACATTAATCTTGCTTTAACCATTCATTCCATGGTTTTGCAGAAACAGGCTGTCAGGGCTACTGATAGGTAATTTGATGGATTCATCTGTCCGGTGCTTTGGTATTGGGATTATTGTCACATTTCTCCACAAGGACGGAAATGTCCTGAATCCCAGATCTTATTACAGGCATTTAGTCGTACTGCCAGACTAGACTGCAGTAAGTTTTTCAGCAGTTGACAATGAATATTATCTGGGCCAGAAGTCATGTGCCTTTTTCATAGAATCTTCTAGTTCAGCAAAGGTGAAAGGCTAGTGGTATTCTTTAGTATTACTGGAGAAGAACTTCAGCGGCATCTTTTCAGTTTATTTTTGTAAAGGTTACATTCTTCAGTGTGTAGTGTGCAGAAGAATTACCTGCAGAAGTCTCACTCAGTGTATCTGCAATATCTTGGACTTCAGTGAAACTATGTCCAATTTTTATAAAGGTATTTAATCAGTGAGGACTTAACTCTCCTGCTGATATTCAACCATATGCCAAATGTTCTTCAATGGGCTTCAGTGGTTTAACTTATTAACACAGTTCTCCAACTTTTGCATTTTCTATGACTGGTTCTCCTGACTACAGCTTGTGAACGAACGTATCTGGCAAGATTTTCAGCACCTGGATTTTTATTAAGCTGATGCTGTTTTCAGTGATGAAAAATATCTTTGCAAACTGTCGAGGTTCTAGGGTTGGATGCTTCAGCTGCTTGTATAACATGGTCCATAAACTCAGCAACTCTACTTCCTCTTCCTGCAACTCAGACTCTGCTGTGTAAACGATACATAGATCATGGAATTGATCCCAGTCGGCTCTGTTCTGTACCCACCTTTTAGTCTGTTCACCAGGTTGGTTCAAGAGTCTGCAGTACTACTGGGAAGTGATCACTGCCATGCGCGCCATCAGTGACTTTCCACTCAAGTCTAAGAACATGCTTGGATCATAAAATGACAGATCAAGCAGTGACTGTGTTCATGAAGCTGGATGGATACACAGCAGAAACTCATTATAAAACACATCATTATAACATGAATTCTGATACAACATGGCCAGGACACAGATCCCAAAGTTAGTTCAACCATAGAAAATAGCCTCATTATAACTCGGTCACAGGCTCACTTTATGGGGATTCTTATTATGGCTCACAAAGACAGTACTGTAGCAAGTTTCTGGTGTATGTATGTGACTTGTTATTTACCAAGCACATATCACGGTCAGTCAGGAAATTCTTCAGTTGTTCACCTTTAGCAACTACCTTAGTACAACCTCACATTAGGTTGTGAGCACTGAAGTCTCGCAGCAACAAGAATAGGACTGGAAGTTAGCTAATCAGCCCTTTAAGGTCTTGTTCTTTCTATTTGGCCTGTGGTGGAATATAAATGGAGCAGAGTAAGAGTCTTTGCTAGCAACACCTGTACTACAACAGCTTGAAGGGATGTTCTGAGTTGTAATTCGCAATGAGACATGGTGTCACTAACCAATACCCCAATACCCCATGAATGATTTCCATCAACTTCAGAAGCTGGGCTATAAAAGCATGAGTAAATCTTCACATTCATTCAACATGGTCTCCAGAAGGCATAAGGCAAGAGGCTTCTACTGATGAGTAAACAGCTGTAATTTAGCAAAGTTGGTCCTTAGACCTCAACAATTCTGTTGCAGAATATTAATAATTTTTGGGCATCATTATGGTGGTAAAATAGGTTTGAAGTTTTTCCCCTTAGCAGATGTAGATGGCTATACTTCATCAACATCCATGTTGTCAAGGGTAACTAGGCTACCATACTTGTTGTAGACTTGGATGGGATCTTCTGATCCTTTGGGTGTTCTAAAAAGGGCAACACCTTTTCCAGGGGCTTGATCGACCAAAGAGTAACACCACTTAAGTATTTTCATTTTTAGTGGATTTAGCAGCTATAGAAGATGGTTTCCTGTTATGATTGGCAGCAGTCAGAGATCGCAATTGTCTACAGCATCTGTAAGGATCTCTGTGTTCTTATGTCTGGCCTGATTCAGAGGAAAATAAGCCGCTTTACTAATCCAAGTAATAACAATCTGTTTTGACACTGAAACTGCAATAGCCACTTGGAAACCTCTGGCAGCATTTGTATAGGACACAGCCAAGGTCATTGTTTTCGCATCCACTATGCTCCTTGCCTCAGCATATGACAATGACTGGGTTGCTTTAACTTTCTGAAGATCTTTCTCATTTCCACTTGCAGCAATCCTGAGTAAACTGGATGACTTTCTCCACAGCTGACACATTTATGTGTTTTCTGACATTTATTCTCACAGGTCTCACTATGACCTTGTTCACTACATCGGGAACAAGTGAAGTCCAAACCTTTGGCACTTGAAAACTGGCCAATGGATCACTTTAATATTCATATAACCTGCTTTGATAGTTTTATGCAGCAGGTGATTGAGTCGGACTGGGTCCATCAGAGTCCCAGTCTAGATGAATCCAGAGCCAACATGATGTGTTGCAGCAACAATGCCGCAGCAAGAAAGCCACTCAATCAACAGGATCCTCTCCTCCACCATCACAGGTCGCAGCCCACGGCAAACAGGTCACCTCCATTTAGTCATCTCTTGCAACATGCACAAGTTATTAAATTAAGAAGCAACAAAGAATTACTGCAACCTAAGTTCAATACCTGAAGGTCAGTCCTCTGACGGAAATAAACACTAAAAGCTGTATTAGTCCAAATAAAAATCTTTGGGAAGACTTCATTGAGCTTCAATTACTCTAAAATGTGGATCTTGGTCAAGCCTTTTAAAAATCTGGATCAAACTAGCAACAGCCCAGTAACCCATGGACAGCTTTAATTCAAGAGCAAGGAAAAATTAATTATGCTTTGACCTACTTAGGAAGACAGGGCAAACAGACCTGTGTTTTTTAAGTTGCACTCAGTTCTCATTTGTTCAAAAGCATTAGCAATCATAATTAACCTGCTGAGTTTTCTCTCATCAATCATATCAGTATCCAGTATCATGGGTAATACACACAGAGTCAAAAGAATTACTGAACACTCTACAGTATTAAAGCGAAAGAAATTATCTCACCTCAGCTATATGCAGTGACATTCTAACAAGATTCTGTCGTGCTCGCTTAAGGACAGGCAGAAGTGCCTTAACATCTCCAGCCTAAAAGAACAACATAAGTGCATTAGCCAAGGACATGCTTTTTCTCCCACACAAAACAGTGCAGCATATATCACTGCTAGACAAGTTAAAGCTAATTCCGCAAAGCCTCCATCATTTTCTCACTTGATTTGAGAGGCATTGTCAGAGGCAAATTATTCCTGAATAACATCGGTAGTTATCTAGAAAACAGCCAGATATCATATGATATCAGATTGCAAATCTAGTTCTTTCTTCATATCCATGTAGTAACAACAAGAACCCTTACTCAGCACTGGTTTTCTGCTAACAAAGTGGCAGCAGTGTTATTACATACTACGGCTTATAATTTGCTGAAGTACCGTCACATAATGAAAAACAGTGCTACAGTGTCTACAGATGAAGTAAACCTGACCCAACCAACCTCACAGTTTTCAGTATTAAAGTAACACAACAGAAATGACAATTGTGAAAGTCAAAATCAGGCATAAGCACTAATACTTTATACATCATACTGCTGGGGCAGATAACCATATTGGCACTAATTTCTGCTGTTTTATATATATCATTCTGTTGTGATACTGTTAACATTAAGTTTTACAACTGCTAAATGTTTTCCCATTAATAAGTGATATTATTTATAATTATAACTTAAGAAGGATAACTAGGCTTACATTTGGATTTCCACTTAAATCAAGCCCCACAACAACTGCATCTGACCGAGCAGAATAGGCTTCAATCAGCTTCAGAGTTTCTTCTCCATCTTCAATCCTCATTTTGGATCGATCAATTGATAACAGCAACTTAACAGCAATATCACAAGAGCTACTAGCATCTTGAATAGCTTTAACAACACTCTCAACATACGAAGATTTTGTCATTCGAGTCAAAGGAACATCTCTGGGAGTCGTACGTAGCTCCAGATACTTGACATTGTCAGAGGCAAATTCCTGAATAACATCGCTAGTTATCTAGAAAACAGCCAGATATCACTGATTATGATTCAGAACACATCAAAAGCAATTTAAATAAGAAGCTTGGATTTGCTTTTAGTCCAGTGTAATACAGTACAAAATAAGTAACAAACTTAGACCAAGTCCTGAATTTTTTAGAGTGCTGAAGAAATGAAGACATGAGCCTTACACCTTACCTTTGACCAGTACTCAACCAGTCTAATACTTCATCTTGTGATAAGCCTGGCATTAGTCCAGTATGGACATTTTATTCATGGGATTTATCATGCACACAAGGTTGGTAAATCTGAATCTGAGGTGCAAGACAAATGTTCATGAACAACTAATCCAGGATTGTTAAATGGAGTCTGCTATGCAGGCTCGAGCCCATAATCGTTGGATTAAATACCCGCACACTACTGAACAGACCACTGTGCTGCACAGTGCATTTGTTCTGCAGTTCTTTAGTTCAGTAAAAGTGAATAAGCTCTGGCTTACCATATAAGCAGCCTCTTCATTGTCACAAAGTTCATGGATAAGTCCAAATGTAGAAAAGCATCTGAAAGATATAAACCATTTCTCAACATTATATACAGTAATAATACCAGTAATTTAAAATCCAGCCATTTCATTAATCAGGGTCCAGGAATTATCCAAAAAATTATTAAGTTATGTAAGGTGGTCTTCTACAGAACTGGTAATTTGTATAGGTCAGGGTAGTGAAGTCCGAGAGGCCAGAAAAATTGTTGAAAATAATGAGTTTTGACATTATTAACTATCATCATCAACATACAAATGATAGCCAAGAAAATGACATCCAGACAGTTACCAACAATTAGTGTGACTGAGGCATTAAACATAGTTGATTGAACTGACTGAGTTCATGGGCATAGGTGATAAGCAACCCAGCATTCAAGACAGTTAGGGTAAATTCCAATCAACTCGTCAAATACACCTATGAAGTCAAGCAGAGTGGTGAACTCACAAGCCAAGTCTAAAAATTTTTACTTTGAAGCCATTTTATACTTATCAAGTGACTGAGCATTCGAAGGAATCTTTAAATCACAGGGAAGTTGCCACGAAGGATTCGAATGCTGCTTTTTCTTCAATAGTTTTGAAAGAGTTTCATCACTGCAGGAACCGTTGATATGAGCGTGCAGCTCCTAAAGCAAACATTGTGCATATATTCATGGATATAACAGTAACTATCAACTCAAAGCAATCTGCACTGCCAGAGAAATTCAATTAAAAGTTTATAAACCATACTTTCGTAAAAATTCAGATTCATGTAAACGTTAACAGAGCAAGGACAAAACAGCCAGTGCAAGGGTAATACAGTTGGCATCTAGACTGATCTAGATGCTTGTAAAGGTTGATTAAGTTCTGCAATTGCAAGTTAGGAATTACACGGCTTGAGTGCACTGTAAAATGGTAAAATTATTATTATTATTAAACAGATATTTACAATGTGCACAGATGCAGTGTTGTACAATGTACAGTGATCTCACTGTTATCTGTCCTGCATATCAACATTTGCATGTTGGGGTTTCTCCTTCAATGGACCATATTTCTGGAAAAGCCTTCCCATTGAATCTCTGGTTTCCACCGAAGCTGATAGCATTACATTTTCTTGAACATTAATGAAAATCTTTTCCAGCCAACTCATAGCCAAGCACAAAGCAACTCTGAGAGTCCTCTTAAGAGGCAGCATAGGAACATTTCCTCACAATTACAATAATTTTAGTATTGTGCCTATACATACAGGTAGTATGCATAACTGTTCTTTTGTTACATCGGTCATGTCTTTTCATCTATTGTGCACAGTCTCCTTGTGTTTTCAATTTCAGTGTCTCTGATTATGACTGCCTTGTTACGCTGCCTGTTTTTGTACTGCATTTTGCTCATGTTACTGCTTGTTGCCAAATCTGGTGGAGACAGGTGTGTTGCTGGATTTAAACATGCATTGCCAGGGTCTGGTCTGTTTTTGAACTTGGCTCGAGCCCATTCATTTTATCTGATTCCCAGCAGAGGCATCAATCATATGGGTGCCCCTGAGGCCCAGGCCCTGGCAATATTTTGATCATGGGGGCCCAGCTGTTGGTTGGGCCTCGGCAATACTTTAGGTATAAATGAGTAATTAATAAATTTAGAGTGCTTTTGAGAAGTGCTATATAAATTCTGTATTACAATAATATTAAGTGTAAAATATGATTTTGTTTTCATTTACACAATCTGCATTTAAGCCAAGTGACTCAAATGTCTGTTCTTACACTAGAGTAATAAAAACTGAAGTAGATGACAGTTAACCTGAAGCCTAAACTAGCAGCTCAGTTTGCTACAAGAAGCCCAATCAGAGGGAACACTTTTGGCAAGTTATTGTGAATAAAGAATTGTGCTTTTGTGTTGCGGAACACCACAAGTCAACAAAGTGCTAGCTGAAAAATGTCCATTTAAATATACAAATTGAGTGCGAGAGCTGAGATAAATAGCAAACCAATGTAGGGCATGACCAGAAACCCCAAACCATACTGTTCATAACTGTCGTGTAGATCTAAGTAGACATTCCGCTGTAAATCATACTAGTGACATTTCTTATTTTTGTCTATTGAGATGTTGGGCTTTGTCTGCTCGCATCAGGCCTACTTCCTGACCCCTATACCAGAGGATTTGCCACTGGAACCCAATAGGGGCTTCACATCCAGACCCCATCATTGACCTGGGCTCCCCAATGTTTACAACAGATCAACGCCTCTGGTTCCTAGTACTGCCTTTTCAATTCAGTCGTATATTCTGCTGTTATGTAATACCACCAACAATATTTTCTGCCCCAGGTTGAATGTAAATTCACGTAGAACATCTTCGGCTACACATCACAGGTTGTTTATGTAGTTGTTTCTGTTTCTTCTTTTGACTGGTGCTGTTGAAATAAATCCTGGCCCCAATTTTTTCCCTTTTAAAGAAAGCTGCAGTCTGTCATAATTTTCTTTGAGACCATTCCTTGCATATACTTGCTGTTACTGAGACCTGACTTAAACCTACTGACACACAGGTGCATTCAGTTATGATCTTACTCCCCAACTTTTTCTGTGCTGAACAATCCTTGACGCAGTGGAAGTACAGGTCTTGCCTTTATTTTCAAGTAACCTACCACTACACCAATTCACTTTGCCTGTTGAAGCACCCAAGTCACTTGAGATCCTAGCCGCTATTCTCATCTCTAGAGGGCAACAAACAGGTTTTGCTCATGGATATTTACCATACACCATCCCTCCCTTCGACTGATTTTCTCAATAAATTTCAGTCACTACTTGAATATTTGATTTCCGCCCCTTCTGAAATAGTTATCATGGGGTATTAATATTCATCCTGATGTCGCTTGACCCTGTTCTTCGTGAATCTTACAGAAATAAAATTTTACTGAATGATTAACACTTCCTAAAGTTCATTTGGCTTCTCCTGATTACGTTTTACTATGTAATTTTTTTCATTCCTGCATTTTCTAGTTTTACTGTAGACGACTTTTAAGCTCTTCTGCCCTAACACTTCTCCGCCCTCCCGTCACCTCATCCTTAAACTTTGGTAATCGCTCCATAGCCATAGCTGCCCCACCACTCTGGAATAAACTCCCCCCAGAACTGCGACAGTTTTCTGACCCATCATACAAACTTATCGATGCTCCACCGATTGCAATTTCTGCTTCGGCCTTTCACTCAAGACTGACCCTATCATGACACCTCTTCTTTCTCTTATCTCTCTCTCTCCTCTCCAATCCCAAACACAACCCCCGTAGTTGGCACGCTGTCTCTCCGTCTGACTTTTGGATCTTGACCTGGAACCGAACCCTTTTGCCTATCGATTTTGTTTTGACTGAGCGCCTGTGAATAAGCTGGTCCCCGCAGCGAGGCTTTCGTTGGGCGCTGTAGAAATCTCGATATCTGTCAAGTTCGAGTACATATTCGTATTCACGTTCGATTTTCATAGTCACATTTGACCGCGAAAATGTCTGTCAAGCGCGACATCATATTCATGCACATATTCAAAATTTCATAAAAAATCCGATATGCCTAGTTCTGACTTCCACTGTCTCCTCATTCCTAAAATCTCCCAAAAAAACTACACCCGTGGAGCTCCTCTAAAAACCTACAGGTTAATTTTTACAAACGCCCTTGCGACGTAATACCCCTCCCCATTCCACACATATATACGCACTGCCGCTGCCAAAGGCAAAAAAATGCAAAGTTCTGACCCCGCTGTAAAATTACCTGTACTCATTCGTAAAGTATCTTTATGAATATCAAAACTACACCTATACAGCTACTCTAAACACCCACCGGCTTATTTTTACAAACGCCCATTTCGACGTAGTACCCCTCCCAATTTCACATATATACGCATTGTCGCTGCCAAAGGCAAAAAATGCAAAGTTCTGACCTCTGCTGTAAAATTATCTGTACTCAATCCTAAAGTATCTTTACCAATATCAAAACTACATCAATTCAGCTACTCTAAACACCCATGGGCTTATAGTACCCCTCCCAATTTCACATATATACGCATTGCCATTGCCAACGCAGTAGGTGTAAAATGAGGCTTTGAGCGCAATAGGCGTGTGTATATCTTTGCGTGTGGCAGGCGGTGTGTATACGGGCGCAGTGGGCGGCGCAAGCCTGGGATGTAATACGGGGATTGAGCGTAATAGGCCCTGAGGAAAGCCCGCTGCGTGTGCCACTTTTAGCGCAGCTTATCTGCCACGTGTGGCGCAGACAGCGCATTAATCTAACTCATAGGGCGATGGGGCTGAGGGTTCGACCGCGAGGTTCATTGCAATCGCAACAAAGACGCAACTCAGAGCAAACGTGAATCTGGTGCCGCAAGCCTTTTGATGAATGCCAGCCGGGCTTCCTCTCGGCCACGCTCGATCAGCTCGCATTTTGTTGTTTCATTCGTCACAGCCACACCGACGGACATTTGCCGGATCTCCTCATTCATGGCCCGGTACTTTTCAACCTCGTCAAGGATCAGCCTGTACTCATGATCACTGATCATGGTGTCTTCCAACGCTTTAGAGATGTGACTTTGACGGTGTTGGGCTTGCTGCTGACGAGCACACGAACTCCTTCATGCTTTGCCTCTGTAGCAGAACATATCCGGCTGATGGCGACGCGAGCGACATCAAGCAAGCTACCCATCACGGTGAAACCCACAAGGATTAGACAGGGTACGAGTCCAACCCCAATAGCCAGTAAGGTTACGCCTCCAAAACCCACCCCAAGAGCGATAATTGCACAGGCTGCGGACGCACCATTGGCCCCATTCACTGCTCTACGAAACTTTTAGGCAAGACGGCCGCGGGCTTCCATCTATGATCTCAGGAAAGTCTCGAGCTCGCCGATTTTTTGTAGGCGGAATGTGGACGGCGTCATCTCAGTTGGAAAGGCAGGATCGGTGAGAGGTGGATACAGCGACATGGCTATAGTTTATCTACCATGAAGTGACAGATAACGCCTTAGGATGTGTTATATCTACGTCCAACAGGAGTATCTTGACTTCAACATCTAGATGGGCCGACGTGTAAAATGTACGGTTTAAAATGAAATCGCCCTTCAGAGTGGCTTACGTAACTGATATTTAGTCCTTCCCGAACCATACTGAATTTACCATCACTGGCGATGAAAGGTTGAGAATAATAGATTATATAATACATGAACGATGGCCTGAAATCTGATGGGAATCAGGAAGAATTTCCCCACTCTGTTAGACCACCCCAAGTGAGACCCTATGAAAGGATTTCTGGGCTGGTACATCAACTTCAAGTTGGTGCCCAGGCCCTAGATCTTTTAAATTTACTGTTGCCTGTCTCCAGTTTTATTGAGGTTGTCCAGCAGACTAACCTCTATGCAGAGCAGGCCAGGTCTGCAGTACAGCTGGCTGGGAACCCCATCAGTGGAAATGGTCTCCAACTTACCTTGAAGAAGTGATGGCTTATTTTGCCATGGACATCTGGATTGTAATTGTAATTGTAATCTGACACTTATAAAGCGCCACTTCAAGAATAGACTCATCAGAGGCACTCCCGACCCGAACCAGTGAGACCACTGGCAAATAATACAGACTTCAGGCGCTTGCGAAACTGCGGAAGAGACAAACTGAGGAATATTAGCCGAAGCTCTCGGGAAAGGCGATTCCAGCCATTGGGTCCAACATAGGCAAAGCTTTTAGACTGCGCTGTAGCAGTGCGCATACGAGGGACAGTCAGAAGTCCAAGGGAGGCCGACCGGAGAGTGCTACGGCCTGGAACCAAGGAGACCAGAATGCAGAAGTCCCTAAGATATGATGGAGCAGAGCCAACAAGACAATTACGCATAAGCGTTAGGATCTTGAACTGGATACGCTGCTGAATGGGAAGCCAGTGTAGAGTGTCCCGTATAAAGGAAGTTATACGGCCATACCTGGGGACGCCTCCAATAAGACGGGCAGAAGCATTGAGAACAGATTGAAGCTTGGAAATATTGGCAAGTGAGAGTCGAGCAAAGATAGCGTTACCAAAGTCCACCCTAGTGCAGATAAGGGCATGAATTAGAGTAGTAATGGCATGAAAGGAGAGGGAGCGGCGGATGGTACGAAGCTGACGAAGGTGGTAAAAGCATGAGCGGGAGACACTGTTAACATGATCGGTCAAGGAGAGTTCCCGGTCCAGAACAACCCCAAGATCATGGACTTTGGAACAGAATAGAATGACCGGAAACCTCTGGCGTAAGGATGATGAATCAATCTTTGCCAGCTGAGCACGACCACCAAGCCCGATGAACTGGGTCTTAGCAGAGTTCAGTCGGAGGCAATTAGAGGACATCCAGAGACCAAGGGCAGATGTTGCGTCAAGAATCCTCTCAACCAGAGAGGAAGCCACTTCCGCTGGGCCATGAGAGAAGGCCTGAGTGTCGTCTGCATACTGATGGACGGCAACACACATGGGAAGGAGAACCCGTGCCAAGTCGGCAGTGTACAGAATGTAAAGGAGAGGGGCCAGGACAGAACCCTGAGGAAGGCCAAAAGGTATAAGGGACCAGGCGGAACGTGTAGGCCCAAAGATAACAGAATGAGAGCGGTCTGAGAGGAAAGACTGAAACCAAAGAAGGGCCGTATCAGTAATGTCAAAAGATTTTTCTAGACGCTCCAAAAGGATAGAGTGATCCACAGTGTCAAAAGCAGCACTAACATCATAGAGGGCAAGAAGAGTAACATGTCCACGGTCAAAAGCTCCAAAGACGTCAGCCAGGAGACGTGTAATAAGTGATTCAGTAGAGTGGAACTTCCTAAATCCGGATTGAAGAGGAGGCATGAGGGAGTTAGAGTCAAGGTAGTCGACCAGTTGGACGGACACACATCTTTCAAGAAGCTTAGAGAGGAAGGAAAGGTTAGAGATAGGTCGGTAGTTAGAGATATCATTGGGGTCAAGTCCCTGGCACTTGAGAGAGGGAAAGACTACAGCACGTTTGTGAGAAGCCGGGAGTGAACCCTGACACAGGGAGGTATTACATAGCAAGTGTAAGAACGGAATTAAGTCATCTATAAAATCCTTGATTAAAAATGGTGGTAATAAGTCCAGTTCACAGGACTTAGCAGGTGACTCCAGCAGGAGCCGACTAAGGACGTCCAAAGGCAGAGCCTTCCAGCATGAAAGCCTAGATGACATAGGAGGAAAGGAAGGAGGAGGAGAACCATCAGTGGATTGGCGGATCGAGTCGATCTTCCCGCGCATGTAGTCGAGGTAGTCGTTCGCTGTGAACGGAGGCTGGGCCGGAGAGTTAGAAGTGGTAGAACGGCCGAGGACACCGGAGAGCGAAGACCAGAGCCGACGCGGATTGCTCCTCTCCCGCTCAATCAATGACTCCCAGTATGCCATTTCTTTGGCTCGAAACTCCCGGTGCATTAAGCGAAGATGGTGGATCCAGTCGAGACGATCGGCAGGATCACGTGTTCGTCGATACCTTCGCTCGTGCCGCCTGACATCATGACGTAAAGTACGGCAGGATCGGTCAAACCAAGGTGCTAACGGTCTCCGACGGGCCCGCTGCGGACGAAGCGGAAGGAGGTCATCGATGAGGAGGCGAACTGAAGAGTCAAAGAGAGCAAAGAGCTCTTCAGACGAGCGACCAGTGAGGGAGGAGAGGTCTCCGCAGAGAGGACTATTGTTCAGACCAGCACGGAATGCCTCACGGTCCAAGTTGTTCCAACCACGTACAAGCCGAAGCGCGTATGTTGGCAAGATACATAGAAAAGGAACCTTGTATAGAAGAAGTCCATGGTCTGAGAGAGCTGGAGGTTCTACTATAACATCTGAGATGTTACAGTCATCACGGGTGATAATTACATCAAGCCAGCCTCCCAGCACATGAGTAGATTCAGCGACATGCTGAATGAAGCCAAATTGGAAAAGCAGATCGTTGAAGCGGACAGACTCTGGAAGATCTGGGTTCTCGAGGTGAATGTTCAGGTCCCCGGTTATGATTAGGTGGCAGTTGAAGGTGGCGAAGACTTCCAGAAGCGAGGAGAACTCGGTGTAGAAGGTCGACGTAACAGGAGAGGAGCCTGGCCGGTAGAGGGCAAGAATGGTGACTGGACCACGAGTCGTGGCGCAGGAGAGGCATAATTCTTCGAACATGGAAACAGGGAGAGGAAGAGGGATCTTTTTGACCCGAAAATGGATGGGCATGTATCCTGCACCAACGATACAGTTGTTTTGGAGTGGAACTCATGGCTGCTTCATAAACAACACAACTGCCAAGGCATTTTCAAGAGATCAATTCCGGATTCTGACTAAGTACTTGCATCTCTGTAATGCCTCAAAGGTTGTTCCTCTTGGCACACCAGGATTCCATCTCTTGTACAAAGTCAGCAGCATAGTTGATCTCTTGAATGCTCGCTTTTCTAGTACACTGATTCCAAATAGGGAACCCAGTGTTGATAAAGCCACGGTTGCTTTTAAAGGAGGGATTTCTTTCCGGCAGTATATGCCATGTAAACCAATAAAATGGGGCTTAAAAGTCTGGACTCTGACTGAAGGACAATTCGGTTGCTGTTTGCGTTTCAATGCTTACACTGGAAAAGCTAACAAAAACCATGATGCAATAAAACAGCATGCTATGGGCTATGATGTTGTCAGAACCATTTGCTCTCCAAGTGGAGTTTGGGTTTTTTGGCTGTCTATAGCCATCATTTGTACTATGACCAGTACATGGGTTCCTTGGATTTAGCAACAAGCCTTTTCAATGACAATACCATTTCCACTGCTGCTATAATGTTGAATCGGAGAGGCCTTCCACAAGAGGCTCACCAGACTAAACTGAAGTACAGAAGTGATGTGGCTGAATATCAGAAAGGACAATATTTCGAGACAAAAGAGCAATTTCTTTTCTTTCCATCTGTCATAATCCTGGCATTTCTGAACAAGGAAAGCCATTTGTAAACCTGGAGTACGGTTTATGGGTGAAGTTGATAAATTAAACCAACTGTGTTCATATTATGAGCCTCGACAAGACAGAAAGAAATAGTGGAGATGTTTATTGTGGTGGATGGTGAATGTAAGCATAATCAATGCTTACATTCTCTGGGTGAAGAGTCAGTGATACAGAAGAGGGCAGGCGTCGTAAACGAAATTACAGTCGTCTGAAATTTTGTCATGACCTTGTTCATCAACTTTGTGAGAGATTTCAACCAGCTTGCACTCGAGGACGCCCTTCTAAAATTTAAGGGAATTCACCCCAAGAAACATCCACCTCTAGCAATGCTCTCAGTTCTGGAGTTCAGGTCACAAACTGGTTAAAATGAATAAAATTGTAACTGAGCACTCCAAAAATGGTAAAAGGAGAGCAGGTGGCAAATACAGAACCAGCACCTTTATGTGCAGTCTCTGTGAAGTACCCCTTTGTAAGCAAGGCTGCTTCCAGGAATGGCATATAAAGAAAACAACCTCAATTGAAATAACAAAATTATGATTTCTATCCATAATTTATCCATTAGCACTAACTAAGTAAGAAATTTGGCCTCTTCCTCTGTAGTCTCATGCTGTGCACCTGATCTCCAGTAGAGGGCATTATGGTCTACATTCATCAGTAGGTAAATAAGATATTCATCAAACAGAGCAGGACTCTTCCTCTTGTTCTGAAAGATTATGGGGAAGCACTTAAAGTGGGGTGGTTGACTGTTTGGACCAAGCGTTGTCATCACCTGAAGAAATCATCACCAACCTCGACAACCTGAACTTAAAACTGTTCTTTTCAGAACTACCTATTGCTTGGAAGGAAATCAATGCACTGGAAGCCTAAACCAATAATACTAATACTACACATACTATGCAAAGGAAAAAATCACGAACAGTTGCTCCTACCTTATTAATGAACCATTAAAACGTCACCAAACTTAAACATCGGACCACTGTCACTAAAAGCACCTTTGCACAGCGCCCATGATGTCATCCCAGCTTTGAAAGTAGTCTTCTTAGTTTTATTATTAAATTATTGCCACCTTGGATGCTTGTTATTGTCATCCTTTATTCCATTATTAAAAAACCCTTGTGGAAATTATAAATTTAATTTAAAACGTTTACGGAACTGCCACTGCACAAAAAAGATGTCATCACTGAAAAGTTTACGCAATTGGATCTTTAGGGGTTTGATCTCTTTAGGTGTTTCTGGGGCCAATTATTATCCCATTTTGAAACTTTTTGCAGCATTATATTCAGGACCTAATTCTGAATCAGGCAGTTTACATTACTATTTAATTTTTAAAATTTCACCACACAACATTCTTGTCCAAATGAAAAACTTGGGGTGCTTTTAGTTCAAGGGTGATGCTAGGCACTCCAACTTGTTATTTTACTAAATTAATATGGCTGCTAGAAAGAGGACACATTTCTGAAAATTTTGATGTAAGAAGCATCTTTCTATCTTTGGTACTGACCGAGTAATGACTTGTACAAAATCTTGAAGATTTCTTGCAAAAACGTAAAATTATTCAGATTTCTGAAGTCATGACGTAAAATTAAACTAGACTTTACAGGCTGGGCTTTAAAATTAATTCAGACTTGACAAGATTAATGCGCTGTCGGTGCCACTCGTGGCAGATAAGCTGCGCTAAAAGCGGTACACGCAGCGGGCTGTCTTCAGGGCCTATTGCGCTCAATCCCCATATTACATCCCAGGCTCTCACCGCCCAATGCACCCGTATACACACCGCCCGCCGCACGCAAAGATATACACCTACTGCGTTGGCAGTGGCAACGCCAAATTGGGAGGGGTACTACGTTAAAATGGGCGTTTGTACAAATAGGCCGGTGGGTGTTTAGAGTAGCTGTATAGGTGTGGTTTTGAAATTGGTAAAGATACTTTACGAATGAGTACAGATAATTTTACAGCAGAGGTCAGAACTTTGCATTTTTTGCCTTTGGCAGCGGCAATGCGTATATATGTGAAATTCGGAGGGGTACTACGTCGAAATGGGCGTTTGTACAAATAGGCCGGTGGGTGTTTAGAGTAGCTGTATAGGTGTAGTTTTGATATTCATAAAGATACTTTACGAATGAGTACAGAGAATTTTACAGCAGAGGTCAGAACTTTGCATTTTTTGCCTTTGGCAGCGGCAATGCGTATATGGGAAATTGGGAGGGACACTACGTTGAAATGGGCGTTTGTACAAATAAGCGTGTGGGTGTTTAGCGTAGCTGTATAGGTGTGGTTTTGAAATTGGTAAAGATACTTTACGAATGAGTACAGATAATTTTACAGCAGAGGTAAGAACTTTGCATTTTTTGCCTTTGGCAGCGGCAATGCGTATATGGGAAATTGGGAGGGACACTACGTTGAAATGGGCGTTTGTACAAATAAGCGTGTGGGTGTTTAGCGTAGCTGTATAGGTGTAGCTTTGATATTCATAAAGATACGTTACGAATGAGTAAAGATAATTTTACAGCAGAGGTCAGAACTTTGCATTTTTTGCCTTTGGCAGCGGCAATGCGTATGTGAAATTGGGAGGGGTACTACGTCGAAATGGGCGTTTGTACAAATAGGCCGGTGGGTGTTTAGAGTAGCTGTATAGGTGTGGTTTTGAAATTGGTAAAGATACTTTACGAATGAGTACAGATAATTTTACAGCAGAGGTCAGAACTTTGCATTTTTTGCCTTTGGCAGCGGCAATGCGTATATGGGAAATTGGGAGGGACACTACGTTGAAATGGGCTTTTGTAAAAATAAGCGTGTGGGTGTTTAGACTAGCTGTATAGGTGTAGTTTTGATATTCATAAAGATACGTTACGAATGAGTAAAGATAATTTTACAGCAGAGGTCAGAACTTTGCATTTTTTGCCTTTGGCAGCGGCAATGCGTATATATGTGAAATTGGGAGGGGTATTACGTCGAAATGGGCGTTTGTACAAATAGGCCGGTGGGTGTTTAGAGTAGCTGTATAGGTGTGGTTTTGAAATTGGTAAAGATACTTTACGAATGAGTACAGAGAATTTTACAGCAGATTTCAGAACTTTGCACTTTTTGCCTTTGGCAGCGGCAATGCGTATGTGAAATTGGGAGGGGTACTACGTCGAAATGGGCGTTTGTACAAATAGGCCGGTGGGTGTTTAGAGTAGCTGTATAGGTGTGGTTTTGAAATTGGTAAAGATACTTTACGAATGAGTACAGAGAATTTTACAGCAGAGGTCAGAACTTTGCATTTTTTGCCTTTGGCAGCGGCAATGCGTATATATGTGAAATTCGGAGGGGTATTACGTCGAAATGGGCGTTTGTACAAATAGGCCGGTGGGTGTTTAGAGTAGCTGTATAGGTGTAGTTTTGATATTCATAAAGATACTTTACGAATGAGTACAGAGAATTTTACAGCAGAGGTCAGAACTTTGCATTTTTTGCCTTTGGCAGCGGCAATGCGTATATATGTGAAATTCGGAGGGGTACTACGTCGAAATGGGCGTTTGTACAAATAGGCCGGTTGGTGTTTAGAGTAGCTGTATAGGTGTGGTTTTGAAATTGGTAAAGATACTTTACGAATGAGTACAGATAATTTTACAGCAGAGGTAAGAACTTTGCATTTTTTGCCTTTGGCAGCGGCAATGCGTATATGGGAAATTGGGAGGGACACTACGTTGAAATGGGCGTTTGTACAAATAAGCGTGTGGGTGTTTAGCGTAGCTGTATAGGTGTAGCTTTGATATTCATAAAGATACGTTACGAATGAGTAAAGATAATTTTACAGCAGAGGTCAGAACTTTGCATTTTTTGCCTTTGGCAGCGGCTATGCGTATATATGTGAAATTGGGAGGGGTATTGCGTCGAAATGGGCGTTTGTACAAATAGGCCGGTGGGTGTTTAGAGTAGCTGTATAGGTGTAGTTTTGATATTCATAAAGATACTTTACGAATGAGTACAGAGAATTTTACAGCAGAGGTCAGAACTTTGCATTTTTTGCCTTTGGCAGCGGCAATGCGTATACTATATATGTGAAATTGGAGGGGTACTACGTCGAAATGGGCGTTTGTAAAAATAAGCCGGTGGGTGTTTAGAGTAGCTGTATAGGTGTAGTTTTGATATTGGTAAAGATACTTTACGAATGAGTACAGATAATTTTAAAGCAGAGGTCAGAACTTTGCACTTTTTGCCTTTGGCAGCGGCAATGCGTATATGTGCAATTGGGAGGGGTACTACGTCAAAATGGGCATTTGTAAAAATAAGCCGGTCAGTGTTTAGAGTAGCTGTATAGGTGTAGTTTTGATATTTGTAAAGATACTTTACAAAAGAGTACAGATAATTTTACAGCAGAAGTCAGAACTTTGCATTTTTGCCTTTGGCAGCCGCAATGCGTATATATGCGAAATTGGGAGAGGAACTATGTCGAAATGGGCGTTTGTAAAAATAAGCCGTGGATGTTTAGAGTAGCTGAATAGGTGTAGTTTTGATATTCGTAAAGATACTTTACGAATGAGTACAGATAAGTTTACAGCAGAGGTCAGAACTTTGCACTTTTTGCCTTTGGCAGCGGCAATGCGTATATGTGAAATTGGGAGGGGTACTACGTCGAAATGGGCGTTTGTAAAAATTAACCTGTGGGTTTTTAGAGGAGCTCCATGGGTGTAGTTTGTTTTTTTGGGTGATTTTTGGAATGAGGAGACAGAGGAGGTCAGAACCAGGCATATCGGATTTTCTTATGAAATTTTGAATATGTGTATGAATATGATGTCGCGCTTGACAGACATTTTCGCGGTCGAATGTGAATATGAATATCGAACGTGAATACGAATATGTGTTTCAACTTGACAGACATGAAATCTCGGAATTATGATTACGATTGCCGATGTTGAATCTGTTCATGCTGCTAAAATCGCGCCTACGTAACGTAACGGAACGGCTAAAGACTACATTAGCCACGATTCCTGCACGATATAACCACGTCCTATAACCCTAACATGAATATAATTGCCTACAGTTGTTTATATTGAATTACTCACAATTTTTGGTAAAATATAACAAAACTCCTCCATATCTTTGTAAAGTTTCTTTCTCTAAATTCACATAAACATAAAATCAACTGAAGTAAGTAAGCACCCCCAAGATTAGCAATCGATACTTAAACAGGAGGGCCAGCTCACATACGTCCCAGTCTTATCGTCCTTCGGCTAAAGAGGCTTGTATAATTTACCCGCCACTGTCTTCGTCTGGTACGTGCACCCAAGTCATCTAGACGTATATAGATCAAACAAAAATGCTACCCAAAGGTTTTAGGAACGTTACGGAAGTTTCATAACCTAACCGGGTATTTACTCACGTTTCATCAACGTTTTGGTAACGTTTGTTAGTTGCTTGTTAAACGAATCGCCTTTGCATTAGAAATAATAATTAGCAACTTCTAATGCGTCGGCGTCTAATGCACAAGGCATCAACCGATGGCGCACCAATGCCAAGCCACAATCAGGTCAGTATCCAGAAGGTCAGTCCACAGGACAGAGAGGCAGCCTACGAGGGATAAGCAATTTGAAACAGGTAAGTTTTGAGAATGAAATGATAGAATGACGCAGGGAGAGTGTTCCAGAAATTAGGTCCGCCATCCGAGAAAGCACGTTTACTGAGAACATTTCTAGTCCAAGGAATGACCAGAGAAAGACAATCAGATGACCTTGCAGAATAATGGTAAGTCTGGGGATTAAGGACTGATTTTAAGTATAGTGGTTGGCCAGAATTCAATGTTTTATAAACTGAAAAGACCCAAATTAAAACAAATCCTTTGGTGAACAGGAAGCCAATGCAAAAATTTAAGCATAGGGGTTACATGCACATAATTTGAAGTATTTATTATGGCTCTAGCCAAGGAGTTCTGAACTCGGAGTTTCTGCATGTTTGACTTTGTGATACCAACGAGAATTGAGTTACAGTATCATACACATAGAAATGATATCCTAGTGAATGATTGTCTAGCAGTGTACCTAGAGGTGTAGTGTACAATGTAAACAAAAGAGGACTGAGTACAGAACTCTGCAGAATACCACAAGTCAACAAAGTGCTAGCTGAAAAATGTCCATTTAAATATACGAATTGAGTGTGAGAGCTGAGATAAGTAGCAAACCAATGTAGGACATGACCAGAAACCCCAAACCAGTGCTGGAGATGATGCAAAAGGAGAGAATGGTCGACAGTATCAAAGGCAGCAGACAAATCAAGGAGAACAGAGCTGTCACCTTACCCTTATCAGTGGAGTAGGCCTACATAGTTCATCCTCTGCTAAAGAAACCTTCTCTCGGTCCAGGTGACCTGCCTAATTTCAGACCCATCTCAACTTTAAATTTTGTATCTAAAATTCTTGAACAGCTAGTTTTGAATAGTATCCAAACCCATCTATCTTGCAACTCGCTAATCTCTCCATTTCGTTCAGCTTACCGCAAGTTTAATTCAACAGAATCTGCCTGCTTGCTGTTCATAACGACATCATTTGCTTCATGGATAAGGGTAAGGTGACAGCACTTGTTCTGAACTCTTAGTAATTTCAAGAGTCATAGATTGCTGAAAATAGTCTGAGCTCTGAGCCTTGTATGAAGGTGTCACAGGAAAAACAAAGAGAATCAGAAACCCTAGACCTGTCCAAGTTTACATCAGAAGAACATGTCAAGTACTGCAATTCTGTGGGGCTTGAAATGTCACCTGTGATATTACTTTGTTATTTGGCGAATACGCTGTAGATTGTCTTTGATTTTCTTAGAAGATAATTGGGTAAATAATACTAACTGTTTGGCAGTGTCTGTGGACCAAGTGGGGAAAGTAGGCAAGCCGTTGAGTGGTGCAGCTAAACAAAAGCTCTGTTCAAGAAAAGGAGCTTACAGCTACTCACTTTAAGTTGCCAAAAATTTCTGACTTTCTTCTGAGAGATAGTATGGCTGCTATGGCAGACACAGGTGACTACGTTAAGCCAAAGGATTCTAATGAGGATACACCTTTTTTGTTGACAAGATTTCTGGTATAAGGCTGAAATTTATTGGTTATTTGGTATGTGATAAATTTCTTCTTCCTAGTTCTTCTCCTCCAATCTTGGATTATTTTCTGCCAACAACTCTTGCGGAGGTTCGCAGACTCATATTCTCTTCACCTGACAAAATCTCTCTCCTAGACACCATTCCCACTTCTTACCTGAAAGAATGTTTTGATGTCCTGGGTCCAACCATTACATCAATTATCAATTTCTCATTGCTTGAGGGATCCTTCCCATCTGCTTTTGCTTATGCCATAGTTCATCCTCTGCTAAAGAAACCTTCTCTCGACCCAAGTGACCTGTCTAATTACAGACTCATCTCAACTTTGAATTTTATATCTAAAATTCTTGAATGGGTAGTTTTGAATCGTATGCAAGCTCACCTTTCTTCCAACCCACTAATTTCTCCATTTCAGTCTGCATACCGTAAATTTCATTCAACAGAATCTGCACTTCTTGCTGTTCATAACGACATCAGGTGTTCCATGGATAAGGGTAAGGTGACAGCACTTGTTCTCCTTGATTTGTCTGCTGCCTTTGATACTGTCGACCACTCTCTCCTTTTGCATTGTCTTCAGCACTGGTTTTGGGTTTCTGGTCCTGCCCTACACTGGTTTGCTACTTACCTCAGCCCTCGCACTCAATCCGTATATTTAAATGGACATTATTCAGCTAGTGCCTCGTTGACTTGTGGCGTTCGGCAGAGTTCTGTACTTGGTCCTCTTTTGTTTACATTATACACCACACCTTACTTGGTACTCTGCTAGACAATCATTCACTGGGATATCATTTCTATGCTGATAATACCCAAATCTACATCTCATTTGACTGTTTTGACTTGTCACTCGTCTGTGCAGCTGTTGTCTGCTGCCTATGAAGAGCTGCAGTCTCGGATGGCGGCTAATGAACTCCTGCTTAACCCCTCGAAGACTGAATTTCTACTACTTGGTACTCCTCAGCAAGTTAAAAAGTTCGAATGGCTTAAATCCGTAAAACTGGGTGATTCACTCATTGAGTTGACTGATACTACTCGTGACTTGGGTGTTGTTTTTGATTCTACCATGTCTCTCACAAACTATGTGAATGGTATTTGTAAGTCACCATACATGTATATTCGTGACATATGCAGAATTAGGCATTATGTCCCCATGTCTTCCAGAATATCATTAGTCAGTGCATTGGTCTCCAGTCGCCTTGACTATTGTAACTCCATTCTTGTTGGTATCACTAAGTCAAACATGCAGAAACTCCAAAGAGTTCAAAACTCCTTGGCTAGAGCCATAACAAATACTGTGCTTAAATCCTTGCATTGGCTTCCTGTTCAGCAAAGGATCTGTTTCAAATTAGGACTTACAGTTTATAAAACATTGAACTATGGCCAACCACAATACTTGAAATCAGTCCTTATTCCCCAGACTTACCATTATTCTACAAGATGTCTTTCCCTGGTCATACCTTGGGCTAGAACTGTTCTGGGTAAATGAGCATTTTCGGTTGCTGGACCAAAATTTTGGAATTCCCTCCCTGTGTCTGTTCGTTCTGCTCAGTCGCTCCTGTCATTTCGTTCTCAACTTAAAACTTACCTGTTTCAAATTGCTTATCCACCATAGGCTGCCTCTTTGTCGTGCGGACCGACCTTCTGGCTATCGACCTGATTGTGGCTTGGTTTTGTTGTGCCTTCGGTTGATGCCTTGTGCATTAGACACCAGCGCATTAGAAGTTGCTAATTATTATTATTATTATCCAGCGAGTAATGTCGTTAAAAAAGTTGAGTGTCATAAGGTAACTGTGTCTAACGTCTGTGAGTTTGGAATCGTTGGCTGCAGTGACAGTGTTCTAAGTAATGACAGTAACTGTGCTTATGGCAATATCCATGCACAGACTCCAGTTGGTGAAATCGACAGAACGCAATGTGGGCTACGAGCGGAGACGCCAGAAACAGCAAGGGGCAAGCAAATACCTGAATCTGTGATGATAATACAATTCCCCAGTGATAAAGCTAATTTTGCTGAATCACTGACAAGTATTGACAAGCAGTTTATAATCTCACTCGGTCCATTTCAGCCACGCGGCCCATTTCCGTGTGATCCTAATCAAAATGGGCATTGTTTCTCTTCCTCATATTATACCAAAGTCAACCAAGCAGTCATCACATTTAAGTGAACAGATCTCTGTTATTCACCAGAAAGTGACTGTGTGTATTGCCAGGTATGTTGGCTCAAAAAACCGTGATTCATCTTAAGTCAAATGAGGAAACTTTAAGGTCGGGGTGGGCCCATCACATTCAGTTTGCACAAGGGTTCTCATAACGGTTAGCGACACCATTGTATATATTGAGTTCTATGTCTATGAAGTTAGACTTGTTAAGCTGTATATAATATACTGGTGTCTGTTGTGATCTTTTTCTGGTAATTGCAACCTTGTGAATCCTCTTATTAATCAGTTGGGACTGATAAGACACTGAGATTAATGCTCAAAGATTATAACTTGATACGAAAGAAATCAATAAAAATTATTACTGATGAAAGTTATGCATGCAAACAGCTACGAGTCTTACTGATCCAAACACTAGATAAAACATCACAAGTTCAAAGTTCAATTAAACATATAACCAAATAACGTGGTCTCCCAGAGATGGGTGGAGTGATGCATCGTGTATGGGGCGATGAAACAAAGATGGGACAATGAATCAATTGCAGCACGTTGATGGCGATGGCTTTCTCATGCGAGAGCTTCGACGACAGAGTTCCAACAGCATCTCAAGAATTGATCATTAAAGATCTCAGGGTTCATCTACATTTGACACCCATCCTCATAAGCCGAGAGTAAGAAGATAAAGTATATCAAATGTCTATAGAGCATGTAGTCTATACAGTATACACCTATACATCAATGAGTGGCAGACAGGACACAAGGCTTATAATGTGTATTAGGCCAATGTTCATACTTAATCTGTGGAGCACCATCGGACTGTGTACCGTTCACCTGCAGTGTCCCTCAGGGCTCACTTCTCAGCCCCTTACTTTTCTCCTCTATACCACTCCACAAGTGTTTTACCGAGTTAAAGCAGTCTGAAACACCACCTTTATGCTGATGATACTCAACTCTACATTTCTTTTGATAATTCCTCTTCTTCCAGCTTTCTCTCTCTTTTACCTGATGTCTTTAACCTATATATTTTACCAAGTTCTTTTGGATGACGGTAAATGGACTGCTGTTAAACCCTTCCAAAACTGAGTTTCTCCATTTTGAAACTCCACAGCAACTGAACAAATGTAACTCTTTCAATTCTGTCTAACTAGGCATCTCGGTAAAACGACACTGCTGTTCATCCCACAATTTGGGTGTCGTGTTTGACTCCAGCCTGTCATTCAGTGAGCACATTAACTGTATGCGTAGGCTGCTCATTACCACATCCGTGATACCATTAATCCAATGCTACTGACATTGCAGCAACGATGAAAGCAGTAGTGTGTTGTTGGAGCAATAACTTGTAAAATGTGTTCCGTGTCTTGTGAACTTATTGCGGATAACTGTAAATGTTTTGTGTCCAGAGCACCATTATAGGCAGGGCCGGCTTTAAGCATGTTGTAAGTGTTCAACTGAACACTTCTACCAATTTCAGGAGACCACCATAGTTAATAATCCACTGCCCAACCTGACCCATTAACCTCCACCAATTGAGTGGAAAGTAACGATAACAGACCAACAAAGTTATCCTTATGCACGACGTGTAATGGGCTCAGAATTACACTTTCTAGTTCCACATGGTCTAAATTGCCATGGTCTCACTCTGTCATGGGCCCCTACTCTGCATCCTTTATGCTGCTTTAAACCTAGTCCTTTCTTCTTTGGGGGTTGTGACTCATCGGCATGATGATGACATTTGGGCATATGTCCATATTCAATTGTAAAGGCCAGCTCCTTAGTGGAGAAAATGCTTCAGACATCAGGGGTTCTTGGGTCTGAACATCATTCAGCTGTCTCTGGCTGATCTCCAGCAAAAGCCAGTTCATCTGGTTTGGCAGCCATGGGCTGATTTCTAAAATTGATTTGCCTTGTCAGCAGTGCCATTCCTGATGTATCTTTCTCTACTACTGTGCATGATCTGGGTGTGACCTTGGACCAAGAACTGACTGCAAAGCACGTGAAGAGTTTATGTCAAGCATGCTTCTAACACCCATTTGTGCAATACACTGCTTGCTTACAACTCAAGTACCACAAATTACAAGGGGTGACTGTGGCAATGCCATTATGCAGGCCCAACCATTTCTCATACAAATCAGCTAGTCTGTTTTAAATGCTGTGGCTTGGCTGATGGGTGGTATACCTAGATCTCGGCATATATTCAGCTTCATATGGGAGGACCTGCACTGGTCACCTGTGCAAAATGCACCAAGTTTAATATCTTAATGTTAAGCAGAATTGTCTTGCAGACAGTGCTACTATCTTACAAAGGAAAACAACAATGAAATGTTGGTTAATATGAAAATGATGCTTAGTCCATTCCGGTAGCAATGGTTTTTAATGTAAATTATTTCCTTTACCACAAAACTGATTACATGAAAACATCACTTAATTAACATGAAAAAATGTTGGTCCTGCGGAAAAAATGCAATATGAAACCTTTGAAAACACAAAACATTGATTTGGTTTCAACATCTGTGTCACACCTTATTTCTGAAATCCATAAAACTTTCCTTAAATCTAAAGTAGCTATAATTCATTTTGCACTAGTCAATGTGGCCCACCTCTACATCAAAGACAAAAAGCGATTCATTTCTTGACTGTGTTAAATCCTCTTCCTTCAAAGAACACACATTATTATCTACACAGGTACCTTCCCACTTCAACGACAACAAACCTATATACACACACACAACCACAGCCCTCTACCTACTTATCAGTGACCACTCTCCCAAGCCACACACACACTTATATATGCGTCCCAAGAAATAACGTCATTCACTCAATACGAAAAGGTCATATTTTGTTTCATCATTTAGATCCTGGCCAGCTTTCAACAGATAACATTTGCATTCACAGGAATACTTTAACGCAGAATAGAATATAGTGTAGCATTATACACTATATTCTACTCTGCTGCTCGTCTCATAGGGGGCATTCCAAAGTAAGGCCACATCTCGTCTTATATTCGTGACACTCTTCACTGGCTCCCCATCCAGCGGCGTGTCCACTTTAAGATCCTCTCCCTCATGCGTAATTGTGTTGTTGGCTCTGCTCCCCTTTACCTCATTCACTTCTGCACTTTGGTCTCCTCGTTGCCGGGTCGTAGCAACCTTCGCTCATCCACTCAAGATCTCCTGTTTGTCCCTCGCATGCGTACCGCTGCAGCCCAGTCCAGAAGCTTTGTCTACGTTGGTCCCACTTGCTGGAATCGTCTCCCTCGAGAATTGCGAACTGAGCTCCTTTCTCTCCCCCTCTCAGTGTTCCGCAGGCGCCTGAAGACTGTACTGTTCAACAGTGATTTTTCTTTTTCGGGTCGGAAGCACCTCTGTTGAGTTTATCCTCTAAGAGGCGCTTTATAAATCTCAAATTACAATTACATAGGCTCTAAAACATAGACAGTGGTAGATATTTGCAACCTGCTCTAATATATAGTGACACACTAGTAATTAACGCTTAAAATGTCATGAGATACATGTATGTGAAATATGGCCAAGCAGCTAATGCTTTCACTTTGATACCCTTTGCGACTTGGGCTAGACATAATCATACTGCCAAACTAAATGAAACTACAATCACCATCATAATACATGTATGAGTTCCTTCTATAATCTTATTCTTTGTTTTATATATATCTACATATATATATATATATATATATATACGACTCATCTTTAGAAGCATGGCAAAGTTTTCCTGACGTTATCAGTGCAGGATTTGAACTTTTATTAACTCTGAATTGGATTTGTAAAGTAGCATTTGTAAATATTTTACAAGTTTATCTTTTATTATCTGCCAATTATTTACGAGATAGGAAAGAATTAAATGAATTCATGTAGTTTGTTTGAATGTGTGTACTGTTATGGGTGCTATACCCAATTACCAATCGCTGTGTATAAAGCACCTCCTTATATTAAAAAAATTTTAAAACTGGAATTGCAAAAAATGATTAAGACGAAATCTGGTAAACACAAATTGTTCATGATAGTCCCCTGTGTTTTCATGTTAAGCAGTTTGCTCTGTATCTTAGGAAGCTGTGCATCAGAGTCTCATCCATTTTTGGCTGCAGATTCCTTCATTCTGCTGTGCAAGGTGACCTGGTTGTCACTGGAAACAATCTCCACGGTGTAGCATAGAAGCCATGCTGTGGTCAGCCCATCTTTCTCGAATCAGTTGCCTAGCAATCTGTGATATGAGCTCCTTAGTGCTTGAAACCATTTTACTCAATCGTGATTTTGTGTTGACTGGTTGGGGGTACCTTTGAGGAGTTTCTCTTAGAACGATGCTACGGAAATTTGAAATTACCCTTAAATTACAGAAGTTGCCCAAAACTGAACAAGGCCTGACTGCTCATAACTATTCTTCACAGATAGGGTAACAACTTTGATGTTAGTATGTATTCACTTTTCTTAGTGTTATCCACTGTAGTAGTAGTAGTAGAGGTAGTAGGCACAGTTAGCGATAGCAGGAGTTATTAATGGTAGCAGGGGTGGAGCTTGTGGTAGTAGGGGTAGTATTAGTGGAAGCTGAGGTGGTATTAGTGGCAGCCATAGTTCGTTATCACATCCATCCCCATTTTCTGACATGATGCGCATAAGTTGTTAACCTGGAGATATCCAATCCAGTATTTCAGATGCATGTGTCTATTCATACATTAATTCCTCTAAAATGTGTACATAAATTCACAAATCTCCACTAATATGCATATTTGACAACAAGGTATTTGCTGTAAGTTTTAAATTATCCTCAGTTAAGGCAGAAGGCCACAGTCAGTGCAATCTTGAAGTTGTCTGGATTTTCTATAACTTGAAAATAAGTTTAATAATGCAGTCATTTATAGTTTGCAATTCACAGTTCTCACATTAACAAAAATCCCAATTTACCACAATCAACAAACTTGAAACATGAAAAAATGCAAACGAATAAAATATCATCTGTCGGGAGCATAGAACACGTTCAAACTAAGAATTACCAGAAATCAAACTGCCTTGAAATATATTTTCAAGATAAATTGAAAATACTTCCATTTGTTGCAACAACAATTGCATACAGTGTGCAAGTGTGTGATTTAAGCTTTTAAAAATATTCATGGCAAAAGTTCAAAATTTGACAAAAGAGAAGCAGTCAATGAAACTGAAAGTCATAGACATGCAGTCAATGTACAGTGCAGACTCATTAACACGAAGTCGTTTGAAACCGCGTGTAAACCAGTTCGCGCGTTAAAGGGGACAATGTTGAAATATACTGCCTCTGCTACTCGGCTGCCCACACTTCCCTATCCCACGCTGTTCCCTCCAGTCAAGCTCCTCTTTGCACAGCAGGCAGGTCTGTACTCAGCTGGCCGCCCAGCCAGCCAACCTCTCTGCGGTCGTGCCATACCTGCCTTGTTCTGCCGATTCCCCTTCCTAACCGGTTTAAACCGGTTCCAGCCAGACTTCCTGTCCATCCCTCCTGCCCTAATTAGCTCTTTCCCGCGTTTGAGTCACATGCCCATTTATTTAGAAGATGCCCTCCCGCTTGTACGACTAATGCCAAGTTCGGGAATGAAAAGAATGTTACAGCTGCCAGAGTACGTCTCCACTGTTTTAATTAGCCTTATTCCCGGCAGTAAAATGCATTAACTGATATGGTGTGTTAAGTTAATAGCTTTGGGGGAAAACCGGGAGCGCGTTAACGCATCCGCACTGTATTGCAAAAGTTCTCCATGGCATTGGCAACCATCATTAACCATTTGCCTGTAGTCATTACACAGCTTCAATAATACATAGCATTTGATATTGACCTCCTTCTAAAACCCAGAAGTGCTCACATGACCATACAACAAAGCATCGATGGCACTGAGCAACTGTGCATGAGGGACTTGCTCAAGGTTGTTACACGGTATCCACCTTGGGAACCCTGAACTGGACTCTCCACATTACAGGCCAAGTGCTTTAACCAACTGCCTACTGTAAGACAAGCAGAACGGAAACATGCGATCATTGGATAATGCGGAGAAGCAAGCTATCACTGGCCAACGAGTCAAATACAGACGGACAACACCTTACGTGAGCAGAAGAGCAGTACTAACCAGCAGAAGCATCCATGGTTATGAATGGTTAGCAACTTTATTTTCTTACCCTCAGCATATGAGGATGGATGGCCACTGGCCAGGCCTCTCCTTCACTGTCTGATCTTTCCACCAACAGCATAAATTCAGTGTACCAGTTTGGCTCACAGCCAACTTCACAAAGCCGGTCAAACAGAACAGAAACCTTCAAAATATCTTTCAGTCCTTGTGGGTATTTGGACCAACAACCTCTGGGTTCACAGTTCAGCACAGTTAACCACTTTGCATCCAGATAATAAAATCTTATTCAAATAATGATTCTTATGAAATGATTTGCAGGTTTAATGTAACTACTGCAACAACATCTACACATGAAATTAATCAGGCAACTCCAAACCAAATTCAGAAGAGAAAATAAATGCAGCCAGGCAGAAATCGACACCTGGGATATACATGGTCCTATTCCTGAGAAAGGCCATAGCAAACAGTTTTGTCTATCTAAAGTTAACCTGTATGTCCCTAAATACTGGTTTAATTCATACTAATTCTGTGGTTAATGAAAAACAGATGCTACAAGCCAACGTTCTGAACAGTTACAAGTATGTTAAAATTACCTTACAGTATGGCAAAAGTAGGGGAAGAAAGATCTATCATAGCTACAATAATGAGGCAACAGAGAAAATGGATTGGTCACATACTGAGAGGGGGCTCCCTCTTGAGAACCATAATTGAAGGCAGAATGGAGGGAAGGACGACAAGAAGAAGAATCAGGCAAAAGCTGCTGGACTGGATGATGATGGATGGATACAGCAGTCTCTGAAAGAAGAAGCTCAGCACCGAGAGGAGTGGCGTCACTGGGCGTTTGAACCTGCCTGAGGGTGGAGAACCAGAAGATGGTAATTCATGGGACAAACAATCCTGTCTTTCAAACATATGAAATCTGTTTTCTGTAGCCAGTTTTTGAGACAAGTATATTTGCAATAAGACTGCAGCAACCGATGCCTCAAATCATAACCACAACAACTGCATAGTAGCCTTTAACCCTGCAACTCAAAACATACCAGAATTTAAACTCTTGTTAGAAACGAAGCTAATATATGTTTAAATTCAAGTTAATGCAAAAACGAATAAGTTCTAAGCAGATCCAGTTCACACATTTTATGGTCATCACGTAAAGTTGCAGTTATAACAGTCATAATGCACATCAATTTTTAAAAATTCTGAATCAGGAAACATCACCAACAGACTTCACTCTAGCAACATTGGTGTTTAAAGTATCGCGCATCCTCCAGTTATACAGCAGGTGGTACATGCTTAGTTTCTGCAAAGATTTTGCTCTAAAGGCAAGCACAACAAATAAGACAGACCAATTCTGGGTATAACTAATATTAATGATAATAATAATTTTGTAATAATAATACCTAAGATGTAAAATAAAGCATGAAATACCTATTTAAGTAAAGTAAGTTAGTAAAAATAGACCATGACATTTCATGAATGTTTTTGTGCAAATTTCTACTTTTCAACCAGAAACCAATATCTCTCATGTCGCACGCTGCAATTACTTTTCCTCAGTAATAAATGTATGCACGTACATCTGTGTGCATCCGAGAAAATCTATAGGTCATTTTCATTATATATTAGACGCGATGCATACAATGTACACTTGGCTAATTAACCAACCCAAAAAGATGCGACTTAAGGACGGCTGAAAATATCAAGTTGAGAACCTCTGACCTAAAAGTATTGCTTTGGATTCTCCTTAAGCAGTTACACCGCTATGAAAGTAAAGATTTCAACGACATGACCAACAACACTACATTGGCAGCATTTACTCGAGGCAAACAGCACACTGAAAGCTAACTTGTGCTGCTTGTCATCCGAAAGCATGAAGCAGATGTGCAACATTAACACATCACCATCATCAGTGCTGCACAAACTCAGTTAAGGATCACGTACATTTGCTGGGAGAAGTTCTTCATACAGAGGAGTGTTGTACCCCTGAGAAAGGACTGTTTCAATCAAAACAAGCTCAACCACAGCCCCATATAAAAGTCAGATTCAAAGGCCAAGCAAAACAGCATTCAGTTGTGTTCGGTTCATGAGTTGACAGGTGAGCAGCTGATAGCTCCGTCCTTCTTATTTTCTTATTACCAAACTTTAATCGTGACAATGTCAAACTTCTGGTTGTTGTTGGTGTCACTACACGTCTGAAGAGAAAGTGTTCCTTGGACTGGATCAGCCGTACAACACTTCTTCGACCGAGAATCTCGGATATGACCAACCTCCTGTAATCATCATCATCATCACCATCACCATCTGCCAAGGGATTTTAGCATTAATAAGCAACATATAAAAGCCAAAGCCTTAAAGCAAGCAAGGTCTTAAGCCACACATGTTAAATGTTGTGTTACAGGGTCATGTTATTCAGTCTCTACAGTGCTGTGGCTCAGACATAATGTATCAGTCAACAGACATAATTTCATGTGTAAATGGGTTTAAGTACAATGCTGCCAAATGGCAGTTTGGTCTAGTGATGATGTTTTAATAATTTTTTAAAAGAAAAAGTTAATGAAGTTTTAGAAAGGTTTTAATAATAATTTTAGTAATAATCGCTGCATTTCATTACTGAGGATTTTAATTGTTGGGTTTGAGTTGACTGTTCATAGCAACTTTGCATACCTTGTTATTTTCCCACGGTCCAGTTGGACTGACTGGACAGACTACAATGTAAAGGAACGAGTGATCAGTTGATTCGATGCATCTTTCTCCAGTGGACCACTGACCTTTGACATTTATTCGATACATCTACAATTCAATCAAAGACTCCTCTACTGCACTACATACAGCAAATCATTTTTTTAAAAACCAGATGTATCCTCGAAGGACTTCCAGATGGACTTTTATCATAACTTGCTGATGTCTTCATGTTGACCATCAAACGAACAAATTCTTTGCCTTTCTTAAACAGTACTTGCATCTCCATCAATTAGGAGATTCACAAAGTGGCACGTTGCCTATTGTCGACATGTCTCATTCATTTTGGCAGACTAGCTGCGTATGCACAACTTGCATGATATGTTCGGTCAACTGTTGTGCATAAGTCTGCATTCTGGAGTTATTTCACAGATCACCTTAGGTTTTGAGCATTTTTAGGGCATCTAAATACCTTTCTAAATTGATCACCTGACAGATGACTGGTTCCTGTTTGGACAGTTTCAATTCCAGACTTAACATCTGCAGATGTGCATGACCAAGACATAGTATTCAGTAGACTCATATACTGAATTGTTGCATTCATTGAGCAGAGGTATGCTAGGGTCAAATGTTAATACCAAGACTGCAACCACAGCGACTGCATTGCAAGCAGCATTGTACATTACTGCATTACTTGTAACTACTATTTTTGGTAACTATTGCCTTAACTAATTACTTTTTTAGAAAAAAGTAACACACAGCATTAACAGATTACATTTACTAGGTAATGATAATGAAAAACTTAGTTACCCTGAAATTATGAAATTTAGGAGTTTGTTTGCATCACATAAGTCAGTTGAGGGCACTTTGAGTATCGTTCAACGTGAAAGTTCAAGTCGAAAAATGCTTTCAAAATTTTGCATGCTAAAGAATTCTTTGAATTCCTGAGCCAAACTGACATAAATGTTTTTTTTGGATAAAATGCAAAAAAATTTTTATTTTTTTACCAAAAGTTCTTAGTGAGGCAATCAACAGCATGTCCAATTTGAAAAGGCTGTTGCTAGTGGGCCACCAGCAACAGAAAGGAGAAACTCAATACGGAATACTAGCAGGTTGCCAGATGGCCTTTCAAATCGGAATATTAGCGGGCCGCTAGGAGGTTGGCCAAGTACCGAGGCTGCAGCAGACCTCAAGTCAGCTGTTCACAAGTCCAGAATTTAAGCATACGATGTGAACTATTGTTAACTTTGAGCTTAGGTCGATTTTTTACAGATGTCCACTACGGATAACCCCTATCTGAAACTTCTTTATAAATTTATCTGGTTATCTTTAGAAATAAAGATCACAAAAGGAGAATTGATGAATTTCTGTAATACTGATTAGTTTGTGTGATTGTGTGTATCCAATTATTACTGCTAGTAACATTCTTGGCATGTGCTGCCTTCTTCAGCACATACTTTTCATGGATTGTAACACCTTGGCATCACACAGTGTAAGATTACTAAAATTACTGGTTTCATACAGTTTCTTGCAATTTTCTAACTTGTTAAAGCTAATAAAAACTCTGACCAGCATAAAATAAGCTCTCCCTTATGGCTGTGATGTTATTTATGAAAGTAGCCAGGTTCTGGAAACACGTGACACTAGTTTGAAAATCTTGAGAGATTTTCAGACTGGTGGCCTGCTAGGTTTCAATCTAGGACCCTCTGAGGGCCTGATAGTCACTTCAATCTGAAAAACCATGTAGGGTATGTGTGTATGCCTGATATTCACTAACCTGTTCAAACATACTTACATCCTACAGGATGCATGAAAATGTACAAAGGCACAAAGTATAGTTTTTCATTATATTTTTTGAGAAGCATATTGGTCCAGTCCTGCAAGTTACATTGCATATTAAACAATAGAACTATTTATGTGATTGACACTGACCTGCCATCTAATCGCCAGGTGGGATTTTGCAATAGTTTTGTAACGAAAATGGCAGCTTTAGGTAATTCTCTATCTTAGCAGATTTTTTAGTGGCTGAACCAATGACATAAAATAAATTAAAGTTTAATAAAGGCATAACATAATTATTAGATTATTTCCACAAGGGTAGTTATTCTTGAACCAACAAGCCATTAAATTAAGAGCCAGAATTCTCTCTTGGGAGTTATGTGGATCGTAAATAAAATTATCAACAAAAACTTTTGAACAGATTATTTCCAAGCAAATAAAAGTTGACCTAAGTAATCAGGTTCAAAATGTGATTATAGGACATTAAAATTTAGGGTGTGAATTGTTAAGTTTGGCATTAAATACTTCTAGTTATCTAATATGTCTTCCAATGATTTTGCGTGTACCTTTTATTTTTAGGCAGGCTAACAGGCCATGTAGTGCATATAATAGGCTAAATATGCACATATTAGCACATAATAGGCTAAATATGCCAGCAGCTGTAACAATGAACTAAAATGAACTTTGAAAGAACATGAATGCTCACAAAATTTGTGTGCTAGCAGAAAGTGGTCATAAAGTCATCTGCATGTGCATACGCAGCTGAAAGGGAACACGCCTACCAAAACCAGTCAATGGCCAGTCACTTGCCTGCTCTACTCCTATCTAGACAACCATTCTATGAGAAAGACTCAGACAATTCACCTTGGAAAATATTATCAGAACTAAAGTTTCAGAATTCAATTTCACTTTCTCTAGAAATCATTGATTCATTCCCAGGTGTGATGGTCATTACCTGGTCTAGCTATAGGTGTTAGAATTCATTCTAAAATTTTCTTGAAGCAACTGCATTTTCTATCAGTTGGCCAATCTTTGTTTCTTGCTCTTACCTGAGGCTCACAAATAAGCTAATCTCTCATCAAGCAATTTGACTCATGCCACTCCCAAAACCAGAGCAGCAGTAATCTTTCTCTGTGAAATTTTAGAAATACTGCCTGCTTTGACCCATTCTGTTAGTTGGGTCATTCCGTATCAAATAAACCAAAATAGGAAAAAGTCCTGACCATGCCATCTTAGAAATTCCTGATTTTTGGTTGGTATGCAGACTAATAAATTTGAGGGACATTATCTAGAGCAGCATCAGACAGAAGTCTTTGAATTAATTTACAACATTCAACCGTTAGATTGGATCAGCTTCATCTTGCCTGCATCCAACTGCCCATACATCTTTCATCCAACTATTCAGTTTCCTGCAATCCCCATAGCTCGATATTTCCTCTGTAATTTTCTTGACCTTACAGACCTGACTAGTGGTGCATGAGAGTTAGCTGTCAGCGTGCTCAACAGTAAACTGAGAGGTCGGGTTCAAATTCTTGCCAGGGTAGAAATTTGTTTTGAGATATTGGCTTAACTTGTCTCTATATTGAGTATACTGGCCATATTCTGTCAGTGGGAATATCAGGCAGCAAGGGATAGGATTAGCCACCCACCCTCATATGCTGAGGCTTTGAAAAATGAGAAGTACACTTCATACCCAGGGTTGCCTCAGGACTAGCTTAAGGGACTGCTGTTCCCTTCTCCTTCTACTGACCTGACTTCCGCCAAGATGATGACAGGAATAGACTCCGACTGGACCACCATTCACCCCTTGACCTTTATTGTCAACACACACATTGTCATGCCGCAACTTTATCTGTCAGAAAAAAGTGTAAAACGATCAAACAGCAGAAAGAAATTTGACGCTGTAACTCATTTTACTTAAATCCCTTCAAATCTTCAAGATTCCCCAAGACACAACACATCATTTTACTGGCTTTCTAGCTCAATATCAGTCATTCAAAAAGTTATATAAAAAGATATATATATATATATACATGTGCATATATATATATACATGTATGTGTATATACATATATGTACATAGATATATAGGAAGCGGGGAAGTGGTGTTGGAAATAGATAATATACTGTATAACGTAAAAAGGTTAAGAGCTAAAAAGTGCATGAAGACTGGTTTTTGGAGGTCAGAAAACCTCTGCATCAGCAAGACATACAGACCAATCAATCTGCTAAGTTGAAGAGTATTCCAGAACTAAGGACAGTGATTCCGAAAAATGTTACAGTAAAAGTCTGGTAACATGCATTCCATTAACGCATGAATTCGGTTAACACACAGCAACATCATGCTTCCAAAAGATCCCAAATTCACTTGAGGAAGTCATTAACGTTCACTACATAGACTGGCGCTGCACATTAGCTGACTCATCAGCATAGCAAATGGCAGTACCAGTACATGCAGCGATGTATTCTACAGGCGTTTCTTTTCCATTTTTTCTGCTTGCCGATGCTGGAGATGTATCACATATATTTGTACTGTCATTCTGTCACTCTTTCACATACATGTAAGCATTTATAAACATATATATATATATGTACAACAGATATACAGAAATTATTAGAGCCTTAGATAGCTTTTATTTAAGCCAATATCATAATGGTGGCAGGTAAGCATCAAAGGATACATCCATGGAAGAAAATTCACCTGTGAAGTTTCTCAAAGATTATTCTGATGGCTATGCAGCTACGTCAAAGTACAAATCATTTTAAGAGAAATAGATGTAATGAGGGGCCTTGGCAAAAACATGAAGAGCTATTCTTCAAACCAGATGCAGCAAAGGCACATGCATAAAGTTTGCCGATGAGAGGTAAAAAGAAACACTGCCAATTAAAAAATTTGGAATAATTTTAGTAGAAGATGACTGATTGAATGAGGCTGACATATAACGACATCGAACATAAAGAGGTAATAAAAAAAGAACTACGTCACCATTAACAAGTCATTTGAGGAAGCTTTATGACACTGTGGCATACAGAAGCCAACTGGCTAGAGCGCTCGGCTTGTATTGCTCAGAACACAAGTTCAAACCTCCCAAAGATGGTTACTGTGAAGGAACACGAGCAAGTCCTCACTCACAACTGCTCAGCACCATCAACTGATGCCTAGTCATTAGATAGGGATGCTTAATAAATGCAGAATCAATAACTGTAGGCTCTTGGTATATGATATATAGTCTTTGCTATAAACCACAAGCTGATGTTGCTTTAATCTAACATGAAAACTTCCTTTTATAATCGTAGTTTTAATGTCTTTATAGCTTAAATTTATACTATCTAAAAAGTTTTAATGATCTACTGTATAATCAGCATTTTATGATATGCTCATTTCTATTTATATATTTTTTTAATGAAGTCAACAGGTCTGCATTAAGGATGCTGCAAATGCATGTATGGAAAATAAACCAATATAGGAACATGTAATATGCAGATTCTGAGATTTTTCAGCTCAGTTTTAGTGCACACGGTCCATTATCACGTGATTCTGACAGCTTGACTTCCATTATTTGTGTGTTACCAGACTTTTACTCTACTACATGCATTACTCTATGAGAAATCCAACCTCTCCCCAAGCCAAGTTTGGTGGTGGAAATGGAAATTTTTCGGGTACTTCCATAGCCACGTTTTCCAGAAACCACTTGAAACTCCGACATTTGTGCTGTTTCTTGAACCGGATCTGATCTTCTACATCACCAATTGGATAACCTCGGATCGTTGGCTCGCGTGTGTAGAAATATTCACGATATTCTTCATCAAGCCAAACCTCCACCACCCGCATGTAATTCTAGGCAAACATATCAATTGAACCCATCTGAAATTCATTATCCTCATGCTGTGAGTTTGATGTCATGTGACACTTTGCCCCTGTTTGCCTGTGTTTCTGTAGCGATAATACCTCTCTTCTTGGGCACAGAGAAGAACCAACACATCAGTTTTCTAAGATAAAGCATTAAAGAGTCAGATTGGCTTACTGGTTTCTCAGCTCACAATCATAACTGTAATGTATCATTTGTACAGCACCACTTTAAGAAAACTTTTCAATGCCATTCCAGATCTCATAGCTCAAAACTGCTATCAGACAGAATGGTTGGCAGAGAAAAGCTAATTAGAAACTCTTGCCATGCGAGATACAAGGTGCCTTTCTAAGAACCTGCTGAAAGCCATGGACGGGTCACGTGCAGTTATTGCAGATTGAAGAATTCAGCTAATCATCGTTTAAGGCAGATTGCAGCTGGTTAGCATGGCAGAGAATGTGTAGGGTATTATCACAGTCAACCCTGATACATACAAATGAAAAACTGAGCAACACTGAAGCAGTCTTAGTTGAAAGCAACTAACAGAACTATTCAGGACATCCACAGCACATGGCAAAATATTCAAGACATGTTCATCAGATGCCCAAATGACAATCTAGATAGAAGCCAGCTGGAGATTAGTCAAAGGCAGCTTTAAATCAAGTCAAATGAACTCCCAGGGTTTAGCAGCAACCTGCTGAAAGACATCTAAGATACAAAGAACATTGTCTCGACCAAAGGCCTGCCTCTACAGCTTTGTCATAGATACATGTCTGGGTTTTGCAATGGAGAGGATCTTGAAGGAAGAAAGCATGTCCCTATTATATCAATCAAAGAAAGTAAACAGTGTTAACTTGGCTAACATCACGGTCTGTGCAAAAGGACCTTAAATGGCGTGGCACCCATTCAAATGGGTGGTGGTGGTGAAGGATCTCACCCGAGCAGAGTCTATACGGTCGCTATAGAAAACCGTATACATTTACTTTAACATGTGTGTGCTTCTAAGGCTGAGTGGATGACTGTACAGTTAACATAAGCAAGTACAGTGATCCGTTTACAAGTGATCCTCAGGAGACTGCATGTTAATGGAACACTGGTTAAGAGGATCATGCTGAAATACAGAACTCTAAGATTTATGTGAGTCAATATAATCAGTTATTTAACTTGCAGTTTACTCTAATAAATCAAACTTAAATCAACATTTTGTCAAAACATAGGCAACATACAAAGTGATACAATTATTGCATTAAGTAAAGTAAACGGCAGTTAACTTACAATAAGTATGACTGGAATTTTGGCGTTAATCTTTCCGAAACCATACGGCATGTGATTCCTATAGACATGTCCTACTCTTGAACATGGAATCCATTCAACACTACCTCCACACTGCCATATCTAGAAAACAATTCAGAAAAGTGCAGGTTAAAAAATCCTTTCAGAATTAAATGGTGACTTTGTACTGTGGATAACCAAGCATAGTAAAATTAAGCAATACTGCATGCTGCCAGTATTGTGCATGGTGACTATCTATAGAACACCATGCCACTTGGACCAACTCAGCTCTCCATCCTGCTGGACACAGCACAGGAGTATTCAATGCAAACAAAATTAAGTTGGCAAATAAGACGTCCTGTTGTTGGACTGCTGTGGTTGTGTTTGCACCTCAGCTAAAAAAATTAACATGTGGCATCCCGCAGGGTTCTGTGCTTGGCTCTTTCTCGTTTACATTTTACACCACAGCACTCAAAAGTCATTGACTGGGATATCATTTCTTTGTAGATGATATCAAAATCTACAATTGCAGCTCTTGTCTGATGCCTTTGAGGAGCTTTGGTCTTGGAGGGCAGCAAATAAACTCCTTCATCCATCAAAACCTGAATTTCTACTGCTGGGTACTCCACAGCAACTTAAGAAGTTTGAATGGCTTAAACTTTAAAGCTGGGTGACTCACTTGTTAAGTTGACCGATGCTGCTAGTAATTTGGGCATTGTTTTTGATTCTACTGTTTCTCATCAACTGCGTGAATGATATTTGTAAAGTCATCCCACATGTATATTTCTGACAAATGCAGAATTAGGCATTTGCTCCCCATGTCTTCAAGGATATCTGGCAAATGCATTGGTCTCTAGTTGCCTAGATTACTCTAACTCAATACTTACTGATATCACAAAGTCAAACATGTGGAAACTTCAGAGTTCAGAACTCTGGCTAGAGCTATAACTAATATATCAAAATATGAGGAAATAACCCATGTACTTCAACCTTTTCACTGGCTTCCTGTTCAGCAAAAGACTAATTTCAAATTGGGGCTTACAGATGTTTTAATGTTTATTGCATTTATAATGTTTATAATGCTTATAAAACATTAAACTCTGGCCAACCACAATATTTAAAATCAGTCTTCATTCCCCAGACTTAACGTTATTCAACCAGGTCATCTGACCGTCTTCCTCTAGTTATACATATGACTAGAAATGTTCTTAGCGAAAGGGTTTTTTCATTGCTGGAACTAGATTTTGGAACTCTCTTTATGTATCTGTCTGTTCTGCTCAGTCGCTCATTTCATTCTCAACTTAAGATTTAACTTTTTCAAATTGCTTATCCACCATAGGCTGTCTCTCTGTCTTAGTGAATATCCTTCTGTGTAGTGAAAATTTGGAAAACAATGAGGATTTTAGGTTTTTGCATATTTTAGATCGTATTATGTCGGATAATTTAGCTTATGTGTTTGCGTAATTAATTTGTACGAAACACTGGGGAACAGTTAGGCGAGGCCATCATTAACGTGAGGTGGATAGGACGCCCGTTATTGACAGGTGGAGGTAAACGAGAGAGAGGGGGAGAAGAGAGAGGCAGAACAGAGGGATGCTGATCAGATGGCAAAAGGGAGAACTTGGATGATTGACAAACGGAGGGAAAAGTTAAGCAAGGGTGCAAAGCGAAGAAGGCATTCGCTGGACAATGGTTGAGGAGGTGTTAGGTTCCGGAGAACAGAAGAAAAATAATAAAACTGTAGCTCTTAGACGGACCTCGCTAGATTTAAAGGCCGATGCGAATCACAAAAGACCCTGATTTTGCTGAAGTTGCTATAAATACGTTGTAAATACTTGTAATATACATGTGAAAGAAATAATCATCGTTACGTCTGTGTACGGTCGGACAGGTCCACTCAAGAACCCGCGTGCTGCTAAAGGCCTAAAGTCCCCCGAAGAGTTAAGCCTCTGATCAATAGCACCGCTTGCCACCATATCCTGAAAGGAGATTTGTGTTCGCCGGTGACCCATTCGCATCGCAGGACTCACAAGCAATCCCTTCTTTCAGTACATCTGGATATTGACCTGATTGCGACTTGGTTTTGGAGTGCCACCAGTCAATGCCTTGTGCGTTAGACGTCAGTGCAATAAACTTTATTCACTAATTAACTAAGTAACTAAGAAAAGAACCTTCAAGCCTGAGGAACATACTTGTAGAGTTTCTATACCAAGCATGTTAGGCCTACTCTTATCTGTCTTGCCTTTACCTATTAAGAGCCCCTGATCACCCTTTAAAAGTACTTCATAACTCAAGTCTTAAAATTATGCACGTTTGCATGTACATTTATACTGTATCATCTACAAATCTTCTGGGCAAACAGACAACTATATCAATGAAACTCGTGAACATCTTTAAAGCACGACCAACATCAGAACAAAATTCCCAGTGGCACAGTGAATGACTCCTGCCAGCAGTTTTATATTACTAGAGACAAAAACCCAGGAAAATCTAAAAGTCTTTAGGACAAACAAACAGACAACTCCACTGATTCCACTCAACAGATGAAGCACATGAAAAGCAAGATCAAACTCTGAACAGAGTTCTTTAAACACATAAACTTCAGCTCCATGGTTTCTCTGCTAATCAGTCTGTTGGTTTTACCCTCAAAAATTGCAAGTTAACAACAGCAAATAAGCCTCATGGTCTGCCTCAGTGCCTCATAGTTGTATTAAATTATTTTTAGAACAACTAATACCAGTAATACAACAAGCAGAATTCATGAATCACAATGTTACAATAAGCCTTAAAACTACAAAGAAATTATTCTGAGCATAAAACATGTTCTAAAAAGACTTGTAGCAAAGAAACTACTTGCCTTGAATGACAGTTCAAAATTTTCACCTCCCCAGATCTGTAGTCCTGGATCATAGGCACCCAACTGAAAGAAGTAATTGCGATCCATGGCAAATAAGCCACCAGCATGTGTGGGTGACCTAACAAAAAGACAAACATACAACAAGTCACTTAGTCAGCATCTCAAATAAAAGAAGCTTCTAATATAAAACTGACAGAACTTTGTTCTTAAAACTGTAGCATGTAACTGGGACATGGGGCTAAGCTAGTGATGTGACATTGATCAGGATGGCTACCATTAGCTTCCCCTTTCAGAGGTCTGTCTGGTGAGTAAGGCTTCTGTGGTCAATCAGCTTAGATGAACTAAGTTATCAACTGCAAGGGATTGCCGAGTTATGTCTAAAAGTTATATTAAACATTTAACATTTACAAAAACTCTCATCTGCATTCATGTGTCCGATTACACAATTTAATTGTAGATGGTTTAAGAACTCTCGTGTAAACTGCTGATTCGTCTAAGTCTGCAAGCCCCCTGTCAGATTCTGCTGCTCCTTATTCAATGTTCTTGTAGGCAGCCATTCCATCAAGACTCTGACTTCATTGGCGACTCCGATGGCACCACTGGCGACTCTGGCTGAGAGATTGTCTGTTGACAACTGGGCCAAGTAACAAAGTTATCAACTGTGTGCTGTCAGCACACCACTTGTGCACATCATGCAATTCATCGTTGATAACTTCTTATCATAATATATCATTTATGCCATATAAATGTTCAGCTGCATCGGTAACTCAGCTTACTTGCCCTGGAATGTTTTGGTTCACTGGCTAATGCATTGGTCTCTAGTCTACTCAACTACTTTAACTCACTTCTAACAGCAAATTTCAAAGCGTCCTGAATTCATTGGTGAGAGCCAGCATTGTAATGTCTGCAAATGTCTCAGCTGCACAATCTACCCACTCATATCACTAGTCTCTGAATGTTTATCTTCTCCCAGGTTTTCATGGCAGGGAGTAAACAGGATCCTACGCTGTGACAAATGCAATATATCACCAAGCTCTTCATCACACTCTTCCCTTGCCAACAGGTTCTAACAATTCAACCAAAGGATCAACTTTCCAATGTTCCCTAATCAGAAAGCCTTTCATACTCTAAATCTCCTCCACCAGTTCTTAGCCTATCCCAACCAATAACCTAGATTGAGATTTCTAATCTCGTTTTCTCAAGCCGTGATAAACAATGTCTTGGACCTCATTCCTACCGCCCTTTTGAAAGAACGCTTCGATCTCTTTGACCCAATCATCACATCCAGTTAACCTTTCTCTCGCTGAAGGCTGCTTCTCCATCAGTTTTAATCATGCCACAGTTTACCGTCTAGTTAAAAAGCCATCTATCTGTCCCATCGAACGATCTATCAAAATATCATCCCCTCTATACTCTCAATTTTATTTGTGAAATCCTGGGAAAGTAGTAATCATCTTTCTTCCCACAACCTTTACCTTCCCTTCCAATCTGCTCACCGCAAATACCATTCCAATGAAACCATGCTACCTACCATTTGCAATCACATTATCAACTCCATGGACCAGGCAAATGTAACTGCTCTTATATTCCTTGACCTATCTGCCACTTTTGATACTGCTGATCACTGCCTCTTTCTGCCTCCGCTTTCCATTGGTTTGCATCTTACTTCCACCCTCATGCTCAGTCAGTTTGTATTAACCAACTGACTTTTGCCCCTTCTGTCTTGAACTGTGGTATTCCATGGGGCTCTGAACTCCTGTTTACATTATACACAACCCCACTTGGTTCACTGATTAGTGGTAGCTCTCTCCTGACTACCACTTGTATGCTGAAGATACCCAGCTTTTCCTCTCACTCAACAGTTGCATATCTAATCCTACTCTCCACCTACTTGCTTCAGTGTCTGGTGATGTTAGTTTTGAATGGCTAGTAATAAACTACTTCTGAATCCTTCTTCTAGGCACTAGTCAACAACTCCGTGAATTTGATTGCCTTACATCTATTCATTTGGATGGCTTGCTTTGTCAGTTGTACTGAATGCACACACAGTCTAGGCATAATATCTGACTCCACTATATCATTTTCTAATCATGTTGGTGCCATGTGCAAATCAGCTCAATTTCACACATGGGATGTTAACAAATTCTTCAGTCTCTAGGAGTCAACATAAATTAGTGTGTCCTGTCGTATGCATAGGTGGGCTGACTGATCTTGTGACATCGTGGGTAGGGTGATAGCTGAACTAATTTTGAACCCAATCTAATCTAATGACTTCCTTAGCACCATTATCATAATGCCCGAGACATCAATCAGTGGTCATACGCAGCCAACTGGATGGTAGGTTTTGATAAGTGATGAGTAGTCAAGTAAGCATTCAGAAATGGATTTGAGGACTTGGGATATATTTTACCAAACTTTTACACCTCTGTAGATTAGACTACTTCATTACAGCAGCCATGAGCAAGACACACACATCGTCACCTCATCATTACCATCATCTTCATCTTCATATTCATCCTCATATTCATCCTCATTGTCATCATCATTGTCATCCTCATCATCATCGTCATGGATAAAAAACCAGTAGTTACTTGTAAGGTTCACTGTCATGTTGGCGTTCATTGAGCACTTTCCGTGGTACTTCAGACTCTTTGTAAAGGAAACCCCATTCAAAGATGCCACGAAAATGCTGTCCGCTTTGGTAGACTGAAGAGTAATGGAAATTGTTCCAATCAATGCCATCAATTATTGGAACGGCCATTATTGTTCTGTGATTCAAAAGCAGATCAAACAAATAGCAAAGATTGTTCTCTTCAAGCAACAGTGGGAACAAACAAGAAGAGCCACAGGCAGGTGATAGGAAAGGCATAGATGACCAAGAACAAGTGAGATCAAAGAAAAAACAGCAAGAACACGAATAAGGGAACTAATCTGTTCTATTGATTATCAGATGCACTCAGAAAGAAACTGACCTGTCATAAGCAATACGAGACAGAAGCGGAGGAAGCCAGTTGGGTTGACACTCACAGTGCGCGTCAAGAAAGACAATTACATCCCCTGTGGCATATTTAGCACCAGCTGTGCGAGTACGAATCAATCCATATCGCTCTGGGTTGCGATAAAGCTTCACTTTGCCATGGAACTGCTTTATGTATTCTTCCAGATGAGATTTGAGATGATCTACAACAAACAAACAACCTTCAAACTGTGGTAGTGGAAACATTTAGAAAACGAGTAGTAGAATGGCAAAACAAGTTATAGCATTAAACCTTTCCAAGCCAGATATTTTTAGCCCCTGTTCTGGCCCTGGCCAGATATTTTTGGGAGTTTTGGTCCATTTCACCCTTACTGATAAAAATGTTATATCTCATCAACCACTAAAGATAACGTGTAAAATTGCAAACATGAAACTTGTTGAGAAATGAATTCTGAACAAGCCAATGTTATTTAATTGTTTAAATGTGTTTGTAATTTTTACATATGACAAGTTAAATGAGGTGTGGAATATGTGTTTCATCACATTTTCTTTCCATTCTGCTGATGTTTTAAATAAAGATATGTTCCTAGTATATAGCATTTCTTCAGTTATTATTAGGTCACAGATTAAACTAGAGTTCAAGCAGCTGTCTTTGTCATGGCTGGCTTAGTAGTAAAATCACTGTTTTTGAATGCACCATTGCTTCCTTCAACATTCACTTCACAATCTGGACGGTATGCAAATCTCCAATGGTCACTGATATTAGGTGGGAGCAGCCAAATTTTGCAAACGGTTATGCATTGAAGAGGCAAGGGGCAAAAAATGGAATATACATTTCCAAGAAAAGTTACATCATCCAGAAACTATTGCAGAAGCATTTTTCCAAAGCCCTAAGGCAGAAAAAAGTGAGAAATTCACATGGAATGTTTGTCTTGTTTACAGCCAGCTATTATCAACTTAGTGCTTGGAGTGCTTGGTTGCTAGGCAAGCTGGTTAGATTCAGGAATGCTCTCAGCCAGTGATTCTCATAATAAAGCTATAAAAATATATAAAATGCTCACAAACCAATCATATCAGCATGCGGGCAAACCCTTTCTTAAAATTTCCAACCAACCTTTATCGGAAACCCTAGTCACCCGCCACTGCTGCTGGTATCACTTTCATTATTCTTTAAATAATTCTATCAAATGTTAGCATGAGTGCTAATTACACTATGTGTTGGTTGGGCTACCCATAAATGCATGAAATCCTTCAATATTAACTCTTCACCCACCTTCAAATTACAAAAAATCATGCACCAAATTTCGCCATTGTTCACCATCGTGGTCGTAAAATGCAATCAAAAAACAAAACAGGTCTGTGACTTTCAGGACTAATATTTCTGCAACTCTTCCAAGTGTATATAGATAACTGACGGAAAAACTTTAGCCTATTTATCACCCTGATTAATGGTTAACTTATTTACATATGACGAACACTGGTTCCCTAAATTCCAACTGTTTTAACATGTATACATATAATGTGACAAGTTTGCCCAAGTGGGGAGTTTCCCGATGTCACAATTTTGCACCTGAGGCATGCAATGGGTTAATATTAATCAGTTAGCATGTTAAACAGCTACACATGTATCTGTGGATCTCTTAGACAGCATAAACCATTATCCGATAGCTAGACAAATGCCAGCGGATATACCAGAATCATAGATAACACCAGGAATGACAGTTTCAGCACGCAACAATGACGCACTGCACTCATCTGTTAGCCTTGGATGGTGGTCGGTCAGCGAACATAATCACATAATTGCTTGGGGTCATTCTGTATCTTGTGTGTTAAAGTCCTGGACTACGAACACTGAATACTCGTTAAATGTCAAAAATGGATGGGAACTCAATGGTTGGTCTCTATGTGTGTAAGCAAAAAGCAGTTGCTGGAAAGCTTCATTCCCTGTAAAGTAACACCATACTTGATGATACCTCTCTAACTTCAGACTTTGAAATATGTCCAAAATTGTGTGACTTGTACACATGCAGCCATGTTTATGACCAAATTTGCATGGAAATAAAACAGTGCTAAAAACCTTTATCACTGTAGTCATCAACCATCACAACTTCATGTAAGAGGTGCGAAGGTGACACGTTGATAACACTATGTACAGTACGAAGGAGTGTCGAGAATCCTTCATTGTGAAAAACAATAATAACACTTGCTGTCGGTAGTTTCTCTGGATACTGCCAGTGTTTACACCTATGAATTAAACAACATATTAATCACATCTAAATGAAGAATCCACTATAAGGAGCTGCTAAACTTAGTTGCAAGAGTGACAGGCACAGACACTGTTAACGAGGTGTTCATATACAAACACACTCATCACATATTCATATCGAAATTCCAATCAGAGTCTCTACAGAAACCTAAGTTATAGATATATCTTGTATGTCCATTAGACAGCAAGGCGGTTAACAATATTAGAAAAATGTATTGCTAATACCAACAAGACAGCACTTTGAAAACTATTAGCATTACCAGTACTAATACTGATGTTTCAAAAGTACTGCCAATACCAATACAAACTTCTAAAGTTTAACTCACTTTAAATTCAGTACTGTTTGAAGATATCATCATTTCAAAATATGTGCTTGGTACAGTCGTGGTGAGCAGAAAATTTTACCATCATATAGGCCTTAAATATATCTTCTTCCAGGCCCTAGCTAGTAATCCAGCATTTGGGGCTTCAAAGTTAATGAATATGCATCTAAGCTAACAGAGAAATCAAGCCATCTGTAATTTCATCACTGAAAGTTCTGCATCACCAAAAACCTTTTGATTAGCTATTATATAAGTTATTACATCAAGAGAAGTTAAATCTATCCCATGCTGTGTGCTCAGCTACTTATGATCTTGCCAGTAAATTCTTGACCTTTGTTGCAAACAAAATTTCTGGCATAAGACTAAAATATGTTGGTTTTTCTGCACCGATTAAATTTCTTCATCCATTTTCTTCACCTCCAGTCTTAGACTACTTTCAGCCACCAACTCTGCAGAGGTCTGTAAACTTATATCCTCACCTAATAAAAGTTATCACCATTCCTACATCACTGTTCAAGGAATGCCGTAATGTCCCGGGTCCAACTATTACATGAATTATCAATTTCTCTTTGCACAAGGGTTCCTTCCAATCTGTGTGTTCTCATGTCCTGGTTAATCCTTTGCTAAAAAGAAACCCTCTCTCCAGTCAGGCGACCTATCTAATTACACATTTATCTCAACTTTGATTTTTTTATCTAAAATTCTTGAAAGGACGTTTATAAATTGTATGCAAAGTCACCTGTCTAGCAACTCACTACTATCTCCTTTCAGTCTGTATACCATAAGTGTGCATTCAAAAGAATCTGCCCTTCTGGCTGTTCATAATGACATCATGTGCTCTGTGCAACAAGAACTGCAACAAACTGGCCAAGTGTCAACAATTGAGCTTGAGCTGACATATTGGAAACAATCCATGTTGTTTCAGGCTCTGTCTTCTTTATTTAATAATATTAACTGCTGCGCCTAAAATATTTTTGACACACAAGAATCGTTCTAACCAACGAAATTCAATGATCTAAAGAATGTGCTATATGAATTTGAAGGATGAACTCACAGCTGATAATGGTTATAAGAAACTGGAAATGAATTATCAAATGCACAGAATTTAGAACGATGCGAGAACTGTCATAAAACAGCCTACAGATTACCAAATTACCGTCATCGCCTTATCCTGAAACTAAAACTAATGGAAAAAGTACTGCTATCGAACATCATTGTTTTAGGAGCTAAAGGTAAGTGCAATACATAAGCAATACCAAAGAGTAAAAAGTATTGCAATACACAGGTGTGATGCTGAAAAATGTATTGGTGATACCAAATGACAGCAATACAATATTGCGATATTAGTAACCTTGTGAGGCAGTTATATTATGGCCTGACTGGCGCGACCGCTGAGCGGCCAGCCGAGTACAGACCTGCCTGCCGTGCAAAGAGGAGCTTGGCTGGAGGGAACAGCTTGGGATAGGGAAGTGAGGGCAACCGAGTAGCAGAGGCGATATATTTAAACATTGTCCCCTTAAATGCGCGGACTGGTTTACACGCGGTTTCAAAGGCATATCCCCTACGACTTCTTGTTAACAAGTTCGCACTGTAATCATAACGTGACTTAACACCTGTTTGTACCGTCTTGCTTTTGTTGTCTGACCTCTGTGACTCATCCATGCCTAACATTCCTCGCTCAGCCAATGGACACATGGCATGTTAACAAATGTCTTACTTACTTACTTACTTAGTTTATAAATACTGAACAAGTTCAAAATTAATATAGCAAACTTAGGTAGAATTGATCAGGACAAGAATCAGGAACATGGATCTAATGCAACATACTGTTATAGATTGATAATTTAACTGTCGTTAAATAATAATGTAACCCTACTGTAAATTTGTGCGAAAAAAATTTGGATGTTTTAAGCACTATTTTGTTAATTGTTTTCTCATTGGCAGCTATTATTATAATGGTCATTTCCATGACAGCCGTGATGCAGAACTGTGATAGTTGAGAACAATCCTGACACCTTTTGACAGTATGATACGTAGAAACACATGCATAGTAAACTGTTGGTAGATTTAAGTATTTATATGGGCTGCTCACTAGCTTCATTCACTGATCCAGTTTCTTGCTGTGCCATAGCCCAAAATAACCCTTGCCATCTAAAGATTCTGGATATGGCCTTTGAGTAGCTTGTTGGAAGTGGGGACAATGGATGCAGTTCAATAAAACATTTTAAAGCTAGTTTATCATCTATAATAAAATGCACCAACTCAACAAGGTTTAAATCACGTAATAAAAATAAATTCCAATTGCTGTGTTCAGTAGGACACAATAATGCACCATAATACTTTAGAACTATCTAACGTAGCTGCCATTAAAGTACAGTGCGGACACGTTAATGCGCTACCTGTTTACCCGTGATTCCGCATAACGCGAAGTGGTCATATGTCCCCCAAAGCTATTAACTTAACATGTCATGTCGGTTAAAGCAGCTCTACAACGACTGCAATGTAGCGCTGAATATAAGGGCTCACCGATTTATTACTGGGAATAAAGCTAATTAAATCACTGGAACATGGTCTGCAAGACGTACTCTGGGCAGCTGTAACATTCCATTCATTCCCGAACTTGGCATTAGTCGTACAAGCGGGAGGGTGTCTTCTAAATAAATGTGCATGTGACTCAACCGCAGAAGGGAGCTATTTAACCCTTAACCGAAGAGAGAAATTTTTCCGCCTAGGCCCTGACGACGAGCGATTTTTACCGGAAAACGCCTATTAATTAAATAGTTTTCAACTTGTTGTATCTCATTCAGTTCTTGACCTACAGACATGAGGTTACCATCAATCTTTAGCATTTTATCTCCTCTTCCCATCCATTCGTCTAGTTTTTGATAAAAAAAATTTTGGGGTACCCAAAGTTGCCCCAAACCGTACCCCACCCCATGTTTAAAACTTTTTTCATGTTCAGGCTCCTATGGAAAAACATTTTCAGTGACAACATATGTAGTGTCAGCACAAAAATCGTGCAGAAATCAATACCAGACAAAACCTCACAAGAATTTTGAAAATATTTTCATAAATGAAGGAGATACAGTATTTTTAGTATGTAAGATGAAGTCGTACATTTTGAAGGAAATATAAGAAAACACCTGAAAAGTAAGAAATGTCTAACTTATCAGATCTTGGTCATTCTTTGACACACAGACTTGAGGTTAATATCATTCTTTAGCATTTTATTTCCTCTTTCAAACTATCTTTCCAGTTTTTGAGAAAAAGTTTTTGGAGGTACCCATAGTTGCCCCAAACTGTACCCACCCCATTTGAAAACTTTTTTCATGTTCAAACCCCCATAGAAAACATTTTCAGTGACAACTCATGTAGTGTCAGCACATGAACTGTGCAGCAATTAATATCAGACAAAACCTCCCAAAAAAGTTTGAAAATATTTTCATAAATGAAAGAGATATAATATTTTTAGTATGCAGACAGTAGTCGTACCAGAGGAGTAACAAGAAATGCCTAAAAAGTAAGAAATTTTTAACTTATCAGATCTTGGTAATTTTTGGCATACAGACTTGAGGTTAACATCATTCCTTAGCTTTTTATCTACTCTTTCAATCCTTCTGTCCAGTTTTTGATAGAAAATTTTTGGGGCAATCAAAGTTGCCTACTCACCCCATCACCTCCCAAACACATACACAGTAATACAACCACGACATCAAAAACACTGCAGCATGCACACCAATAGGACAACAGTAACATTACAACAAGCCAGGCACAAAGAGAGGCAAACACACTGATGTTTGTTTCCTTTACAAATATTTGGTAGCTCTCAAAAGGGCCATTCTTATGAATGCCTGAGTGCACTGGACGGTCACCTTGAAGATGGATGAAGCCTCCTGAATCGACTCCTCTTTCTCAACAGACTGGACTGAACAGTTCTAAGAGGACAATTTAGAATGGAAATTTTAACAGTTGTATCGAAGTGCTATATTGCTTACCTTCCTTACACTCCACAGAACCACTATCTGATTTTGCTCGTTGCAAATGTGGAAGCATAAAACTTTGCACAAAGCAACTTTACATGCTTCACATTCATATCGAGTCTTCTTGGGGCAGCCTTTTGGATTCTTGATCTTGTTCTCTAAAACATAAGATGCTAGAGGAGAAGTAGGTTTCCATTTTATTCTGTGGGGTTTACCTGCCTTCTGTGCATTTGACCTACTCTGCTCACCATGCAGGCCTGGTCTGTTCAACTAGCACATCAAAAAAGCTTATCCAAAAGCAGTTAGAAAAATTTCAAAAATGGTGCATCAGGGGCTGGTCCGCCACAGACGCTTGTAAATGGAACAGTTAGGGGTCAAATGGGAAAATCTGCTACTTGTTCAGTCCTGTCTATCTCGCCCAAGTCATCCGCCTGACCCAGTTTGACGGTCCGCTAGCGTGTATCCGTAGCCGTCCAATTCGGAGTCGATGTTCTTTAGCCAAAACCACTTTATCTTCTTCACTGGTAGCAAAAGACAGGTTTTTATTGTCAGATGAGTCAAAACTGTCATTATCTGATGCAAATTCATCAAGAATATGCCGAATTTCGTCGTCAGTAAGGCCACAACAACAACACGCCGCCATTTTGGGTTATTTAAATTCGTGATTTAAATGTCCGATTTGATTGATCGATTTTTATGTTTATAACCGAATTCTAAAAATATCTTCCACTTATTTCTGTTCTTAATTGTAATATCTTGGCCTAATTGATGTAAGGTTTCAAAAATATAACGTCTGCGATAGGCTGAGAGTGGTCTAGATAATAGTACATGCCCACTACCAATTACTACCTGCTCGTCGTGACACCTACACTACCAATCACTACCTACTCGTCTGTATTGGGTTAAGGCAGGAGGGATGGACAAGGAAGTCTGGCTGGAACTGGTTTCAACCAGTTTGGAGGGGGAATCGGCAGGACAAGGCAGGTATGGCTTGACCAGCATGACCGCAGAGTTGGCTGGCTGGGGTGCCAGCTAGGTAAGACCTGCCTGCCAGGTGAAGAGGCAAGGAGAAGCTTGGCTGGAGGGAACAGGGTGGGATAGAGCAGTGCGGGCAACCAAGTAGCAGAGAAGATATATTTCAACATTGTCCCATTTTACGCACGAACTGGTTTACACACTTTTTCGAAGGCGTATCCCCTCACGACTTTGCATTTGGACGTCCTTCATCGGCTCCTGCTGGAGTCACCTGCTAAGTCTTGTGAACTGGACTTATTACCACCATTTTTAATCAAGGATTTCATAGATGACTTAATTCCGTTCTTACACTTGCTATGTAATACCTCCCTGTGTCAGGGTTCACTCCCGGCTTCTCAAAAGTGTGCTGTAGTCTTTCCCTCTCTCAAGCGCCAGGGTCTTGACCCCAATGATATCTCTAACTACCGACCTATCTCTAACCTTTTCTACCTCTCTAAGCTTCTTGAAAGATGTGTGTTCATCCAACTGGCTGACTACCTTCACTCTAACTCCCTCATGCCTCCTCTTCAATCCGGATTTACAGTGGGAAGTTCCACTCTACTGAATCACTTATTACACGTCTCCTGGCCGACTTCTTTGGAGCTTTTGACCGTGGACAGGTTACTCTTCTTGCCCTCTATGATGTTAGTGCTGCCTTTGACAATGTGGATCACTCTATCTTTTTGGAGCATCTAGAAAAATCTTTTCACATTACTGATACTGCCCTTCTTTGGTTTCAGTCATTCCTCTCAGACCGCTCTCATTCTGTTATCTTTGGGTCTACACTTTCCACCTGGTCCCTTATACCTTTTGGCCTTCCTCAGGGTTCTGTCCTGGCCCCTCTCCTTTACATTCTGTACACTGCCGACTTGGCACGGGTTCTCCTTCCCATGTGTGTTGCCGTCTATCAGTATGCAGACGACACTCAGGCCTTCACTCATGGCCCAGCGGAAGTGGCTTCCTCTCTGGTTGAGAGGATTCTTGACGCAACATCTGCCCTTGGTCTCTGGATGTCCTCTAATCGCCTCCGACCGAACTCTGCTAAGACCCAGTTCATCGGGCTTGGTGGTCGTGCTCAGCTTTCTAAGATCGATTCATCATCCTTATGTCAGAGCTTTCCAGACATTCTATTCTGTTCCAAAGTCCGTGATCTTGGGGTTGTCCTGGACCAGGAACTCTCCTTGACCGATCATGTTAACAGTGTCTCCCGCTCATGCGTTCACCACCTTCGTGAGTTTCGTACCATCCGCCGCTCCTTCTCCTTTCATGCCGTTACTACTCTAATTCATGGCCTTATCTGCACCAGGGTGGACTTTGGTAACGCTATCTTTGCTGGACTCTCACTTGCCAATATTTCCAAGCTTCAGTCTGTTCTCAATGTTGCTGCCCGTCTTATTAGAGACGTCCCCAGGTATGGCCATATAACTTCCTTTATTGTAATTGTAATTGTAATCTGACATTTATAAAGCGCCACTTCAAGAATAGACTCATCAGAAGCGCTCCCGACCCGAACCAGTGAGACCACTGGCAAATAACACAGACTTCAGGCGCTTGCGAAACTGCGGAAGAGACAAACTGAGGAATACTAGCCGGAGCTCTCGGGAAAGGCGATTCCAGCCATTGGGTCCAACACAGGCAAAGCTTCTAGACTGCGCTGTAGCAGTGCGCATACGAGGGATAGTCAGAAGTCCAAGGGAGGCCGACCGGAGAGTGCTAGGGCCTGGAACCAAGGAGACCGAAATGCAGAAGTCCCTAAGATAAGATGGAGCAGAGCCAACAAGACAATTACGCATAAGCGTTAGGATCTTGAACTGGATACGCTGCTGAATGGGAAGCCAGTGTAGAGTGTCCCGTATAAAGGAAGTTATATGGCCATACCTGGGGACGCCTCCAATAAGACGGGCAGAAGCATTGAGAACAGATTGAAGCTTGGAAATATTGGCAAGTGAGAGTCCAGCAAAGATAGCGTTACCAAAGTCCACCCTAGTGCAGATAAGGGCATGAATTAGAGTAGTAACGGCGTGAAAGGAGAGGGAGCGGCGGATGGTACGAAGCTGACGAAGGTGGTAAAAGCATGAGCGGGAGACACTGTTAACATGATCGGTCAAGGAGAGTTCACGGTCCAGAACAACTCCAAGATCACGGACTTTGAAACAGAAAAGAATGTCCGGAAACCTCTGGCGTAAGGATGATGAATCAATCTTTGCCAGCTGAGCACGACCACCAAGCCAGATGAACTGGGTCTTAGCAGAGTTCAGTCGGAGGCGATTAGAGGACATCCAGAGATCAAGGGCAGATGTTGCGTCAAGAATCCTCTCAACCAGAGAGGAAGCCACTTCCGCTGGGCCATGAACGAAGGCCTGAGTGTCGTCTGCATACTGATGGACAGCAACACCCATGGGAAGGAGAACCCGTGCCAGGTCGGCAGTGTACAGAATGTAGAGGAGAGGGGCCAGAACAGAACCCTGAGGAAGGCCAAAAGGTATAGAGGACCAGGCGGAACGTGTAGGCCCAAAGATAACAGAATGAGAGCGGTCTGAGAGGAAAGACTGAAACCAAAGAAGGGTCATATCAGTAATGCCAAAAGATTTTTCTAGACGCTCCAAAAGGATAGAGTGATCCACAGTGTCAAAAGCAGCACTAACATCATAGAGGGCAAGAAGAGTAACATGTCCACGGTCAAAAGCTCCAAAGACGTCAGTCAGGAGACGTGTAATAAGTGATTCAGTAGAATGGAACTTCCTAAATCCGGATTGAAGAGGAGGCATGAGGGAGTTAGAGTCAAGGTAGTCGACCAGTTGGACGGACACACATCTTTCAAGAAGCTTAGAGAGGAAGGAAAGGTTAGAGATAGGTCGGTAGTTAGATATATCATTGGGGTCAAGTCCCTGGCGCTTGAGAGAGGGAAAGACTACAGCACGTTTGTGAGAAGCCGGGAGTGAACCCTGACCCAGGGAGGTATTACATAGCAAATGTAAGAACGGAATTAAGTCATCTATAAAATCCTTGATTAAAAATGGTGGTAATAAGTCCAGTTCACAGGACTTAGCAGGTGACTCCAGCAGGAGCCGACGAAGGACGTCCAAAGGCAGAGGCTTCCAGCATGAAAGCCTAGATGACGTAGGAGGAAAGGAAGGAGGAGGAGAACCATCAGTGGATTGGCGGATCGAGTCGATCTTCCCGCGCATGTAGTCTGCAATGGCTTCCCATTCAGCAGCGTATCCAGTTCAAGATCCTAACGCTTATGTATAATTGTCTCATTGGCTCTGCTCCATCATATCTTAGGGACTTCTGCATTCTGGTCTCCTTGGTTCCAGGCCGTAGCACTCTCCGGACGGCCTCCCTTGGACTCCTGACTGTCCCTCGTATGCGCACTGCTACAGAGCAGTCTAGAAGTTTTGCCTATGTTGGACCTAATAGCTGGAATCACCTTTCCCAAGGGCTCTGGCTTGCATTCCTCAGTTTGTCTCTTCCGCAGTTTCGCAAGCACCTGAAGTCTGTATTATTTGCCAGTGGTCTCACTGGTTCGGGTTGGGAGCACCTCTGATGAGTCTACTCTTGAAGTGGCGCTTTATAAATGTCAGATTACAATTACAATGCATCCCCACTGTAGTACAAACAAGACTGAGATTCACCGATTTCATTATAAAATGTCTGATTTTATCAAGACCCTTTTATATCTACAACATTTATGTATGTTTGCTACCCATTAGCAGTGTTTAACTTCCCTAACATAAAGAATTATTAACACTGGTTGGAAAAATGTTTATTAACAATGACGTTGGACTGATCACTCATGTCTGTCAGTGTGGATACTAGACATCTGGTCTTGGCCCGTTCATAAGTCATACTCCCAACTTCAAATTTAAAAAACATGTCCAAAATGTTGTGACTTATAATCTAATATTATTTGCAGTAGTTTACCTCTCATTAACTCCTTTCTCTTCTTAAATGGGTGTTTGTCCATTGCTATTCTTCTTTTGATTTCCTTATGACATTTAGCGTTTTGTGTAATCATACTCCCAAGGAGCAGAACTCTTAGACCTGCTCTATTTCCTAATGTTCATAGTCATTTTCAATTTTGCTTGTTTTCCCTGCTTTTCTTCTTAATCTTTGTCTTAATGATGTTTATTTTTATAACATAATCTGTTGAGACCATAATCAGTCCACCATTTTCTACAGACCATCTTGGCTACTTGCCATACACTGCCTGGTTGTCTGCAAATCAAAGGCATTCGCCAACCAACCTGCCACCCACTTTCAATCCCTCTGTTACGCTTTCCAATACCTCTCACATGAGTTCCTTGATGCAGGTATTGAAGAGCAGTGGTGATGTGAAGATATACTGCATGGCAGTCTTTGTGCAAACTTTGATATAAGCTAGTTTTCTCAGACAAATTATAATTTCTGAGCCCTTGGACAAATTACCACATTACATAACAACACAACTGAAATTTTATTATGCCCATCTTGCAAAGTTCAGAAGTGCACGTTGAAGCTGGGCAACAGGACACATTAGAACCACAAACAGACTGAAAGAGTAAGAGCGCAAGACAGTCTCAGTAAGAGAGTCGCAAATATGCGGAGGTAAAAAGTTCCTGACGGCTGGACCAGCAAAGGCAGATGATCACAGGCAAAGACAAGACAAGCACAGAGAACAACATAGTTTCCAGAGGATGCTGATCAAAGACAGGATTTCTATTCAACACAGCTACAGAGTATAACCATAGATGAGAGGTAAGATGGCAGATAATTTGCATGTCCTTTATACATCAACAGTGCCAGCCTGAAGTGGACGTGCTCAGATACAAGAAGCCAATGTAGAGAACAAAGAGCTGGTGTGATGTGGTATTGGTAAGAAAGTTCCAAGACACAGTCCTGAACATGGAATTGCAAGAAGCCATGGAATAAATTACGCTTTCACTGCCATAACCATCATCAGTCATAGCATGGGCATTCCAAAATGCTGGGTTCAGTATCACTGACCTGCCACAGAAGGGTTTGTAGGTCTTAATTTCATGCCATGGAGGCAGTGGACTGGTGATTTTCCACTGAGTGAATCTGATGGTGAAGCTGACTGAACCTCCTGAGCCCTACACCACCTTTGAGGTCCTTTCCTACAACCCATGGCCTGGTCACAAAAGCCGCCATCTACCAACCAGAATCATTGCCAGCATCACTTGCATCAGTCCAGGAATTCATGACTCTTCTGAAAATGCTAGCCACCTCCAACAGTCATCATCAATGGTCATGACAGATGATCTCAATATACACACTGAAAGTCCAAAAAGTTCGTGGACAGAAGAGATTATGCAAATCACAAGTTTCGGCTTGCAAAAGCACATGAACGTTCCAACTCACATCCATGCCAGCTGCCTAGACCTGGTCAATATTTGAGATGACTATGGACCACTTACAGCTGCCCTGGGGTCCCTATCATCCTCTGACAATGGCTTGATGACAGACACCACTCTGCTCACCCAATCACACGATTTACATTCAGAGGATGGAAGTCACTGGACGGGGAAGCCTTCCATCAGTGCATAACTGACGGTCATATTTTCCACTGGCCAGCAGAAGTTTCTCTCATTGGCTGGTGTGTTCCATCTTAGCACACACCACTTTGATTGATCATTGGTGGTTGCTGCCTCTGTGATCAGCTTACAGCAGAAGCAGTCTGACTACCCCATGATTTTATTCAGATTGCAGAGTATCGTACAAGGATGGTCAGGTGTGCTGAGCGCTGCTACAAAAGAACTTGGTCTGATAAAGATTAAAAAAATTGAATTTAGCTTCTGCATGGAAAGCACTCTTCGCCAAGAACATGAGTGTGTTACCCAGACCTTTCCACAACTCTGGATTGTTCTGGTAGATTGCAGAGTCTACTGTTCTCTGTTGAGGAATACCTGTGCCTTCTGACAAAGAAAGTTGCCAATATGTGCCAGATATAGTGGGCTCAGCTCAACCAGTATACTCCAAAACACAATGTTGCATGGATCAGTTTGAAAAAGTGACTGACACCAAGCAAAGATCATTACTTCTGTACCCACCATGAAAAATGTGCATGCTGGAACCCTGTCACGCTATTTCTTTTGCAAGTAGTTGTTGATAAGCTGCTTTCTTTTCTAGAGTGGCTCTCCAATGCTTCAGGCTCCTACCATATGGTCAGAACCAAGCTATAATCTAAGCCACCTCTCAGAAAATCATGAATGGATCTGGATGATATCAATAACAATTACAGACCCATCTCCAATGTTACGTTCATCTCCAGTCATAGAAAAAACAGCAACTAGGCAGATGTGGTGCTACTTGAAATCATGTAACATCATGCCAAAGATGCAATCTGGCTTCAGGAAATGCCAATCAACAATGACGGTTCTGCAGCAGCTAATTGCAACTTCTGTGACACGATTGATTCTGGACGCTTCACAATGCTTGCTCTCCTAGATGTAAGAACAGTATTTCACACAGCTAACTACAATGTCTTGTTGAAATGATTACAGGTCAAGCCTTGGAACAGCTTCATTCATTCTTGGACAAGTGGTCTACCATTAGGCAGTAATTGACTCAGACAATTTGGTAAGTGCATCAGCTCCATTCAGTGTCCCATGGGGCTCAGTTCTTGGGCTGTTTTTATACATCCTGCATGCAGCTCACCTTATCCAGATTCTCACAGCTCTCATGCTGCTGACATCCCGTCATACAAGCAACCCATCAGATGCATCTGCTTGTGTATCCAAATGTCAGACAGAACTAAAAACCTGGATGTCTTGCGATCAGCTACGGTTTAATACATCATGGTTCATATGGATGGGCACACAACACATGAGTAAAGATCAACAAGCTAATGCATACGTCAAGGTGCCTCTGAGCGTGAGAATGCCTGTTGTGGTTTATTTAAGAGATATGATCCATACACAGAGACATTAAATGGTGCAGCCTAAATGGTTGTAGACTACAACTATGTGGAGGTCCCTCTTTTACCAATATGTGTGTCAGATCAGGATGTATGCTGAAATTTACCCTTTGATGATGTCAATTTCTTCATTCTGACATGCTTCAGCAAATGCAATGCTGCCCTTGCAAGCCTGCCAAAGTTCTGAATACATCAGCATCAGTCCGTCCTTAATAATTACCCACTTGGATTGTGGCCAACCTGTCAAAATTCACACGTTTCAATCTACATGCACAGTCACTGCACTGGCTTCCAGCTGATGGTAGAATTACATTCTCCCAGTTCGGCCCCAGAATACACCATGGAGTTCTGTGTTCCTGTATTAAGCAATCCAGGTCAATGAACACTGCGCTTTGAGCACACAGGAACCTGTTGGTTCTGTGCTCTCATACAACAGTTCAGACACATCTTACTTTCTCGTGCAGTGGATCACTCTTCCTGCTCAAAATTAGACCTTAGTCACTAGAATTAACTCAGGAAACATTTTCAGCTTATCTTAAGACACACCTTTTTAGATCTGTTAGGTAGCCATGCTTCTGCACGTTTGGTAGGTTCACAATAGCAGCCAGATAAATGGTCACATTTTAGTCTACCAAAAACAACAACTTTATTCACACAAGTCTGTCACTGTTGGACAACTGCAAGGCCAATCCAAACATCTGTGAATTCATCTAGGCCACATGAAACTTTCATTTTACCCAAAAAAGGCTTAAGACAAGACCAATGATCATAATACAGTTTGCACTTGATAAAGGAACATTCAAGAAACTACTTGTGTATGCAATATGACTAATGGAAAAATTTCATTTATACATGGCTTTAACCTAATCTAAGCTAATATTAAATCAATTAATTAATTACAGTGACAATGAATCAGTGAAGAGGATGGAAGTCGCTTGACAGGGTTATAAGAGTAAAACATCACTAACTGCAATTTTAAAGATTTATTAATATTTTTATTCGATGAAATATTTTTATTACAATATTTGTTGCCCATGGATAGGATGTTTTCTCTGAAAAGATTTACTACTAATTCCAAAATACACAACACAGTGCAGAAGCACAGTCAACTAAACACAAACCTGCATAGAAACTCAAAGTATCAACAATTACGCTGGCAACAATGATACTTACTCTGGCATACGTAAATCTGGAATTGTCCTATTCATAGCAATTTTGTCACTGGCCACCATGTTAAACCCATATTCTCGAATGGAACGCTCAGCCTTCTGTCGTTCATCTTCAGCTAAAAAAACTGGCTCACCTCTTTCACCTGCAACAAATCCACTATCAATCAAGACACTGAAAACAAACTAAAAACAACAAGAAACAGATTTTCCTGACTGTACTGTAAATCTGCTGCTGTTGGACCATTAGACGGCATCACATCAGATTAGTCCTTTCTTTCCTCTTACTCCCACCCTGCGTGGATTCACTTCCATGTCTAATCCACCCTCCAACCAGTTGCTTGTTTCTGGCAATGTTCAGTCTAGTAATACTTCTGCTGAATCCCTTCAAGGCAAAATTCCTTCTCTTAGGCACAAGTCAACAGCTCCACAAATTTCATTGGCTTATGTCTGTTCAGTTCACCCAAACACACAAGCCAGTGAAATTTGTTATTGTGGATTAGTTGTTGATTGCAATGGGTGCTGACTCACACAAGCAGTGAGTTTAAGATTGTACTGTTTACACGTAATTGTCTTGCAGGCTGTGTTACATCTCATCTCGGGGAGTTATGTGTCTCCGTCTCATCCATTCCTGGCCGTGGATCCTTTTGCTTTGCTTCCTGGGAGACAGAACTAAAAACATCAATAGTGCAGCATAACAGCCTCACTGTGGTTGGTCCAACTCTCTGGAACAGGTTGCCTATCACCCTATAACATGAGTTCTTGCCTATCACTCTATAACATGAGCTCCTAGGTCTTTCTTTACCTTTATTCAGTAAGTACTGCAAAAACATAGTGGTTTTGTGATGTTGAGTCGCAAGCGCCTCTGATAAGTCTCCCTGAAGAGGTGCTAACTAAATCTGATTACAATTACAATAACATTTGACTCCACTACGTCATTTTCTGACCATGTCAAAACCAAGTTCGCTTTAACACAAAGGATATCCATAGAATCAGATCTCTTATGCTTCAGACTCGTTTGGCTTCACAAGCAAATGCTCTGGTTTCTAGCCAACTCAGCTATGGTACTGTAATTCATTACAGATTGTTCAAAATGAAATAAATGCTAGGTGAATCTTCAGTCATTATAATTAAGCCATTTTGGCACAGAAAATGGAACAGGAAACCAGTAAAACAGTCTGAAGCAGAAAACCATAATCGATCAAACAAGAGACAGAAGTTGTAACCACCACTGTAGAATTGGAGTTAATAGTAATAATAAGGACACAGCCGATGAAGACAGTGATCCAGAATGTGTCAGTGTATCAGAGAGAATGAGAAAGCAAGTCATCTAGTAAAAAGCTCAGCAAAATTCTCTTGTCACAAAGCAAGTGTCTGCAGTCTTGCGTCAAACGGAATTCATCAACAGGAAACACCCCATCTGTTGGTTGGTACTGCTCAAACTCTACATGATGAAATTGGGGAATTCTCTAGCAAGGAGACTATATCAAGAAGAATTTGCTAGTACCCTGAAAGTTCAATTCTTGCCATGAATCAATTCTTGATTCTGCATCAGCTGTTCAATAGGATGGTAAAGTGTAGTATGACATCACTGGCTGGGAGAAGGTGGATCAACTGCCTTTTATCTTGTCTGGTGTCGGAGTAGAACAACTAATTGGTGTCCCAAAAATTAACTCTCACACTAGTGAAGCTCAGGCCATTGCTGTGATCCGATGCCTTGATGAATGGAAACTGCAAAACAAGGTCAATGATACATTCTTCGACACAAGAGCCAACAATACCAGTCTGCATGCTGGAGCATGTGCTTTGACAGAAAAAGTACTTGGCCAGAAACTACTTCATCTAGCATGCCATCACCAACTATGGAATCATAATTGAAAAGGCATTCACTCTCTTGAAAATTGCTGCCTCCCCTTGTCCAGATAATGCCATAATTCACTGTTTCCAAGACAACTGCCATTAGACTTGGATTGACCAAGTAGCCTTAACACAGCAACAGCAAATTTTTACAGATCCTGGAACTGAGTGATTCATTACTGCAGTTCTCACCAGAAAGCTGCAATGAAAACGAGGACTGTCTTGCTTCAATGCAAACTGCGATGGTGCTTAAGGTTGTCAATGACACAGCCAAGACAAAAGTGAAGCAGATCCTAAATTACAGCTCAGTTTTAACAAACGATGAACAGCAAAAACAGTATTTACTACAAGTTGTTCAGGAGCATTACCACATATTTCCCGACTCCAAAGAAGGCTTTGCTTGCCAGACTTGAATCAGATACAAAATGACCATTCAAACTGTCACCACACTAAAGATGGTTAAGGATATGATAGGTCTTAGCTCAAGGCTGACAAATTAGTGATTGCACTTGCAATTTCTTCACTCATAACTTTTTTTATAGTAATCAAATGTTGAGTTTAAGTCATACTAAAATACATACTTGTTATGTTTTGTACTGTCTGTTTACAATAGAGCAGCATAAATTCGTATACCCAGAAACCTTTTAATGACTTGTGCAACTCCTAAATATGGCTCAATTTGGCTAATATCTGCAACATATTGGTTTTTCATAAATGGACTTTAATGACAGGTTCCAACATTAAACTTTAAACAACAAAATATGGACCATCCTAGTCATCACATTAGAAATAGATAAGAGTAGGTTTGTAGATTTGTTACCTGGACCCAACTGATAGGCCAACTTTGGCTCATAATTTCCAAGTTTATTCCAGTCTAGAACTGCTTTTGGGCCAAACTCTTTTGGTCCCAGGTCAGGCTCATCATCCAAGCTGGAAGCTGGATGCATTGGATCATCGACATCTTTTGTTTTCAAATGCTAAAGAAAGCAATATCACACAGCAGATTAAAATCACGCTAATGTAACAACATACCATACCATAACCTTTGATCATTTTCAGTCATCAACATCACTGCCAAGTACATGACAACAGCCACATAAACAATTGATTCATTCATTTAACGTGTTACCAATTGTGTAAATTAACCTACTTTCCTATTAAATGTAAATACCTAGAGATCTGAAAGAATCAATCTTTACAGATTTTATATCACATGTTAACATAATGATTTTGCAAAAGTCTGAAGTTCCTTCCTTCCTTTACCCTTTAATAAAATCATTATTGTAAAGCCATCAGTCTCTGTGATGTGTAATGTGAATGTTGATTGTAAAGTGATGTTTAAAGTTGAAGGCATCAGAATAAACTGATTTCTAGCTAGCAAAATTCACACGTTAAAAAACTTCCAATTTGCACTAGCAAATCAGAGGGAAAACATCTGACTGGTTTACAGTTTACAGTGGGCTGCAACAAAGCTCCAAATCTGTCTGTGGCACCAATGGACGAAAGCATGGAGCCACAGTCCATACATACCATTACATGGTATGTATCACCATCACGAGGCCTTCACGGACCTAGACCAAGCAGACTATGTTTCACCACTGGCGGAGATGGCAGACGTGTTAATTCTGATGCTGGGGGTTTTGGGCAGGGAGGCCAAGGCCTGTAAATCAACTAGGACAAGACCAAAATCCAGACCACTTTGTAATATCCACCTGACCAGTTACTATCAATGGCTTTGGATGACAAGCTGGAGGTTGTTGATGCCTTTAGTCACCTTGGCAGGAAAACAGTGCCAGTAGATCCAGAGAACTGGAGATCAAGTGCCATATTGCAATCAGCAGATCCTGCATTGCAGCTCTGGATAAACATCTGGTGCTCAGCTGCACTCTGTGACTGAACTGAATACTAAGCTGCAGCTAATACAAAGCTATTTGTGTTGCCAGTACTCCTCTACATTTACAAGACATGGACGACCAAAGAGGCTCTAATAAGAAGCCTGAAACCTTCCACACCAGGTGCTTCAGAAGGATCCTGCAGATTCCCCTTGCAAACCATTTCAGTAACTTTGTGATCAGGCAAGGAGAACGGCGATGGTACTGGTCTCTGCCACAGTCTGAACATGCAGACTGTGTTCTTCAGGCACATCGCTCGTACTCCAAAGATGAGGACCACCCAGACAGCGAGCCCTGTAGAGTATCCCACATTCCACAAGTGAGACGTAGGGGAGGTACCCATTTCCTTTTCTTTAGGCCCTTGATCCGGCAATGGAGGAATCCCAAGGTCCTGGACACAAGGCCAGTGCATCGCAGGATTTGCCATTTACTTCCCAGCTTATACCAGTACCAAATTATACTGCTTGGTCACCGAGGCACGGTATGCACAAACAACTTGCCCAGGGTCGTTACACAGAGTCGAACCCGCAACCACATGATCGTTGACAGCCAATGTTAACTTAGCCAGAAACATAAATTGTCTGGTATTAAATCACAGACACTTTAGCCCATAACATGACGGCAAACTGGCCTTTCATAGCAACTGGACAAAACTGTCTGGTAGCAGGCTACAGCATAAGTGTCTTCAGATCAGACAGCCTATGTCTCTGACCTTCCTAGCCATGCTAAGATTTAGATAAAATGTACACACTACTGGCCCTTTTAACCACTCCCTGGGTTGGCTATCAGGCTTGGATTGCATGTAAAGGGGACCACACTATAATAATAATTTATTGAAATTCATCCACATTGTATTTCATGAAACAGAATTTTCACAGATTAAATTAGCTAAATATGCAGATTTGGCAGAAGAAAAGTTTCCACACAAGTTAACACTGTTGTTTAAATCTAGTGAGTCAAGAGAATGACAAACAGTGGAAGAGAGATAAAAGGAAAAACTTTTACAATAGCTTCACAAGTTACTTAAAGGAAAAACTGCTCACTTTAACAAAGGTTACACTGAAACAATTATGCACAATTATGCATAGGAGAATAAGGACAAAAGGATATCATAGAATAGTAAATGATGTCATTTCTCTTCTTAAACAAGTTAAAGAACTCTTATCCATACGAAGGACTGCCACTGCAACTAATATTCAATACTGCAGTGCATCTGCACTAAACAAGAACAGAAACCCCTCAAGCTAAGCCTGAGAATCAGCCATAGGTATGAAGTGTCAGTGACTTCATTTTTCTCAGTCTTAACATATGAGGGCAGGTGACCAGTCCTCTCCCTTGCTACCTGATCTTCCCAGTGTACAGCGTACAATGCACATGTTATAGCTGAGTTGGCTAGGGAGCACAAGTGGAGCTGAAATCTCTAAACAAATTTCTGCCCAGGTGAAGATTTTAACCCCTGACCTCTTGACTGGCAGCCAGCACACTAACCACTAGACTTTCGTCGGTAACGTGTTTGCACTAAAGAACATAACCAATATTGCAATCATAAACTTCTACAGAAATGCAATGGGCATGTTTGAAAAATTACGAAATTGACCTCCTTCAACTGAATCAAATCTCTAGCTCTGATTCAAAATTTAATATAATTTTGAAAGCTTTGCAGGTCTCTAATACATAAATTGAATTCTAGTTTCATACAGTCAGACCTAAAGCGGAATTAAAATGTTCAGTTTAAACTAATCAGCTTTCAGATTCGTTACCACAAGGAAGGAAAACTGTCCAACCTTAGAGAGAGATTCCCTTTTCATTCGTGCATCTGTTTCTAGCTTCTGCCATTCTTTGGAATCCAGGTAATGGATTATCATCGGCAAGGTAAACACAAGAAGCACGATGGCAATAAAACTTTTAACTAAGAATTTAAGAGTCAGCCTCATGTCAAATATTTAACCATCAAAAACAATCCACAGACACCTCTACCTACAAAATTACGACACCAAAACCAAAGGCTGTACAAGGAATTTATCGCTGTAATAATAAATCTCTACCGAAAATCAGACAACATGTCAAAAAGTGAAAAAGCAAAGTTTTATGCAGTTGTATGAGGATGTATTCTGATGAGCTACTCAGACAATTTACAACAGCTGACAATAGAGTAGCAAATGAATCAAGGCGACACCAAATAAGTGAACAATCCAGTCTTTCAGAAAGACTGCATTGAATAAAATCAGCAGTTTGCTGTTGAATAATACTGATCAGCAGCAAAGCTAAAGAATATGTTTGCAAATATTACAAAAACATCTGCTTCTTGCTTTTCAGGTTCAAATCTTAAATGACATTTTTATGTCGGTATCCAAACAGTGTCTGTGGTGTCTTAGAGAACCAGTCCAAGCTCTCCAAAACAATCCTTTATAGCCTCAATTCTTCATCTGGGCTTAAAATACCTGAATAGTTGAAAAAGACCCCACTTGCAGGTTTTGACACACACATAGATTCCAACAAAGACACCATATTTAGACTTCCCCATTGATGCTGAGTTAAGACTGGAGAACAATGACAGCATAATGAAGCGTTTGATGCTGTAATGCTATCAATATTGTACATGTCATACCACTTGCTAGCCTAGTTGTCATTCAACATGGCATTCAACGATGTGGATTAAGGCATCTTGCTTACCCAACTCAGCACCTCTTATGGAGTTTTAAGACAGGCATTGGAGTGGTTTTGCTCTTTTCTGGAAGGTAAAACAGCAATGGTAGCCATTACCTCAGACAACTCGGCAGTAAAAACAATTTTCACATTGGTAACAAACTGGAATTTCCATGGCAGAGGACCACAAAGGCAAACTGTCCAGCAAAAATATCATAACCAGAGCAAACATGCCTGGCTCACTGTCCTTGCACTTGTCACACGTCAACAAGGGACGCCACCTCTGTCCTTGACACTGCTAAGCTGCAATCTGTGCTTAACTCTGCTGCTCATCTCATTGAGGCATTCCAAAATATGACCACATCTCATCTTATATTCGTGACACTCCTCACTGGCTCCTCGTCCAGCAGTGTGTCCACTTTAAAATCCTCTCCCTCATGCGCATTGTGTTGTTGGCTCTCCTCCCCTTTACCTCATTCACTTCTGCACCTTGGTCTTCTCATTGCCGGGCTGTAGCACCCTTCGCTCGGACACTCAAGATCTCCTGTTTGTCTCTCGCATGCAGATTGCTACTGCCCATTCCAGAATCTTCGCCTACATTGGTCCACTTGCTGGAATCGTCTCCCTCAAGAATTGCAACTTCAGCTCCTTTCTCTTCCCCTCTCAGTGTTATACAGGCGCCTGAAGACTGTACTGTTCAACAGTGATTTTACTTTTTTGGGTCAGAAACACCTCTAAAAGGCGCTTTATAAATCTCAAATTACAATTACAATTCCAAGTCAGATGCAAACTATGTGCAGAGCAGTAGTAGAGCACGCCCACTGGGTGACACAGTCTATGTTCCTATTTGATGTCATACATCGTGCTAACCAGTTACACAGTTTTTCTCAACAAACGTTGCCAGAATGTAATTGGCGTTTGCATTATGACCACCACACACGCTCTGGATGTGGGAAGTATAGAAAGTGTCGGTAAACAAGAAGAAAATGCCACTTGTGATTGACCTATTTAAAAACAATATGGTCATTGCAGACTGTGAGAAAAATTACAGCACTGCCACCTACTGGAAGCACTCCCAGTTAATAAATTAAGTGAATCATCTGTAAGTAACAGACTCAGAACAACATGCGTAGCACCATAAAAATAAAGGTGTAGAACTGGCCGCTTGTGATCGCCCTACTCATAAACAATATGACCACTGCAGACTGAGAGAAAATAGAGCACTGTCATCTAGCAGAAGTAAATAAGTAAGTCTAATAAACAAAACAAAACAGTATTAAAATTCTGTTCTTGGCATTAATAAGTGAAATGAAAACTCACAGACCAACATAAATGCATTAATAAACACAAATTAATTAAGAAAGTGTGCAAGTTTCTGCTACACTGCTGTCGCTTTCAGTATGTTATTTATGAATGACTCATTAACGTATTAATTGTCAACGCTCTAATTTCTCTCAACCTACGATGGCCACGTTGTTTTTGAGTAGGGCAATCACAAGCAGTCGATTCGACACCTTTCCCGCCATAAAAAACTGCTAGTTTTCGAAGAGTTCCTTGTAATATTTATTTCATGCCATGCCACGAATGGTCATTGTTGATACTGGAGATATACTGAACATCTCACAGCTGGGTTAGGAAGAGTGCATACTACAAAAACTGTTTCCGCATTTTGTGAAAATAGAAAGTCTTTTGCGGTGGTTGAAGCATCCTTATAAACTTCACAGAAACTTACACGATTTTTTAAAATTCATTGATACCTTTGTGTTACCCCGTGTGATCTCTTCATTTATTGACACCAATAAAAGTATTTTAAAAACTTTTTTCGTCTGTTACGAATGACTCACTTATTAACTGAGAGTGCTTCCAGTAGGTGGCAGTGCTCTAATTTCTCTCGCAGTCTACGGCGGCCAAATTGTTTTTCAGTACATCGATCGCAAGCGGCCGTTTCTACATGTTTTCAGGAAGTGTCATATAGGTAAACTAGATGAGCCAAATATCACCTAGTTTACCTATATGCTACTTCCTATACTGCCCACGTCCAGCGCGTGCGTGGTGGTCATGAAACAAAACAACCGCTCCACCTAGCAGGTGGTTATTCACACGGTAAGGGGTATTGTTATGAGGCATTGCGTGTCATATCTGACAAAAATAGAGCTCTGCATATGGCACCACAACACACAATTCCCCAAAACAAATCCGGAGAAGACGTATTCTCACAAATGCTAAGAACAACCGGAATACAAACTAAAGTCACCTGACCAGGAGAAACAGATTCTGTTTAAACGTCTTTAAAAAATTTTTCCGCTTTAGTTCGCATGCTAACTGATGTAAAGCCAACATCAGCAATTTGCTAAAGCTTTTAGCAACATTCTTCGGAGGCTTTTAAGTAAATCAACACAGATCCACCGGCAACAGCAGCCGGATGTTGCGCGTACAAATGTAAGCATCGACTGCTATTTGTTAGATTAACACATAAATTCTTCTTCTTCTTCTTCTTCTTCTTCTTCTTCTTCTTCTTCTTCTTCTTCTTCTTCTTCTTCTTCTTCTTCTTCTTTTTCTTCTTCTTCTTCTTCTCTGCCCTCAGGCCGGTTCAAACTTCTGATGACGCCACTCCTCTCGGTGCTGAGCTTCTTCTTTCAGCCTGCTGTATCCGTCCGTCGTCAAAAAAAACCAAGTAGGGAACCAGCGTCGCGGCGTCTGCGCTTTATTTCTCAATTCTATATTTTCTAACTTTTCGACGTCTTTTCTGATTTTTTAATTTTTCTTTCTTACCGGATTTATGCTCTGTCTTTGGTGAGTTCGTTCCTATTTGTTTCAACATTTAATCAACTTAAGATTCGCCTAATTTTTGTCCTTTTTGCACTCGTTCGCCTGCGTCTTTACCTTCCGCCATTTTAGCTTCATCAAACTGCCACGTCATCTTAGATCACATAATGTACAGTTCAATCATTCTTCTTATTTTTGGTCTACGTTTCATGATCGCCTTCCATATTAGTTGCCAACCCTTCCACACCCGCTTGCCCTACATTGTTCCTACAGCCAAACATTCTTACTGCGCCCAATTTGGCACAACGACTATGCAGTATGGACGTATGTGTTTTATTCCTTTATCGTTCTTCCTAACTTCATCTCTCAGGCGACCACCACAGCACCTCACCCGCCATACCATCTTCAACATACTAATCCTGCTTTCCGGGGACATCCACCCAAATCCTGGCCCACTGGATTTTTATTCATGTTCTCCTCCCTCACCTCCTACCTATCCTCCTCCTTCCAGAATTTCTTCCTCCAACTTCCTCGACAATGCTCAAAATACTGACAACAGCCGCTTCTTACTTTGCACGCTAAATATCCGATCATTACTACATCCTGCACATTCACAAGAAATCAATGATATAGCCCTCTCTTCTCACCCGCCTGACATATTTGCCTTATCTGAAACCTGGTTTAATTTAAACACCACTCTTGCTCAGTATGAAGACTGTATTCCTCCTGGCTACCATCTTTACAGTACACCTCGTCCCTGCAAACCATCTAGCCCTTCTCATAAAAATCCAACTGGAGGTGGTATTGCCTTTCTCACCCGAGAACCTACCACAGTTTTAGACTCACCTGGTTACTGTTTCCACTCTTTTGAATGTGCATCAATTACGCTTAAACTTCCTCACACAAATCTGACTATCTTTAATGTATATCGCCCTCCATCCTCCTCTTCATGTTCAAGTCCTCCATCGGTCTTCCTGAAAGAATTTACCACCCTCCTCTCTACTGCCGCCACTACACCTCATGAATTTCTGATTACAGGTGACTTCAATATACATGTCGATAACCCCTCTGACACATTTGCTTCTGAATTCCTCACCCTATTGTCCTCAACTAATCTGGTTCAACATGTCAAATTCCCCACCCACATTCACAATCACACACTTGACCTTATTATCACATCATCATTCTCCACTCTATCACCTGATATATCTTTCTCTTTTGACACGCCATCTGATCATTACCCCATCTTTACATATCTTAACATTCTTCCGACACCACGTCCTGATCCTTTCTTTCATTCTTTTCGTCGCATCAGTTCAATAAATATTGAAGCCTTCATACAAGATATTTCCTGTTCTGACCTCGTTTTAAATCCACCCTCCTCCCTGGATGACCTTCTCTCTTCCTATAACACCACTCTTTCCACTATCCTTGACAAGCATGCTCCTATTATTATCAAATCCAGTTCTCACTCTAACAATCCTTGGTTCAACTCCTATCTCCAGGCCTTCAAATCTTTCCGGCGACTCCTTGAGCGTGCCTACAAACGCACCATGGATCCTGAACTTCTCTCTGCCCTTAAATCTGCCACAAATAAATACCATCGCCTTCTTACTGCAGCTAAACAGAGATTTTACTCCTCACTAGTTCGTGCTCGATCCTCTAGCCCTCGCCTTCTCTGGAAAACCATTAATCAACTCCTCCATCGGAACTCATCTAGCCCACTTCCAAATTCTCTTCCGTCTTCTTCAATAGCCGACTCGTTCTGTTCTTTCTTTTCGAACAAAATTAGTACCCTCCGTCTCTCTCTTCAATCTCTACTTTCCAAAACCTCCAACAATCCAGCTGCTGATGCTCCCTCTTCCACCTATGACAGCCCACCTTCCCCACCTCGATCCTCATTTTCTGCTTTTCAACCTACATCAGAGACCGAAATACTAAATCTGCTAAAATCTCTCCCAAACAAACAGTGTGAACTTGACCCTATACCTACCTCCTTATTGAAAGACTGTGCATCTGTCCTTGTTCCAATTATTACCAAAATAGTTAACCTCTCCCTCTCTACTGGAAATTTTCCCCTTCTTTTTAAACACTCTCTTGTTACCCCTCTTCTCAAGAAATCATCTCTCGACAAGGAAATCCTTTCTAACTACCGGCCTGTTTCTAACCTGACTTTCATCTCCAAATTAACTGAACGGATTGTCCTCTCTCGAATCAATAACTATTTAGCTTCTAACTCACTCATTAACCCACACCAGTCTGGTTTTACTAAACGCCACTCAACCGAAACTCTGCTGACATCTCTCTACAACAAGCTTGTTTCTGCCATTTCTCATCAACAGGTTTCTTGCCTCTGTCTCCTCGATAACTCTGCAGCCTTCGACACCATAGATCACAATATCTTACTCCACCGACTTTCAACCTAGTTTGGTTTTGCTGACACTGCTCTCCTATGGATACAGTCGTCCCGCTCTTTCTCGGAAAGAGAATTTGGAGAATAGGAATTTGGAGAAAAGAGAATAGAGAATTTGGTTAAAACCTCGGAAGCCTTTTCTAAGTCATGCCCTCTCACTTGTGAAGTTCCACAAGTATCTGTTCTTGGACCTCTTCTGTTTATCCTCTACACTACCTCACTCAGTTCAATCATTAAAGCATCCTCCGTTGACCATCACCTCTATGCTGATGACACCCAACTATTCATCTCTTTCTCTCCAAATTGTTTCAATGAATCTACAGATCATATTCTTTGCGTGGTTAAACAAATCTCCTCTTGGATGACATCTAATCTCTTATGCCTGAACTCATCTAAAACTGAATTCATACTTTTCGGCCTACGTGACCAGCTGAAGAAAATTCCTGACCCCTCTACCTCCCTCAGCCTGGACTCTGCCTCCACCCACACCTTTAATACTAACTCTTCTGTCCGTAATTTAGGTGTTATTTTCGACCAGAACCTTACTTTTTCTGATCATATCACCCATCTTTCCCGCTCTTGCTTTATGCATATCCGCGACCTTCGCAGAATCCGTCCTATGCTTGACTTCAAAACCGCATCTATCGTTGCCACATCCATAGTCCATGCAAAACTTGACTACTGCAATTCACTTTTCCTCAATATTGACACAACCCAGATAAATCGCCTACAAGCTATCCAGAATGCTCTCGCACGTGCTGTCACCAAAACCCCCAAACACCATCACATCACCCCTGTTCTCAAATCACTGCACTGGCTTAAAATACCAGAACGAATAGAGTACAAAGTCTTATCCCTCACCTACAACACACTTCAATCCTCCCAACCCTCCTATCTTCGTCAATTATTTACTATCCAACCACTCCGTTCAACCCGCTCCTCATCTGTCCTAACACTTCTTCGCCCTCCCGTCACCTCATCCTTAAAATTTGGAAATCGCTCGATAGCCATAGCTGCCCCACCCCTTTGGAATAAACTCCCCCCAGAATTGCGACAGTTGTCTGGTCAATCATACGAACTCACCAACATTTCACCTCTTTCAGTTTCTGCGCAGGTCTTTCACTCAAGACTGAAAACACTTCTTTTCCAGAAATCTTATCCTGATTCTTCCTCTTCCTCTTATCTCTCTTCTCGCTTCAATTTCAAACATCATCCACCGTAGCCGTCCGACTGTCTGAGTGCCTGACTCCTGGATCTTGACCCTTTTGCCTATCGATTTTGTTTTGACTGAGCGCCTGTGAATAAGCTGGTTCCCGCAACTTAGCTTTCGTTGAGCGCTGTAGAAATCTCGAGATTACGATTACGATTACGATCCAATTCAGCAGCATCTGTCTGGGTCTCCTCTTGTTTCCCTCCCCTCCAGTCTGCCCTCAATTACAGTTCTCAAGAGTGAGTCCCCTCTCAATATGCGACCAATCCATTTTATCTGTCACCTCCTTATCGTAGCTATCATAGATCTTTCTTCCCCAACTCATTTCAGCATCTCCTCGTTTGTTATGTGCTCCATTCAATTAACTTTTTCCATACTCCGCCAAATCCACGTTTCGAAGGCCTCCAATCTCTTGATGTCCTCCATTCTTACGGTCCATGTTTCTGATCCATACTACACCACTCTCCATATCAGAGCTTCAATCACTCGTTTCTTTAAGTTCCTGCCCACTTTTAGTAGTAAGGTATGAACGGGTTTCAACTCACCTCCAGACAAGGACCGGTTTCAACTCACCTCCAAACAAGAACGGGTTTCATCTCACCTGAAAACAAGGTTCACTTCTGGCTCACCTTTCAAAAGCTTTTACGAAAATATAATTTAATATAGCTCAAAGCAATAAATGTGCTATAGAAGTATATAGATTAAATTTGGAGGAAGAATTGAATTCCTTTAGATTATTATTGTTTTGAAGCGATGGCGCCTTCATTTGCTCGGTCTTTGCCTATACACGTCTTGTACTCGCGTCGCACACGCGGGCATTTATACACACGCACACGCACACACGCACGCACACACTCACACACACGCTCAAATACGTTGTAGCAATTATAATTTACAACCCTACACACTCAATTGTCCGTCAAATATTTGCGCCGGGAATGAAAGAACAGGCCAGGCTAAGCGGACGATGTTAGGCTAAGAATGCCTAATGTGACGTTTCTGGGGCTGCTACTAAGGACCCCCGAGTGTTTCCTCAAGGCAGCTGGTCCAAACTACACCAGGATGACCTAACCAGCGCCGTTCTGGGGTCGGTTCGCAGGATAAGGCTCCCGTGGTCTGTCAGGAGGCTGAACACGGAGTCTTCAAGTTTCAATCGTGTATTATTCGCAACTCAAAACGACAATCATGACAACTGAAGTACAATTACGCCAACGACTTAACTTCTATTCCACTAAACTAGCTTAAAAACTCAACTTGACCGACTAACTGGCTAAACCACGACTGCGGAGTCGAACTCGACTACTGCTGACGGTCTGCTGCTGACGACTCTTCTTGCTGACTGCCAGTCCTCCGTTTTGCTGCTGCTGACTGTACTGACTGTGCTTATATAGGCATCCTTAGAGGCTTAGAGGCAGAGGCTTAGAGGCTAATTAGCATAGAGGCTAATTAGAATAGAGGCAGAGGCTTAGAGGCTAATTAGCATAGAGGCTAATTAACATAAATGCAGAGGCTTAGAGGCTAATTAGCATAGAGGCTAATTAACATAAAGGCAGAGGCTTAAAGGCTAATTAGAATAAAGGCTTAGAGGCTAATTAGAATAAAGGCAGAGACTTAGAGGCTAATTAGCATAGAGGCTAATTAACATAAAGGCAGAGGCTTAGAGGCTAATTAGCATAGGGGCTAATTAGAATAAAGGCAGAGGCTTAGAGGCTAATTAGCATAGAGGCTAGAGGCTAATTAGAATAAAGGCTTAGAGGCTAATTAGCATAGAGGCTAGAGGCTAATTGGAATAAAGGCTTAGAGGCTAATTAGCATAGAGGCTAATTAGAATAAAGGCTTAGAGGCTAATTAGCATAGAGGCTAATTAGAATAAAGGCTTAGAGGCTAATTAGCATAGAGGCTAGAGGCTAATTATAATAAAGGCTTAGAGGCTAATTGGCATAGAGGCTAGAGGCTAATAAGAATAAAGGCTTAGAGGCTAATTAGCATAGAGGCTAATTAGAATAAAGGCTTAGAGGCTAATTAGCATAGAGGCTAATTAGAATAAAGGCAGAGGCAGATTCTCCACACTAACATTGTCCGCTTAGCCTGGCCTACAAATTTA